>JAQHUG010000008.1:6226194-6308318 GCA_028555095.1 Dicrostonyx torquatus
CCCTCCTCACTCTCCTCTGTCCACTATAACAACAGGAGGAGGGTGGTCATTACAGCCACAGGTCCCCCCTCCTCACTCTCCTCTGTCCACTATAAGCAGCCTCACAGAACAGAAAGAACGTGGGCTTTGGAACGAGAGAGGAAGGTTTCAGACTTGTCTCTGGCCAGTGCATAATCAGTGCAACCAGGCTTCCTGTAGAGTACAAACAAATTAATGTCTAAGGAAAAGATAAGCTACGAAGAACTAGACAAGGTGCTGATTACAGCTGCTACAGTAATTAGTGCAAGTGTAGTCCTACCAAGACCTGCTCATGATGCAGGGGAAGTTTCAAATTCGACAAGCAAACATAAGCTGCCCCATTTCTATATAAAAAAAAAAAAAAACTGACAATGAAAATCAATTTTGTAAGTGATTTGTTATCTAAATAATTAAAGGATTAAAAAGAAGCATGGGTGGCAAGACTGTCAGAGGATCCTGAAAACATAAGCATGTGTGTAAAAAGCTAGGAGAACCCCAGATCCTAAATTACAACCAACCATAACAGTTGCTCTCAACGGCAGGGTCCTGGTGAGGACCAATCGCCAACACCAAGCTAGCCAGGTTATGGTCAGGCAGCCTTCTTGTTGTTGTTAAAATAATATATCGTAAAAAAAAATTTGTGTGTGCATATGTGTGTGCTGCATGTTCATGTATGCAGGTACACAAGTGCATGGGTACACATAAAAGGGGTGTATGATGTGGAGACCAAAGGGCAGCCACAGTTTGGTGTTACTCAGGTACCACCCACCTTATTTTTGAGACAGGCTCTTCCGCTGGCTTGAAACACACAATGCAGATTCAGGGAGGTGGGCTGGCCAGGGAGCCTTAGGGATCCAACCATATTCATCCACCTTCCCTGGGCTGAGTTTACCAAAACATGCTACCATGCCAGCTTTTCCCTGTGGGCGCTGGGAAATAAGCCCTGACCCCCAGGCTGACACAGCGAGCGCTCTGCTGGCTGACGTGTTCCACTATCCTTGGGAGGCAGCGTATATAAAGTGTGTTGAAGCTCTGCATGCTGAGTGGACATATTTTGGTAATGGAGTCAGAACTCGCTTTATTTTACAAAATGAGTCCTAGTAGAGAAAAGAACATAAAGTTTATATGCAATAAAACTTCTTCATGGGACTGATACTTCACAGTATTCATCGTATGATATAAAGCAGTATGATGTAGAAATCAGAAGATGGATCTTAGAAAGTGACATATCTGAGCACACTACTAAGATAGCATAAATAATCAGCATAGAGACATTTAATCAATGACATTCAAATAGAAACTGACTTATAGTAGCAGATTTCACAAAGTCTTTCAATTAAGATTATTAATGAAACATAGAGTCTCGTCTTCCCATGTAATCACACATTATGTTTTACAAGTGTTAGCATGTAAGCTCAGGCTGACAGTAGGTAAGTCAATATTTAAACAAGTGAGAAAGGCAGGGCTATCTGACAGTCAGGTGGTGGGATTTCTTTATACTGTGTTAATTCATTTGCGTTAGAACACAAAGTAATACATTCATTATGGCATTTTCATACATATTTGTTCTTATTTGTTCTCCTCCCTCTCTCCAATCCCCTTATTCGCCACAAAACTAGTTAGTATCCTTTTGACCAAAGTCCCTTTATGCATTCATAACACATGCCCCCGCCTTGTCTCCCTTCCTCCCTTAAGATCAGGTCTCACAGTCCCATTTCTGGTGTCATAACTCATACCCTCCCTCAACAAAATACATATAAATACACACACACACACACACACACACACACACAAAGACAGACACACACGTTAAAACTTGAGGAAGATAAGTCAGTGGGGTAAATGCACCTGCCTGCATATCTGACAAGTATGTATGATGGTGGAGAAAGTCACTTCCCCTAGTTAGCTAAATGTCATTAGATGCCAAAGAGTGTGGATCCTAGTAGATGCCAGTTAGTGTCCCACTGGGCTCCAGAGACTGAGGATTCTACTAGATACAAGAAAGCAAGGATCCTACTAGGACCCAGAGATCAAAGGTTCTAATAGACAACACAGTGACGGTCCTCCTGGGCACCAGAAAACAAGAACTCCTCTGGGTACCGATGAGCAAGGAACCTAAGTAATACAGCACACAAATGACAGCCTAAATGGACACCGATGAATGTGGCTACATGGTTCCATTTGGGACATTAAGATAAAAGCAAAGTAGCTGAAAAGTCTACAGAAAAACCTTCAAATTCTCTCCAGCTGCAGCCGAGAACATTAAGCATCAGAAAAATAATGTGCTCAAAGGCAATCAACAAATGTCTCAATCTACGGGGTGGGGAAGCACATTATCCTCTGGCTGGACTTGCTAAATGAAGTGTGGTCAGTAGAAACAGGAGGTAAAGGACGAATATCTCTTACATATTACGATGGAGGCAGTCCACTGTCAGTGGACTAAGCAAACTCAGCCAACCACTTCAGCTGCACAGGGTTCAGTGCCAACACCTGCTAAATGAGCCTGTCAGACTACGCCTTGGCCTCCAGTGCTCTCATTAGCTCCCTAGCACTAAAGTCACCCCTGTCCATCCTCCAAACAGCCAGGGAAGAGTCCCACAAACCTCATCTCATCTCTACTACTGTTTCTCACAACCAAACTCAACACTGCCTCTCCAGTGGATCTACGCTGGGCCAAACTCATCAGGGAGATGCCATCACTCATCAAACTTACCTGGGAAAGAAAGGCCCCTGTTTCCTGACATACCTCTACACACCTCCAGCGAAGCTCACTACTGAATGCCACTCATTTTATTTTTCCGAGAAGCTTCAGGTTCACAGAGGCTGCGCAGACACTGCCAACAATCTACACCAGTGCCTCAGGGGTAAGTTTGTTAAGGATGAGCTGATGTTGACAGGTCACTAGCGTTCACAGGTGACAGTAGTAGAAGTTTGATGTTTGGAGCAAGTGCATCCTGACAGGTGTTCAGTATCACAATAACATCAAGAGTATCTGCCTCAAAAAACTTCTGGATTCTGTTTCCTCAACAATTCCTATACATCTAGGTTACCTGGATTGCTTCTATGGCTGCCCTCTTCCAGAATGCCATATAGTTGACATTACATAGTATCTGGCTTTTAAAGATTACCTTATTTTACTCTGCAAACCCTCTGTATCTTTACATGACTCCCCTGCTCATTTCTTTCCGGTATGTTATAGAAAATTTTAAATAAAAAACTTAAGAACAATATATATATATCCTAATCTATGTGTGAGTCCATGGACAAAATGTATGATTTTATCCTATAACAATAACCATTATAAAAATAATTAATAAGTATTAACTGAATAGTATATCAAAAAAGTAGTTCAGAAAATGCATCTGCTCATCTTATGCTCCGCCATTACCTTTAATTGTTTCCTCCACAACTTCAACCACACGATCAATCTGCTGAACCTGGAAAGGGAGGTAAACACGAAGTCAGAGAGGAAGTGCAGTTATAGGCCCGCTGGAGTCAAGAAACATTTCCTAAGAATGCTGGTGCCATTTCACTTGATTGACTTACTAGTGTGTGTGTGTGTGTGTGTACTCAAGCACACTCACAACAGATGGATTAGAGAGATGGAGGTTGTATTTGAATTACCTGATTTTATACACATATATGAAAATATACATAAATGAAAGAATAAAGGAAGGAAGGAAGGAAGGAAGGAAGACAACCAAAAATATGTGACTGTCCTGTGAAATAGTAAAGGGTATCTTCCAAAGGTAAGTGAAGACATCACGCACTATGGCACAGTGAGCCAGGAACAGAATTCTGCTGGTGTATCACCATCACTGGGAGTTGAAAAAGGAAGAAGGATCATGCAGGAAACAGCTGCTGGGAGAAGGAGGGGGCGCTTTAAGTTGTGGCTTTAGTAAGCTGTTCCCCACACTGGGGTGGGCTTTTCAGAGGAAGCACCCTGCTTTAGAAATAAAGTAATAAACTCACTAGCACACTAAGGCTACAATTGGGTTGACTTGCATGTTTAATCTACTGTCAGGGTCTTAACTAGTCGAGTAGACATTTGCTCTTGTCTCCCAAGAAAAAGTCAGTCCACAGCTATCGACATAAACTCAACACAGGCTAAACCAGACATTTAATTTTAATTAAAATATGTCTCTTCCTACAAAGCTGAAAATTATAAGGTGTAATATGGAGAATATGCTAATATTAAGGAGATACATGGGAAATGTGCTTTATTATCGATTTTTAAAATCCTTTCAGTAAATTTGTACCTAGTGCTAAGTAGCTTAATCAGACCCACAGTACCAAATGTCGAAAGGAAAGGTCGTTTTCAACACACAAGTGACCAGGGAAGAATTCTCCGAGTGCCACAGAGCACAGAGAAAGGTGATAAACTGGAGTGATATACCAAAGGTGTCTTGTCAACAAAGGCAGGAAAAGCCACTAAAAAATTTGAGGGAATACAGAGGAGTTTAGAATGAAATAAAGACAGTAAAATAAATAAAGTCATGTTTCCCAGAAGTTGGAGAACTCAAGTAAAATAGCTTAAGATTGATCTTCTAAAACTGTTCCAAGTGTTGCTGTCCTCTCTCTCTCTCTCTCTCTCTCTCTCTCTCTCTCTCTCTCACACACACACACACACACACACACACACAAAGAGCGGGCTCAGGAAATTAAAGCAAAGCAAAAGAGAAGAGTAAAATGGGGCTAAATCAACCTATAACAACAACCCTCTCTCCACCCGCCCTCATGGTCAGAAAGGATCTCATTATGTCACTCTGGCTGGTCTAAACTTGTAGATAACACTAGCCTCAAATTCACATAGATCTGCCTACCACTGCCTCCAAAGTTCTGGGATGAAAAGCTGGGGGAGGGGGGGGACGGACCGAGAGACATCCAACCTATGCTGAATGCTTTAGAAACCCAAAGAAATGGGAAACCCAGGAAAAGATATAGGCACAGAGGTGATAGGTCACAAAAAAAAAAGATAACGAGATAATGTAATGCAGTAATAATTTCTGTACTTGGGTCTAGGTAATAGTAACTATTTCTTAATAGTTTAAATACAAAGAGAAGGAAGGTGGTAGAGAAAAGCATGCTAAAAGGGGGACAAATAACTTAAAAAAATAAAAATAAAAGATTGATAGCATAAAAGCTAAATTAGAGACTTTTTAAAGACCAGGGCCTATTGAGAACAGAACAGGGTTAAGGAAAGAGGGTACTAGAGGGATCTATATGACCAAAGTATGCTATGTAGATGTGGAGAAAATGTTGCAATAAAATTCATTCTTTTGGAGAAGAGGCATACAGTCATAAATCTGAGAGAAAGCAGGAAGGAGGAGAAGAGAGAGCAGAAGGGGTTGGGGTGGGGAGGGAGATGGGGAGCAGACTGGAATGGAAAGTCTCCCACTGAGAGAAGGTGAGGAAGAAGCAGGGGAAGCAAAGCAGGCCTTCCCACAGAGAGCACAGGAGATACAAACTCATCAACTGGAACAAGGTCACCTGCTAAGAGTAAGAAGATAAGATGATAAAAACAGAGATGGACAGAGAATAAGGGGTGAAGGATGCATAAAAATCCTTAGTTGAAATTAGAGAGAATTTCTGACCGAGATTTTGCAAGCAGATTGGGTTTTCTCAAGGCAAACTGACCAACCCGAAGTTTGTTCACTCCATCTCTCAGTCAGCGGGCACGCACTGAGTGTGGAACAAACACTGTGTGGAGGGATTGGTGACTAGGAATAGAAGGAGATGGAAGAAACTACGCACTGGGGCTCAGATGAAGTCTGAAAGACAGAAGAATACATAGTGGAAGGGTGGACAGAAGGAAACAGAGGTTTGAATTCGTGTGGGCTCAGCTACTCAGTACCTGTGAAGAGAAGTGAGGGCCGGCATCTGCTTATAAAAACAGTGCTGAAACAGCATGCAGGTGATTCCCACTGGAGTCTGACACAAGAGGAAGTGTAAGTCACAACACACTCAGTGACTCAGGCCTCCTGAGACTGGGACATATGTAAGAAGCAGAGGACTTGGCCAAATTTGGTACTATATATGGATGAATAACTAAGGTATGATTTGAGAGCAGCAGATAGCAAATAAAATGAGACAAATATGAAATAAATTGGTGACGGAGTCAGAACAAGAGTGTTTTCCTACATGCTTAGAAATGGAAAGTTTCAGACAGAGCCCAACATTGGGCCTTAAGCACACAAATGGAGTAAGAAAGCAGGGGAACAGTGTAATGTAGCAGTCATCAGTTAAAGAGTTGAGAAGCTAAACTATGAACTTCATAAGGAAAACAGAGCCACAGGCCCATGAGAACCTTGCAATAAATGGTGCTTTTGAGGCAGATTAGAAGGATCCACCGCTCTGGGACACTGAAGCAAGAATTAAGCATTGTCAAATTCTTATTAGCTACTTTTAAATTAATGTTAAAGATTTTAGGCATTTATTAAAGTACCTGCCCAATGTCTGTTTTTCCCTTAAGATAAGGCAGTGGAGGTCTAGACGCTATCTGACAATTAAGAACCTTCCCTGGTACCCTAGTTGACTTGAGCCAAGCAACCAGCTGGACTGTCAACTATTCAGAACACTTCACTGACGCCTTGAAGAAGTACACAGCAACCACATCTGCTTGCTACCAAAGCACAACTCCAGCTACAGAAGAGGCAAAGTCCCAGACATGACTATTTCAGCCAGCTCGCACCAAACTTCTTGTCACAAAATTGAAATCTAGCAACCATTTTCACATAGCATTTCCCCTGCTAGCCCAGCAGAAGGTCTGTGATTGGTACAAACAGACCTTTATTTGTGAGAATGGCTGTGCCATGACTGTACAACCACCCTTGCTTTCAGCAGCCTACCCTTCCGTTGGGCTAGGAGACTTAACTAAATGTCTCTCCCATCATGTCCTTGGCCTACTTTTATCTTTATCATCAGTAGAGCGAGTGGTAATAAAGCAAGAAGCCAGCTGAATCAGCACCAAAGCAGCAATGGGGACAAAGGCAGTGGTGGTGATTACCACCCTGGTGGCAGCAGGAGAAATAGCAATGGGAGGGAAGCTGAAGAATTCCAGAGAGTGGCCAAGGTAAAAACCTGAGAGAATAGAGGAGAGAGCAAGAATGACGGATGACAAAGGACAGGTAAGTCAAGAAAGAGCAGTGAGCTGAGACTGAAGGCAGACAGAGAGCTGGAGAGAGCAAAAGATCTCTGGCCTCTCCCAGTGAACAAGCTGCAAACAGTTGCCAAACCTTAAAGCAAGGGTCTCAAGCCACCTAGGCCTGAATGTTTTCTCATTAGCCATCAGAGAGCTGTAACACTAGTCCCGATAGGGCCAAGGGTCCCAGCATCTGGGGCCCATGTGATAGCTGTGACACACGCATTCATGCCTGCTGATGGGAATACAGTCTGACATTTCCTCAAACTGCTAAACACAGTTATTATATATTCCAGAAGTCCAAAATCTACAACAGAAATGGAAATCTACTCGCACAAAAACCTGTGACAATGGCCAAAGGGTGTGAAGTCAAATATCCGCCAACTGATGATGAAACATTAAGTCACAAAGGGATACGAGCAATGAGACATGCTACATCATTACACACGGTGAGAAATCAGGGCAGTCCTCATACTGTGCAACCCCATTAGATGAAAAGTCCACAGCGGAAAACTTCACAAGGGGAACAAGTTAGTGACTGCCTATGGTGACACGAAGGGGAAATAAGAAGGTGCGCTAAGGAACCCTGTGATTCTTCCAGGAGTGAAAGGTGTCCTGACAGTGTTTGCAATAATGGTCACACATCTGAATAAAATGCAGGACTAAATGCTGTGATTGGATGTGCTATGTGGTGCATGAATTTTATTTCAAAATAGCCATTACACCTATAAACAAAAACGATGAAATTAGCCAAATGTTCTACTGTGAAGGTCACTAAAGAAAAAAACCAACAGCTTAGAAAAGCACACAGATTAGGACAGTGAGGACCTCAGAATTCAATGCAAATGCAGACATCAGCAGGCTTTGCATCCATAAGGGACAAAGGACCAGGAAAGAGTGTATATATTGAACAGAATTTAAAAAATGATTGTTTTTACTTAATTATAATGGAGCAGAAAAGAAGCTCATAATGAAATTTGGGGAAACTATTAATTCTATTTTCAGTGGGGAAAATAAAGTGGAGAAAAGGTAGAGAAAAGCAGAGACCACAGTAACAGCCGTAAGAGAGGAAAGGAAGAAGTTAGGCCAAAATCAGTGCAGGTGGGAGGAGGTGACAGAAAACACCATGGACAAAAACAGACCCAAAGTCCCCTTGAAGAGTGCACAATAGATTGCATTTTCTTTGGGAGAGGAGGAAAGCTATTCTCAGCACCATAAATTGCAGCCCCGGATACACAAAAGCTTATTCAACAGCATATAATTCAAATAAAGTAAGTAAAGCAATATCTTGTACTCTTGGGGCACTCGATTATAAATATACAGGGTGGGAGTGGGACACTATGCAGCATGTTCTCTTACAACTCCATATGTTCTCAACAAGGAGGAAAGGAGTTGGCGAGCAACAAATCATAAATAACATTAATGAGTCATTCTGATGAGGGGCTTTCAAAGAGCCCATAAAAATATTTTACCCTGCTCTAAGAAAAGACTTGGAATTCAGAACTAAACACACCAACATGCTGGCACCTAAAGCAAATTTAAAATGCTGTCCTCACATCTCCCGACTGTGGAGAGCAGAACTGTCGGCAGCAACAGAGATCGTCACAGCTGTCCGGTCCACTAGGTCAGGTACAACCACCTGTGGTCACTACTGAAACACTAAATGCTCAACTGAAGCTTGAAGTAAAAGAGTCCTGTGGAACATGCAGGCTTAAGCAACTGCAAGTCAGCCATCCACCTTGCAGCTCAGCTGTTAAAAGCCAATGAACACCTCAAAGACAACTTTTCAGTTGGACTAGAAAAGAAATTCATATATCTGTGTCCCCAAGAGACCAGGTGAAGGGCACTCAACTGTCACAAGTCCGGATCTGGCATCTAGGGTATCTTTTCCCTAAACAGCCTGACCAGCAAGCCAATGGGTAAAATGATAAAGACAATTACTTAAGTAATTCCTTGGTTTCTGGTTGTGTGCTAGTATTGAAAAGTTATCGCATTTGCGTTAGGATTGACAGCAAGCACCCTTATCTTCTGAGCCACCTCACTTGCCCTTAGATAAAATAAACCCGTATTTTCAAGATCATTGGTGAGCTTCTTGAGCAGATCTTCAACAGAATGGCAGGGAGGAAAAATGTCACTGTGTGGTAAGGAAATACTGACTGAACCCAACTACACTCTCAGGCAAGTATGAATTGGAGCAATGAACTTTGTACAAAAAATAAAATCGTTTAAGTGTACAACCACATTTCAAAAGCTAACTCTGTGCTGAGATAGACACACCGACAAGTCCACAGTGGGCAAAAGCAGACAGAGATGGGATGCTGGAGGAGGATGCAGCAGTAGACAGCTGCGCAACACGGGCTGCACTGAAGCTAACACTCAGAGGTGAGGATAACACAACAGAGCTTTCTAAAAACACACATTAGGTACACTAGGGAGGATGAGCAGGAAGCTCAAGAAGACAAGAAACTTGCTGATTTGGATAGCAGTAAGAGGGTTGAAGACCAGGTCATTCATGAAGGCCAAGATGAAGACAAGCCATAAACCTCATAGTGTGGTTTTTTTATAGTGCTAGTTTCTCAGTGAGAAAAACGTACAACATAGGGTGCATTGTGTGTGTATGTGTGTATGTGTGCATGTGCACATGCGCGTGTTGAGGACAAAGTTAGTGTGGTTAAAAGAGTCATAAGTAAACTAGAAAGAGTTAATGACATCATGTTCTATTTACCCATCAGGTCCACACTTACCCCAATGATACTCAATCCTTTGAGGTAGTCCTGACGAGGTTGGGCTTGGGGAACACAGCCAGCTAGGACAATTTTCTTATGCTCCTCTTGAGCTTTCCTGTAACAGTGAAGAGAAACTTTGTGAATTCTATTGCTCACTGACACAGCCTTAGAAACTGATGCTAGTGCACCTACATCCTCCAATTACCAAGACCATCTAACATGAACCAGGGTTTTCTGGCAATGGACTTAAAAAAAAATGCATTATTAAACTTACGTACTGTATGTCTATTTCTCGTACCACTAAAGCATGTGTCTATTAATGCCTTCCATTATCATCATATTACCAAACAAAGCAATCATATAGAATTTGCAACGCTTATATGAACCATTTGCAAAAATCTCTTTTCTAGATTGATGGTGGACTTCCCTCTTGATGCTGTGAATATGAGAAGCTGCTTTGGCCTATGGCAAGGTGGAATATAGCTAGGTGGGAAAACTAAACTGAGTGCAGGGTGAAAAAAGGCGGAGTCAGACAGAGGCCAGCAGTCACCAAGGAGTATGATGTGAGGTAACAAACCACGAACCTTGTGGCAAAATATAAAATAAGAGGAATCAGTTGATTTAAGATGTAGAAGTTAGTTAATAAGAAGCCTGAGCTAATAGATCAAAGAGTATGTAATTAATAAAAGTTTCAGAATAGTTATTTCATAAGTGGCTTCAAGAACAGGGAGGCGGAGAAAAACCAGTCCAGAGGACCAGCAGGACAGAGACTACTTCTAGCTACACCAGATAGACAGGCTAAACCTTCAAACAAATTGTGTGTTTAAAATATTAATTAAAATCTATGTGAAACTTCACAAGTTCTTTCTTAGACTTTGGCTAATATAAAAATAAAGTACACTTCAAAATAATTCCAACAAAAGAGAATAATAGAAGGTAAAATATTTCATATCCTGGAAATTTCTAATTCCCTGCTCACTTCTCCCTAGACAACTGACAGTCACTGGTTTCTTGTGTTTGCTGTCATCCTTCAAATAGCAAGCATGATTGGGAAATGTATACATCCACAGATATACATAATGTATATATTGTACACATATTTTATTTGTGTACAATGTTCAAAATTTGAAAAAGTATTTCCAAAATAGATAAACCTTGATGTGAAATCTACACTCCATAGAATAAAATTCCAATTTGGATCTGAAAAGACTTCCAAATGGCGATAATGAGTTAAAGCTTGCTCCCCCATGCAACAAGATCTGGAGTTTGAAATTTTATGAGAAAGATCAGTCCATGAAGCCTGACCTCATCAATGGGTTAATCCATTAATGACTTCATAATTAGATTGGCTATGTGGAAGTGATAGAAGTCTAGGAAGCAGGAAAAACTGGCGGAAATATGCCCTTGAAAGTCCGTCCTTGAGAAGAGTGCCTTGTCCCTGGACCCCTCCTCCACTGCTTCCAGTTTCTTCTCTCCCACTTTCTGGCTGCCAAGATGCAAGCAGTTTTGCTCCACCATGATGTTCTGTGCTGCCTGAATCAAAATAAATTTTCTTCCTACAAACTGATTTCCTGTAGTGTTTTTTCCCATCAATAAAAGCTGACGAAGACACATAAGTTCTAAGTAGAAACGCTGGTTCAAATGCATATCTGCTTTTTACGAAGCATTACACTTCTGAAGAGTAAACGGGCTTAACTGTAAGTGAACATCACTCATTCATTCAGTGCTTTCAGCAACAGTGATTTCATGCTATAGAGCACTGAACAAACTCAAGGGTCTAAGCTTCCCAGATTTAAGGATTTTAAAATTTGCTCATTTTAAAATTAAATGTGCATGCCTTCAACTCTTTTACAAGAGCATTAATTTAAAAGTTGTTGCTGTTCTTACTACTGCATTCTTGGGTGCCCAACTGAGTCCCTTGCTACCTAGTAACTGAGAAAACTAAGGTTCTTGCAGCCCTGTCTCTGGACATGACATTAGACTATATGTCAAGAAGTGACTTGTCTCCATACCCAGCATATATCTGCTGTGGTATTCTGACAACTTTTTCAGGACACGGGTTCAGAACTGGAGGAAAAACAAACCAACAAACAACTGAGGCTAGTAGCAGTAGGCCCTTGGGATAAAACGGCTCACTGAGAACTTCTGCGAAGTGTAAGAAGGGTTAAATGAATAAGTGCGTATAAACTTACTATTTTTGTTTATTTTTGAGATTTTAATTTAATTACAATATTTCTTCTTTCTGTTTTCTCTGTCCAAACCCTCCCATATACCCCACCCAATTTTCCTTAAATTCATAGCCTTTTCTTCATTAATTGCTATTGTATGTATACATGTATCTGAATATACATATATAGTCCTAACTACAACCTGCTGAATCCATACAATGTTACCTGTGTAAATGCTTTCAGGGAGTGGACAACAACTGGCATGCTCCTCCCTGTGGAGGCCACACCTTCCACTCCCAGCTTTATTAACATGTGTGTAGTTCCTGTGTAAGACTGAGGTATGTCCATTAGTATCATCCGTCTTCAGTTCATCTTTAGATGGTTATGAAGAAAGTATGGGTATAGCTTCTGGTGTTACTAGGAGACATAACTTCCTAGTTCTCTGGCTCTTACAATCTTTCCACCCCCTCTTCTACAACGTTCCCTGAACCTTAGATGTGGGAGTGTTTTGTAGATGTATTCGTTGGGACTGAGCTCCACAACTCACTCTGAATTTTGATTGGCTGTAGTACCTATAAATTTATTATTTCAAGAGCCCTTTTTCAAATGTTCTGATTAAGTAACTTGAGTCTTTCGATAAATTTTTCCCACATGGAATCCTAAAACCACTTGCTCAAAGAATTTTGATAAAGATACAAGTTTGGCTGTCTCACAGTACATCCAAGGGACTAGTAACCCTTCTCTGTCAGCTGCTTACAATTTATGGATAAACTCTTCAATGCAAACAAATACATTTTACGGTGAATGTAAAACTCCTTATCAAGTGAAAACATCTTTCCATTTTCATTATAAAACTCTACGTGACAGTTGTTCTTTTTTTTGAGACCCTTCACTATGCAATGCAGAATAACAGCCAAGTACCCAAAACATTACCAACCACTATGCCCCACAAAACAATGTCTGGGGCTAGAGAGACGGCTCATCAGTTAAGAGCAGTTGTTGCTCTTACAGAGGACCTGGGTTCAATTTCCAGCACCCATATGGAGGCTCACAATCATTTGTGATTTTAGTTCCAGAAGATCCAATACCTTGAGCACCAATACGCACATGGTGCACATATATACAAGCAAGCGAAACACTCAGACTAATAAAATATTTTTTAAAAAACCTGAAAAAAATGAAAGAAAATGCCTATTTCATTTCTATGAAATCCTTTATCATCATAAAATGAAAAGATTTTAAGGGAACATAGAAACAAGGAAGACTCATGCCTGCAATACAAGAGACAATAAGGGATGATATGTAAAAAACCATGAGTAACTTGGAACCAAGTATACAACTCTCAGTGGCAGAAAAAAGAGCAGGTGACATAACGAGACGTGCAGTGTGCAGAAAGAAAAAAGCTTCTTGGAGAAACTTCTATTAGTAAATGTGAGAAGAAAGAGACAGAAACAAAGGCAATGAAAGATGCTGACAGTCGCCACAGCAGGGACAATGAGAGATAATAGAGCAGGAAGGCAGTGGTAGCCACATCGCGACACAGAACAGGTGGTTCGTAAAGAGCAAGAAGACACCAGATTAGGAGTGAAGGTTCAGAAAAGGCCTGACCTAGTAACTTATTAAGAACTGCTCCAAGCTGTTCTTGAATTTGGCTTCAAACCAGCAGGGCAGACTAGAAGAACAAGGAATGTTGATGCTACACTTTACATGTGACCAAAATGACAGACGAGACAAAATCCTTAATGCAGATTCTCAGAAAGTTCCTGTTCTAAACATTACCTTCTTACAGTCTGTTCTTCTGCTTTAATAAGCTTTGTTAACATTAATACAATGTGAAATTATTTTTCTTTTGATATGTACCTAACAGATATTTTTAAAAAGCTTTTATCCTTCAAAATATGAATGCTGCTAAGAATAATAACTTTAAAAAGTTTAAAATAGTATGAATTACCATGTCTTCCTTTTCAGGTGGCACTGGAATGCTAATTAAAAATTTAATGAATATAAAGTTAATTTAATATACTGGTTCATATATTCTTGAAACATATCTCTAAATAAGACTAGTGGCATGCACCTGCATAGACCATTAACTTGAGTGACACAGAAAATAAAAATAAAGTAGCTACCTCCTCTTCGGAATATCAAACATAAGAAATAGTTTGTATAGAATCTTAAGATGCACAGTAGCACGAAGATACCTAATGATGACAAAGTATCATTCCTTTATTTCACAGGTAAGAAAACTAAGCTTCAAAAAGATGCAATGACTTCCGTTGAGATGGCCTGCCTCCTAACCTTCATTTCAGAACACAACCACAAACACTGAGGAAGCTTTTCTACTCTAGAACACACGGGCATGTAGAAAGCTGTAAGAGCAAACACCTTCCAGGTAGAACATCAATTCAGTATCTGACTGTTCTACTCACTCGAGTCTAGTGAACAAACTGATGATCTACTTGAAAACACTAAACTCACAGGTGTGTGCCAGAAAACACAGTTCTTTCTCTACAAGTGGCAAGTCAAGGGATTCTCTGTGTTTATTTCTCTTATTTCTCATACATGTTCTAAATGTATTGCTATTAATATAAACATATTCATAGAGATGTGCAATTTAGCCAAAAATTCTTTCCATTAAAAAAAAAAGCTCCCTCGATGTAGCTAGGTTTTACACTTTTAAATGTAGATTCTTCATCATAAAAACGACAGAAAGAGGGCCATGCAGTGTGTTTCTGTATAAAGCAAACACATCTCTACACTCTACAGGGAAGACCCTTTTCTTCAGAAGTTCCATGAGGGGACTCATATCTTATGAGCTGATGGAAAGGAATACAGCCATGAGAAATACAGAAACACACTAAGCAAATAGAAGACAAACACAATGGAGTTGTGATTTTGGGACAGCTCGGTAACCACAATGCCTTCCCTATCCTGAAACCAATTGAGAAGGAACACTTGGAATGAATGCCACTGTGAACCTACAAGGCTGTTGTCACAATTTGAACAGCTAAGGCGCGAGCTCCCAATAGCTTAAAGTAAAATTAAAAGCTACTCTAAAACTCACAAAACAAAAATAATAATCCAAACAGATATGTTAAGAGATGTGTGGGGATACTCAATTTCTAAGTAACTGGAATATAATTGCATTTTCCCAATACGGAATCCTATTGTAATTGAGAAAATTGAAACATAATTGTGTACCTTATGCTTTGTGAGAAGAAAAAAGTGTTACAGGATGGTGAGCAGTCTGCAGTATATCCAGCAGACTATAGCACAATGCCTGTGATAAGGCACTCTGTGAAGATGGATCAAAATACCCAAACCTGCTACATTCACACAGTAATTTCCTTAGAGTTTATCTGGATATAATAAACTCTGACACTATGAGGATGTGGCCAAATAAATCCCAGAGTAAAAGTAACACAATAAATAGTGGCATAGCTCCGTATAGTCTGTGAATTCTTCACATTAAAGAATAAAAAGCCTTGATTCCATGTAACTTCACTGAACTTGCTGCAACTCTTAAAATAATGACAGCATGAGGGCTGAGCAGACAGCTCGGCATATAAAAGCACTTGCCTCACGAACCTGAAACCTGGGTTCAGGTCCCTGGAATCCAGGTAAGAAACTCGATACAGTCAGTGGTTGCATCTATAATTCCAATACTCCTATGGAGGGAAGAAGATGAGGACAATGACGTGACCAGAAAAAGCCATAAAGTAGGAGCGCACAGTACAGTGACAAGAAAAAGGAGAGACCGTGCCTCACAACAAAGGACGAAGACAAGAACTGACTCAAAAGTTGTCCTCTCTGATCTCCACATGTGTACATGTGCAAACACACAAGCAGACATGTACATGAACATGCATACAAACACAATAATAAATAAATGTAAAATGAAATTAAATACACATTACATTCAATTCACATGTGGTATCATTAATCTATAACTGAATTTTATGAATCCTTAAATCAAATAAAAATCAAATCCATAAAAATTACTGCAATACTGCAGAGAATTTTCTTAGTATTTAAGCTACCTGCAACTCTTTTTGTTCCATTTCTCCTTCTCTAAAAACAACAGTTGCACTCAGAGCTTAACATCAAAGGCATAATACAGCAGTTGGGTAGAACTAATTTGACCTTAGAGTAGGTGGTATTCATTGTAACACCATGTAATTAAGAGCAATTTTTTAACTGGGGACAGATCCTCTTAAAATAGCAGTGGTCAATATACCTGGAGCAGACCAAAGCCGGGAGCCACTATTCACTTCCAAACCCAGCAAGCACAGTGGTTTCAGAGACAGAAACACCACACTACTCTGTGCAAAACTGCTCTCTTGACACATAAATGGGAAAAACAGCATCCACTTCGGGGGGTTAAATTGTCAGTTTTTCTATTTCAGTGCCAGCTCATGGACAAACTCACACTAACATCAATTCAAATTATCAACTAAAACAACCATGAGAGCAGCACTCACCATTTACCAAGGACTTAAACAAACCAAATTATGCTGTAATGTATAACTGAAACCAGGTTTCCTCATTATTACCACCGTCCATTATGCAGAGGAAAGTAAAGCTCAGCAGAGTCATACAGAAGGGGAGCTGGGGCTGTGCCAATTAGCTTTGGAAAAGCACATACTCAGAATGTACCTCGATTTGGTTCACTGTTGTTATCTCCCTAGGGAAAGGTGCAATAAACTGTCTACATGTATCCATGAAAAATGACACACAGCACTGCAGCAAGTGGGAAACCCTGAGCTAATCAACCAACACCCGCTGATTAATCACTAAGTAAAAAGTGTGAGGCACGTGGGGGTGGCCCCACACTCAAAAGTATATGGACAGCATAAAGCGGAGCCTATGGATTACTAAATTTAAAAACCACACCAGGCTGGGGATATAGGAGGAGAGGGTGAATATGATCAAACTACATTTTATGAAATTCTCAAACAATTAAATAAAATTTTTAAAAAGGTTATATATACTGGGTTATTGTTGCATAAGGCTGCTTGTTCATTTTCCAGCCACACAGACTCCTGAAATAACCACACAGAAACTGTATTAATTAAATCACTGCTTGGCCAATCACTATAGCATATTCCTAGCAAGCTCTTACATATTAAATTAACCCATTTCTATTATTTTATATTTTACCACAAGGCTCATGGCCTACTGGCAAGGTTTTAACCAGCAGAAAGTGTCTTTTCCCTATGGAGGCTAGTGGCATCTCCTGACTCCACCTTCTTTCTCCAAGCATTTAGTTTAGTTTTCTCCGCCTAGGTCTGTTTTGCTCTGCTATAGGCTCAAAGCAGTTTTCTTTATTTTTTAATAGTAACCACAGCATACACAGAAGGGAATCCCACATCAGGTTAGGAAAATACATCAGTGGTAGAATGTTTGCCTAACACGCATAAGACCCAGTACCACCCAGCATATGCTACTGGTTAGAATTAAATTGGCTTGAGATAAGGTGCATTGATGTCTCAAAGCTATAAACATATATATTAAAAATAAAAAGATTTTGCTATATAATCTTATAATAATTACTCATTTGCCTATAGATGTTAAAAAACTTAGTATTCACTATGTAAGTACAGGCTAGCCTTGAACTCAGAGCAATCCTCTTGCCTCAGCCTCTTATGTGTGGAGATCATAGCCATGTACCAATCTTGGGATGATTTTTTAATGTTAGGGTGAGTTGACATCTACATTGAAAATAATAGCTCCATTACAGCCTGTGGATTGTTGTGAGAACAACAATAGCCATTGACTATATCCTACAGTGTTCATGCATATATATATATATATATAAACGCATCCTCACATCTTCATAAACATGAATGAGGAGAGTAGAAACAGTCAACACTGCATTGAGCTAATGTTAACTAACTTCAGCAATAAAAGTAAAAAGCAAAAAACTACATATTATTTGTATTTCACTCATAAAATTATACCTTTATTGTAATACAAATGATTTTTTAGAAGTTTTAATTTGAAGCTAAAAACAAAAATAACAAGGTCTGTAGGAGATGACAGAATTCCACTAAGAATGGTCATATGAAAATTATTATGATGGAGTAAGCTAAAATTGAAACAAACTATGTTTATATCAAAGTCTCATTAAAAAATAAGTGGGCATAAATTTAATCTCTTTCAAAATGATTTTAAAAGGTAACCCTGAACACTACAATCTGAGTCCTCAGAGGCTGAGGTAACCAAAGAAATAGAAGCTCATAGCTCAGTGTGTCCCAAGAACTCAACAGAGAAGAGAAAAGCACGTGACAGCAAACCTAGGGCTTTGATGGAAATGGTGGACTAGGAACAGCCCAAAGAATGGGCCTGATTGGGTAAAACTTTTAAAAACATGACAATAAAGAAGAAAAGCCATACACCCAGGTGAAGGGAACTGAGAAAGTAGAGCTCAGTGGCTGAGAATGAGCGCATGCTGACATGAGCTTCCCTAACCTCACAGCGGCAGCCCCCTGTGAAGTCCTCACAAGTTGAGACCATGAGATAACCAGTGGAAGTGCTTACATATGGGCCTGTGAGCTTTACCTCCTCAAAGGGAGGTAGAAGAGACTCACCCATAATAAAGCCCGCAAGAGGGCTGAAAACCACACCTAAGACATCAGTAACTCTTCCACCCTTCAAGGAGGCCCATCCTCAAAGAAAACTTGGCCCATAGGAAGCTGACCGTCAAAGATAAAATTTATCTTTGGCAGATAAATTATAAGGAAAGGAAGACATGGGGGAACCTAGAAAGAGAATTGTAGGCTACAGAGCAGTTGTTTTTTTTAAATCATTAGGATTATCTAATGACAAACATGGGAGAAAAAATCATAAGGAATCCCCAAAACTGATCCCTAATCCATCAAAACTATGGTCACTAGTAGATGGGGCAGGCTGTGACTTCCACCACGCTGTGATCTGAATGAGAATGGCCCCCAGAAATTCATATATTTGAACCCTTGGCTCCTAGTTGAAGTAACTCTTTGGGACGGATTAAGAAGTGTGGCTTTGTTGGAGAAGGTGTTTCATTAGGGAAGAACAGTTTCAAAGAAAGCAGTTTGAAAACACATACCATTGCTAGTCAGTCTCCACACACACACACACACACACACACACACTACCTCCTACTTGAGGATAGAGATATAAGCTGCCATGTCTGCTGCCATACTCTCCACTAGGAGGGCCATAGACTCACCTTCTGAAACTGCAAACGCTGAAAAATTCTTCCTTCTATAATTCGCCTTAGTCACAGTGTCTTATCACAGCGATAGGAAATCAACTAAGACATCTGGGGAAGGCACAAAAGCTGTTTCCAAAGTAACAAGTGCTAGTACAGCTCTCGAGTGCTAGTTACAGAGGCGACCCACTTCATTTGCTGACCTAAAGCTTTCTGTGTAACTTTAAGATATTTTATTTATCAATACAAACATTAAAAATAAACCAATATTTAAATTAAAAATAAACAACCAGAAATTTCCCAGCAAAAAGGGGAAGAGAACAAAAACTGTGGTGGCTGTTCCTACGCCTTTGAATCTTCCTATGTATCTCAGAACCCACATAAAAGTGGTTTGTAACCCATGGCATATAAACAGGATGTCACAGTTAACTGGAAGAACCTGATGAACGCTTCAGGGGAGAAAAATACTGTATTTGGTCTTCTGACCATCTCAGAAGAAAATAAAGTGGCATTTTTTTCAAACCAACTAATTAAGAATTATGATTAAAGGGATTTCAGACATCATTAAATAACCACTTTGCTTTCTAGATTTTGGTGGCAATGAATTCAAAGCTATACTGCTGAGAAGACAAGAAAATCAAGAGCAGGGAAAAGTGTTGGAACACTCCTGTGCCGGGTCTACTGCGAGTGTACCTGGGCACCATCACTGCGCCTTTGCTGAAAACGAAGCTTGAAGCTTTCAGGGGCAGGGTACACTTATAGCTTGAATGTAGCCTGTCTCCCACAGGCCCACGTGATCAAGACATGGGAGGCACTACTAGTACAAGCTGTCAGCTTGGAGAGTGTAAACAGGTCTTTAACTCAATGTAGACATGCCTTTGATAGACATGGTGGGACCCTGGCCTCTCCAAGTTCCTCTGTACTGCCCAGTGCCCTTACTATGACAACCTTCCTTGTCCAGTCACCATCCTAGACTATGGGCCAGACTATAGCTTTCTTCTCTGTGATTTACTAGTATCCAGTCTTTGCTAACTGGAACAACACAGTTCCAGAAGGATGTTCTAAACTAAGTCTCAACTTAGTCTGAACTAAGGTCAGTTCAGATTCTGCCTCTGTGGCAAACTGAGAGGAAGGCAGATCTCGTCTGAGTCTTAGCTTTCCCACATGTTAAATGGAAGCTGCTAAAGCCTGAGGCGTCTACTGGCATGAAAAATCAACAACTTAATAGGAAACACTTGCCTTAAGAGGCAGTAATTACAACCAAAGTCCAGAAAGATTACAAAGAAACGCTGTAGGAATGAAATTATTAGATTTTCTATTCCAAAAACTGCAGTATTAAATTAGTAGTAAGATTTCTGTGAAAGCTTCCAGAAAATGCTACAAATGGGAATTTGAAGGGAATCTGTGGCTGACACAAAGTGATGGGTACTCACTTCAATCTCTGAACAAGAACACCCAAAGTCAAGGCGCCCAAGGTAGCTTCCCAAAAGCAAGATTACGCATTGCCTGGGACATTTTAAGCAGAGCTACAATGCAGAAGTTCCAGGTTTTAAAAAAAAAAAAAGAGAACAAAATCCATGTTCTTCCAGGGTGCAGGCAACAGAGAAACAAGATGTCTACAAATACACCAGATTTCAGGATTTCAAATTTCCCCAACAAAAAACGAAAGTTAGAGGACTTCTAATACCTGCCACGTGGGGTTCAGTGAAATCCAGGTCTCCTTACTTCTACAAAAATCAATTTAGGCATATGTTGCTGGAAGTAACAAATTTCTGAGGCACTATCAAAAAAAAATTTAAACATTTTATATCTAACAGCCTCTCCTACATCGGGGTCTCAGCAAATGACTTTCCAGCTTATTTTAATGCAAAAGCAAACTACTGTTTCAGCACACCAGAATATAACATACTGTTCTACATCAAAATACTAATTCTTCTACGGCTCAGCACGGGGAGTGCTTGCCTGGCAATCAGCCCGCATAGGCCACATCCACTGTGTACCCCACAAACAGATCTACTGTCCTTATTCCTCTCACGCTGAGACGCTTCTGGTACATAGTACATTCCAACCCTTCCAGCACACACTGTTGTATTTATCTACTTTTCTTCTACCTAGCAATTTTTTCCTCTGTAATAGATCATACCCAAAAGTGTACAGATGCACATACAACCACATCTTAAAATACAAAATCACAGTGCTCAAGAGTCGGGGGCAGAAGATAATGAGCTTAGGGTCAGCACTTGGGAGGCAGAGTCAGGTGATCTCTGAGCTCAAGGCCAACCTGTTCTACAAAGAGAATTCCAAGACAACCAGAGCTATGCAAGAAACCCAGTGTAAAAAATAAAAGAGAAAGAGAAAAGAATTAGTTGTTACAGCTATAGCTAGAATAGGATTTGAGACTAAGTACTGAAGCCACTATCTGTCTTCAGACTTTCCTCAAACCTAGTCCCCGTACACCTGGGCCTCACGGCCTTCTAACAGTGGACAGGCACACTGCTGCACAGCTTATTCGTGCCTGATTGGACTACACAGGCAGTAAGTGAGATGTACTTTCTTTTAGAAAGTCTTCTTTGCCCATGATGCCGGCTTTTGTGCTTTCCCCGTCTATGCTTCTGTGAAGGCACACTGTTCTCAAAACTCCCTTAGTTTGACGCTGTTCTACTAAATAGTAAGTACTACGATGTGCCCACTATTGCCAGTCAACTCAGATCACCCTGTGCTAACAGGTTTGATCAACTTGACACAAGCTAGAGTGAACTAGGAAGAGAAACCTCAACTGAAAAAAAAAAAAAGTCATCAACATATTGTCTGTAGACAAGACTGTGGGGCATCTTCTTGATTAAATATTTGATGTGGGCCCAGCCCATGGTGTGTGGTGCCACCACTGGGCACGTGGTCCGGGTTGTACAAGAAAGCAGGATGAACAAGTCAGTAAGTAATGTTTCTCCATAGCTTCTGCTTCACTTTCTGCCTCCAGGTTCCTGCCTTGAGATCCTGTCAGGGTTTCCCTCAGTGGACTATGACTTACAAAGTCAAATTTTATTAAGCCAAGTAGATTCTTTTCACCTCAACTTGTTTAAGTCACGGTCTTTATCACAGCAATAGAAAGAAAATGAAGGCATGCCTCAAACCACTCCATTCCTTCAGAGCAATCTGAGTTTACTGTTTAGTCTATAAGGCATTATGCTTAGTGTGCACGCACACACACACACCTCAAAATCCAATGATGGGTAAAAAGTAGTCTAGGTCAATATGGCATCCTTATTCTCCTTGTTAGTGGCTATCACTTAGGTCTGAGTCTGAGGCCTAACTGGTTATGAAGTACAGTGCAACCTTGGGGAACAGCTTTCCTCCCTACTTAGTGAACAAGAGTGGAGGAGCATCTTGGCTGGTTGTAATTACCACTGCATACAACATATGAAAATGTTCCTAAGACATCAATATTGCTGCCCCAGAAGCAATGAACTGAGGATAGGATCTCAAGATAAAAGATCCCTGTGCTGCAGAAAACTTCAACCCATGCAATTCACTAACACACAACTTCCCATCTCCAGACTTCTGTTATATGAGATCACAAAATTTTTATGGGACAGACAAGATGGCTCTGAGGTAAAGGCCCTTACTGCCAAACCTAAAGACCTAAAGTATCACCCAGAACTCATGGGGCTGAAGAAAAGAACAGACACCTCAGAGTTGTCCTTTGACCTCCACATGTGTGTTATGCCACAACATACACATACATTTTTTAATAAACAAACACAAAGCCTTTAGACTTCTGCCTTTGGTTGCTTCTCCTGGCATATACAGTCAAAGTTATTCAAGCCAAAACAGCTTCCTTTCATAAACAATACATTAATGTATGGAATGAACCTGAATCCATGTCCACCTCCACTTGACTAGGTCATAGTCTCCATATGTTACCAGGCTTCCTTCTCAACCAGCTGCACTAGGATTCCAACCCAGGCTCGGCTCTCTAACTCCAGATCTCCTCTGACTGTATTGCAGGTGAACCAGGGACTCCCCGCTTCTGTCTGTTTGCACACTTATTAGTCTGGTGCCATTCCAGATGCCAGGTGTCATTAGAAGCTCAGATTTGACTAAGGAGGAGCCAGATACACAAGGGAAATGTGATGTGCTTATGCCTACAAATACTTCCTGTCTCGTAAACTGACATGCATGTTTCAAAACAGCAAGCTATTTCCTATACTTCCCACATACACTAAGAGCAAAATGCCTTTCTATCTCACAATCTTGATTCACTTTTTAGAGCACACCACCACCACCACCAGCAGCACCACCACCACAAGCACCACCACAAGCACCACCACCACCAGTACCACCAGTAGCAGCAGCAGCAGCCAGTTGCTCAATATGTCAGTCAGTGCCCAGAAAAGGGGTAGTTAGCACCAAAGGGGATCAGGCTGAGGGGAATGCCTTTACAGAAAATAGAGGAAGGGCTCCACAGAGGATGGTTGTTTTACTAGAAATCACAGATATTTAGAGTCAGAACCAGAAGTGGTATTTGGAGTCCAATTCCTAAGTCAGTGCTTTCCCTAATATCAGACTGCTTCTAAGCTGCCTATTAAATATTTACTGGGAATACTTGGCCAAACAAAAAATAATCCATTATTGCGTTCAAGTAAACCAAAACCTTTTAGTAGGTTAGGTTGACAGATGCACGCTGACCTAAATATTGACTTTTGATTTTTTTTTTTTAAATGAGCTCCACTACCCAGCTATCTCTTCCATTCTTCTGGTCAACAAGATTCTATTTCATCTGAGTAATTCAAACACACCAGTTGCTATCCCTTCAAACACATTTAAGAGGGAGTCAGAGTTCCAACTGGTTTTTTTTGGTTTTTTTTGTTTTGTTTTGTTTTGTTTTTCAAGACAGAGTTTCTCTGTAGCTTTGGAGCCTATCCTGGAACTAGCTCTTGTAGACCAGGCTGGTCTCGAACTCACAAAGATCCGCCTGCCTCTGCCTCCTGAGTGCTGGGATTGAAGGCGTGCGCCACCACTGCCTGGCCCAACTGGTTCTTAATGTATCCACTTTCTGTTTTATAAAAGCAATGCAAAGCATCATATTTATTAAATTTATAAAGATAGAACTTGCATTTTACTTTAAATGCTATAATTTCCTTAATGGAGTAATTATCATTTAGTGCTGATTTCATCCAACAGTTTCCTCTTTATCAAGCCAATCAGTCTGGGCAATCTCAACTTGGAGGCCAGGAAATCAAGTCTTTAGAAGTTTGTCTATAAAGGTTAATTAGGATGGGATTTTTCTGAGTGGGCTAGTCAGTCCTCACCTTCATCTCACTACAGAGGATCAACTCAAGCCAATCCCTACAATTCACCCACTTTGCCAAGGAGTAAACATAGAATCTGTATTAATGACACATGAAGAGACTATTGTTCAGGTCTTCATGGAAAGATAGGTCAGCCTCTTGCCCAATCAGGAGAGAAAAGAGTAACAGAAAGGAAAGCACCTGGGTAACTGACGACAGCACAGCTCTCTGGAGCTCCAAAGACCTCCACTTGTGCAGCGCACTTCACTTTTTTTCCACTGAAGTCACTTCTGGTTGAGGGTTTTGCTACTTGAGGATGTACTAGACAACAGTACTAGAAATGAAAGAGACGACGAACCTATAGCATTCCAAAACTAATCCTGTAAAAGAACTTTCCTCAAAGTGCCAGTCATCGGCAGAGCAAAGAACGCCAAGACTTTCCCCAACAACACATGACAGGTGAGCTGTCAGTAAAACAAAAGGCATTTCTATATCCTTTGGAATGACTGGTTAGTGGCCAGCACACACTTCCTGGCTCTCAGGATTAGAAGTAAGCAGGACAAAATACTTCCCTCGAAGCTTAGACAAAAAGAGGGATGAAATTAACAAGTAAGCAACATTTCATGAAGGGCACAAACAAGGTCTCACATGATCGAGATCTGAGCATCAACAAGAGGGTTATAAACACAACAATCTAGAGAATTCTCCCACTCCAGTGGAGAAAAGGCTCAGAACAAGTACAGCACAACTGAGAGAGAAAGAAGCAGATGTTCGGCCAAGAGTACAGAAATGTGACAGGGAGAAGAACTGTACAAAATCAAACATATAGAGGTACACACCCTATCCGAAAATCCTAAAGATTAATTAAGAATATTTTTTAATTTAAAAAAAGAAATAGGGAGGTTGAAACAGCATCTGCTTCTGTTTGCCCTGCTAGGAGCAGTGCACTGGGACAGATGGGATGTTGTATCAACTATCTTGATCCTGAGATCTTCCAACACCTTTCTAAAGAAAACATCAGACCAGTCAAAGATCAAAGTTCCCAGTCCTTATTTTCTAATCATAGAGAGCCAAGCACTCTCTGGGGCTGAAGCAACAGCTCATTCTGCAGAGTCCTCCATAGAGGACAGATGCTCCAAATCCTGTCAGCCTGTCTCCTGAGCTCGCAGAAGTTTCTCACAGCAATGTCAGAAATGCAGGCACCTTTCCTACAGCTCATAAATAAATACTTGTGAAACATAGGAGACTTTGTAAAGGGGGAAAAAAAAAACCTTGTAAAGTGATAAACCCCAAAATTAAAAATTAGCAACACAAGTTCCACTGTACAATCTTTCAACAGTATGGGAAGCTCTGACAAGGTGCATGGCCACACAAGTGAAGCAGCTCCATGGTTCTCCATGTCTCACAAAGAATGGAGCAGCCACTGCACTGCTGTTTGGAGGAAGGCTTTCGAGAGAAGCACCAGAGAATGGAGTGCCCTTAAGTTTAGTCATTTGAGACAGAAGAGTAGGCAACTGCAATTTTAAATTTTAAGTTGTTCTTATAATATTCTACATAGTAAATGGTCTCAGAGTTTAAGTCATAGGGTAATGGGTAATACTACTATGTGGCTATCTAAGACTGGACCCACAGCTTTTTTAGAATGTACATTTTAAAAATGGCATAAAATCTTAAGATTTAATAAAAATAAGTTATTCAGGTTCCACATACTTACTGTGTATCTATGTTTTTAAAAATACAGTTGTTAGGCCAGGGGTGGGGCCTGATGGTGAGAACTTTCCTAGCAAGTCAAGGGCCCTGGGGTCAACCCTCTGATAATACCAAAATTCAGAGCTGCTCAAATTCTTCATATAATAACATGTATTGTTTGCATTTAACCCATGCACATCTTCTAGGTACTTTAAGAAGCCAACGGCAATGCTGTGTTCATAGTTGTAAGCTATTCTGCAGACAGTTAGGACTAAGTTGGTACTTGATCAGTACACATGCAATTCTTCCCCTGGTTTTCTTTTTCAATGCTGGGTCACCACCTGCTAAACCTACAGATAAGGAATGCCAACTCTAAGAATCACCCTTAAATACATGAGAAATGTTTGCTTCTTCTTGACTAAGAACACAGTGACATAGTCTTGTTATGGTGACCACCACATACATCTCCATCTTTACTCCTCGGCCCAGCACCATCATTAGTGAGTTTTTTAATTACCTCTAACACGCTCCAAACCATTCAAGGGTATTCACATACCTAGCCACCACGACAGTAGGTAAGCAGACACGTGTATGATGGTAACTGGTTACCATACTGCCAACAATTACCCAGATTTCCTTCCAATGCTAGAGATAAAATGGAAAGATTAAGATGTTATATTAACAATGATAAAAATATTCTTTGGTTGTGGACCAACAACTTTAAAGGGGATTTATTTCCTTAATTCAAACACCCAGTAGCCAAATATTTCAGAGTTCTTTGCTACAAGATTAATGGTTTGCAATAACCAAAATGGATGTCAACAGCTACATAACCAAGGAAGCAACCACAAAACAGGGCCACTCACCAGACTGCCAAGAAACAAAATCTTAGCAGGTGGTCATGTCTGCTCCAAAATCAGTCAGGCTGCATACAACATTATCTCCACAATTGTATGGGGTTGTTTTGTGTAATGTAACCCCTGGTATCCCATTTTCAATATTAAGACAAAACTGTCTTTAGTGGCAGACAAACCACAATAGGAAACATCAATGATAAAAAATAAGTCGGCTGAGGGCTCAGTGAAAAGGGCCCCTCCCAAGTCCCAGAGGTAACTGCCAAGCCTTATCCACCCTCACCTCAATATTTGCTCAGTGAAGCAGTGCTGTACCTGGAACAAATCCCGAGGCCTAGTCAAACACCAGGTGGTATACCAGTGTAATTTTTTTAAGTAACAGATGGCTCAAACTTTTCATGTTTATGACATGCAGCCAGGACTTACACAAGTGAAACTGTCTTCCAAGTTCTTTATACAAGTAGCACAATTACTCATCTGACTCAACTCTTCACATCATAAAGACAGCGGCAGGTGGGACAGATGCTGGGCTCCTGGTTTATTTATGACTTTGCATAACAGACAGAGAAACCATACACATGAACACAAATGGAGCCGAGTGCAGTTACATATTCGATGGTATTCCATTTCCTCAGCCATAAAGTTTGAAGGCCAAACTAAGTGAGTGCTTTGGTTTGAGTAAATAAAAGTAAAATTTTGCAAAGCTGAAATAAAGGCAGTGAGAAGAAAGGTGCTTCCAGTGTGCTTATATCTGAACAGTATTCTCACAGAAGTTTGAGACTAGGAAATAAGTAGGAGATGGCTGGCCCAGGAGGCCTCAGATGACTTTTTATTAGTAGTTGTTAATCTCGCTGAGCTTAATTTATGAATTAAACTGTATCATAGATTTGTTCATAGCAGGAAAAAAAACCACAGTATATACGGGTCCAGTACCAACCACGGTTTCAGGCATCAACTAAGGGGTTGGTGGGATGCACTCCCCTCAAATAAGAACATCTGTGCATGTAAAAGAAGTTACCCAAGTGAATTTTCTCTCTATTCCTCTCCTTCCCTCACAATGTCCCTACTAAACAACTCTACAACAAAGGTCTATACACCTTTCCCCAAGGCTAGTAAAGGCCCTAGGCATGGCAGAATTAAGACAGCAGAACCCTGACAGGGAATATGTGGGCTATACACAGTGCCCACTTGTGTCGGCCTACTGTCCTCTAAGTGCAGGGCCAATGGGTAATCA
Source organism: Dicrostonyx torquatus (assembly GCA_028555095.1). Classification (NCBI taxonomy): domain Eukaryota; kingdom Metazoa; phylum Chordata; class Mammalia; order Rodentia; family Cricetidae; genus Dicrostonyx; species Dicrostonyx torquatus. Next base: position 6,254,502 of record JAQHUG010000008.1, read on the forward strand.
GAATCATTCCCCTAGCACCACTTCAGCTTTCTTGTCACTGAAGATCCATCACAGGTGCGTATGGATACCCACGATTGAGTCCTGCTGCCCTTGCCAGAGTTACAGACAGGTACAGATGTGTAATAATGTCAGTAATTGTGACACCTGTGGCCCAACTCCTGGGTCCATCACACAGCTCCTCTATCAACACAGAAATCTTGACCTAGTAATACAGGTAGAAACAGAAAGCTGAACCCAAACAGATTCAAGACCTGCTGTGCTAGCAAGAGACATAACCAAGAAAGAAAAAGGCTAGAAACTACACAAAACTCCTACTAAGCCAGGCGGTGGTGGTGCATACTATCAATTCCAACAGTTGGGAGGCAGGCAGATCTCTGTGAGAACAAGGCCAGCCTAGTCTACAGAACAAGTTCCAGGACAACCAGAGCTATTACACAGAGAAACCCTGTCTCGGGGAGAAGAAAAAAATACTAGACTCCTCTAAAACTCATGAAATATATTCAAAGGCTTGATATATTTTGAGTTTACCTAGCAACTGAATTACTGGAGTCATTATTCCTGGGTAAAACTTAAGTGTTTTTCAGATGAACTTGTTTTTATATGGTATCACCCTGGTAAATTATTTTTCTAAATGTCTGCAGTGTGTTTTATCCTTGTATGGATTATAATCCTCACTAATGCTGCATGCCAAAAATCTACTGACTCCAAAAAGAGGAGCCACATTACAGTCAGTGATGCTCTTCACAAAACATGTATTTTGTGAAAAACTTATCTGATTATCCTCTTACGCAAAACAAATTCCCTCACTGATCCACATCCCTTATCATAAAGCTTGGGATAGAACTCTTGGACTGGGAGAGTTTTTCAGCTACTGGTATATTACATAGACCTTTCCATCAGGGGTTAGCATCCCTAATCCATAAATCTGAAACCTAATCTTCTGAAATCTGAAGCTTTTGAATGTCGAGTTAGAACTCAAAGTATTTCTAATTTCAGATCAGTGTGATTTCTAAATAGGCCTATTCAACCTGAATGTTCTTTAGAACTGAAATTATGACCATACAAGCATGTATTATGTGACAGTAAACAAAATTAAAATGTTATAATGTAGTCATTCAAACTGAGAAAAGAGCCAGTTTTTAAAAAACTAAAAACAACTGCACCAGCCCTAAGTTAATTAGTTCACACCTGAGGCCAACAACCCACCATGCCTTGTAATTATAAACACCACGATCAGTTTCACAAGCTTGACCATTTGTACTACACTTACAGGAAAAATTAACACTTGGAAGAAAGCTGACTTTTAAATTTACAACTATTAATTACCATCCTCCTTCCTTCCTCCCCTTTATGGAAGCATAGTGAAAAACTGTTGCAGGCTATGTACATTTTAATTGAACATGAATTGTTAGTCTCCTTTCACCCCTGCTTTCTGACCCATTTATTCCAAATCTCATATTCCTTGCTGCAAATTAACTAGATGACCAGTCTATGATGGGCACCGGTGTTAACATAAATCCAACAAATAACATGGCCTCAGGGAACTGAACAATGTCAACCAAACTTCCATATTGAAAGACTAACTCACCAAGAGATTTGGAGAACGAGATTTAATCTGAGACACAATGAGAAAAGAATATTATTGCTGACTCCTGCCTTAGAGATGTGTGTCACCAATCCTTGTTTCCTGGTCCTACACAGTTGTTCCTGCCCACTAAACACATTGTAGCCCCATGTAACAAATATAAACTCATCTCCTAACAATTTCCCCTGGTCACTCATCCACAGCATCAGTGGCCTGGGCTTACCAAGCATACTCCTCCATCTTCTATATTGCTATTTCTTCTTAAACACTCGGGTCTGTGCTCAAATGCCCATCTTATTAAAGAAGTCCTTCTTACTCGTACTACACAAGATATCATTGCCCAGTTTTCTCAAGACCTTACTACCAGATTATTTATAGCACTGAGGAGCTGAGTTCATACTTGGTTTTTTCGGTAACAATGTAAGCTACATAAAAAAAGAAAAATTTTAAAATTGATGTGTGTTCACCAACATATCTCCTGATCTTTATTTAAAAGAAGAAGAAGAAGAGGAAGAGGAGGAGGAGGAGGAGGAGGAGTTGTTCTTGGAACTTGGCTCAGTAAATAATTATGTCTATGGCTATATGGCCTACCAACCCATGCTCACTCATTAACTCCTTTATTTTATTTGGTGCTGAAGTCCTGGTGCCTAAAGCAGTACTTAATACTTGAGGCCCCCAGTAATTATGTTGAGTGATGTCCACCAAATAGGCATGGTGGCTTTTTGAGTATCTGTTTGTTTATGACGATAAGGATTCGAGAAATGAAGCACTTGCTGTCCTGCTGAGCTATATCCCCACTCTCTGAACTACTATTACTAAATGCTTTCAAAATCGAAAGAAGCAATAAAGATAATTTTATTAGTGTCTAAGAGTGCTTAAATTTCATCATTAAATAAGAAGTAACTATTTCCTTAATCAGTAAAGCTTTTAACAGTTATAAAAATTGAAACTGCCATCATAATGGGCCATATATAAACATTTGTACACTAAAAATACCCATGAATGTATATATAAAACTGAGGGTCAATCACATAATTAATAATAAAAATATAGCTTTGAGCTAGTGAGACGGCTTAGTGGGTAAAACTGTCTGACAACAAGCCAGACAACCCGAGTTCAATCTCTAAGAACCACATGGTGGAAAGAAAGAACCATCTCTCACAAGGTGTCCTCTGACAAAAATGACGGGGAGAGGGGGAGAGAGGGAGAGAGAGAGAGAGAGAGAGAGAGAGAGAGAGAGAGAGAGAGAGAGAGAGAGAGAGAGAACACACAGTTTGTTGAATGTCTCCCCAAATGCTCATGTGTTAAAGGTGTTCCAACGGCATCATTATGGGGAGGGAATATCAGGACAAGGTTGTTTGACAGTTGTATTAATTACTTTTCTGTAGCTGTGACAAACTCTATGGCAAATGTAACTTCTAGACAAAGGAGTTTGGGGTTATAGTGCCAGAGGGATGCATCATAGTAGGGAGGCATGGGGCAAGCAGCTGGAGATGGAAGCTGGAAGATCACACCTTCACCACAAATGCAAAGCAGAGAGAAGCTGGATGTATGGCAAGGCTTTAAACCAGTGGTACTTAGCCTATGGGTCATGAACCCTTTAGAAGCTGAACCCTCTGAGACCTAGAAGGGCCACCTAAGACCATCGGAAAACAAATATATTTGCATTATGACTGATAACAGTATAAAAAGTACAGTTATGAGGTATCAACAGAAGCAATTTTATGGTTGGAACTCACCACAACATGAAGTACTGCATTACATTCTAAGTGTGCCCCCAGTGACATACTTCCTCCATCAAGACTGCACCTCCCTACAACCTCTCCAAAGAGCACCACCAGCTGGAGATCAAAGGTTCAAATACAGGAACATTTTTCATCAAACCACCACACTAGGGATAGTGTCTTCAGCAGGGCTTATGAGATGTTACTCTTCACTGTTCCACTTCTTGGCCAAGTTTGCTCAGCTAGGAATTCCCTCTCATTACCATCCAGCATCCTCCTGAGAGACCCAAAAGCTATGCTCAGTTGACCACAGCAGAGACTCTCCAAAAACATGAGTCAGAATAAACTTCTCTGTCTATAAATTAATTCATAGATTTTGTTATATTGGAAAGCTAACTAACACAAAGCCTGATGCAGTTAGAGAGAAAACAAAGTCTGACTTCTTTGAATGGGGTAGTTCTTGTAAGATACACACTGAAATCAGGACAGTGCAGAGAGGACTGGCTTGGCTGCTCTGCCCACAGAATTCATGAAGCACTCGTTATCTTTGCAAGTGTTGGAATATCACACTGTAGCATACTGACCTAAACAGTTACATGCTAATTTAAAACACTTAAAAGTTTTATTTCATTTTAGCATTAAATAATCTGAAGATCACTTAAAACAAATTAAATTATTTTAAATAAATAAATTATTTTCAAAAGTAAAGTGCCATAAGTATTTTGAAAATGAATCAGGGGCAGAAGTGATGGCTCGAGCCATGCTTAAGAGTACTTTTCAGGCAGACGAGGGTTCTACCCCCAGCGCCCAGCTGGCAGCTCACACTGTCTGAAATTCCAGTCCCAGGAGATCCGATACCCTCTTCACATCACCAGCATGTATGTGGTACATAGATGACATACGTGCAAGCAAACACCAACACACATAAAATGGAAAAACAAAGTAAGTTTTAAAAAAGAAAATCAATTAAATGACTAAGTCCTCTTGTTTTCAACAAAATTATCTTAGAGAGCAGAGAAGTGCTGGTTGGAGTTCATGCTGTTGTGTTCATTTTTGAACAGAACCTTCTATAGGCAAGATAGCAGAATTTTTTTTTCAGTCAACTGCCAAATAACTGTTTCAGAGTTTGAGAGGCATATGGTCTATGTCCAACTAAACTCCTGACTCTATCCCAACAGTGGGAAAGCATGCTGGCTAATAAACTCAAGTCTGTTCCAATAAAACTTTATTAATAAAAACAAGCAACCAGTTAGGTTTGTCCTGAAGATTAGAGCTGGCTGCTCTTTAGTCCACCTCATTTCATCCAGGAACGTTATCTGAGCCCACAACATCCCGCTTATGAACAGGCTATATGCCAGAAGTCAACATATGGCGATGATTTTCCTTAACTTTCATTACTTTTGCAATACAAACTGCAACAGAAACAGTTCAGTTGGGGAATTTCAGACAACTGGAGCAAAATTCTCCCTTGCCTATGCTCTGTCCCTCATGTAGAAACAAAGAGAAATCACTTGAACTGAAAAGCACCTGGGTCATAAAAGTCAAACTGTATAGGTGTAGAAACATGAAGGAAGAGTGGCACACTCTACTTTTTCCAGAAACACCTTCAATTTGTATCATCTCTCCACTATCTGGAGACCACCGCTGCATCTTCAATCACCCACCATGACATTACACCACGATCTGCCAGCCTCTAGAGGGCCCAGGGCTTTCAGAGAGGCCACATGCCTTTTCCTCATTGTCTCTTTTCCTTTAATAGAGCCAAGCTCCTCTAAAAATGGGGAGAAAAACAGGCAAATAGGATGCCAATGTGTGAGACACAAAACTGAAAACAGTCACAAGATCGCCATCCAGGAAACTTGCATTTTCTGTATTAAGTAAGGATGGCCAGGCACAACTTGATGATCTCAGGGCTATGACTTTAACCATAACAGGGAAAGCACAAGTGTTAGGAAAGGGGGAGAATGGATCAGAATGTGGAGGGCTTGGCAAGGAACGCAGCAGCCGGGCAACGTTACTGACACCTGTCCATCCTCGCACACACATAGCCCACAATAGAGCCAACCCATTAGTTCAGCATGGCCAGGAAAGTGACAATAGTGCAGGTGTGGCAGAGACAGAGGAGGACAGGGCACACCAGTATCTAAAGGGGGCAGCCTGCTGCGGGACTGGGTCTGTAGGGTTTTCCTAGAAAGCCAGAAATACAGACTTTTTTTTTTAAATATAAAACTACCAATTAGTGGGAACACTTCACCAGTCGGTGACAATTCATCCCACAGCGACCTCCCAGGCCCAGTCTTCAGCTTTTTGTCCATACTCTCAACAGGCTGTGGTCCTTCTTAACTCTGTTCTCTGAGAAACAACATCAGAAAGAAGCTAGGCCTTCCCAAGGAACTGCATAGTCACAGCTGCCCCCCTCTTCTCAACAGTCACATGTATCCCTGAGTGCAAGACTTGACTAATTAACATTAAAAGTTTTAGAAAAATAAAAAGCCCAAGCCACCTTGGTGATAACTGAATACATTCACTGTTGAGTGGTTTGCTTCAGCCAAAATGTAAATCAGGGTTGAAACACATCCTACGAGTCCCAGCTGGCCCTGCAGCCATCCCAGAGGTAGCACAGTGGGCAAGTCTCTTTCCCGATAATCAAGGTTCCTCGCTGTTCAGCTGGTATCTTGCCTCAATCAGCTGCCTCTTCCTGCAGCCGAAGATGAGCTGCACACTATAAAACAAATCTGAGCTTGCCATGAATTCAGGCTCCTTCACTCAGGTCAGACCCGCCACAGGTCAGGCCTGCCAGCTGCTGTGCAGCAGCGGCCCACTTTCTGCCCAGACCTGTAATTATTTACAGTTCTGCACCTGTCACAGTCCTCGCACAATGACTTTCGTTGTTTCCTGGGCTGTACAGACAGTTAGACACAGCCCTTCCAAAGCCGAGAGCTTGGGGCACATTAGAGAGGGGTGCTACCATTCAGTTCTAGCCACTTTTCAAGAGAAAAAGAGACGGTGGTGAGACGAGAAAGTTAAACAAGGTTCTCGTGGTTAGCAAGCCAAATACTCAGCACCCATTTCAATCTTCGTGAGCACAGAAATTATCTATGAAATGCTAAAATGAAGAAAACACCTCATCTGGATGCCAGGCCTCCAAAATTAGAACTTAAAGGAGCAAATACAATTTCAACAGTGGCCTGTGAAACATGTTCCCAAAAGTCCTCAGCCGTCGTTAATCAAACCATCTCCTTAAAGACTGGTTAGTCACTAGTGCTGCCACTGAACCAAGGCAGGGTGGAGTGACCAACTGTTAAATAATTCAGAGGGTGTGTAGAATTAAAGTACTCTCAAAAGAAGCACAGACTAACACTATTGAGTGAGCTCTCATTAAAAGTGAAATGGGTCTTCTGACTGTGGCTAATTCGGGGGCGCACAATCGGAAGCTTCGGCTGGCTTAACTTCTGTTCTCCTAAGTTATGCAACGCTCTCCAGAAGGTGCATATTTCTTTAAGAAACAAGCAATCCTGGGTAAACAGGGTGCATCTGGTGAACACATGTCCATGAGCAGGTAAACACATGATTTCAGTAATGACTTCCAACACCATCTGTCAGGCAGGTAGTGCAAAACCTACTCAACAGGAAAGGCAGTTTGAAGTCATTTTTAAGCACATAGACTGTATCTGTAATAAAAGTCAAGATCAAACTACAAGCATGGAAACTTGTCTCCCTCTGCCCTAAATTTACCTGTGGCAGAGGCAGGCAGGTTTATTCCTGTTAATATGAGGACAATAAAGCCACACAGCTTACAAATACAGAAATTGATAATTATCCCCAAAAGAAAACTTATGATTAAAAACGGCAGTAATTTATTCATCGCTAATCAATAACTAGCAAGAACAGTCTCTATAATAAATTAAACTGTATCACCTGTCTACAAAATCACCTTACCATTAATTAAGGAATGAACCACAATGGTGACTAGTGCTTTGAAATACTCAATATCATTAACTCAACTTACAAAATATAAACCCTATTGTAAAAGAACACAGGGCAAGAAAAAAAGAAAAAAACACAAGAAGGAAGGGAAAGTTCAACCAATAATTATTCTGACTTTGAAGTAAGTTGGTTAGTGGAGAGACTGTGGAAGTTATCGGTGCATTTCCCCTTGATGTATGTCTGTAAACCTGTGACTCTTCTGTCTGACTTGCATCATTTGAACACCCAAGGTGAGCTGCAACAAAATGACCATGGATGGCACTGGGGAAGTGATGCGGTTAGTAAAGTGATTGCTATAGAAAGATGACTCCCAGAGTTCAGATCCCCAGAACCCATTTAAAGCTGGGCCTGGTGGTGCTTGTCCATAGTTCCAGACTATATCTCTGGGAAGGCAGAGATGTAGATCTCTGCGGCTTTCTGGCCAGTCAGCATAGACTACTTGTGAGTTCCAAACCAAAGAAAGACTTCATTTCAAAGTCTTCATCTTCAGCAAGATGGGGGCTGGAGAGATGGCTCAGCAGGTGAGAGTATTAATTAATCGTCCAAAGGACTTGAGTTCCATTCCCAGCACCCACGGAGGCCAATACCTGAGGAACAACACTTGAGACTGGCCTCTGGCGTCCATCTGTACCCACACACACCGCACCCACAAAAGCATACAAATACATACTCATGCACAGACATACAAGAAAACTAAGCTTGTAACCTAGCTGGAAAGAAACCAAAGAAGGTGCCTTTGCTATAAATCTAGCTTCTAACTTGTGGGGATTTTTGTCTGTTGATTTGATTGACACTTTGTGGAACTTGTATTTGAACTCAGGGCCTGATGTATCTGAATCTGGGATTACTCTGGCACTGAGCTAAACCCCGGCCTCCAATCTGTGTTTGTTGAAGGGTAGATTCCACTTCATTCACTCAACATTTCAGGTTGTTTTCAGCTTCCCAAAACACTTGAGAAAATATGCCCGCCCTTTCCACAGAGTCTCTGGTGCCTTATAGCCAGAGAAAAGCTGGAGTCCGTAAAATGTGCCAATTTAGGAAATATAAATCTTTTTTCTTTCTTTTTTTCATTTTTTTTGAAGGGGGGGTTCCTGATTGAAAGCAGCAAGGTCTGGTATTTCTTGGAACTCTCCATGATCTCCTTCCTACCTTGCTCACAGCCAACCATGGTGGAATACCTTTAAGGCTACAGCTAAGGAAAGAATGGCAGACTAACTGGTGATTTAAGCCATGAATTCAAGAAAAGTAGCTGTGCCTTTTACAAATCTACTTTAAACATCAGAAAATGTGTCTATGAGGAACCTGGAACAGGCAAATTCAAAGAAAGAGAAAGCACGCTGAGGGTTACCAGAGATGGGGAGGAGAAGAGTGAGGGTTGCTGAGAGGGTTTTAGTTGGGAATAAGGAAACCAGTTCTGATATATTTCAGTACCAGCTTTTAGCTGGGTACCAATATGGAGCACAAATGCTCCTTGACCCGGAATATGATTACAAACTAATAACCTATCCTGAACAAGTCAGAATGCTTTAACATATGTAGTCCACATCATGGCATAGCAACACAGCACACACAGGGAGCAGAGTAAATAGGGAATTTCTGCTCAGACTGTGAGGTTGACAGTAATCTACAGCCACTGCCACTGACCAGCATCCTAACAAGAGTGTTACTGTAAATTGCAATCATAGGAAAGAGTAAAAACTACTGAGTTCAAATTCAGTTTCAAGTAGCTGTGTGCATATTAGTTTTATGCCAGGACAAAGTTAAAAATTCTTAAACTGGAAACTATCTAATATTTACTAGGCCAGAAAATAAGAAAAGGAATTAATGGAAGCAATAGGCACAGGCATCAAGAAGTCAGGTGACATAACTGAATCTGTAAATATGAAAACAGACGCTCCAGGGTGACATGCAAATATCACTCCCCCAACCCTTGAAATTCAGCATCTGGTCTCAGCTGGAAGAGAAAGGTGCAGTGTTGATGAGCATGTGAATGGACCACTATTCAGAGCAGTTCTGAAGAATGGCTTTGAGTGCAAGCCCTTCACCCAAACAAAGAAAGTGGAGATATATATAGGAGAGAGCTTACAGACAGAGATGCTAACAGGCCAATGGCTAGTGGGCCAATGGACCTCAGTACTCTTTATGGGATATTTTATCTGATATTTTTTATCAGATTTTGCTTAGAAGCATAAGAAAATCTAGTCCTAAGGTCAACAATCTGATTTCTTCCCAGTCTTGAAAAAGAAAAAAAAGTTAACTATATCTTCATCTTTCATAATTATTATCTAGGGAAAAGTAGTGCTGCATGATAGAGAATCTGAAAAGATCTGCTCATCCACTGACTCCAAAAATCAAGTCATTACATCTTCCATCCTAGGCTGCATGAGCTTTAGTACACTAGGGAATAACATATCTCATGGATTGTGGCCTCTGTGCTGGCACATCTGTAGTAATAAAGGCTCATTAGTAAAGGCAGTGAAAGCATGAAATGCTGTAGGAGGAGGACTTCTGCAAATTTCAAAGCATGGCACCTGAAACACGGGGGGGGAGTAACATTCTCTGTATGTATGATCTTGACAGTCAACTTGTGGGACTTGAATCACCTAGGAGCGTGTCACCAAAGGTATTTGCAGAAACAATGAACTGACGGGGAATGATCTCCACGCAACACAATGTAAATAGTACCTTACAACAGACTCACCAGAGAGAAAGAGGTACTGGGAAAAGGCTGTGATTGTGCACCTGCCTCTGCTGCTGAGTTCTGCAGGCATGCAACTATTACTGCTGCTACTGTGACTACTAACATCATTCTCCAGTTTCTCCACCTTCTTTCCTATGTGGACTCAATACCGGTGACTCTACAGGAATCTTCCAGGCTTTCAGCTCCACATTCAGACGCAGAGACATCACCTTCCTAAACCAAACAGACATCTGGTTCTGTGAACTATATAATCCCAGTGTGGGAGCCAAACTAATACCCACCCCACCCCGATTCTGTTCTCCTAGAGAACCCTGCCCACTATATTTTTCCTACTGGAGAAATAATGGGAATGGCTCCAGGTCCCAAGTGAAAATCTTTGTCTCACCAAGAAGGTGGGTTCTTGGTGAAACCAAAGCCAAGGGTGTTTCAAGACCCTGTGTTGAAACAGTGACCTGTTAACTCATGCAAAATCTTTTCTGAGTCAAACAACCCCATGTGATACTTCACATGGCCAGGCACTAAGAGAAGCTCTTAGCATTAGAATCCCATCACCTTCAAGAAATGGGCTGCACATGCCAAGAACAGAAAAGGGCTCTGTAGTACCAGCCTTTAGAAAGCTAAGGAAGACAGATTGGGTGTTGTCATGCAGAGTCCACACTAACATGAAGTATATGAATAGAAAATAAATGAACACAGAACATTTGTCCCTGAGAGAAGCTAACTCATAAGGAAAGAAAATTCTGTCATTTATTATGATTTGAGATTTGTTTTTGTTTGCAGAGGAAAATGTGACCCTTCATCATGTAAACACACACACAAACACCCCTCAAATGGCAAAAAACCACAACCCCCACACACACATACACAAAACAATCTTATGTAGCCTTGCCTAGTCCTGAACTCACTATGTAGACCAAATAGCGTCATACTCAGAGACTAACACCTCCTGAGTCCTGGGATTAAAGGGATGTGGCACCATGCTTTATGCTTTTTAAAACATAGTTACAGAAGCATTTCAGGGATAACGAATTAAGTAACAAGAATTTTTATGTCATATTAAATTCTTTTATTTTAAATAAATCATCTGGAAAATAAAAAATAATTACCTTCACTGCCACCCACAATTTCCTATTTTATAGTTAACAGTAATTTCTTTCTCTAACCCAACTTTCTATTAATTCTTTGTGGACCCCACATCATGCATCATTTCTCCTCGCCCCCACCCTCTGCCCTTACAACTCCCACCTAAGGTAAAACAAAATAAAGTTTAAAAGAAAAGAAAAATCTCATCATGGAAGCTGTAGTGTGCCCTTTAGTCCTTACATCTTTACTTAAAAGTATTCATTGCAATGAGTCACTGGTCTGGTTCAAGGCCTCTGGTTCCTGCTACACGAAGCCCTCACTGGGGCTCCTCTCTTATTTCACCAGGTAAATTATCAGAAATGGGTTAGGAAACCTGACTTGTAACAAGAAAGGGAAGTTAATGTATTCATATTTAAAATACATAAAATGGAAGTCAGTGTGGATGAAGAAAGGTGGACAGTAAAGGACTACTTTCTGGAGAGTAGATCCCTGGAGGACACTGGCCAGCCACCCAAGCCTAACTGATATGTCCAGGCCAAAGGGGTATGCTGGCACAGAAACCAAGGTAGATGGCCACTGAAGAACAGCACCCAAGGCTGATCCTCACCAAGTACACATGCATACATATACACTGGCACCTGCACATATATATGTAGAAACATTTAAAAATACAAACATACACACAAAATTAAGTTTGATTTAAACCAGTTTTGAAATTGTACATCTGGAATACCAGAACTTAGGAGGTGAAAGCAGGAGAATCAAGAGTTCAAGGACACCCTAGGACATACCGTGAGTTTTAAGTCAGTATGGACAACATGAAACCTTATCTCAAAAAAGAAAGAAAGAAAAGAAAAAGAAAATGATGGAGAGAAGGGAAAGAAAAAGAGAGAAGGAAAGGGGGAAAGAGAAAAGGGAAAAACAGAAGGGAGGGGAAAGGAGGGAAGGAAAGGGAAGTGGGGTTTTCGATTTCTAGGAAATAACTGAGTCTCTCAGTTATTTTATTAGCTTATTAGCATCCTTTCTGATGCTAGGATATGCATCAGAATCCACTATCAAATGATTACAGTTGAGGCTGGAAAAATGGCTCAGCAGGTAAGAACATCAGCTGCTGTTCTAGAGGACTGGACTTTGAGTCCCAGCCCCCACACCAAGTACTCGCAGTCACCTGCAACTCCAACTCCTAGGGAACGAGTGCCTGTACTCAGACATGCACAGGGACACACACAAGCACATAACAAGGTCAGTGGTTAAAGCATCACAGGCAGCGCCCGGAGAGAGCAGCGGAGCAGAACTGAGGTGCCAACACCACAGAGTAGGCACATCTATGCAGAACTGAACGCTCCGTCCCTGTGGTGCAGAGCTCCAAATGTTCTGAAAGCTGGCTGGAAGCAGTTATCAACATTCAAATTGACGTGGAGGCCAAACCACAACCTGGGGATGCTTTCCCACTAACTGTTTCAAGAACTGCAGTCCATTTAATTCCATTTTTAAAACCTAGCAATAAAGAAAGAGGAGAAACAGGAAGAGAGTCTTAAGCTTCATGGCCTACAGGACACACTGTCAATAAAGCCTGCTTTACTGGAGGAAAAAAGGGGGAACAGGCAGATGCTAACCCCAGGAATGTGTAAACACCTTAGTAGAAGGATCGATATGACCAATTCCCACAACACAGCTTTAGAACATATTTTAAATGGCACAGTGAGAAAACAGCATTAGAAATTAAAAATCTACTGTGCATGCTCACCATTTATAAATACTCATTTATATTTATATATTTATATTACTGTGTAGTGTTGGATAGAGCACATGTAAAGAAACCAAAACACAAAAATTTTTTAATATTTTCTTCTTTGGGGTTTTTTAAAAATATTTTTATTTTTGTCTTTTTCCAGACAGGATTTCTCTGTGTAACAGCTCTGACTATCCTGAAACTCCCTTAGCGACCAGGCTGGCCTCAAACTCACAGAGATCTGCCTGTCTCTATCTTCCACAAACTGAGATTAAAGGTGTGTGCTCCCACTGCCTGGCACTATTTTCTTAACTGCTCCATGCATTACCTTACCTGACCTAAGGACATATGTGCCCACTTAGAAAGGTTATAAGAAAGACTGTAAGAGCTGATTTTTGTCATCAACTTCAACACATCTGAAAATAACTAAAACCCAACGAGCTGTGAAGGATTTTCTTCATTAGACCATCTGAGGTGGAAAGACCCTAAATCTGGACCTAACCCTCCAGTAGCATAAAATGACATGGAAGAAGGAAGCTTTGGGGGGGACTTGTTTGGTTTTTTGTTTTGTTTTTGCCTTGCTTACCCCCATTGTCACTGGCAAGTTCATCTGTACTCTTGCTATGACATTTCTTCCCTGGGATTAAACCTCCTTATTCAGGGTTCTAACAGCATCTCTAGGAATCCCCCGGGACTCCACACAGCAGCCTAGACTGCTGAGACAGCCAGTCTCCAGGACTCCAACACACCAGCCTGGACTGCTGAGACATCCAGAATTATATTTTAAATAAATGCTGACTGGCCAGTAGCCAGGCAGGAAGTAGAGGCGGGACGCAAGAAGTAGAGGCAGGACAATGAGAATTTGGGGAAGAATAAAGTCTCAGTCTGCAGTCGTGACCCAGACACACAGGATGCAAGATATGACTGCCTCAAAGAAAAAGGTACCAAGCCAGGTGGCTAACTCAAACAAGAATTATGGGCTAATGTAAGTTATAAAAATTAGTTAATAGAAAGCCTGAGCTACTGGGTCAATCAGTTTATGATTAATGTAGAACTCTGCATGATTCTTAACAACTGCAGGACCAGGCGGGACAGAAACCTCTGTCAACAATTCAGTCTCCAGGACTCCAATGCACCAGCCTGGAATGCTGAGACAGCCAACCTCATGTACTGAACAACTACTGGATTCTTGGCATTTCAGTTGAGAGATAGATAGCCATTGTTGGAATACCCAGAACACAAAACAAACATAGATAGATAAAAGATAGACAGACAGATGGATAGACGGATGGAAAGAAGTTACATAGAAATTCTATAAGTTCTGTTTCTTCAGAGAACCCTGACAAATACACAGACTGAAAACTAGAGAAAGACACACAACGAGAGACCTTTCAGTCTGGCATGGAGGCTACTCTATGGTAAACTCCACCTCAGCTCAGGAGAGCTGCACTCTGTACCCTCAGACCTATCACTACCCTCCCTCAGAATACACAGGCAAGAGAGAGGAGAAAAACTTGGCAAGTGCCAGGTTAAGAGTGCTAACAAACTAAATTTTATACTATTATTACTACAAACTAAATTCAGTATCTCTATTCATAATGCCATCCATTGACAGTCCACCTAGCCAGATACTCAGACTCTCCCAGCCGCAGACCATTGCTCAGAATAAGCACTGCTATCAATCACTCTCTCCAGCATCATCAGGCAGGAGGCAGGTCCCCCTCACCCCATGCCATCTGCACATGCACCTGCTCTAAAAGGCAGTGACTGCTCAGTCTGCTGGCTCAAAGATGCCCAGGTCCAAAAGCCCCACTGTGAACTCATATTTTCTGCAGAAACTCACCCAAAGACCTAGAAAGAAAAGATAAAAAATGCCAAAGACACAAGAGAAAAATGGCAGTTTACCGATGTGAGCCCTATTCACCTCCTGGTGGAGGGGTCAGACAACGCCATAGTGTAGAAAAACTTCAAAGCCACTAAAGTCTTTAATGCAGGTGTTTATTTATGTCTAAAACTCTACTTAAGTATTACTTTAGGCAATATGCAGTTCATTTCAAACTATATTCATCATTACACTTGAGCAAAATGTAATGATAGCATATGGTATCAGAATCTTTGTTATTCTTACAGTGATAAAAGTAGTTAAACAGAGAGCGGTGGGAACATAGGGTTCACTTAGTGAACCCACATTATATCTTCATAACTTTTCTCAAGGTCAGAATGTTCAAGTGGTGATTGTTTTCATGTACATAGTAAAGGAGTTACCACTGTAAGAATTCTCCATGGCTAATTCTCAAGATCTAAGACGCTCATATGCACACACCTGAGAGGCATGGCCTCCACAGCAAAGTCAAAATAATGGTAAATAATCCCAACAACTATAGAAACATTCTATTCTATTTGCAGGAGGAGCAGGCACAGAGGAGAAAAAAGAGGAAGGGGTAAAACAATGAGCGCTCTTTCTGATAAACATTCAATTGAACCAGATAAAACTAAAAGCATAGGAAGGTGGGTGGAAGGAAGAGAGGGAAGAAAGGAAGGATGGAGGGAGGGACAGAGAAACAGAGAAAGAGGCAGGGAAAAAGGGAGGCTCTCCTTCATTACCAGACAACCTAATCATGTATCTTTTCTCAAGACTGAACGACTACACTTAGAGAGGGGAGTCAGTGCTTTTTGTTTGTTTGTTTGTTTAGTTTTTAAGACAGGGTTGCCCTATGTAGCCCTGGCTGTCCTGGAACTCACTCTGTAGACCAGGCTGGCCTAAAAGTCAGAGATCCACCTACCTCTGCTTCCCAAGTACTGAAATTAAAGGCATACACCACTACTTCCCATACGAGGGGAGTCAGTTTATAAATTGCTCCAATTTAATCCAAAAGTTTACCTTTCAAGAATCTATAAAAAAAAAAAATTTAAAAAAAAACTGTGGTAACAATAAATGAAGACAAAGACTTACATCAAAATGTTCATGTATTTAACTGTTATGTTTGCAGTTATAAATAAAAAACTGGACAAAATCTAAGTACTCAAAAAATTATAAATATTTATAAAACTTTCATATATATGTATGTGCATGTATGTGTATATATGTATATATATGTGTGTATATATATATATATGAAGACAGTATAGAAAAGACTAGATGAGCATTTACTAATATGTTAACCATAGAAATCAGCACATAAGATGATATGAGTGAATTTTAAATCATATCTTTCTAATGTTCTATATTGATACGTTTTTATAACTAGGAAGAAAAATAGTTCTTAAAGTCCATGGATCAACCACCACTGCAATTTCTGAAAATTATCCTCATGAAACAAAAGCTTTATTTAACAGAGTTTCTTCTCATATGATTCTTAATGATTCTGAAATTTTCATTGAAAATCTGTAAACTACCAGCAATGATATTCATAAACCACCAGCAATGGTAACCACAGTGCCACTGACCCACATGCGGGACTACACAGCACACATAAACTAGATAGATCACAGCTTTTCTTCAGCAATTTTATTACACCTATAATTACTGTAAAAATTCACTATATAGGGATAAAATCTTAAGAAGTTTGGAAACTGGCCTATCATCTTACCACCAAGTAAAATATCTAAACAAATTAAATGATCAACAATTCTTCACAGATACAAGAGAAATAAGACCACAGGACACACTACTGCCCTAATACTGAGCAGAAGAGGAGTAGAATTTGCCAAAGCAGAAATCACAAGAAACAGAGCTGGGTAGAAACCCTAACTCTAATTGTTGGCTTTCTGGAGCTGTTGTATAGACAGTTCTGGAGTTAAAATTCCATGGCACAAGGAGGACCCTAGGAGAGAGATGCATGGATACCACTGAGAAGAAATAGACAAGATCTCCTGAAGAAATTGGGAGAGGGGGTGAAGGGGAGGGGGAGAACATGAAGGAATGAGATGGTTGAGTTGGGGGAGGGACACAGAGGGAGAACAAGGAAAGAGATATCTTGATAGAGGGAGTCATTATGGAGTTAGGAAGAAACCTGGTGCAAGGGAAATTCCACAAGAATGTTCCCAGCAAAGACTCAAGCAATAGCAGAAAGGGTGCCTGAACTGGCCTTCCCCTATCATCAGATTGATGAGCACCCTCACTGTCATCTAGTACCTGATGAGGGAGATACAGAGGTCCACAGTCAAGCACTGGGCCAAGTTCGGAAAGTCCAGTTGAAGAGAGGGTGGAGGGATTATATGAGCAAGGAGGCATCAAGACAGAGACAGCTGACCTGAGCTAGTGGGAGCTCAGTGACTCTAAACTTACCAGCGGGGGAATCTGCATAGGACCAAACTAGGCCCTCTGAATGTGGGTGACAGTTCTGTGACTTGGGCAGTCTGTGGGGTCACTGGTATTGGGACTAGGATTTAATCCCTAGTGCATGAACTGGCTTTTTGGTGTCCATTCCCAATGGAGGGATGCCTTGCTCAGCCTCGATAAAGGGAGGAGGATCTTGCTCCTGCCTCAACTTACTATGCCACTTGGTTGACTCCGCATGGGAAGCCTTACCTTTTCTGAATGGATGGGGACAAGGAGGAGGGGAGGTAGGAGAGGAGCAAGAGGGAATGTGGTTGGTGTGTAAAATGGAAAAAAAAAGACTTTTAAATGAATAATAATAATAAAATTCCATGGCACACAATGACTCCATCAAGTGTTAGTTTTAATTCCAGGATCTTAACAGTTTTCACATTGGATACAGAAGAAGACACTCCCACCTGTGGTGGTTTGACTGCCCATGGGAGAGGCACTATTAGGAGGTGTGGCCTTGTTGATGTAGGTGTGTCCTTATTGGTGTAGGTGTGTCCTTATTGAAAGAAGTGTGTCATTGGGGTAGACTTTGAGGTTTCAGATGCTCAATCAGGCCCAATGTCTCACTCTCTTCCTCCTGCCTGCCAATCCAGATGCAGAACTCTCAGTTACCTCTCCAGCACCATGTCTGCCTGCTTGAAGCCATGCTTCCAGCCATGATGATAAGAGACTAAACCTCTGGACTGTAAGCCACCCCCAATTAAAGGCCTTCCTTTATAAGAGTTGTGATAGTCTTGGTGTCTCTTCACAGCAGTAGAAACACTAGCTAACACACCCAGGAACCTTCTGGTGGGACCAAAGTAAAAGAAGTCACTTGGAAATGAAGAACCACAGCACTCAGTTCTTTTAGACAAGGAATCCACTAAAGAAAATAGAATATAACTAACTAGACCCTAACCAGCTGGATTTTGGACTGGAGCCTACCTGATCTGGGGAAGAAATACCCAGGACAAGCCCTCTGAAACCATCCAGTTCTACCTAGGGAGAAGGGACAAGGAAATGCTTGGAGAGGTCACAGTATGAAGACACAAACTATCATGACACAGATACCTACTTACAGAACTACAGAGCACTACATTACTAAAGGCTGGTCTAAGGTGGTTGTTTTCCCCAATAGATCATGCCTACATATGAAGAAACATCACAAAGTATGATTAAAAGCAAAAGGTACAATCAGAAAAGAAAGTAAACATTAAAAATAGACCTAGATAAGTCAGGCATGTTAAGATGATCAGACCAGAAATTTAAAACAATGCTTAATATGCTAATGGCTCTAATGGAGAACACAGACTACACATAAGAACAAAAAGGAAATGCTACTCAGTAAGCTATGGTGACAGAGACATGCCTCTCCTGGACACAGTAACAGTCTGGACACAGACACTTAAAGACATTCTGAGCTAAAGGGTACCTCAACAGAAAACAAAAAAACAAAAGGAAAAAGACAACTAGGAAGCAAAAACATTGGAATATGAAAAGTTATACAGCAACAACAAGAAAGATAGTGTGTGTAAGGAGAATCCTAGAGGAGACGTGACGACAAAGACTCAGAAGAAACACACGAAAGACTGAACACTAAGAAATTCTAAGTAAGCATTGTCATATGCGACCAAAGAATATAAGAATATTTTGCTGCTCAAATAAAACTGAGCAGCACAATTGCAAAGGAGTTGTTCAAATGACAGAAAAGCAAGGCAAAATATGTCATAAAAGGCCTACATGAGGGGAAAACTCCTATGCAGGGGAACAAAGACAAGAATTACATCTGACTTTGCTGCACAGGCTGCAGAAACAAGAAAAAAAAAAAGTGATGAATTTCACCGAGGCATAAGCTCTAAACTCAAGGAACTCACTCTTCAGATGTGAAATACAAGATTATTCTCCAGGAAAAACTGAGCCTTTCACTGACATTAGAACTCCTTCCTGAGAAATATTAGACATTCTCCACAAAGAAGAAAAATGACAAAGGCCAGAGATACAGACCTACACAGAAAAGAACATTAACAAAGGAGTACTAAAGGAAAAACAGAAAATTTTAATTTTCTGATACTTAATTGAGCTAAGGGACAAGTTTTACATTATTTTTTAAAATGAAAAATACAATAAAAAACTAACTAAATAAAAGCAATACTCCACTAGAGTGTTTAAGGATACATGTAATCATTAATTAGGATATACAAACACAAGCCAAAAAGTGGGGGAATACAAAAGGGTACTCAAGTACACAATACAGTCACATATGCCACACAGCCATGAGACAGATGGAGATAATACTTGATGGCGCACTACCATGAAATATATGCAATGTTTTTATTAGGTATTTATGTGTAGGGGCCGTGCCTGCAGAGGCCAGAGCCCTTAGAGCTAGAGCTGTAGGTGCTAGAAACTGAACACAGGTCCTCTTCAAGAGCAGCAAGTACTTTTACCCATGCAGCTCCAGCACTATAAAATCATTATATGAAGTTAAAATATAGCAAAAGTTGTTCATAGAAACACATACAGACCATGCACCACACCATTTACAGCTAAGGAAACTATCCACACCTGCATGGTGCTAATAAATCACAGCTAAGTTGTAACTACACCTCATAAGCACTTGTGACACTGCGAGAAATGAGTCCTCTCAATATAAGAAGCATTTTTCCAATAAATCGCATATTATATTTTATTATGTGATCTCTCATGACTTTTGTTTGTTTTACCATTATATATACTCTGATCATATGTTTATGTGTATATACATGTGTGTGTGTGTGTGTGTGTGTGTGTGTGTGTGTGTGTGTGTAGGTGTGTGTATGATGATACTTGGTACATGTTAGCAAACAGATTCACCATTAAAGCTTCTTGGGGAAGTCAAAGGTTACATGTGAAAAAAAAAAAAAATCAACGTTGTTGAGAAAGCCCAGTCTAGCCTCAAATGTGCTATGCACACACAGATGACTCTGCTGTCTCCACCTCTAGTGAATCACCACTCCACTTATGCATTGCTGGCGATCAAACCCAGGACTTTAGACATGCTAGACTCTACCATATCTGCTCCATCCCCATCCTCACATATACTCTCCAGCTGCTGGTGGACAGAGGGGTGCCTGCACCTCTGCATTTTAATTCGTTCTTTTTTTTTTTTAAAGATTTGTTTGTTTGTTTGCTATGTATATGGTATTCTGCCTGCATGTTTTGCCTGCACCCCAGAAGAGGACACCAGATCTCACTATAGAAGGTTGTGAGCCACCGTTTGGTTGCTGGGAATTGAACTCAGGACCTCGGGAAGAGCAGGTAGTGTTCTTAACCTCTGAGTCATCTCTCCAGCCCACCTCTGCATTTTTCAAGGTCCAGCTAATCTTATGTACAGATCTAACAAAATATGTACAAAAATATATGTAAAGAAAAAAATCAAAGCTAATGAATAAAATCAAAGAAGAAGTTAACAAATTCAGGGCTCTATATTCATGGATAGGAAGACTTAATATTATCAAATGCCAGTTTTTCTCAATGTGATTGTGTAGCTAATGAAATGGCACTCAAAATTCCAGCATGTTGTTTTGTAGATTATCAACAAGGGAAGTCAAAAGAGAGAGAGACAAAATACCTAAAATATCGACACAATAATGAAGGTGGTTCAAGTCACAGGAGTGGCATTGACACTGCTCAAGTTAAAGACTTACCATACAGTTGGCAAGACAGCTAGCTCGGTGTGTACAAGAACTTGCCACATAAGGTAGATGACCTGAGTTTCATCCCAAGAACCCATAATACAAGGGCAGAACCAACTTCCAAAAAGTACCCTTTGACTTCCATAAGAACACTGTGGCATGATCCTCTGTGCATGTTCATGTGTGCAAACAATACACACACATACACACAAAATATAACAATAAAAATAATAAATTTAAAATGAAAATGTATTTAAAGAGTTCAAAAAGGTCTAATAGAGAGTGTACTATTCTCAAAAGAATAGATAAGTCAGTGAGCAAAATAAAAAGGCCAGAAAATTCAATGTAATCAATTAATACTTAGCAAAAGAACAAAAAGCAAAAACCTAGAGGCTGGGCTGGACAGATGATTCAGCAGTTAATAGCACTTACTGACTCTCATCTGACTGGCCTAGAAACAAGGCAGACGGGAGAAGGATAACCAAAAGGAAGTGAGTGGGCTTCCCAAAAGTGGAGCATGCTACTCAGTAGCACTCAGTGTCGTGTTGTGTAAACACTACACCCAGGAGTTCTTGTAGTAAGTTAACAAGGGTCTTCATCTTCACAGATGCTCTTGTAAAAGAATCACAAATGCATTTAAATGGAGGAAAACAACCCAGGCAAAAGCCAACCAAGAGGGAGGAAGCATTAGCTGTAAGTCTCTAACATGTTGAAACAAATCGAAACCATTCATCCTCCCATTTCAATTGTTAACAAAATATCAATTGTTCACTTAAGGTCTTCTATGCTTTGGTATGTTTGGTGTCAGAATTGTTATTTTGTCTTCTTAAAATTACATCCTGATGTCAGGATGATGGATCAAACAAGATGCCTCTCTGCAGCAAGCAAACAAGAAACACAGGTTTAAATCTTGCTCTGTTACAAACAGCCTAGCCTTGCTGAACAGGACGAGCATTGTTCGCTGGATTTTTTTCATGTACTTAAAGCTCCACAATTTGATCCATAATGCCCTGTTGGTGCCAGCTGTGCATATAAAGTGATGTTCAGAAAGCAAAGATTTTCTTTTAACCAGAACAGGGTACTTTCAAAAGAAAAAGGGAGACAACATACCCACCCACATTAATAAAACTTTGCTTACAGAAAGAACAATTCCAGGCAAATGACAGCCCATCCTCCTGTTAACTAATCTTAAAATGAACCCATAGTGAAACAGTCGTGATTTGAGCTAGTGAACACGAGCCGTCAAACTAGTAGTGTGTTCTTAGTAAGAAATTGTTCCTGGCTTTTCTGAGCCTGGTGCACACTCATAAGCAAAGTCAGCTCAAATGTATTACCACACCTGCAAAGTCCAACAGCACTTGGGCTTCACTAACAGAACTGAAAGCTTTTAAGACTCAACACCATTGATAATGTCACTGTAATCTTATATGTTTTCTTCCAATACGGGTCACAAGCTCACAGCATTACACAATGTTTCATACAGGAGTCTTCCTCTAAAGCCATCCAACCTTAAAAAGATTCATTCACAGTTGAAGCAGAAACCATGTCTCCAGCACTAACTACTATTCAAGACATGATTGGTACCTGAAGGAACACACAAAAGGATTGCCCCACAAGACAGTCTGAAGCATAGATCAGCTCTAGCTATGGGTAATAGTACTGCTTATGCCCACCCTGTATCCACAATATCAAATTATTAACAGAAAAAATGATCTGTTTAATTCTGTCTACTGCCACCAAATATAATGACTCCTTTGTCAGCCAATTTCAAAGACAACAAACTCCTAGGAACAATCAAGGTCTCACATGAAGAGGGCCGGTACCAGACTGGAAGTCCCAGGGAGAGCAATAAACAGAGAACACAAACTTCACTTGAAGGGTTTTCCTCTTGGCCTAGGATGTTTCTTTCACTGACAAATACGTTCCCAGAACTCATTTGTAATCTAGACTTGGACATATGCCTTTAAAACATCTTCCTGAGCAGGCACATCCAAAAATAAGGCTATTTATCACAAATTCCACTGCTAATTACCAATGAACATTTCATAATTCGTATTAAACAAAGGCAGGCAGATACTCAAAATATCTTTTGTGTGAAGGAAGACACAAAAGGCAAAGACAAAACAGAAAAATAGGAAAGCATTCTTAAAATTTGAATCCTAATAGAAAAGATTTTTTAAAAAAGAAAAAATAAAAAGAACCTGTCATAAAACTATAAATTATTATGTAATTACATAACAGAATTGACAACAGGAATAAAAGATAAGGTAATGAACAAAAGTGAATATATTTAACTGGCATCAGAAATGCCAAAATCAAAGTCAAAAGTAATGTAAAACAAGAATGGAGAAACATCCTCCTGGTAAACAATGAAAGGGATGTAAGTGGTTTTGGAGTTTTTGTTTGTTTGTTTGGTTGGTTGGTTGGTTTTGAGACAGAGTTTCTCTGTAGCTTTGGAGCCTGCCCTGGAACTAGCTCTTGTAGACCAGGCTGGCCTCAAACTCAAAGAGATCCGCCTGCCTCTGCCTCCCGAGTGCTGGGATTAAAGGTGTGTGCCACCATCGCCCATGGTGGTATATATGGTGGTATATAGCAACTATAGTAGCCAATCATTAGGACAGAAACCTGTGTGGCTTGAACATAAAATATACTCCATAATAGCCCACGTGTGAGCAGGCCCTCACTGGTGGCATTATTTGAGGGGTTCTAGACCATTTAGGAAGGATAACCTAGATGGAAGAAATCTGTCTCGGCTTCCTTCCCATAGTGGGGTGGAAAGAGTTCTCACCAAGGCTCCCAAAACTATAATGTTCACAATTTTAAATATATATCTGGAGCCAACCGTCATACTTGGAGGACTCTGGGACTTTAAGCTGTGTCTGCCATGTGACTTTATAAGGAAGTTCAACGCTAGGACTAACATTGGCCATATGACTCTTAAGTCTTTGGAAATGGATTCTGAGAATTTGTGAATGTTTGGAGAAGCAAGTTGGTGAACAAGAATGCTATGAGTGGGTGGATAATAGTGTCAATTCTGATGAGTCCTCAGAAAACCAAATGCTGACGAGAAAGTGAAGAGCAACAGTTTCAAGCATGAGGTTTCACCTGAAGAAAGGCTCTCACACTGAACTAGAGGCCACTCATGTTATGCCATGGCAAAGAATTCGTATTCTTTTTATCCCTGCACTGGGCTCTGTGGGAAACAGGCTGGCTTTAAGGTGATGGACTAATTCACATGACTGAAAAAAGTTACGGCAGCAAAGTATTTGAGCAGCAGCATGGGTGCCTGGGTGATGCTGCAGCTTTGGCAAGATTGAAAGTAAGAATTGAGGGGAAAAACAAAACAAACCAAAAATAAAAACAGCAAAAATCAAGTGCAGGAAGACATAAGCACTTATAGAATTCAGAGTGAAAGAACTCATGTTTAAAGTTGTAACCAAAGAAGGTGCAGAGCTTAATACTATTAAAAAGAAGTCACACCATTTGCAGTAGGTAAATAAAAAACATGCTTTGAATGTAGCTTGGCAACCTCAGCACCTCAGGACCAAAGACATATGTGTAATAAGCTAAAAAGACATACATTTGCAAAAGAAGACCCTTACCACTCTACTTACTCCCAGTCACCTACAGAATTATTCTCTAGGATTTGTCTCCCTATGTGCAGCTAAGACCTGCAGATGCCACTGGATGTAGCCTCTGGTATAACTCATGCAGACAGAGTGCAAAACATTGACCCGCTGGTGCTCATTTTATGTGGATACAAGACTGGTTGAGTCTTAGAGGCTTCCAACAATATCTATCAAAAATAGTGGGTAAATCTATCCATCTTCTGTAAAGTTAATTCAACACGGTGATAAGATAAACAATATAGAATGAACCATCCATCAATATACAGTACGTTACATAAAAATATCATGCACACAAAATTGAACACTATGACTCCACAAACAGCAGCACGAAGAAGTATTTTATAAATTGATAATTTAAAAAATAAGGACGCTTCTTATCCATATTAAGTTATTCCAGGATGCACAATTGGATGTAGAAAGGGAGCAGAAAACAAAAATGAAAAGGAAGATAGAAGAAAAACGGAGAGAGGACAGGGAAAGGCGTAGAAAGAGCAGGATGCTTGCTTGTGCAGGCTGTGATAAAGGACAGAGGATGGTCAGCGTCAGACTGTAGAAAGCATCCACTATAAAACTTGGTTGTTGCTGTTTTTAAACTATAAAAATACATTAACCATAATCAAAAAGAAAAACAAGTGTCACAAATATTAGCTCTTGAGGAATCTGGTTAAGGAATACATGCAAATTAGTATATTATTCTTTTAACATTTCACTTAGTCTAAACTTACGTCAAAATTAAGCTTTTATTTAAGAAGAAGAAGAAGAAGAAGAAGAAGAAGAAGAAGAAGAAGAAGAAGAAGAAGAAGAAGAAGAAGAAGAAGAAGAAGAAGAGGACACATAGAAAAGAAGAAACACTCCCTGTCCACATGGTATCTGACACGACCACTATACAAACAAAGAAAACCTGAGTGAAGACCAAGCTGGTATACAGAACATGACATGACAGAAAAATAAAGGTTAACAGAACCCAGTACCAGGATGCTTGACAGCATCTTTGAATCACTAAATTAATCAAAAGTGGAACTGCCCATCCTTGACGCCGCTCATGCTTTGAGATGATAAATTTTCCTTATTGCTGACAGACACAGCTGTGTAAATTAAAGTATGCAGAGTCAACATGAGTTCAGACTTGAAAAGGGCCTAAGAGTTTAAAGAAAGAATACCCAATTGGCAAGCAACTATCCATGAGAGGGGATTACCAAGCCTACCTAACTCTATTACAATTATTGGGTTGTTGGCTATTTTGGAGCCCATTCACTATGGTGGGATACCTTGTTCAGTCTTGATACAGAGGGGAGGGTATTGGCCCTGTTTCAACTTGGCATACCAGACTTTTTCAGCTCCTCAAGAAAGGCCTTACCTCCTCTGAAGAGTGGACGGGGGGGGGGGGATGGGGAGGGAATGGGAGAAGGGAAAGGGGGAAAACTGAGGCTAATATGTAAAATTAAAACTTTTTTAAATAAAATAAACAATTATCAAGTTGTGTTTCTATTATTTTTAAGTATTAGTTTTTACTTTAATTTTTTTTCTTTATTTAATGTGTATAGGTGTTTTGACAGTATGTTTGTCTGTGCACCACATGCATGCCTGGTGTCTACAGAGGTCCAAGGAAGGCACTAGATCAACTGCTTGAGTTACAGATGATTGTGAGCCACCATGCTGGTTGCTGTAAATTCAAGTCCTCTGGAAGAACAGCCACTGCTCTTAACTGCTGAGCCATCTCTCTAACCCCCCCCCCATATTCTTATAAATAGACTACTTCTCAAGAGCTGAGACTGTCTTATTAGTGTTTTAATTGACAAAGCCTTCAATACATAAAAATCCAACAGCTTTTTGTCAAGTTAATATCAATTCTCTCTAGTATATCACATAAAATTAGCTGGCTAGCTGTGATAAAAGTATCATTTAATTTAGAGAATCAGGAATAATTTGGTTTGGAAGAATTATAGTTTGTAGACAGGAACAGGGAAAATTGAAGTCAAAGGCACAGGATATTCACTGACAAATGGGGAAGACATTCCATACATATTTAACATAGAGGCCAGGAACATAAACATTTATTTCAGATAAAAGCTCCAGACCTGCTATCTTAAGGTTAGTATCTGGAATGTGTTTCTTCTGACTGGACCGAAAATAGAAAGATGAGCCAAATGATATTTCATAGGAGTGATAAGAAAAGTCTAGAAGATTCTATCTTAATTGACAGGAAGAGCTAGTTAAATCTTTAAACAGCAGCACATAGACTCCAGACACATCAGAAACATCATATTCCTGTGTATGTGAAAGGGTTCAGGAAAGGGTAATGTCAACACAGTCACCAGTAAGTGAGAGAGAAGGTACTTTGAAGTACAGTGGTGACTTGGGCCTCTGGGTGCTTCTCAACTGGATAGATTGCTGGAAGTAGATTCTGAATCAGCTGCTGGTAAAGGCATTAGGCTGTGGCCAGAGAGGAAAGCACCTAACACACTCCCAGGAAGGTGTGTTACAACACTTTGTGTATGGCAAACAATGATGAAACAAATGACAATATGTTCCAATCCTTGCAGGCAGGGGTTTTTAATATCTGCAGAAAAGGTCATAAAACAATAGATTGCTAGATAAAGGGGCATGTGTGGTTTTAATTTTATACTACTTATCAATAAGTCACGACTTTCCCAGGAAATTATGGGAGTTCAAACTCCCATCAGCAATGTGACAGCACAAACTTCCCCACTTCAAAAAGACTGACCCTGTTTTTCTAAAAGTCTAATGAACTTTAAAAAGAATCTCAATGAGTGCCTTATTTTAATTCCTGACTGCTAGCAAATACATATTTTAAGAAAAGTTCTTATCTATTTGCCACTAGCACCACCTCTTCCACAACCATATCTTTTGGGTTTTTTAACAAGATGTTGAACTTAAGCAATTCTTCAACATCACTTATTTATATTCTAGATCTATATATATGCTATTAAAGAGTGGGGGAAAACAATGTGTAACTAGCACATATTTCATGGCAAAAATCTCAAGCATAAATGAAAATGCCTGTGGATGAGTTACAGTAAGTGTCGTGTGTGTGTGTGTGTGTGTGTGTGTGTGTGTGTATGTATGTACGTATACACACATGATGTACATGTGTGACTGTGGTGACTGTGCCTGAGTGCATGTACTTACTTTACTATTTTATTTTTCATTTCTGCATTAATCACACCTGGACTTCTGCAGGCCATATAGAAATTTCAGTCACCAAGAAGAACAGTCTCTTCATGCTCTGTGGCTGTGGTACTGAGTGCCAGATGCACCTGCCATTTTGTGCAGGAGCTGCAGGGCTTAAGTCTTCCACAGTACAGGCCTCTCTACAAAGAATCCCACATGTGGTGAGTAAGTTGCAAATGTTCCCCAACCAGAACTACAATCTCTCACTAGAATTCAGTTTAATTTCTGCATGTGTTTAATTCTACAATGTGTTTCTCGTTCAGCTTCCAGTTACAATGTCTTATTAAGAAGTGTCGTAAATTTGGGGAAAGCATATGGGGCCTTGGAGCACTACTGTTCTTGCCGTATAAGCTGTTAGGTACACAAGTATCAGGCTGTAGTTAATACTCCAGCACTCACTGTAATGCTATACACAGGCCTTTCAGTAAGTCTGGCTAAGCACTTCTATCTAGAAAGACACATTATCAAGCCTTATTTTTGTTTCCTTGTACTATACTTAGAGGACTGTATTAATTGATGCATAATTACGGCAGTCATGGGCTTCTTTTAAAAGTATACTTCAAAATACAAATAAAATAATGATGAAGTCTGTTGAAGTTCAGAAGCACTGCCCATGTCTATAGGATATTTAACAAAGAATCCCACCCTACCACCAACCAGATTCTAGGATTTTTAACATCTCCTTCATCACTGTGAGGACCATGATAGGACCTCTGCCAACTCAACCTATACAGTGCCCTTTTTTACAGGGCTCAGAATGTTGGTGGCATTTCTAACACCTGGCTGCCTTAGTCACTTAAGTAGTGGGACAGCGGAGGCATTCAGGAACATCTCAGGGTATCACTGCCCTCAATCACCCTGGATTCTAAAAGTCCTGATTAGAATCTACATTACTCCAGCTAATCAACGAGGTGGCATGTTTCAAAATCTTCTCTATTTGACAATCTGAAATGATGAGACAAATAAAATGCTTGCTGCCCAGAAGAATGAGAAAATTGCAAAGTTTCTCAGAACTGTCAATGTGATATGCACCAGCTTTACTCTCAGGATTTGATAATTGCTATTTTTAAAATTTATTCTGATGATACAAAATTCTATGTTATTAAAGAGGTAAAAATGAGTATTACAAGAGTAAGTTAGTTTCAACTACGAATGACTGACACACTGTACATTGACCCAAATCATACTCTCATTTAAAGAAAAGCATGCCTTTTCCTTAACTATTATAAAATACTGACAGGCACTTCAAGAAGGCATCAAATTAAACCTTTCAATTTTACCTGATCCCTCTTATAGAAAAAAAAATGTATAAGCCTGAATACGCATTGGCTAGTTGGCACAAGCAATGCACTGTTGACTTCTAAAACATACAGTTAAAAAGGTCTTTGACATCACTTTCACTTGTATTTTTCCCAAAACAATCTGTGTGATGTCATCATTACCTGAAAAATGTAGGCTGGACCGAGGAAATCAGAGCCCTCAGAACCTGGGCCCACCCACCCAGTAGCTCCCAACCAAGGACACTGAAGGCAAACTGTGAAGGTGAAAGTAAGATCAGAATTGAAGTCTCCTAGCTTCCCTCAGACAGGATCCAAGGACAGCAAACTACAGTAAGCCACACCCTGGGGAAGATTAAAATGGTTTTGTTCTAAATCTCCACTCTTAAATTTAACTTTACCTTTTTATCTTATGCAAGGAAGCATTGTTCTCAGCTATAACTTATTTTTAAAATTATACAAAATATTGCTTTCTAATATTTAATTATAAAATGAATTTAATCCCCACATAACCTGTTTCCCCTACAATATAAATTCTATTCCTGTTTGCCATCCAAATTCTTGTGAATTTTCCAGTGTCTAAGCCATGGTTACAAAGATTGTATAAGAGTTCAGTCTCGGAGAGTTATATATATACCTTCCTTACAGAATCCTTTTCAGATATGACCATGTAGGCTTTAAGAGTAGAAAATATGTACAAGTCCCATTTTTTTTTTAATGCATTCTGAAACATCAGAGCCATGAACGTCTCCTGTGTGTTTTGCTATTGGATAAACAGAATAAGAGAAAGTTCTCAAATGCAGTCAACTGTGCTATTTCTTAAATACTCTGAACACAGGTAAGAACAGAAAGGACTGTTTGCAAATATTTTAAAGACCTCCTCTAAATACCGGTCCTGTAAAATGATATAAAGATGAATAAAATATGTGCCTTACTGCTGAGTTTACTCCCTGTGGTAGGGCCATCAAGTCAACCCCCAGTGAACAATCTCTAGTTCTCTTCTTCCACGGCCCTAATTCTGTTGAGCACAACAGTGGACTACATCCAGAAGAAACGGAAATACACTGTATTTTCCGGCCTCTTTCACGTACAGGTAGTTCTGTGAAGGCAAGAGAGGCAAACTCTGGTTTTGAGTAGAACTTTCTAGAAAGTACCTTTGAAAAAGAAAGAGGCAATCTCAGTTTCCTAATTTTGGGGAGACACATGTGGTGGCTGGGAAGTCACAACTGTTTGACACCATCAGAAAAGGTCACTAGTAATACAAACACTTCAGTCCCTCCTGCCCCTCAATTGTGAAACCAAACTAACAACATGGTAATTGTGGAACTGGCATTAGATCAGAAAAATAAATCCCCTATCTTATTTAAGCCTCTATTTATTAGATTTTCTATGGCATTTTCTGAAGCTAAGTGCAAAGTAATACAATCTAATAAGAAAGAGATACAGAAAGGGTCTTTGAAAATCCACCGAGGAAGAAATTAGTCCGACAGAGGCAGAGGGTGGAGGGGTCAGGAAGATAAACGTCCAGAGAAGCAAATACACAAGGCGGTGCACTCATTTGCTCAAGGCTCACCATCATCTACTGCCTGCGGTCCTGACGGTGGCTGCCCCGGAGGACTGAAGGAGAATTCAGGCAAGAAGAATGTTATAGTACAGAGATACTCATAAGGGGGGAACTATGCTGGACTGTGCTTACATCTGCCTTCCAATATTTATTCATCAAGCTCCAATCTTGTCTCCAAAGCTACATCAGGGCCTCTACATAAAGTTACAAAGGAAAAAACCCTGTGGAAGACTCATATCACAGTACCTCAAAGTCATAAAGCATTCACTAGTCAAAAGCTAGGTTGCATATTGCCAGAAGATCGCATTTTCCCTCCACTAGCACCCTAGCCGGTTTCCCTAAATCACAGAAGACTGTACCTCAATGCACTCTCCAGTCTAAGCAACCTCATTCATGTGGCCCAGAGAACACCCAAAATTATAAATGTTTCATATGAGCTAAGTGGAAAAGGATTTTTCTTTTTTGTTTATTATCAGTTATTTAACAACTCTGTAGAAAAATTAAGAAAAATTACATTTGTCATACTTACAGAACACAATAGGGAGAAAAGGAGAGTCGTCTTTTGTGGACTGTTTACAAACACACAAGATCAAGGAGAATGTCATTCAAACCAAAACAATAGGAAATCACTCTCAGCTGAGAGGGCAGGCTTAGAGCATGGTAAGCTCCTCTCTGATCCTACTACAGCAAGTTTCTGCATGCCTTCCAGAGCCTCCACCTACAGAGCTGTTAGGACAATGGCCAACACATATATTTAATTATGTAAGTATTCAGCACTATCGGCCAGCTGTTGCCATTCAGAATACACTGACCTCTTTCACTCACTCTCTTGCACAGAATGGCAGAAACAAAGCAACTGTTGATGCGACAGTAATCATGAAATATGCAAAGCACTGTTCTCCAAAAAGCCTTCAGATAACTCCACAACCCAGCTTTGCATTTTAAAGTGATTTGCTCCCTCTCAAGTGCTTTTCTGTTCCTTATTTGCAAGTTCAATGACTAATCTAACCATGAGTTCCTTTTGTTTCTATTGCTTTTAAAAAAAGTCAACCCTGAATTCAAATATATTTCCTAGTTTCTTTTCAATCAAATTTCTCACTGGAAAACATAAGATGATTCTCTTCTGCCCCTCCATGCATCTCTATGTTCCATGCTTACAGGACAAGCAATGTAAGGGCTATCCTACACACCCATAACTCTTAGTCCTCACTTTCAAGAGAAAAAGAAAATTAAGCTTCATTTAACGTTCATAGAAAGCTCATTCTTCCAATAGTAACCTCAATTCCAAAGTAGCTGAAGGTGGTGGGAAGGCCAGGAAGTCCCCGCAACAGCAGAGAGCCGACTACACAAACTGTGACACATAAATAACTGCAAACAAACTCACACACGGGGGGTGTAACCACAGATAACCCATCAGCAACTTACCAGAGAAACCCGCACTTCATCAGACTAGCTTTGGATTCAACTCAATGAAAACCTCCTCATTGTTAGCAGCACACCTGCAATAGACCTGGGCCCCTCAGACATCAGAATGGCAGTCTCTCTTTCCTTATACCGCTGTCTCCTCACCCTAGAACCTAATACGCCAACTTAACTTTCCTAACACAACCACTTCTTCACGTCTTCTGTTTTCAGCTTGGTGAGTTCTTACGGCTTTTGCTCATTCACAGAAACTATAAACAATTGGATGCTCAAATGTAAGATAATGCTGTAATGTTATTAGTTACACCATGGGCTTGGTGGTGGTGGTCCATGCCTTTAATACCACCACTTGGGAGACAGAGGCAAGAGGATCTCTCAGTCATGGGTCAGCTGGTTTAAAGATCAAGTTCCAGGACAACCAGGACCACACAGAGCAACCATCTCAAAACAAAATAACAAAAACAAAAAAAAAACAAACCACAACTTGTAAATGACAATAGGCTTGACTAAGATATTATCAATGAGCTGCTGAGGAGTGACAGCAGAAGGAAGGACACTGCTCCTTCCCCAAAATGAACAGAGAATTCAGGCAAATTAAACAAATTTGTATTAAGTGAGAAATAATCATTGTGCCTCAAGCTCAAGGCAAAACACCACGTTTCCTTCTCTCTGACTGAACACGACCCAGGAGTACAGTACTGATGCTCCTGGTTGGTTTAGTTTGGTAAAAAAGAAGGTAGTGAAATCCACAGCCCAGAGCTACTAGCATGGCCAGGTGACGCCAAGACACAGGTGTTCTCAATGCTGTCCCTCAGGAAAGAAACCGGAGAACAACTACGGCAAAAACTGGCTTCACCTCTTCAGGAGAAGAGAGGGAGATCCCTCCCTAGCATATAAGAAAGCCAGCAACTCTTAAAAGAGAGTTCTCAACACAATATTTGAACATTAGTATGTTATCTCACCTATTTTTAAAAATACACCGTGTCTTATGGAACCTATAGTAACCTTGAAGGACCATGTTTAAAGAGTCCATAAGTACCTTACTCTATGAATGGAAAAAGATAATCACACAATACAGTCTGAGAGTCAAAGACCATGCAAAAGAGCCTTCTTAAGCTGGGGGCAATGGCTAAGAAGCTGAATTCAATCCTTAGAACTCTAGTTTAAAAAATTGTGCATGGTGGTATGTGTTATAATCGAGTACTGTGAAGACAGAAATAGAAGGATACCTGGGACCTCATAACCATCCAGTCTAGCCAAATCAATAAGCTACAGTTTGGTTAGAGACTCCATCTCAAAATATAAGATGGAGAGCGATGGAGAGAAAATGACAAGAACAGAGGTAGGGGAGGCAGGCAAGGAGCAAACAAACAAAAAATATTTCATGCTGAGAAATTATGTTTTTATCGCATAGCTGCAGGGTAAGGGACATTAAAGGGATTTTAAGGAGGCCAAATGATGAAGAAGAACAGAAAGCCAGCTCAGTGAACAACTTTAAAAGGTTTCTATTACACTAAGATCCTCAGGACAAAACAGACTAAATTCAGATGGCTCACAACCAGCTCACAGGAAATCAGGTAGAACATGGGAGTATGCTGATTGATACTGATTCCAAAAGGAACACTAATCACATGAGTAAGTAAATGGCGAAAGGTCTGGGCTGGAAAGAGGAGAAATGGGCTGAAGGGCAGGCAGGAAGGAAAAGGAACCAAAGAAACTTCCAGATGATGTCACCAAACCAAACTAATAAATAGTAGTGGCAACTCATGTAGAAAGAGTACCCAGTATTCTACGAAGCTGAGACAGAAGGATTAAAGGCTGGAGCATAGGGTGGACAACTGGAGACTCTGGTATGGTGAACTCAGGTAACTGTGGTCACCGACAGGGAAATGTTCAAGAAGCACACTAGTCCAGACTGTGGAAAGAAAGGTAGGGTCTGAAAAAGACACAGAAGGAGCCAGTCTTTTGCAGTACCCAAAAGATGGAAATGGGTGGAGAATGGGAGAACCCACAGTGAGCAGAGCAGTAGAGAAAGCACGGCCTTATTGACAATGTGTAAAGCAACACAGGCCAATACCCAAACTGACTTCATCAAAAAAAAAAAAAAAAAAAAAACTGGTGTGCAACAATGGGTGAAGCGACAAGATTGCTTCTTACACTTCAGACAACATAAAACTGAGACCAGTTCAAGCCACTCAAGTAGGTAACTGAAAATATCTGTGTTCAGCAAAACACGGAACTGAAACCCAAATGTGGGCTGGGAGATGATGACTCAGTGAGTAAAAATGCTTAAGTTCAGGCCTAGGGACCTAGGTTCGGATCCCTAGAAGCCATGCAGAAGTGCAAGCACCAGTATCCCTGCTGCAACTATAGGAAATGAGAGATGGGCAAGACAGTTACAGAGGCCAACCTAGCTTAAGCTCAGATAAGGACACCCTGTCCCTAACAATGTGGCAAGACAAGGTCAGAAAGTTGAAGGCTGTCCTCTGACCTGCACAAGCATGCTGTAGTCTGCGCATGCCCACATTCTCACACATTCTCCCCCTTCCTTCCTCCGTGTGTGTGTGTGTGTGTGTGTGTGTGTGTGTGTGTGTGTGTGTGTGTGAAAACAAAGGGAATTAGCTAACCAGTTTCTTACAAAAAAATCAAATGAGGCCGAGTGTGCTTTTATTTTCTATCAAATTTTTTTCATTTAAATTAAATGAAAATTAAAATTAAGCAAGGCAATTATAGTTAAAAATATTAGTGAAGCTAATTAACAACATAATCGGTTGAGGTTTTCACTTTCTTTTAAACAGGGTGATTAATAATTGAGAAGACAAGCCCTTGTCTATTCCTAGCAGCTCAGCTTATTCTTTGAATCAATTTACTTCATGTATTCTGGCTCAAATAGTACTCTGTTCCTCTGTCAATTTATAACTCAAAGATAAATCCATGTAAAACAAACAGTATTTCCACAGTAGGGCTGAGAGTAAAGCCATTTGTTACTCTACTCAACAAAACATTGTACAAGGGATTCCCTATAGAGAAAAGACATCACACAAAGCAGGTAGCCAGTACGTCAGGCCCACCTTTTCCTGCTGTGTCTAGCTCTCTATATACATACACACACACACACACACACACACACACACACACACACACACATATATAATTTATTTTAACTATTCATGCGAGTCATTTTCCTTGGCTATCTAACCCATCCTGTCAGCATTATCATATGTTACTCTGAGCAAGGGTGGTTCAAAATGGAATGACTGTTGTCTGTCTGCTTTATTGAGTGACCATGGTGCCCATTTGGGTAATAATGTACAAGGTCAAACAGAGGTCATCAGTCCATGATCAAAGCATGCTGGCTGCTCTTCCTGTCTTTTCATGGAACACACAAGATGTGTTTATTTTTACCAGCCTCTGCACGACCTCCTTTAGGTGGCATGAGAAAGACCCCACACTTCTGAAAAAGCAGAAGCCAGAGGCTTTTCTGATTTGATACTCTCATTAAGAGCATTTTTTTCAAACTTTTGACCTTTTTCATTTACTCAAGGGTTTCTCAAGTTAAAGGTCACATTGCTTAAACCACAATAGAATAATGAATCAAACAGTAACTGGGTACTGAGATGCTCAAGAAGAAACAGAATGATTCACCAGGCAGCATCATGAAACACAGGCCCCCTAGCAGTTTTTATCTGAACTAGATCAGCCAATAACAAGAGGTCAAAGTTCAAAGCCAGTCCAGAAAGTCAGATTACTTCTATTTTTGTTACATAAAACTTCTATGACTTCATCAATCTGATGAAGCAGTAAAGAAAGAGCGAGAGCATAGCCGTCGTTACACACATACAACTGCTGGATCATATGAAAAACACATGCCCCTGGCACTCACCTTTATTCCTGTTATCCTTTTATAATGAGGCGGATGGTTCTAACTCATGGTTTAAGAGGCAAAATGAAGTGATGGACAATAGATAATTAAAGGCAAACAGTGACTAGAAACCAAGAATACACTGGAAAGGAACAAAAGCAGACTCTCAGAGACATGACAAGTAAGAATGAGTGACAGGCCAGGACAGAGCTCTGTGTAGAGCATGTGCATGGCGAGCTCCAAGCCCTGTGGTAGAGCTCAGTGGCAGAGCGGGTTCTCTCCCCACGCCAGAGGGAATTTATTTGTAAGTAGTGATAAAGCAAAGCAATTGTTATGGATAAGTGGTCCAAGGAAGAAAAAAGATTTTGATGTCTAATAGAAAAGACTGGCCGCCACAGATGGACAAGTATCTCATTCTACTGAAAAGCATAAAGTAACACAAAATACATTCAAGACATGGATCCACAGGATGAGGGCAGATAAACGTGTACCACAGTAATTACATATTTATTACATACATGTAATAATGTATGAATATGTAAGGGTCACAAATTGGACATATTTATCTTTTCTTGTTAGGAGATGGCAATAAGTAGAAAGGCATGAATATCAAGTAAAACCCTTGACAAAAGTCTTCATGTATATACATGTCACTTGTACCTGATATGTTTTTAGTGTAAATTGCTTTTAATATGTTACCTGATTTTATATTTACTCTGGAAACAAATCAAACATTAGTTGAAGTGTTACTTTAGTAACACCTGGTATAGAAGGCTCAAAAGCCTTTAAAGCCATTAACAAATACTCAATCATAGAGAACGCTATTTGTCATTTTTCTTTCAATCAAGAATAGTCCATTAAAGGAGCTCCTGCTTGGAACTCCTAGCTTTGCAGGGCTCTAAGAACAAGTTTCCTTCTGCGACTAGTGGTGCTTCAGCACATGGCACACTGACACTGAGGCTCAGCCACCAAAGAATCAATCTTTCCTTAGGTTTTTTTTTCTTGGTGGGGGGGGGTTCTGGCCTATGTGTTGTTCTGCTGATGCTGTGGGGTGAACTCAGGACTCCGCGCACACATGCTCTACCACTGAGCTATATCTGAAGACAGACTAATCTGTGTCACAGACCATCTTCTCTAGACTGTAAGCGTGGGCCTCAGTAGTACTAAACTGTTTTGTTTAAATTTTCACTATCCTACAGGCAATGTTGTGAATATGACAGATTTCTCACTCTGAGAGAGAGAGAGAGAGAGAGAGATACTTTACGGAAATGAACAGCAGCATCCTCTGCTATGGTTTAATCTGCTCTACTCCTGGAGGTAGCCCTCCATCCCTGCTCCATCCAGCCTTGCAACCTCTGCTGTGACACAAAATTTTTTTGTTCCTTTTGGGAGTTAAACTGTCACCTTCGTCTCTTACCTGCACGTACCTGGCATACACGGGCACACACAAGTGTACACATATAAATTAAAAATAAATATTTAATAAATAAATAATAGAAGCAAAGCTAAGAAAAGGCCTGGCTGGCAAGGCAATGGAAAATAGGTAACAGACATCTGGGACTGATTAGAGCTGAGTATGTTAAGCGGCAATGGAAATGAGCCAATGGAGTTAGAGAGGCTGAAAGCCTAGGAGGAAATAATTTATAGAATGAGGCTTCTAAGGAAGCGGGTGGAATAAGATTCAAAGCATATGTGAATCAAGAATCTTCCACAGTGAGGAAACAACCTAAACAGAAAGGACTCATTACCATATCCTACCGGAGCTCCCTGGCACACACCACACCATTGAGAGCATGGCTAACGGGAGGCAAAGAGGGCTATGGCAAGCAATTTCACCAGAAATCCTGCACTCTGAGAAGAACACAAGGACTAGGCAAATTAGCTTCACAAATGTCCAAGCTGCATTATGAAACTATTTAGCAAAACACTGTTCATCAGATAACAACTTAAAAGTCCCACTGGACAATGTTTCAGTGGCCTCCTTAATACAGCTGGGATGTTTTCACTTGTGAGTTAACTATAATAAAGTGTTTTTATTTAAAAACTGTTTAAGGTCCAACTCAAACGTTTTGTTATATACTCAACATTTAATAATATGAGGAATCATTAAAGTAAAAGGTAAAAGATTTACATGAGCTGAAGAGAAATCAGAGTAATATAAGAAATCTTTCAAAAGCTTATCTAGAGATAGTGAGAGGACTTAAGGCACTTGCCACCAAGATTGACAGCCTGAATCCAATCCCAAGGACGCTCACAGTAGAAGCAGAGAACCGACTCCAGCAACTTGTCCTCGGGCCTCCATGTACACACTGTGGCCTGGCACGTGCACACTGATAAACACACGCTTGCTTCTGAG
Organism: Dicrostonyx torquatus; assembly: GCA_028555095.1. NCBI lineage: Eukaryota > Metazoa > Chordata > Mammalia > Rodentia > Cricetidae > Dicrostonyx > Dicrostonyx torquatus. Next base: position 6,292,599 of record JAQHUG010000008.1, read on the forward strand.
ATAATACTGGCTGATACTAGTTCTTCCCTTGGTTATCTGAAAGGAAAAGCATGGGGACCTCCTCCTTACTTGATTGAGTTTCGGAAGTGGTCTTCAGCCGGGTTTTTCACAGTACAACTGTTCAGGAGCCACAAATCTGCATCTGACGCATTTTCTAGTAAAAGAAACAACACAAAAAAGAAAAGATAAATACTACATTTAATCAAATCAAAAACACGCAAGTGCTTACCAGGCAGCATGGGAATGCTAGGGAACATGGGAGAGCAGATAGTGTCAAAGTTGAGGGGACAGTTAGAGTACTGCCAGCCAGAGATCACAGCTCAGATCAGGTTTGGGAACCTGTAAATGGCAGGGAAGCTGGATGGAACGTATACTGCATCATTTAAAGTCTTTCACTATTACAAACAGGGCTCCAGTGGGGGGAGGGGCTTTGGGTGACTTTTTCTCAGGTTTCCTTTGGTATCAAGCATAAAGCAGTGGGACTGTTGAGTCAAAGACTGATTCTTGAAATGCCCTTGTGCACTGTTAGACTCCCGAATGGGGAGCATCACTGTGCAGGCCAAGGAACAGGATCTGTGAGTGTGGTGCACTAACCTTGCCACTAGATGGGCAGCCACCCCTTTGGACTCCTTCTTGACAATCTGGTGGAAAATGGGATCCCATTGACAGATACATGTAAACTCCTCTTATCATAACTTGGAATTTTCCATGTTTACTTTTGAAGTTTTGTTTTCCTTTTTCTGCTTTTCCTTTGTTCTACTGGGCTACTTAATACTCATGGAGGCAATAATGATATATCTATGACAGGGGTCACAACATTTTCATCAACTCTTTTTGGGGTGGGGGCAATCAATGACACGTTTCTATTTCTAAGGCATCAAATTGGTCAACTTTTTCTCCTTTTTCCCCCCAACTTTGCCTTAGAATTGCAACTCACAATTAAGACACTTCCCCTCTTCAATGACTGGGAAGGAACATGCCTGTTCCCTTCCAATAGGTGCATGATTTTGCATTTTGATTTCTGATGTTACACGCTTACACTGATATACATGGATCTTATTAAATATTTTTGAAAAGTGAAATAAATGCTTACATTTTCCTATCAAGTGGGAAAACATTTTTAAATGTGAAGCTATTTAATATAAGCAAAGCAATAAGGAAAACCTGTGACTATTGCTCCCTCACTGCCACCTACATTGATTAAACACTCAAGAAGGCAAGGTAGGAATAGCAACCAAACATTGAAATGTTCTTTGGGACACTCATATCATACATCTAACACATAATACATATGTGAATTCAAACATACACATATACATATATATTTACACATATATAAATATGTATATGTATATTTACATATTGTATGTGTATATTTACATATACATATTTTTTATATATATATAAAATTCACTTTGATGATTAACAAGATAAGAAGAACTAGAAAGCTTATATAGCCTTTAGAGAATGGTGACTTAAGTAAACAGGTGACTCGTGGTTTGGATCTTATGTATACCCAAAGGGCCATACGGTAAAGCATGAACACTGGTACTCAGCACTGTAAGTGGTGGTGAAGTTACTAAGCATAGGTCAAACTACAGGATGTTATGGTTTGGATATGAAGCCTGCAGAAGGTGAAACACTTGATCCCCACCAACTAGTACTATTTGGGAAGATTGTGGAACCTTAAGGAAAGCTCATAGATGGAAGACATGGGGTCACAGATGGAAGAAATGGGTCACTAAGGATCAATGCATGAGAGCTATAACTGCCCCTGCTTCCAGGCAGTCTCTCTCTGCTAGTTGGTCCATGGAATCTCCTGTCAGCATTCCTTTCCCCAATGATGGACTATTTACCCTTAGATTCATTGTGAAATTAAGCCCTTTCTTTCAGAAGGTGCTTCCTATCAGAAGTGTGATCCTATCAGATCACACTTGTGGGAGTTACTAAGGTCACACATTCATACATGCTTTTGTTTTCTCCCTCCGATCTCCCCTTCCTCCTCTTCCTCCCTCTCTCTTTCCTTCTGCCCATCTCTCCTCTTCTCTCCATCTCTCTCCCTTTCCTTCTCTCCACCTCTCTCCTTTTCATTCTCTCCATCTCTCTTTCCTTCTCTCCATCTCTCTCTTTCCTTCTCTCCATCTTTTTTCTTCTGCCCATCTCTACATCTCTCTCTCTTCCCAGTTTCTCCATTTCTCCCTTTTTCCCTCCCTGTCTCCCCTCTACCTTTACTATCTGGCAGTCGTGAAGCCAGTAGCTTCCTCCACTCATCGCGAACATCTGTTCCAATGCCCTGCCCCATGGGCACAATTGCAATAAGGAAAAGTAACTATGAACTGAAACTATAAGTCAAGATAACCCTTTTCTCCTTGAAGCTGATTCTCTCCAATATTTTGTCCCAGCAATGAGAAGCTGAACACAGTTGAAACATCATGTTTACAAAATAGATCCCCAAGGAACAACTTATATTGGTCTGTATATGAAGTGAGATAGAACAAAGTATTGAAGGGTAGATCCCATTTGTGTTTTAAAAAGCAAAGATGAGGAGAAGCTAAAGGTTTAGAAAAAACTTCTAGACACATGTACCATTTACCCAGGGACTGGCAGGATGCATCTGTCCTCCAATACACTACTCAGTTGCAGCTTGTTTGCTTTCCTTTCTTTAGCGGGGTGTGTGTGTGTGTGTGTGTGTGTGTGTGTGTGTGTGTGTGTGTGTCTGTCTGTCTGAGCACAGATATGTCAATCAGAGAACAACTTGGAGGTGTTGGTTGTCCTCTACATGTGGGTTCCAAGGAATCAAACTCAGGTCAGCAAGCTTGGCAGAAACCCCTTTACCTGCTAAGCTACCTCACAAGCCCCATCTTTTCATTTTCTGGTTCTTTAAAACCTTTCATAAGTGATGGGGTTTTTTTTCTGTTTAATCTTTAGAGACAAAAAAAAAAGCTTAATTTATATCATCCCATACTATTTGAATTTCTAAGATTTATTTTTATTTTATATACATATGTCCATCTGTGGGGGGTATATTCACATGAATACAAGCACCCACAGAGTCCAAAAGAGGGCATCACATCTTTCTGGAGTTATAGGTGGTTGTAAGTTTTCCATTGTGCTGGGAACCCAAATCTGGGTCCACTTCAAGAGCAGTATATGCTCTTAACAGCTAAGTCATCTCTCTAATCCCTGATACAACATTTTTAAAAAAGCAAAAAAACTAGTACCTTTGTTTGTGTTTGCTTGTTGGCAGCGAGGTACTTGTGCCACTGTGTACATGTGAAGATAAGAGAAAGACTTGTAGAAGTCTCCGGTTCTTTCCTGCTATTACATAAGTCCCAAGGATCAAACTCAGGTCAGCAGGCTTTAGCAACTAGTGCCCTTACCCAGTAAGCCATCTCATTGGCCCTATTTGACTGCTATTATATTTATTAAGTGTGTATGTACAGGAGTGTGTAAGGGCATGTAGAGGTCAGAAGAGAGCTTACAGGAGTAGCTCTGGAGACTGCTTGGCACCAGAACACTGAGCCACTGCTCCGCCTATCAAAGAGAAGCAAGTATTGCTTTCTTTTTTCTGAATTGATAAACCTGCCTCATCTTCTTTGATTCCTTCTTAATAGTACTCAGAATGGCTCACTTTCTTTCCACCTGGAGGTGAGACTACAAACTACCTCCCTTCTGTGCTCTAGAGTGGACCATGGAAATGAGGACCTGATACAGATCCCCTGCCAAGGGCTTTAGTCACTGAACCGGGAAAATTATGGCCACCAACCATCCACCCACTCCAAGCATGAGGAAAGAAGAACAAATATTTGTTCTAATCAAAATGTTTCCAAACTATTTCTTTACACACACTAGAAATTGCTTTTCAGTCTGTGGCAGTTAAGCCCCGATTGGTAAAAAATGATCATCATTAACTTTATTGAATACATATTGTGTCGGGCAGGAGGCCAGGCATGCGACTTACACTTCTGCGTGTAAACCTGCCCTTAGAAGGAGAGTTCAATTTTATTCTCATTGTCAGAGAAGGAAGCTCAAGCTTGGAAAGGAAAAGCAACTTTCAGAAAGTTATTGGTTAAGGGATGAGCAGCGATTAGAGTCCCAACAAATGACTCCACAGACTGTGAGCTTGAGGAAGCAGCACGTCTCAGCAGTTCTCTACCTCCTAACCAAATACAATGCAGAGTGTATCTAAGGATACCAAGTGGCCTGACTTGGCCTTGAGAATGCTGCATGGTGTTTCTAGGCATCAAGCACAGCTGTTCCTCCATTTCCAATACTTCTAAGATTTTGAGTGGGTCGGCTTTGGTCTGCTCTCACCAAAGGTAGGCAGGCATGGAGGGAAGTAACAAGAGAGTTAGTAACAAATGAGACTTATTACCTTGAAGCCCAGACATGCCTGCCAGTCTTCCTGCTCCCTGCAGGCTTCTGCATGGTGCAATTCAGCAACATGCATTTTTCAGAACAAAACATTTTTCTTAGACAGTTGCTCCATGTGAGAAACACTGGAAGAGCAGCAAGGTACAGTCAGAGGCATACATCCATAGACTTCAACGTGGAGGGCAACCAGCAGCAAGGAACAGTCAGAGACCTATATGAAGACATAGACTTCAATGCAGAGGGCAACTGAGCAGATGCAAATTAAAAGCTCACAAAGAATAATGCAAAGAGAGGAGAGTTAGATTGTTTTGGCCCCAAAAGCATTTTTTTAAAGAGTTTCTTCACCACAGAACTCTGGAAGACAAGTCAAGCCCAAACAGTTTAAGTGAGCATTAAGCTTACTCAGACCCAGGAGTTTATTTACATGATACAAATCATGGAGAGCCTACTAAAAACTTTGAGAGTAAACTATGTGTTATAAGAGAATGTTCCTTAAGGTATATCTTGAAAACAATAACTTCTTAAGACCAATAAGAGATAACTAAAAATGCTGGTGCTGAGCTAATTTTTGCGCTACAGTTCAACTACCACTCTGTTTGCGGCCGATATAATGGTACGGAGCACCAGTACTCTCTGTTTCTGAAAAGCACTCTCCCTTAGAAAAGAAAGCAGTCTCCCTTAGGGAACTTGTGGGAGGACAAGGAGAAAGGAGGGGAGAGAAGACAGAAAAGGACAAGAGATCTAGAGCGCTAAGAGGACCCAGACTTCCTTTCTAATTCTGAGCAGGAAGGAGCCCTCAGATCCTGAGTGCGGGTCATGGTGGAGAGTCCCTTCATGAAGCAAGATACAGTAGGTCCTGGGGACAAGATACAGTAGGTCCTGGGGACAAGATACAGTAGGTCCTGGGGACAAGATACAGTAGGTCCTGGGGACAAGATACAGTAGGTCCTTCTCTTACAGGTCACCCTCACAATGAGTTTTTTCTTGCAAATTACTACACATACGTTTCACAGAGGTACGATGAGAGAACTAAGCACAAACTCTGTTTACTGAAGGAAGAAAAAATAACTTTCGGTTTAAATGACAAGTAATAGCTGGCAAAACTCGCCAACAACTACTGAAAATTCATTTTATAAGTATCTATAAGTATGTATCCTGGTCATAATTAAAGTGGAAGTGCAGGACAGCCATGTACTAACTACAGAAATAAGCACTACTAATAGTTGTTCTCTCTCCAATAGCTATGTTGATCCACACACATAATGACTCAGATGTCACTGAATCTAAAGGGTATCTGTGCCTCTGTGTCATGTCTGCTTTAGAAAGCAAGGGCCGGAATACCTGGGCCACCATCTTCCATCCTCCCTTAACTGTCTAGTAAGCTGTTTTCCTGTCGCAGGAAACCTTCAAAGCCCGTGGCTTAATACATAAAAGCTCAAAATACAATTTGATCTTTAAGTTTGTATAGCCGTATAAAATATCTTCATATATCCTAAAAGTGATATAACAAAAGGACTTCTATTTAGCTAAAGACTTAAACAACCCAGAGGCTATCACTCACTTGCAAAATGCCAAACACATCTGGTTTCTGTCAGACTGTATACAGTTCCCAGTTGTTTCTCGCTAATCAGCAAGTCAAGTCATCTGCTAAGAATGGTGCACTTCCAAGATCAGAATTAACCCTGACTGAAATACAGGGAAGATTAATCTAAGAGTCACTTCTGGAGTTGACTTGGCAAATCAAAACAATAACCAATTTGGTTACTTGAGGAGGTGGGGGTGGGGATTATCTTACCATAGGAAATGGCAAGGTAAGAAAGACTTGGACAATCTATGACAAGGGTTGCTACCGAAGGTCCAATAAACAAAATGATACTGAGTATGACAACAGGACTAGGAGACAGCCCAGTCAGCAAAGTGCTTGCCAGAGAACTATGCAGACCTAAATTCCATCACCAGAAGCCGTGGACTAAAATCAGGTATTGTGGCACACACCTTAATCCCAATATGAGGAAGAGGACAGGCATGCACATCCCTGAAACTCACTTGTCAACCATCCTTGGTAGATTCTGAGCCAAAGAGACCTGGCTGCAAATCAAGGTGAACGACAAACTGCACCAAGTCTGTTTTTCATTTTATTAATTCTATTATTAAAAAGTAAACAGCAGTCGTGGAGGCTCTTGCCTTTAATCCCAGCATTCTCTGTGAGTTCAAGGTCAGCCTGGTCTACAAAGTGAGTTCCACAGGCAGACCTCTTACAAAGAGAAGCCCTGTCTTGAAAAACAAAAATAAAATAAATAAATAAATAAAAACAAGAAGGAGAAGGAGGAGGTAGTGGTGAAGGTGGTGGTGGAGGCAGCTAAGCAATGACATTGAACTTTGTCCTCTCACCTCCACATGTACAAACACATATGCGGACATACATACATACATGCACACACGCACACAAAGAGCAAAGTAATTAAGGGTACCCTTATTTCTCACTGTTCATGCCAAAACCCACATTGCAAAATTTGAAGAGACTCCTAGAAACAGACTCAACAGTATAGTGAAGTGCTGTTAACTTGATAGTGAGTTCAAATTCATCACCAAAAGCGGCATATCATGCTGGCTAAAAGTACAAGCATATTTATCAATCTATGACAAGAGGAAGCAGCCAATTTTTTAAAAGATAAAATACTGCCTTATAATTCACTTTAGGTGGCTCAAACCTATGAACACAGCACTCAGGTTTGAGGGCAGCCTAAGCAAAAGAGTAAGTTCCAGGCTAGCCTTGGCTACAGAGTAAAACACTCAAAAACAAACAAAACAAAAATAAACCACACTACTTGGGAAAGGCTAACTATTCAGAAGACCTTATGTATTTGTAACAATACCTCAAAACTTATTACACTAAGAAAGCAAGAAAAATTATCTTGACTAAGATCTTTAAAAACAAAAAATGACAAAGATGACCAAGGCAGAATGTGTCCTGTAAAAAGCCTTTCTAAGGGAATGTTAAGAAACCTAAATCCAAATGCAGCCTTTGGATTTGAACACTATAGCTTTTGTGTGATCCAGATTCTACTCTGGGAGCTGGAGAGATGGCTCAGCAATTAATAGCACGTGTTCCTCTTACAGAGGCCTGGAGTGTACTTCCCAACACCCTTGGTGGGCAACTCAAAATCACCTGGAACTCTAACCCAGAGGATACAATACCTTCCTCTGACCGCTATGGGCATCTTATGTAAGTGCACAAACCGACACACACATGCTCCTGATCAAAAACAGTTTGACAAAAATGGTTTTTTCCCCCCAAGACAGGGTTTCTCTGTGTAACAGTCTTAGCTGTCCTGGAGCTAGCTCTTGTAGACCAGGCTGGTCTCAAACTCACAGAGATCCACCTGCCTCTGTCACCTAAATGCTGGGATTAAAGACGTGCACCACCACCGCCTGGCTTTTTATTTATTTTGATTACTTGCTTCAGTACATTTTCTAACAACAAAGTCAAATACAATGAATTATAGTCCCAGTTTTACATCAGAAAAATAGACAATTAGATTTCAAAAGTAAAATGGCAAAGAATCCAATATAAAAATGGCCAACAGATCTAAATAGACACTTGTCCAAAGAGACACAAAGAGCCAGCAAGCATATAAAACGATGATCCCATCAGGGAGGCAAATAAAAACAAAAATGAGACTATTTCATATCTACTGGATGACTATGTATTTTAAAACTGTTTTAAAGATGTGTTAGCAAAGACAAGGAAACACTAGAACCTAGGGAACTCTCATGCTGCAGATCTACCACAAAAAAGCTTTAGTTTTGTCACAAAATGGTCTGCTGGTTCTTCTACTAGACACAATTAACTTACAACCCAGCAAGTCCTCCTCTGCATGTCTGCCCTAGATATATGAAAACATGCTCACACAGAACTCTGCATGCCAACACTCACAAAGGCCTGGTTCCTAAGAGCCTGAAAGCAGAGAAAATATAAATATCCATCAACTGAACAGTGGGTAAATACAACCCAGAATATTCAACAGAATATTACTATACATGAAAGATGAGGTGCTGAGAGATGCAGCAACACAGATGGATCTTGAACTGCTATGTTCAGAGAAAGACATCAATCAGAAAAACGATTAAACCATGCGACTTTACTTCAACCAAGTGTGCAGATGAGATACAAACACAGAAGAGAAAATAAACTGGTGACCATGTAGAGCTGGGGTGGATAGAGAGCAGGAGACAGTATGACGACCTGCAGCTTATTTTTGCGGTAATTAAAGCTATTTTGTTCAGTTTGGTTTTTATTTTTGTTGTTATTATTGTTTTTGTTTTTTTGGGAAAGGCTTTCTCTATGTAACAGCCCCAGATGCCCTGTAACTCTTTTTGTAGACCAGGCTGGCCTTGAACTCACAGGGATCTGCCTGCCTCTGTCCCCTCAGTGCTGGGATTAAAGGTGTGCACCACCACGACCAGTAAAAGTGTTTTTAAATTGACTGTTGCAACTTGGCATGGTAACTCATGGCTGAAATTACAGTACTCGGGAGGCTGAGGCAGGAGAACTGTCACCAGTTCTTGGGTAATCTGGTCTACATAGTGAGTTACAGGGCAGCTTGGGCTGAAGAACTGAGACCATGATTCATTTATTTTAAAAGAAAAAGGGGAAAACACTGATAATGGCCATGGGTGACCAGAAATCAGAAAGCAAACTAGAGAAACAAGCTCAGCAGATGCTGAGGACAAGTTCTGATGGACAATTTGATAACTCTTCCACAGTATCTTCTTGTTCTAACAGAGACAAAGGACAAAGATAGCAGCATTTCTCCCCCGTGATATTGAACATGAATTTAAAAAAAAAAAACTAGACTTACTAAAGGAATAAAGAAACACAAATCCTCTTTCCATTTAGGAATGTAACAAAAGTTTAGACATGTGTATACTTAGAGCACAAGTAAAAGGAGACTGTTTTAAAAATAGATTAACAGGAATTGCACCAAAATGTAAAGGCACCTGCACTTACATAAAAAGAACTCATGTTCTAGAAATCAAGTCTTCCTAGATTCTGAGGCATCTGGCCATGAGTCTGGCCTGGCAGGTGAGTCTTCTTCCCCAGGTCTGAGCTCTGCATCTAGAGGTTTCTACAAATCTCTGGACACATGTTCTGTGTGGTTTGACTTGCTAAGAACCAGTGTGGGACCTAGCAAGCAGAAGTTCTAATTCTGCCTTGAAAAGTGAAGAGATAAGAAAAGAAGTAATGGAATGTTCTGTCAACCATGGAGAAACGAGACTCAAATGGGAAAGGTATTTGTAGAACATAAGTTAGTAACTAACGACGCTTGATAGGAAAAGGAGGAGGTTCTAGTCTACAAGATTAATAAAAAGGGAGATTCCAAAAAGGAATAGAAGCTGTAGGAAGGGCAAGTCAGAGAAGAGAAATGTTTGTTCTCTCTGAGGCCCCTGCCTGTAACAGTTGAAAGCAGAACTATGCCACATGAAACTGGAGATGCCTGAAAGAACTCAGAAAAAACAGCAAAGCCTGGGATGGGGAAGACTATTTTACTCCATGGGTAAAAATCATCAAGAAGGCAGAAATGTGCAACAGAAGCAAAATGGGTGTGCAGGACTTCAAAACAGGAGGGTTTGCTTTGTTGAGTAATGGTGACAGAACAATGGGCTTCAAGTGGAAGGGAAAGCAAAACTTGTGCCGACCGCTTCTCTGCACTCTGAGTCAAAGGGAATTTGCCTAAAAGACACAAGTGCAATTAAAACGCTTAACTTGATTCCCTATATATTTCAACTTTGACTAAGTAATAAATTAGAGCTAAATAACTACATTTGCATAGCATTTTACCATTTGCAAAGCATATTCAAATACATTATCTCATCTGAATTCTACAATTTACCACCAGGCGAGCGTTTTTTAATCTTCATCCTACCAATGAGGAAACAAGGACAGAAAGAGGTGTTGTGACTTGCAAAGAGGTCCCCTAAGCTGAAAAGTGGGCAGGGCAGGCACACCGAGTCTCTCCCCTGGGTTAGCTACAGTGGCGCTGACTTCCATTACTCCCAAGTGCAGGGCTTTGATTTTTGTTTTGTTTCTTTTATAATATCTACATCAATCAGGCTGTTCACATTTAGTCAGTGGATTGTAGTTTTGGGTTTTACTTAAAGAAAATAAGTTCCATATTAGAATCATACAAATGACTTCTGCTTTTCATGAAAAGGCAGAAAGAAGTAAAACATAAGGAGCTTGGAGCAAACTAAGAATATAGCAATTTCGACCTCAGGTGACGGTCGGTTGGTAAAGAAGCACTTGCTATGCAAGCATAAGGAACTCTTCCATCTGCAGCATCCAGGTAAAGAGTCAGGCACAGTGGAATGCATTTGCAAGTCTCAGCACTGACAAGCAGACAGGAAGGCACGTATGTTTGCTGTCCAGCATTCTAAACTAATTAGTGTGCTTTCAGGCAAAAGAGAGACATTACCTCAAAGTGGGAAGATGGCACCGAGGTTGTCCTCCAGCCTCCATATATGGCCACAAATATTTGTACATATGCGCACACACACACACACACACATGCACACACACGCACATACATACATTAAATATAAATATACATGGGGCTGGATAGATAGCTAAGCAGTTACAAGTATAGGCTGATGTTCCAGAGGACCTACATTAAAGTCCCAACATCCACATGGTGGCTAACACTGTCTGTAAATCCAATTTGGGAGGATCCTAACCCCTCTTCTGGCTTCAATAGACAACAGGTACACGTGTGATCCACAGACATGCATGCAGGCAAAACACTCATACACATTTAAAATTTTTTTAATGAAACAAAAAATAATAAAGAAGCAGTTGAAAAGAACGGGAAGAAAACTAGGAAAGATGGGAGTAAATGCAGTGTATACATGTACAAAACTGCCACAGAACCAATTAATAACAAGGCCAAAGAAAAAGAATACAGCACAACTATTTCCAATGAGGCCTCTGGAAAACACATTTGTTAGCCTAAGTCCTCTTGATCACAAATTCAGTAAAAGGCATTAGAAGGCAGGTGCTCGTGCTAGGTGGAGGCAGCCTCAGCAAGTATATCAGAAGGAAGTGTATCAGCTGTCAGACCACAGGGAGGAGAGAAAATGAGTATGTGTCCGCATGCATGTACGACACATCCATACATCCACACACAGGAGCTAGAAGAGAGTGTCAGGTCAGGAGCTGGAGTTGCAGGTGCTTATGAGCTGCAAGGAGGTACAAAGAATCAAACTTGGATCCTCTAGAAGTGCAATAGTATGCTTTGCAAAGGGTAAAAAGCGCAACAAGTGCTCTCCAGCCACAAAGGATAAAACCGTTTTCATCTTTACATCTGAGTGCCGAAGAATAAGTTAAGTGTCCTTCAAGGTGCTAGACCATGTTCCTGCTTCCAACCATTTTGCTCTCTAACTGGAAATGTTACTTGTAGAAGAGACAAGTGGGAAATGATCTCTGACATTTAATCTTCTTGTCACCTTGACTGGATTTAGCTGGGTGGCCACACCCCAGGGGCTGGGATCTGCAACTTCACTAACTGAGCACCAGCATTCTTCTATCCCTGCCTCTCCCCCTCCTGCCACCAAGTCTTCTACCTAAGAACTGTTTCCTCTCCAACTGTGAGCCAAGATAAGCCCTTCCTCCCTTAAGCTGCTTAAGCAATCTGGTTCTTTCTTTCCCACAGCAACCAGTAAGTCCCATGGTGTCTGAAGACTACTGTTTAGAAGGCAGTGAAGGTAGACTCCACACATAAGAGGCATGAGCCAAAGACTCAGCAAGTACAGAAAATCAATTTTACAATAAAAACGAAGGTAGAAATAAAGTAATTTGAAAGTAAAAGTAGAAAAATATATTCATTTATATCTCTAAGCCCACACCACCCTCTTTAGCAAATTTCCTCATAGAAAACCAATTCTAGGTCAGAGCTCTGAGGGTGGGTGTGGGAGGCACAAGAGAGAAAGCAATATAGAGAACACTGTTTTCAAGTCTAACCCAGAAAGAAAGGCTGAGCTGCTACACCTGGTTAAAAGAGTGTTCTTCTAAGGCTTCTAATTACAGATTTATAGAATTTAAACTTTTGTATGTAACAGTCCACATTTCTTAAGACAATACTTGGACATCTTTACTACAATACAATCTGTGTGGAACTCTAGCCAGAAGCAATTCATTGATTGTAAATGCCTTACTTGTACTTAACCCCATAGGGAAAACAGATATAAATATTACAAATCACTTAAGAGAGTTGAAATACACAGAACACATTAAGCAAAACAGAACAAATGCTTATTAAACTGAACCTTAAAGCTAAATATTGACTTTTTATAAACAACTCACATAACTAGACTCATCTGAAACTCTAATTTTTCAAAGATCTGTCATAAGTCACCAAAGATACTCAAGCCTCAATGAACGTAGTGAACAGGTATTTCCCAAGCGGGCACAGTGGGAATCAGCGAGGATGAACGCACACTACTGAGCTTCTCACTCAAGGAAGCAGCACAAAAAAGATAAAACACATGCATACTGATAACATATTTTACCTGACCCCATCAATAAATTGTTCTCATATTTTGTAGATAAGAGAATTCTGATAAATAACGCAATAGTTTTATGATGCTGTCAATGCCAGCAGCTGACATGAAACAGAATCTGTGGGGTTACAATTACAAGAGCACATCTGGCTCACTGATGGCGTTCTCACAGGAAGCTATATCTTCTTCAGGGGACCTAGAATCATTTTCCCTGGGAACTCATCTCTGTAATATTTCTATCTGGGATGTTTCAGAGCTTTATCTTAGGGCAAGCAAAGACAAATATTGTGTTTTGAAGCAGGTGTGCTGGGCACTCTGAGAAATGGTGTTAGTACTGAGAAAACGGGCAAAAAGGAGGTATCTGTGGTAAAGCAAAATCATAATCTGTGCCAAAAGAATAAAAACATTAAAGGTAGAATTTTGTTTTGACAAAATAATTAGTACCAAAGCTATTGCTATTGCACAGCCCACTCTACTATTAGCTGTTGGTGGGATAATTCAATAAACAGAAACTTGGGCTTCCACACATTCTGTGGAAATTTAATGCTATGCAGAGTTCAATATAGAAACTTGTAAAAACTTAAGTACTACAATCTATGTTATTTGAAATGCTTCTCAGAATTTATCACTCAGTTTCTCCCCCTCTTCCCCCCCCCCACTCCCTTTGTTTATAGAAACGGATGGTTCTCTGTTACTCTAGGCCTCTGATCAGTGAACAGGCAGATGGGAGTCACAGGACTGTGTGAGCAGCCAGTGGGAGGCGGGTTATGAAGAAAGTACTAAGGAGGGGAGAAGCAGGGACCGACTTTCACTCTGTGTTCCCAGGACAGAACCAAAGACAACAAGAAACATCTGCAGCAAATAAAGTAAGAACTGAAATCGAATACACTTTCCCTCCTGGTGGGCTGGAAAGAGGTAATGTTTCCAGAGCTCTGCGTTCACAGCACTTCTGTTAGCTGACAGAGAACTGATAAAGCCAGCCCTCCCACTCCCATTCCTCCTCACAGTCACCACAAGCTACCAGTGCCCAAAGACTTAAAACGCGCAAAAGAAGCTCACAGAATTGGTTAATGAATTCTCCCAAGTTCTGTAAAATTTAAATGAGGGTGGAGTCCCCAGAATAGCTTCATATCAAAGGTTTCCCCTTCTTTCAAAGAAAGCACATGGATAATAATAACCAGTGCTCCTTAAAAGCAGGACAGTGTAAACATAGCACCACTTACTGAGCATGTTCGTGTGCCATGGACTAAGTGCTCCCTGGATAAATATTCACCCCACACTTTGGACTATCCTGTATGTGGAGCTCCACTCCACATAAAGAATCTTAGTGTAAGTGGTTGGACAAGGTCCCACCTGACCAAATGGTGGAACATGGCAGTCTGGCTCCAGGCTCTGCAATCTTAATCACCACTTTGTTTGCTGGTTGATTAATTGCTTGGTTTTAGTTTGGTTTGGGGTTTTGGGTTTCTGAGACAGGGTTAATCTTTGTAATAGCCCTGGCTATCCTGGAACTTCTTTGTAGTTCAGGCTGGCCTTGAACTCAGAGATCCACCTGTCTCTGCCTCCCAAGCGCTGGGATTAAAGATGTGTGCCACCACTGCCTAGCTTAATCACCACCTTTATCAAATTATTTTTAAAAGCACCTAAAAATGAATCAATAATAAAAACAGGAGGCTATCACAATCAGGCATGACTGTGGTGGTCTGAATAGAAAATGTCTCCCCACAGGGCCAAGCATCTGAACACTAGGTCCCCAGCTGCTATTCTGTTTGGAAAAGTTTTGGGGGAATGCAGTCTTACTAGAAGAAGTACAACCCTGGGGTACTCTGAGAGTGGATAGCATGGCCTTATTTTCTGCTTCCTATTTGAGAATGAGGATATAACACTTCAGCTTCCTGCTCCTACCACCATGCCTCCTCCCTGCCATAGACTCATCCCTCTAGCACCATAAGCCAAAAGAAACTCTTTCTTCCACAAGTTGCTGTTGGCCATGTACTTTATCAAAACATCAGTAAACAGCGAATGCAATGGTATAGAAACTACGAACTCTTTCACTATTAAACAATTACCTGCACTTTGATTGATTTTAGCACACAAAGCAAGCATTTTGCATTGGGTAAATATGTTTAATTACTGTATCCTTCAGTAAACTGCAACACAGGGCTTTATTTTAGCAAAGTGAGGACACAACACAGCAGTTTCCTTCTGCCACTGAATTTGGAAAATGTACTGTGAAAGATGTTTTGCACACTGAATGAAGTTCTCAAAGACAATCCTAAACTTGAATTCTGTGTCATGGCACCATATCCTAATGCCCAACAGGATCAAAGCACAGACTTGGCTTAAATTACAAACTACTCATCCCAAGATTTTTTTAAAATATATTCTTTTCATAGAAGAATGTATATTTCACCAAAATATAAAACTATTTTTGGTTTTGTGAGGTTTTTTTTTCCTTTTGTTGTTTGTTTCTTTTTGAGATAGGGTGTTGTACGAATTTAGCAGTCGCCATATCTGGGATAGACATTAGAATGAGCAGTTCTCACCATATCTGGGATAGACATTAGAGTGGGCAGTTCTCACTGTATCTGGGATAGACATTAAAATAGACAGTTCTCACCGTATCTGGGGTAGACATTAGAATGGACAGTTCTCACTGTATCTGGGGTAGACATTAGAATGGACAATTCTTACCGTATCTGGGGTAGACATTAGAATGGACAGTTCTCACCATATCTGGGATAGACATTAGAGTGGGCAGTTCTCACTGTATCTGGGATAGACATTTAA
>JAQHUG010000008.1:6320122-6340211 GCA_028555095.1 Dicrostonyx torquatus
AATAAAAAAAGAACAAAAAAGAAGAAAATAATAATAATAGCGACAAGAAGAAAGACAGTCTTAATTACTGACTCTCCTGAGATGAGGGTAGGGGGCTTCAGAATGAGTTCCTCCTTTTCTGAGATAAACATTCTCATAATAAACTAGCAGCTCGGAAAGATGAAAGAATACAAATGTACTCTGGAATTCTGCGTATGATAATTGTGGTATTTTACATTAGAGGAGAAAAGACAGATTACTCAATAAATGGTATCAGGAAAGATGATTAGTCATCGGGAAAATGAGAGCAGGCCCATCCATCACCTGCAAATCAGAGTGAGTTCCATGCAACTGATTTAAATGTAAGAAAATGAAAGTATTAGAATATTAACAGGAACAAAACTCAGGTAACCAAAATCATCTAGAGAAAAAAAAAATAACTTCCTTGGCAGAAAAAACTCAACAAAGAGGGACAAGTGTCTCATGAAGAGTAATGTCCCTGAGAGAGTACCTACAAATTAGTAACCACATTCACTAAAACAATAATAAAAGGCTACGAATAGGTCACATAAAAGTAAAATGATTCTTCTGAGAAATGCAAATTAACAGACACTAAGACACCATTTTTCACTCATCAGGTAAGTAAAGATCAAAAGGTTCTTCATGGAGTATGTTGGCCAGGCTGTAGGTACACGAGCAAGCGCATACATTGCTGATAGGAGTATAAATAATTACACTCTCCAAAGAAGGCAACACATCAAGTAAAATTTAAGTTTACATACATTTAACCCAGCTATTATACTTCCAAGTATTTACTGCAAAGATCTAGTTACACGTGTACAAAATGACACAAATATTTGTCTCCTACAAAGACAAAGAAATCACCGCAACATCACTGGTAACAGCAACTGACAAGAAAAAAGTCTAAAATGAAAGGATTGGTGAACACTATACTCCACTGATACAATGTGACACAGCACTACTAAGAAAAAACAGAACAAGCACACTGAGAACAATATAATCACTGAGCCTGCTGGGTACTGAAACCAAGAGCCCACTACACGCTAGGCAAATAAGGCCTCTACCACGCCAATCTCAAATTCATTCGTTCTCTTGCCATGATTCATTTGAATTTATACCCTGTAAATTAAATATGCATTCATAAAATTCCATTGCCAGTCTTACTTTGATGAAAATGTATAGAATGTATAAAAACACCAAAGTCTTGGTTTTATACACATTATTAACTTTAGTCTGAAACACGTAACAAATTTGTGGATCCTGGGTTACAAAGAAAGCCTTCTGCATCTAAGAGACACCAGTAACACAGTCAGCCTCCTGAAATACATTTCTCACTTTAAGATAATCTTTGCTGTCTGCCTTGCTCTCCCTGGGACCACTAAGGGAGCACTCAGAAGCAAATGTCTAGCATCCTAGCACATAGGTGCAGAAGAGCAAGAAGTAGCACATGCTTTGCCTATGTTTTTTCTTTGAATTAAAGCAAGATGACTGACAGTTCTTAGTAGAAGAAAATCACTGTGGAGTGGGCAAGTGGGAAATAAAACAGTGTTTTCTCTAGCAAGAAAGAAGACGAGGAAAGCAAAACACAGGTAAGAAAAGAAGGATGCCAATAGCAGAGGAAATAAGGAACTCTTTCAGAAGCCTAACAATAAACCCAGAAATCACTAGTGCAACAAACAGTCATTCGAGCAAACAAATAACACTGCGGGACTGTTGTTGGAGAGTGCCTGAGTCCCATTTCCAGCACCCACATCTGGCAGATCACAACCACCTATAACTCCAGCTCCAGGGTCTCCACAGGCACTTTTGCATACACACAAACATAAACACATACACAGAGAGATATACATACACATATGCAAAACACACACTGGGAGGCAGTTTTTCAAAAAAAAATAATATTATTAATGCTAGAGATATGTGGATAGTCTTCCTTTAAAACCTGCAATACAATTTTTTTGAGGCAAAACTAATGTATATATGGAGTACTAGGCACATAGGAAAGTTAACCGAAACCAGTTAGACTTTGGCAATCCATAGTAAAAGGAATTCCAGAAAGCCAAAGAGAAAATGTGAAAAAAGGGTAAACGTAGAAATGATCCAACTGCCAAGCCAATAGAAACTGGAACTCCATAAGTAAAACAATGCCATGAGGACTCGAGAGCTGGACCAGTGGTTAAAGCATTCACCAGCACTCAGAAGGTAAGACAAGGGAGCTGCAGAGCACCGTGGCTGGTAAGATGAGCCTCACTGGTGAGCTCTGGACCTAAGTTAGAGAGAACAATCAAAGACACCTAGCAGGAACCTTGGATCCCGGGGCATGCATCTGCATGCACACCTACACATGCACACATTTTTTATTGTTTTTATTGAGCTATACTTTTCTCCATTCCCCTTTCTTCCTCCCCTCTTCCCTTCTACCCTCTCCCGTGACCCCCACACTCCTAATTCACTCAGGAGAGCTTGTCTTTTTCTCCTTCCTATGTAGATCCATTATGTCTCTCTTAGGGTCCTCACATGCACATATTTTTAAAAAGACAGAAAAACAGATAACATTAAGAAAAGCTCCCAAACCTAAGCATGTACAGTAGGGGAAATACTGTCACCACTGGAACTACCCTCTGGTTATTTCACATAACAAAAGCTAGACATGAGCCTAAAGACGTTTTGAAAAGAGAAGAAAATATATTTACACGGGATAGGGGTTGTTCTTAAGACGGGAAGTAAGGCATCAAACTTTTTTAACCTCTTCCTCTCCATCTAATCTACCCCCTCCCTGTGGGGAAGTTATTCAGGGTGACAGAACGGAGTGACAGCTTGTAAGCTGTGCAACATGGTGCTGGCATCTGAACTCCAATCCTCTATAAGAGCAGCAAGCACTCTCAATTGCTGAGCCATCTCTTCAGCCCCAAACCTCCTAAAAATAAGTTCACAGTCAGGAAGTGGTGGCACACGCCTTTAATATCAGCACTCAGGAGGCAGAGGCAGGTGGATCTCTGTGAGTTTGAGGCCAGCCTGGTCTACAAAGCAAGCTTTAGGACAGCCCATGTTTGTATAAAGAAACCCTGTCTCAAAAATAGAGTTTACAAAAGAATGAAAGCCTCAAAGTTCTGACAGAAAATCAAAAACTTTAGACATACCCAGCAGGTATAAATATTTCTAGGTATTCAAGAGAACAAAATTTACTACCATACAACATTTCTGGAAGAATTATTCAAACACTAGATTTTAGAGTAAATAAAGTAGAAATTTTTGCCATACTCTCCTACATCTTAGGTGGTTGGTTTTCTTGTTGTTGTTGTTTTTTGGTTGCTGTCTTGTTTAGTTGTGGAGAGAGAGAGAGAGAGAGAGAGAGAGAGAGAGAGAGAGAGAGAGAGAGAGAGATTCTTTGTGTGGCCTTAGCTGTCCCAGAACTTTTATAAACCAGGCTGGGCTTGAACTCACAGAGATTCACCTACCTCTGCCTCCCAGGTGCTAGGACTAAAGGCATGCTGCATTACCCAGCTAGATGTTAACTTTTTACTCATGATCTAGCAAGAGTTCTGCCAAAGATAAAGAGAGGGATAGAAGAGGAAAAGAGAAAAATAAAAAAGTCTGGTCTAAGGGGGGTTGTTTCTCCTATCTGGTCTGGGCCTGAATGGAGGGAGAGAAAGAAGCTGAATAAAAACATATCCACATATAATTTCAAAGTCTTCACTATTTTTTAAAGTGTCCCAAGAGGCTACAAGGGGATAGCAGAAGACAAATACACCTCCTTTTGCCTCCACCACACTCAACAGGTCTGGAAAGGAAGACAGGGAGGGGGGAGTGAGGGGAGAGGATGGGAGTGGGAGCGAAGGAGAGAAAGAGAGAGAAGGAGGGAAGGAAGGAGAGTGGAGGAAGAAAAGGGAAGAGGGAGGGAGGGAAGAAAAACATCACTCACAAGGGCTAGGAATTCTGCAACAAACTAATGCAATAAAGCACAAAACATTATTATCCCAACTCAGAGGAAGGGGTGGGGTCATAGATATAAAGCCAATTACTGATGTTTGGTTTTATAAAAGCATTTTTGTTTGGAAATAGGATCTCACTCTGTGATCCTGCCTAGCCTAGAACTCGCTATGCAGTGTTGGATGGCCTCAAACTCCTACCAAACATCCTGCTCCAGACCCCAAGTAC
Source organism: Dicrostonyx torquatus (assembly GCA_028555095.1). Taxonomy (NCBI): domain Eukaryota; kingdom Metazoa; phylum Chordata; class Mammalia; order Rodentia; family Cricetidae; genus Dicrostonyx; species Dicrostonyx torquatus. The sequence goes on from JAQHUG010000008.1 coordinate 6,324,281, forward strand.
TGGTTATAGGCGTGTGTCACCATACCCAGCTATATTCATTTTTAAAGATATCATAAGCCGCATAGTGACATTCTCTGTGACCAAGTTCTAACATTTTAGCATATACTAATTTTATAAATTAATGGATTTCATAATAATATTTCTTTTTAATTTTATTATTAATATTATTACTATTATCTGTGTGTTCAGTGTTTGCCTGCATGCAAGTCTGTGCACTTGTTGCATGCCTGGTGCCCGAGGATGCCAGAAGAGGCCATGGATCCTCTGGAATTAGAATTATGAACAGTTATGAGCTGTTATGTTGGCACTGGGAATCAAACCTAGGTCCTCTGGCAAAGTAATCAGTTCTCTTCATTTCTGAGCCATCTCTCCAGGCCCAATTATGACATTTTCATGCAGAAACTTTACCCCTCTTAATCCTTTCTTATCCTCCCTTGAGCCCTGCTAGCCTCCTCCCTCTTCCCAACACAGTACTTCTTTCTACTCCATGACTCTTTTTAATCTTGGTTCTACACATTGAGAGAAAACATGCATACATTTGCCTGAGTCTGGATTACTTAATATGGTGATTCCCCAAGTTCCACCTATTTTTATGCAAATAATGTCTGATAATCTTACTGTTTATTGTCCCCATATTTTCCCAACCTGTACACATACACAAAACAAAAGAAGCCCATGGGGCATCATTCTTGCAAAGGTCGGGCCTCAGTGCAGAAAGTCCTCTGATGGTTCTTAAATGAGAGCTAAGATGAGAATAGCAATAGTCTGATAGCACGAGATGCAACCCTTTGAAAGAACTTCATTGTGATCCTTATGTCACAGTGTGCTGCCCTTGCTAAGAGGAGATGAAGACTAGACAAGCATTCTCATCTTCTTTCTGGATCTGGTTCCCCAAGGCAGCCCCAGCTCCAATTGTTAGACTAAACCAGTTGTAAAGTACTTGACTGCAGGCAACCTCAGACATCTTCCCTTCTAGTCCACACTCACAAACAAAAAGAAAATTGGCTTCCTCTCTACTGGTATTGGCCATAGTTTTAACAGATGGTGCCATTAACTGAAGAAGGTATGCTACTGAATAAAACTAATGACAAACCATATGTCAGCAACAAAACAGTGCTCTTGTCAAGGATACAACACACTGGATTTTATTTGTGTGTCTGGTTTTTTATGGGGGACACAATATACTGCAGTTATATGAGCTGAAAGTAACATGGAACCAGGACAAACCCACGAAAGACTAAAAAACAGAGGCAGCTCTTTCCAGCTTCCTAAAGGTACAAGCACACACACTAACTTCATACACACAACGCAGAAGGGCCCGTCTCCGTTAATTCATGAACTGTTTCCATTACAGGCGTTACTTAAAGTAATAATACAGCGTGTAAGACAGACACTCATTTCTTTCTTCAGCAAACTTCTAAATGTACAAATGATATTGTAGCAACTATTATGCACACATTAATTTATTTGAGGAACAACAAAATATACAGATTTAAAGTACCTTGACTTACTCCTCTATCAACTGCTACCTCAGAAGCTGGGGCATGGAGGCACATGTCTATAACTCCATCAATAAGGAGGCTGGTTCTGGCAGAAATCAGAGTCATTGGGTGGCTCCATGGTAAAACGCTCTCAAAACAAAACCTATCTAACTGTCTACCATTTTTAATAATACAAAAAGCTGGAAAAAATAATTTAAGCAAGCATTGGATGTATCCAACTTAACTTTATTCTAATAAAGTTGGGCCGAAGAAAATACACAGCATATATGTAGTTAGCTTTGTCCTAAGAACCCCACTTCCATAGGGCTATACTATGTTTCAGGCACAAATTGTATTCTCTGATGTTAACTCCCAGTGCCACTCTATCTCATAAAGATCTATTGCAGTCTACAGATCATTTAGCCAGACAGCATAGTACGCTGATAAAATGAAAATCTTATTTAGAAATGTGTGGCCATTTCAACAAAGCAAATGCAGGCATTCAAGAGAATCCCTTCAGTCAGAAAAACAGGAAATAGGAAACCTAGTCTAGACAACTCACAGAGCCTGCACTGGCCTCTAACCTGTAAGACACAGTGACTTAGAAACCACTTCCTCTTCTCCTGCTATCTCATACAAGGACAAGAATTTTTATCTATGACTTCTAGGAAAACAACTCTGTGTGTGAGGGGCACAGTGAGCACCTGCCCAGGAGTCAAAGCCCCAGCCCCATCCCTGCCCACTGCCCAAGGCAATGAGCAGCATCAGGGTCTCCATTTTTAAAATGAGATCATCACCACACACCTCCCTGGATTTGTCAGGAGGAGAAGATGAGATGATGCATGTAAAACCCATGGCATCTGGTCAGGCAAAAGACAGTCCAATAAATAAACCCCAAATTCTTAAGACTCACAAGCAACCAGTACAGCCATCAAAACCTCATTGGTAGGCACAGGGTTTACAGTTTACATCCAGAATTGAAATAGATTTTATGAAGCATCTCATAGTGAGTTTTCTTTCCCATTTCACGACCAGCCTCTCGGCAGCATCTGAGGACCAACATGTTCAGCCTGATAAACTTTCCAACAAGCACTAAGAAGATCTTAAATCAATAAGAAACAAACACAGAAATACATCCTTAAGACAAGACCTGAGGAACACTGGGCTTCAAAAGCAGCTCTGGATTCTGTATTTCTCTCAGCTTGTGTTTATTTACAATGACCCTCTGGGGCTCAGAGTCTATTCCCAGACTTCCCTCTGACCTTGAAACTCTACACACTCAGCTTCTCTGGTTCCACAAACCTGCAGAGGCAATCAGGTCGACCTCACCTGTTCTTCCTCCTCCTTATGTTCTACTATTTATAGCGCGAAAAACCAGAGAGACAACTCTTCCATTAAAACATAACTAAGAAATGTTTCTAAATGGCGAAAAACAGGTTCCCATTATACTTAAAGGTTTTAGCTTTCTAAGTATCTTTTTTCTGTTTGATCTTAGCCTATTAAGGGTTATATAAATATATGATATCAGATGCTATATGAAAACAACAGCAAAAAAAAAAACAGACAAAACACAAAACAGTGGTTTTCAAGACTTAGAAGTTGTTACAATGAAGGACAGTGACCCCTGTGAAATGGAAGACAACGATGAGCTCCATGATGTCCAAGCCTTGGCTTTTTTCCAGAAGAAAATATTCATGGATAAATGGTTTGCAGTGCAAGCTTGAGGTCCAGAGTTCAGGTCCCCAGACCCATGTATAAGTGGAGCTACCATGATGCCTATAATCCCAGAGTGTGGGAAACAGAGACAGCTCCCGAGACAAGCTCACGATTCAGTGAGACTCCCTGCCTCAGTACATAAAGAATTAAGGAGAACACCTAATGCCAACCTCTAGAGTCCACAGCATGCTAAGATACACACAAGCACACAGAGAGGATGGAGGCGATTATGTAGAGCTCACACAGGGCACCTGCTCTTTCATCCAGACAGGAAATTCCAGTGACTCATGGGCCACTCTGTAGTACAGAAAGGATCTTACCTCACTCAGTACAAGCGAATAATCAATCCTGACTGAGCTCCTATTCTATGCAAAAGGACCAAGCATTTCCATATAACTTAACTATAACCCAGAACAGCACTTAAGAATATTCATGCAAGGTACAAAAATATCTAGCAACACAAGAAAAAAAGTTACATTGTTTTGAATCTAGCATGCATGACAAAATAGGAAAATGTGATCTAAGAATGAGGACAAAAAGCAGTATTCAAGTAACTCAGAATTGACACAAATGTTAGAATTGTGACAATAACATTAGCATATTGTCATAACTGTGTGTTAAAAATATTCAAAAATTAAGTGCAGACTTATATGGTATTCAAGATGGTGGAAGCAAACCCCAGTTGACACTCTGGTTCTTCAGCTAGCAGACGGAACTTTATCCTCAAAAGATGTGAGTAGGTCCTTTCTTGGCTCGTCAAAGTATCTGTTACCCTTTAAGTCTGAGAACAGCAGTGCCCAGAGAACCCCATTTCTAGACATCATCTCCCTGGTGCCATTATAGTAACAGAACCTCAATTCACCCCGGATCATCAATCACGATCATTCATTCTCATAAGCAAAATGGCTTTTACTGTTGCTGTTGTTCGCTGCTGATCCACTACAGCAAGGACCAGCCTCACCTTCCAATCCCCTGGAACCACCATTCTCTCCACAGACACATTCTCCCTTTAGGGCCCACGACTTTACAGACAGCAGAGGTCAGGGTTGGCATAGCAGAAAGCGGAAGCTCTGCCAAGTAGATTTGATTACTCAGACTTTCTTCAGTGTGAAAAGTCTCAGACAAACAAGTTGAGGAAAGCAAAGGTTATTTGTACCCATAGCCTCAGAGCTTTCAGGCCAGGGTCACTTGAGGCCATGTTTCTGTGCCTACAATGAGGCAGTATATCACAATGGCAAGAGTACTTGGGAAGCTGTGAACCTCATGCTGACCAGGAAACAGAAAAATACAGATGCAGAAAACAGAGTAGACAAGATACAGCCCTGAAGTATGTCCCCAGTAATCTACTTCCTCAGGTAGACTCTACTTCCTAGTTTCTAGAGACTCCAAAAATAGTGCCATAGGGTATGAACCAAGCCTTCAGCGAGGAAGGGGCATATACAAATTATAACACGGATCACTAAAATAGCAAGCAACTCTAATTTCCACCCCTTGACCCCCAAAGCCACAAATTATGATTACTGGAGACGACACATGCAATGGTCTCTGATTCAAAGTGTATACCTGGGAAGCAAGAACACCCTTTCACGGTGCTACCTCTCAACTGGCACGTTGCTAAGGGACAACTTTACTGGTCCGAAGGAATACAATGCAGAATGTCCTATAAGTGGATAAAGATTTCTGGATCCACAGACAATGGTGCTGATAGAAGTATGCGAAGTAGGTAGAGAAGGAACTCTATGCAGAATAGATGATTATTCCAGTAAAGATGTATCTTTCCTTCCCCATGATGGAAAAGGTCCAATATAATTAACCACCAACAGATGGCTGGCTGCTTCCCTCAGAGAATGGTGTCACACTAGGGACACAATGCTGGGACTCTACAGTTGGCAGAGTAGGCACTCAGCAGTAACATTAGCCAGGTCAGCCTTATTACAACATTAACAATAGTCCTTATTGTTGAATGCATGAATAGCTTTCATCACTGCCAGCACAGCCATTTATTCATTGGCCCATTGAGCAAGCCCCTAAAATGGCCAGAGAAAGAGGACGACTGACATCTACAGATCACTGCAGAGAGGCCCTTCCTCATACCTTTCCTTTACATTCACTTCTCACCAATCTTCAGATCATACTTGCTCCATCTCTGATCACACAGAGAAAACATTAGTAAATGTCCATTAATCACTGTAGATTTTATTCTGTGCAATCTTCTCTCACTCCAGGAATAATAGGTAACCACTTATTCGACCACCCGCAGGTATTTTCTCTTCATTGTCAGTTCTGTGAGGAGCTTTCACTGCCTTGGTGCCTGCTTCTGAGTATATCAGCAAATCATTCAGGCCCATTTGTAAACAACTCAAGCTTCTGTTCTTCAGTCAACTGTCATAGCAGCATCTCAGAAAGCCATAGGCATGGGCCGAATGAAGGAAGAAATGGTGCAGCTGCTGACACTGAAGAGTCTAGGTGAACCCTTAGAACTTACTTCCAGACCTGGCCAAGCCTTATAGACCTTTTTCCCATTGATAAGAGACTGCTACTATTCACAGCCAAATAGGTCAAAAAACACCCAAGTCAGGAGAGGAAACAAAGGTGACTTGGCTCAAATACATCAAGAGTTCTCCTGTTGGGTCTCTTACCGGTAGCTGTCAGCGACAAATAACAGGAAAAGGTGAAGATAGGCAATTTTTCTTAAAATGGAGCACAACCTCAGCCCAGTGTCCTCCAGCTTTCCAAACTCAGTCGGAACAAATGAGTGTCCTCTACCACACAGCTGCTATGGGAAGCATGGCAGTGAGTTCTCATCCTAGCATTCAGAAGCTGGGTGTCCGCCTCCTCTTCAGACTAGACAACACACAGACGATATGACTAGAAGAAATTACCAGAGACAGAGGGGGATGAAAATACAGCCCATGCAACTGACACACCAAGAAAGCAAGGCGACAGGTGAGCTCACTGACTCTGCCACTGAGTAACCTCTAAAGAATTTTACAAAAGGAGGAAATGTGGGAAATAAGAGTGGGCAAGTACTCCAGTCTTCCAAACAGAAATCAGCCATCAGCCCTCAAGAAGCAATCAGAAATCAGGGTGACTTGCTCACGGCCATCGGTCCTCAAGGTACAATTTTAGGAATCAGGGTGACCTGTTCCCAGCCATCAGTCCTCAAGATACAATTTCAAAAATCAGGGTGACCTGTTCCCTGATATCAATCCTTAAGATAAAATCAGAAATCGGATGACCTGTTCCCTGATATCAGGCCTTGAGACACAATCAAAAGTTTAGGTGACCTGATCCCTGCCATTAGACCTCAAGATACAACTAGAAATTGGAATGACCTGTTCACTTGCTATCAGCCCCCAAAATACAATCACAAATGGCAGTGACTTGTTCCTGCCATTAGTCTTCAAGATACGACTATAAATTGGGCAACTTGTTCGCTGGCTTTCAGACCTTGAGACATATTCATGATTTTTTTAAATTTTTTTTTGTTTTTTTGTTTTTCATTGTGTGTGTATGCACATGCGTGTGCATGCATGTGCCTGTATGTATGTCTGTCTGTCTGTCCATGTGTCTGTATCCATTGTGCTGTTCGACAAAATGTCTTCCCATGTAAGCCAAAACTAGTCTCAAACTCATGATCCTCCTACACTAGTTTCCCAAGTGCTAAAACCTATCAGTACACACATTAAAGTCAGGCAGGAGTAGCTGCAATCCCAATGCTAGCAAGGCAGGATGGGATCAACAGAAAAGACTGGCCACCAAGAGTGGCTGAATTAGTGAATCCAAGTTAAGTCAGAGACCCTGCCTTGGTAAATAAAATGGAAATCAATCAAGGGAGAGATGGCACATCAACTTCTGCCCAACCAACAAGTACAAGCCTACTTGTAAATACATGCAAGTACATAGACACTCATACTACACACACATATGCATGCCCCCCAAAAAAATTTCTGTTTTTTAGCAACAGAAATGAGATTGTATTAACTGACTTTTCAGATGATAATGGAAAAGAAATTTTACAAACAATAAACAACTTTTTCAAGCTAAAATCTCATAGTCACTGACTAGTAGCTGAAAGGGGGTTTCAAATTTGTGCAGAGTATCCCCTTCTGTGTTGATGGATCCAAGGGGGCAGTAGGAGACATGGCAGGAGTTCAAATACACTTCCACACTAGGCAGGGAAGGATCTTCAGCAAATTATTCTAGCCCCCTTTAAGACTCATACTTGAATCTATAAAATAGTATCATAAGGCTATCTAGCCCACAGATCTCTTTGCAAGATTACATGCAGGAACATGTAAAGCCCTGCACAGTGCTTCTTATATGGCAAGTCCTCAGTGTTATATTAGTTACTATCATTAGTGCCTGTCAGCAGCCCTGGTCTTCAGCAGAATTATGAAATCAACTTTTCCATTAGGTGTTCCTACTTCTTTTTCAATCATGTTTAACCATCTGGCAACCCAATAACAATCATGTATAAGTAATAAACATGGGAAAGAATAGCACGGTGAGAGGCACTAGGTTAAATAAATAGGACCTAGCTTTCAGGCTGCAAGTAACTCATTCACTGGCTTGGCACAAGCCTCCCACATCTGTGAGCCTCCATTTGCTGAGCTGTAAAACAAGTTCGAGTTAAATGCTATCAAGACGTCTTTGCTTCATTACAATCTACACTACAATAGCCACATCTTGGACTTTTAAGTTTCATGCCATTGGTACACCTGTATGAAGTCCTTCCAGATTTTTGCTTGCATCATCCTTATCTAAATCAAACACCCGCCAGTTCCAGAAAATATGTCTAAGTGTCAATATCAATCAGCTGGTAGAAGGTTTTTCTTGAAATAATCGCTTACCATCTCCCTCATGAGCTTTTGTTAAAAACTTAAAGATAAGGATTGGTGAGATGGCTCCTCTCTAGAGGACCTGGGTTCAGTTACCAGTACCCACATGGTGCCCTCCAGTTTCAAAGGATCTACAGCCTCTGTGAGCACTATACACATGTGGTACACAGACACACATGAAGGCAAAACACCCATAACTTAAAAATAAGCAAAATCTCAAACTATAAGAACAGGTTGGCAAGATGGCCCAGTGGGCTAGGGTACTTGCTGGGAAGCCTGATGAGCAGAGTTCAGTTCCAAAGCCCACAGTTGTTCTCTGGTTTCCATGCAAATGACCGCATGCACAAGTATGCACACACGCACACATAGACACAGAATAAATAAATAGCAATAGTAAAAAGAAATGCAATTCAAAATTATAATTTTAAATCTATTTTTTAAAACAGGGTCTCACTATGTAGCCCTTGCTGGCCTGGGATTCACTACGTACACTAGTCTGTCCTCCAACTCATGGCGACCCATCTGCCTCCACTTCCCAGGTGCTGTGATTAAAAGACTACAGCACCAGGCCCAGTACTTAAGCACTATTTTTGAAATACAAAATGTTCCCCTCAAACTCAAACTAATTTACCTACAAGAAGAAAAAACAAGAATCATTATAATCTTTACTAGATGGACCCCACATAGTGCTATTCCCAACTGATCAATAGTATTGGATTAACCTACATTAACTCAAAATTAAACAAGCTGACACCATTTGCATTTAATTACGTGTTTCTGCTCCTTCTCAGAGGTACTGGGGTTTTTATAATCATGCGCATGGCATTCATCAATAACACTGATTTTCTCAGTAATCTGACCTAAGCACAGGCTGCAGGGAAAGAAATACAGGAAGAAAACTGAAGAATTAGCAATGCCCTATAACAGAAACTGCTAGACCCCTTAGGGATCTGGGATCAATCCAGCTGAAAACAGGAGTGTCTGTCATTCAGTATACATAAAAGATTTTATACAGGTGTGACTCATGTTATACAATGTACATCCTAATCTAATAGCAAACAGAAAATGACTTTTATAAATCTAATACAAACTTAAATATATTAATGGTGTTTGTTAACAATAAATAAAAAATGAATATTATTTCAGAATAAAGAATAAATGCTATAAGTTGGAAGGAAGTCATGATACAGAGAATAAGAACAAAAGAAATGGCTGAAATGGATACGGTCATTCTTCTAAGTACACACATAAAGTTCTCCAGAATAAAGAAAACATATAATTTTTAAAAGAATAAATATTAATATATTTAATATATTACTGATATCTGTATCTATATCTATAGATATAGATATACGCATTCAATTTCTGACCATCATCAAATTTACTTGAAATAATTAAAACATTATTGATTAAAGTAAATATAAAATCTTGGGTATGAATTACCATCATATTTAAAACTTTATTTCAAAAGACAGAGACCATACACATACACACAAAGGAAATACATTTTAGATACTGAGTCACCACTGCAGAAACAGTATCCACCTATGGTCCCACAAACATTGGTGACTTCAAGGACACTGGCAGAATCAAACTGTTCAAACCAGAAGCCTCTTCAGTGGCCTGAAATGCTTACTAACATTTACAGTGGGTTTAACAACAGATGGGAAAAGGTAAAATACAAGACATAAGCTCTCTCTGCCTTTGTAAATCCAGATCACCATAGTTCTATGAGGTAATCACCCTTGGTCAATAACCAAAACTCCATCTGAAAAGGTAGATCTGTATCAGCTGGCTGCCCCAAGAGACATGCAACTATACTCACATGATTTTTAGTTCAAAAAAACAATAGTATACCCAAATGCAAACCACCACAAAAGAGATCAAGCTGAGAAGGGAAGTCGTTCATCATGCCAAACATAAAGCCTCCAGTAACGCAAGAGCCAGCACTACAAGCATTAAAATCAGTGCATGCTCCTTCATAACTCTAAAACCAAATCTCAAGCTGTGGTAGCCTTCTGAAATGATCCAGCACCCATGATGAGCTCCAAATACTGCGAATCTGATAGCACTGCTGCGAGACTGTGAAACCTGCCATTCCCTTTTCCAGTGAGGAAAGTTGACTGTCAGACATCGTTCTGACACCCTGACAGGAAACCACAGCTCATTTCTGGAAAAGAGGATGGGTAAACCAAGTGTGCTTAGATTAACCTTTTATGTGGCAGTCAATCACGGCTGCACATGCTACAGAAGGAGTTAATGTTCTGCTCACTATACCTTAAGACATCAAGAAGATCAATCTTATGCAAATTTTCATCAACTGTAATTGGGGTTGGGTTAACATTCCACATGCAAATTCTATTTAAATACCTAAGACACAGTTATCCTAAGACTACTGTCTGTCACAAAACCTTTTTATTTGTTACATAACGTAATCTTTCATATCCACAGCATTTGAACTCTTAACAGCATACAAAGCTAAGTAAGTCAACTAAGATGCAAATTTTACCAAAACTCTTTTGAGAAACACAAATAAATAATACAGCTGGCAGTGTTTTATAAAACGTCCAGTGTTTGCATGAGTGAGTAAGTTTGCATAGGATAGGTCAAACAGAAACAGATCCAGAAAGGGCGGGTCTATCCTCTCCAGTAACTCACTACTCTCAAGATGAAGCAAACAATAGACCCAAGCTGAAATAACTGGGAGTGGCAGACATGGAAAAAATATAACTAAATGAATACACTTGAGTCTGGCCTAAGTAATACTAGATTTATTATCAAGTATCTAATGTCTTTAGAATTATGTTTTTAAAAGTAGAATAAATGGTAGAAAATCAGAAATATATGTTTGTATTTGGCAAGATTTTATAAATGGAGAAATATGTTTCTACCTGAAAAGACACGAATGCTAAGCAAACATGGGATCTAGACAGAAACAACATTTTAGCATTTAAATCTTTTCACATTTTCAGTATTTTGACTCATGTGATGATATCAACTACTTCAAAGACTGAATCAATAAAAACGTAAGTGAAATGATAAAATGCCAAGACCAATTGAGTGGTGGCCCAACTGCAGAAAGGACCAGCATGAGTCACAGAAATTAAAAGAGGAATTTTATCATTTTCACTGATTACAATTAAATTTGGCACACAAAAAGGCATTAAAGTCATTATATAACTTTATAATAAAAACCTCCATTAGTGCTTTTGTTATACACAAAGCCCCCAGAAAAGAAAGAGAAACGCCTAAATCTGTGAAAAAAGTAAATGTTCCCTTCATTTTCCAAAGACAGAAGTCTTCCAGTATGGAGCAAATGTATTGTAATTACCTTAATTCTCTGTGCAAAAATAAAAGCTAATTAATTATTAAAGTTGATAAAATTAGCTATTTGAAATGTTCCATTTGTTTCTAGTTTTATATGTGTATTTTACTAAACACAACAGACATTTCTCAGAAGGCCATCATTTATAAATTTAAAATGTGCCTGTGCTCATGACAGAGGCCATGTTATTAAGGAATGACTTTCACTCCATGTGCCAGACACATAGCACATGTCACACTTAATGTAAATGTTGGAACATATTCTCTAGTCAAAAATGGCAGTAACCTAGCTTTTGGTCAGCGGTATATTAGCCTCAAGATCAATATTAAGCTCAGCAAGCTTAGGTTTCCATTTAAAAACAACTTTGCCTTCTGGAGAAAAGAAAATTAGCATGTGACATTAACACAGGCTAATTTGGATGACTGCAGATTTCCTTGATTCCAAATTGCTTTGAGTCCTTCCTGTTACTCTGCCCGCCACATACATAAGAATTTTACAAGATGCTATTTCCTACTTTGTTTCTGAAATTCTCCAGTTCCAATCCTTCACAGCTTTCTCTGGCCCACAGCTACCACATGAAAATAAGAGGGCAACTCAGGAGAGAAGCCCTAAGTTTCTGCCCTGTCACTCCAATCCCTGTAACAGCACCCACATTATTAATATACAAGAAACAATGGCAAATGTACTTAGTGGTTCTGGTTGATACTATCTAGCCTAAATATTCACAATCCATGACTCTGACAAACAAAAGAAAAAGTCTCAAAAGTGGCTGTATTTGAGACCATGGAATCAAAAATAATAATTTCACATGGAGCTACTGAAAAAAAAAAAATCACAAGATACCTTCCTTGTGTGGCGAGATTTTTACACGGCCTAGGTCAAGATGTTAAGAATAATGTAAAACCCAAAGGAATATGTACAGCCTCCCTAAACATGTATGTTTGCACAGTGGTTCTCTTTGACCATGGTCTACTATCATGCCATAAGTATTTCATAGTACTCGCTAATAAACTCTATTTTCTATACTAAAATAAAGAACAAAGAAAAAGGCTTATATTACTAGATTTCAATTTTTCCTTGCACAGAACAAAAATTAAGTACATAACCTTACAAAGCAAAATGGATAACAGCTAATCTAGAGTGGAGACATCTTGATTTATTAATCACAGAAATAAGAGCACATTCCTAGGACCATGATAGTGACAATAGCAATAATGAAGGGTGGAGAAATGGCACAACAGTTAAGAGCACTTTCAGAGGACCCAGGTTCAGTGCCCAGCACAACCAGACAACTCACAATGGCCTGTAACCCCAGCTCCAGGGGATCTGATGCCCTCTCCTGGTCTCCACAGAGACTACATGTATTTGCTGTACATACATATACCAATTTATGTGTGTATATGTATATATGTGTGTGTATGTATACACATACATATATACACATAAAATAAATCCGTTTTAAAAACAGAAATAATGTGAAAAAAAGATTAAAATACTTTCAAAGTTGGCATCTGACACAACTTAGAAGCAGAATTAGAAAACAATAAGAAAAGTTCAAAGTGTAATTTCACTAATTTTCCCTCTAAACCTTTGAAAGATTGCCAAACAGACTTAAGCAAAACAGGAGGGGGAAATTTTTAATGAAAAGAAATCTGCCTCAAACACACTGAAAGTTGAAGTGCTAGAGGGAAAACGCTGAACTAGAACGGAAACTTCAAAGAGATTCTATAATCGAAGATGCCATACTCTTGCCTGTCTCGTCTCAGAGATTAAAGAAGATTTTTAAAGCTGTTCCATGGACACAGAGATCAAACATTTATAAATGTTTATCATTTTACAAGTCCTAAATTCAAAGGTGGGCTCAAAGAAATAAGAGTAACAAAGGCAGCAAGGAGGAACGACGAGCTATTGGGTGAGGGAGGGTGTAGAAGGCAGCTTTGAAGAATATACTTTGGGGGCTACAAGGAAGGAAAATTATTTCTAAAAATCTCATTCCCAGAACACCTAACTGAACCACAGTAAAATGCTATGGAAGCAGAACTAGGACAGGCTCATACTCTGTCTTCTTGACTTCAGTGCACATAAAATCACCGCAGCATCTTTCCCACCACAGACCATGATCACCAATAAAACGCTCAATCAATGCTTTACATTTATTTTTATGTTTATGTATGTGTATGTGGAGGTGGAGAGTGCTATGTGTGTACAAACCTGATGAAGCCAGAAGGGGAATCAGATGCCCTTTACCTAGATTTTCAGGCAGAGATGAATTGCCTGACTTGGAGCTAGTATGGAAGAGCAGCACAAGCCTTAACCAATGAGCCATTTCTCCAGCACCAAGAATTCATATTTTTACTGTCTGAAAGCTTATGGACAATTAATGAATAATATTGTCTCAGTCAGCTCTCCATAAATTTCCCATCCCAGAATGAGAAAGGAAGTTGAGATAAGGAAGAAGAAAACTGGATCCCTATGGACAAGAGCTTGGAGCCAATCAACTGCTAAGAGCAACAGACACACAGCACAGTGAGGTGGTGATAAAAATCACACTGACAGTTCTCTTACTCATGTCTCTTAATGGTTACACATTAAATATACCACTTAATATGCTAATTAAACTGAACCTGGGGCTAGAGAGATGGCATAGTGGAGCACTTGCTTTCACAGAGGACCCAAGTTCAATTACCAGCACCCACAAAACAGGTCCAGTTCCAGGGGATCTGATACACTCTTCTAGCCAATTCTGGTACTAGGTATGCATGTGAAACATAGACATACTAGCAAGCAAACCACCCACTATAAAATGAAATAAATTTTTTTCAATTAAGAAAAGCTGAACCACACTCATTTCTAATAGTGAATATCACCATATCAGCCTATCAATAAACAGACATTCCTGAAAACAGTGGCAGCCCCCACTAGGGGTCATGGTGCTGCAATAAAACTCAAGGCCTTGCCCATTCTAGGCAAACAATTCACAACAACAACTCATATGCAAAATCACGAGGGCCAAGCACAGTTACCATGTAACAGCACTTTATCTATTCATTTTGCTGCCTAAGCATCAGCACTATCTAAATCAGGGTAAAGCAAACATATAAAATTAAATGAGGTAATTTTAATGTCTCCACTAAAATTAGACAAATTAATTTTCATTCTTGAAGGCCCTGTTGTTTGTATGGAGGTATCACTGTTGGTATGAAAGTATCCATTGCCTGCACGGAGTTATCACTGTTTGTATGGAGGTCTGCTGGTTAGTTTTATGAACCTGACACAAGCTAGAGTTATCTGAAAACAGAAAATCTCAACTGAGAAAATGCCTCCATAAGATAGTTATAAGGCATTTTCTTAATTAATGACTGATGGGGTAGGGTCTAACACATTGTGGACCCTGGGCTGGTGGTCCTGAGTTCCGTAAGAAAGCAGACTGAGGAAGCCATGATGAACAAGCTAGTAAGCAGCACCCCTCCATGGCCTCTGCATCATCTCCTGCCTCTAGGTTCCTGCCCTGACTTCCTTCATTGATAAACTAAGGATGTGGAAGAATAAGTTAATAAACCCTTTCCTTCCCAACTTGCCTTTGAAGTTTTCATCATAGCAACAGTAATCCAAACTAAGACGGGGGTGTCACTGTTTGTATAGAGGTGTCATTGTTTGTATGAAGGTATTATATGGAGGTATTGCTGTTCCTATAGAGGAATCACTGTTCCTATGGAGGTATCGCTGTTCCTATGGAGGTATTGCTGTTTCTATGGAGGAATCACTCTTCCTATGGAGGTATCACTGTTCCTATGGAGGTATCACTGTTTCTATGGAGGTATTGCTGTTCCTATGGAGGTATCGCTGTTCTTATGGAGGTATTGCTGTTTCTATGGAGGTATCGCTGTTCCTACGGAAGTATTGCTGTTTCTATGGAGGTATCGCTGTTCCTATGGAGATATCGCTGTTTCTATGGAAGTATTGCTGTTCCTATGGAGGAATCACTCTTCCTATGGAGATATCGCTGTTTCTATGGAGGTACTGCTGTTCCTATGGACGTATTGCTGTTCCTATGGAGATATCGCTGTTTCTATGGAGGTATTGCTGTTTCTATGGAGGTATCGCTGTTCCTATGGAGGTATTGCTGTTTCTATGGAGGTATCGCTGTTCCTACGGAAGTATTGCTATTTCTATGGAGGTATTGCTGTTCCTATGGAGATATCACTGTTCCTACGGAGGTATTGCTGTTTCTATGGAGGTATTGCTGTTCCTATGGAGGTATCGCTGTTCCTATGGAGGTATTGCTGTTCCTATGGAGGTATTGCTGTTCCTATGGAGGTATCACTGTTCCTATGGAGGTATTGCTGTTCCTATGGAGGTATTGCTGTTTCTATGGAGGTATCGCTGTTTCTATGGAGGTATCACTGTTTCTATGGAGGTATTGCTGTTTCTATGGAGGTATCGCTGTTCCTATGGAGGTATCGCTGTTCCTATGGAGGTATCGCTGTTCCTACGGAAGTATTGCTGTTTCTATGGAGGTATTGCTGTTTCTATGGAGGTACTGCTGTTCCTATGGAGGTATTGCTGTT
>JAQHUG010000008.1:6340693-6366440 GCA_028555095.1 Dicrostonyx torquatus
AGGTATTGCATGCACTGTTTGGATAGGCTTAGGAGATAAGGCCTTGCTAGACTCACTGGGTGGAGGGGAGAGTGTTATTTTAAAGATAAGGTTGGGGGGAAGGCCAGTCCCATGAAGGGTAACGGGGTGCGAGACAGACAGATAGGCCATGCAAAGAGAGTTTGGGTAATAGTGTTTATTTAGTGGGTTGTGGAAGAAAAGGAGAAGGGGGAGGGAAAGAAGAAGAAGGAGATGGGGGGAGGGAAGAAGAGAGAGGAGAGAGGCAGCTACCACCTCTTCAGAAGAGAAAGGAAAAAAAGGAAGAATGCAGGAGTGGGCAAGACTTGTCTCTTAAAGGGACAAGGTACCCAGGTAACAGACCAGGCCAGTAGATCATAACGGGGAGGCTTTGAGAATTTAAAGATTTGAGACATTTTTAGTCCAGTCTCTACTTTGAGATTGTGGTTCAAGATGTTAACTCTCAGCTTCCTGATCCTGCTGTAATGCCTTCCTTCACTCTATTATCATGGACTCTAACTCTCTGGAACTATAAACCCAAATAAACTCTTTCTAGCACAAGATACTTTGACAATGACATTTTATCACAGCAACAGAAAAATAACTAACACATAAGATGACTGTGGTGGTTAGAGATGAAATCAAGAGAAAGGTTTACTCATGTAGCATGTTGGGACATGACAGAAATTCTGTCCTTCACCCATGTCATTATATGCTTTTAAATTAAAATTCAATACAATTTAAAAATCAATTCCTTGGCTGCACTGGGCAGGCCATGTGAGACTGGAAGCTACTCTCTCAGCACATATGTAGGAAGTTCTAATGGACAGCATCACAAATGTCAAGCAAAGCAATCATTGATTTTTCACCTCTACTCTGAGGTAGGGATTAGAACCCAGGGTCTCATATAGGCTAAATGTTTACCTAATCACTAGCTACATATCTAACCCGAGTGTCTCAAAACATTGCTGACTATGATGTGAAAAACCAACTATGAAGGGAAAAGCAGGAGTGGAATCCAGTTTCTATTCAGAATAATGATGTTGACTCAAACTAGAGAGGTGGTTTAAGTAGAGGATACAAAAAAAAAAAAAAGAGTCCAAATGTATCTATATCTTAGTGTGACAGAGCAGGATGTCCAAACAGATGTAATGTGACACAAAAGCAACAGGATTTCTTCTTGACTCTTGATTCTTTGGCCAAAGCTCTGGAAGGACCCATGTTCCTCTAACTAAGATTAGAAGACTGGAGGAGCTATGGGAAAGTTCTGGACAGGGTAAGTCAGCATTCCTCAAGCCTCGAGATTCAAATGATAAATGTGGGGAGAGAGTCCAGGGAGCGAAGGAAATCTACAGTTGGAAGGGAACACAAAAGCTGGGAGGCACTATAAAACTGGACAGTACTGAGTATAGACAAGAGCCTTGGAGACAGCATCAGGTGATGAGAAACTACCTGTCATTATCCTACAAAGAATGAAGGGACAGGCAGTGAGGAGTAAGAGAACCAACAGCCAGAGGGAACTGTGCTCAGAAGGACAGCAGACAGCAAGCACTCCCGGAAAGAAAGAATTACCAACTCTAGCAAATGCCGACAAACGAAGACACAGAACTGGAAATGACAGTTGCACTTGGGCATGGAGAGGTCACTGGTAAATTCGATAAAGAGGGCCTGACTAGAAGGAGAAACAACAGATTCTTAAGAACTTTGCTATTAAAAGGAAAAACCAGAGTCATTAAAGAAAATGTCCTGGAAATAGAGGAAGTGTCCATGGAAAAAAGGAAAGAACAGTTAGTAAAAGGGAAAAGTGATTGGTAAAGCAAGGAGAGAAGTGCTTAGGCTTCATACCAGAGCTCAGCAGACTACTTACCAAGACGACAAAGGGACCAGAGTCCATGAATGAAGGGCACTCATACAGATACACAGATTTGCTACAGGAAAGTGCAGACACTTCTCCTGATGGCTCTAACAGCAATGTACCTCACCAGATTGACAGCCATTCAAAGGAATGGGCTGTAGGCATCTATGCTGTTAGTACTAACAAGCTAGCGCACTTTAAATTATTCAAGAGCTGTACTGAGCAAATACACTGATAGAAAGACTGACTATCCAGGGACCTCAGCTTAAGCCTTAACCCATGCAGGCCTTACCAGTCAGTTCTGAGCTGTTAACACTCAGCATCACACAGAAGAAAGTGCACAGCTATCACTAGCCACTTTCCATCCTCTTCCCTCACTGTCCTGCTTATCGCTGGGAAGGAGAGTTGTAATTCCTACTGTGTGTGTGGAAAGTATGTCATTTTGTTAAAAATACCAAAATGGAGCTAGGGACATGACTCACTGGGTAAAGCACCAACCATGCTAGACTTGACAACTTGAGCACACATCCTCAAACCCCACGTCAAAGTTGGAAATAAAACACAAGGGTCTGTAATCCCAGCACTCCTCTACAGGGAGGCAGGAGCAGAGACAGGAGAGTCTCCAGAAGCTCAAGGTCAGCTAACCTGGGGTACGCAGCCACAAAGAGACCCTGTCTCAGACAAAATGGGAAAGTGGAGACTGACACCAGGAGGTTGCTCTTTGACCTCCACACAGGGTTCACACTCTACATACAAATAAACACAAGCCATACACTCACATATCACACACATTCACACACACACAAACCAAATCACTATTATCTATAACTAGCTAGCCTCTCACGACTGTCCCATTTACTCATTACAGACCAATCAGGTCTGACCTTCTAGAAGATAACTCTGCTCTTAAATTTCTGGATAGTGCCTTATTATCTACTATGACTATATCTCATTCCTGTGTTTCCCTCCGGTCCCTAGGTTCACAAATATTAAAAAATCATATTTACAAAAAGTCTACAGAAAAAGATTAGGAAATAAGTACATACAATGTAACTTAATTTTCTGAGCCTGCTCAAAGAGGAAGAATACTGAAAACAAACCAAATGTGAAAGGCATAGTTGCATTTCTAAAAAAGTCGGGGTGGAGAGAGGGAGGAAAGGAAGGAAAGAAGGAAGGAAGGAGGGAAGGAAGGAAGGAAGGAAGGAAGGAAGGAAAGGACAGAGAGAGGGAGGAAAGGGGGCAGAGAGGAATAAAGGAATAGAATATTGCCAACTAGTACCCTGATTTTTCAGATTTCTGATATTCATTAAAGAGGCAAATTCAAATCCTATGCTCAGGAATGCTTTTTACCTGTTCATAAACAGACTTGAACTCTAAAACCTTCAATAGACTATGTTTACTAAATCTGACAAAAGTCTTCAGAAACGTGGTAATAGCTAATGAGATAGCACAATGAGTAAATGAACTTGCCACCAAGCCTGATGGCTTGAATTTCATCCCCAAAACCCACATAGTAAAAAGAGAGAACCGATTCCCACAAGCTGTTCTCTGACCTCCATACACATTACAACACATGTGACCATACACACATCATACAAATGTAAACATACAAAATACAAAGTAAAAAATATCATAAGTACCCAAAACTACTTAAAGGAGCTATGCCTCGCAACAGTGAACTCAAACAAATTGGGAAGGAACTTTCAGAACAAGTGTGATGCCTGTTAAATGCACATAACAATACCACGGACACCACTCTAACTCTTAGCACGCCCATACCAGAATCTGCTTTCCCCATAGCATTCGGTGCTGATCCGGAGATATCCGACCACCACTACACTACATGTGCTTGCTCTGCAGAGCATCATGCAAACATTAATGTCGTTCATCTCTCCACATCACACGAAGGCTTTAATCTTCAAACATGAATCACAGGCACATGCATTCCAGACACAGCAGTGTGCACTGAGGGCAAGTCAATGTTAATAACACATCATACCTCTTCTCTCACACTAAGAATGCAAGCTATAGATGTTCCTGATACTGAAAACATCAATATGACAAATATCTGTCTTCTAACTCAGGGATCAAAAACCTCTAGTAAGGTGAAAATAAACAGAGAAACGGGTATGGAAGGGTATGTAGTGCACATGGTGACCAGAAAATAAAGTTAAATATGGTAAAACAGATCCAGTTTTGGACTTTTTCTGCCGGGAGTGCTGGCCAGTTATCAAGCTAAGGTCCAAACATAAAGTCAAGTTTATTGTACTGAAAAAAAAAATACCATTCATTAAAAAATTACTTGTACTGGGTGGTGGTGGTGCAGGCCTTTAAGCTAAGCACTCAGGAGGCAGAGGCAGGCAGATCTCTGGTCTACAGAGTGAGTTTCAGGACAGGCAGGGTTATACACAAAAACCTTCTCTCAAAAAAATCAAAAAAGGAATTATTTTCTATTTCTAATAAAGTCTAATAATAGTAACAGAAATCTAATATTGCTGGAACTTCTTCTCTCAAAGGCCAAATGGACAGACTGAACTCTAGCCTTGAGCAGCTTGTTCCTGCATGTCCTGCACTACTCTGTGACACTACTATTACTCTCATAGTAAATAACTGAATCTTATGAGCTTTGTGAGTACCCTGAAAGCCCACATAACAAATTCATGAATGTCAATGACCTACTGAGGGTGTGCCCAGTCCTTTCAAATACAAGGATCCCAAGAGGGAATGTGATACTCTACTGTCATCAGCTAATTCACACACATGTATATTCTGCAGCCTCCTCCCAAGGACTCCTGTCGAGCAGCTTAGAAGCACCAGGCACATCTGGAAAAAGCATCAAAGCAGATTAACATGCAGTTTGCGTGGTATAAAGTACATTTGCTTCTGGGGACACAGAGTACAGACTGAAAAGTAGCTGTTCCTAAATAATCTGCTCCCACTTGCAAAGAACTACACCACTCTAAGACATGTTTTGTGAATTACGCACACATTATAAAGAAGTTCTAGTCCTTAAATCCACTTGATACTGTGACTCTCTACTGACCCCATCTCCTGGGCCATGGAGTGGGTTAGGGATGGGAGCAGACAGAGACATACAGCAAAAGTAACACCACAGCAGAAAGCACTGCCCAGATTGCACCATAGATCTAGCCTTATTGTCTCTGTAGCTTTAACCCAGTCCTTTTCTGTGTAGGCAATGGAATGAAAAAAGAAAAATTTTGCAATTCTCTGAGTGTTGGGAATTAACATATGCAAAACATTGATGTCATTGAGTAAGCTATAAAATAAATGTCAGCAAAGCAAAGGGTATACACGACTTAAAACAAGGCAGGGTGAGGTGGCGGAGTCTTGAGGGAGCGGATATCTCAGTAGTTAAAACACTTGCTGCTCTCACAGAGAACCTAAAGTAAGTTCCCAGCAACCCACATCAGGCAGCTCACAACCACCTGAAAGTCCAGCTACAGGGAACCTGATGCTCTCTTCTGGCCTTTGAGGGTATCTGCACACCTGTCACTCATACATATAGACTGCTCTGCCTAGGGGACTAAGCGTGCAAGTAGTTTGCAAACAGGACACCATGACACCAGTAAGGCGTTGTCTGAGCTGAGGCCCATGAATGGAAGCTGATGTTAATTCAGACAGCAGTTCTCCCCAAACACACACTGTCATGGCTACTTTTAACTATCAACCTGACACAGTGTGTAATCACCTGGGAAGACTAGCAGATTGTCAGATCAGGGTGGCCTGTGGGCATGGTGAGGTGGGAATTACCTAACTAGGTTAACTTGAGGTGGGAAGCCACATGCCGGGGTTAGCAGCACCCAAATATATGCATTCATTCTCTCTTCACTCTGAACTGAAGAAAAATATGTGTACAAAAAGATCTTCAAGAATATGAAAATGTTTTCCACCTTGTTGGGGCAAAACTAAGTTAGGTAAGTTAAGAGGTAAGCAGCAGCCCTCAGGAAGCTGAGGCAGGAGAGTAAAACAACAGCCAAAGCTACATCATGGTATTTCACAGAGAAGGGGCAGCTACACAGCAAGACCTCATGTCAAATGTCAACAAATGAATATCAATAATTATACAGAGGTCAACGCGATGGCTCAATGGGAAAAGTGCTTACCATCAAACCTGATTACCCTCATCCAATGCCTGGAACCCAGATGGTGGAAGGAGAAAACTGACTCTCCCAAAACACATGCAAACACATTTGCATATATGTAATATAAATAATGCAATAAAATTGAAATGTGCTCATTTTTGTTTTTTGTTCTTTTGTGTGTGTGGATAATTCTACCTAAACTTTAAAAACTTAGAAAAGCAAAGGCAAAGGGATATACCTACAATAATTCAGACTAGATGTATTATACACTTAGCAGCTTAGGGAAGGAAGGAAGGACAAATAAGAAGTACTGAGCTAAAGACTCAGAACCTGAGGTCTAGGAAGGACAAATATTTGCATTCGTCCTCATTCTATCTACAGCTACAGATAAACCCTCTCCCCTCCCATCTCCACAGCGTGCGTCTTCCTAGCAGTCACAGTTAGGACCACCAGCTCACTCCTGCACTCATCTGCTGCAGCCTGCAGTGCTGTTTAGGTCACAATACTAACAGCTAACAGAAAGAAAGACTGTGACTGCCCAATCACAACAGCAAGTTTTATTAAACACCAGCAGCTGTGTGAGCAGAGGTTTGTAAATGCACCTGTTCTACAGGACTTTATGTTTAATTCAATTTGCTCAAATCAGAACAGCAAGGCCCTCTAACTATGGGCTAGACAAGGAAACAGAAGCCCACGTTAGGAGACCGTCTGTTGGAAGAGAATTGCGCCTCTCATTCATCCACTCCTTCACACAACTGCACCTATTCCATTCTGGCTATTATGTGCCAAGCTGAGAACACAAAGCCCAAATTCAGCCTGGTGGAGGTGGCAGACAACTGAACAGATGGTTGTAACACACTGATACACACTGGCAGGTTCAATAGTACACACAGGCCTGCGGTAGTGCTGTGAAACAGAGCAAGGGAAGATTCCCTTTGAAGGCTGAAGCTTTTTCTAGAAGGCAGGAAGCTTGAAAACTGTACCACCATGCACAGTAATACACAGATTTCAGGCACATGGGGAATGAATCTGAGAAAACAGTATATATTCTGTATCTTATTTTTAATCTTTTTCTCTAGCAAATGTTCCATAATAAAATCTTAATTTGATAGTGTCTATAGACTCTGAAAGTTCAGTCCATCCCCAAAAGCTTCTTTCCCATACAAACAGCTTAGGAAGTGCCACTGTCAGCTCATCACAACTGAAGAGAAATGGGGAGCAGAGACACACCAACATCGCTTATAACAGCGAGAGAGGCCTGAACAGCATGAAGGGGCAGCCCGCCACAGTACTAAAATACACTATGAAGGTAAAAAGAGTCCCAGCACTCGTGAGGCTGAGGCAGGACTACTACAAGCTAAAGACCAAACATAGGGTACAACAAGCCAGCCAAAGCTGCATTTCAGGACCTTGTCTCAAAAACAAATTGAGTGTAAAAGTTACAAAATGGGTATGTGGAACATATCTGACTTCATTTTGCACACAAACAAGAAAAAGTCTCCCAAAAACATCTGACTACAAGCCACCAGACCATTACTCACTACAGACATTCGCTGGACATTTGCTCCTCAATGCTGAATACACGCACACAAAAATCAAGCTTCTGCCTCCAGCATGGCTTCAGCCAAGGCAGACCCAGTCAGGTGAGCAGAGCTCAAGAACACTGGACGAGGACTAGCAAAGTGCATCAGCTGGGAGGGCTAGAAGCCTGGTAACCGGCACTACCCAGAAATGCAAGAGCAGAAACGAAAGCTATGGTAGAATTAGTAAGATGAAACACTGATAAAATGACAACTGAGCCAAACACAGTGCGAGATGCCTGGACCCTGAGCAACACAGTGAGGACCTCAGGAAAAAAAAAAAAAGCCAGGCAGTATGCCTTCAATCCCAGCACTTGTGAGGCAGAGACAGACAGATCTCTGTGAGTTCGAGGCCAGCCTGGACTACCAAAACTAGTTCCAGGACAGGATCCAAAGCTACAAAAAAAATCCTGTCTCGGAAAATAAAAAAGAAGGAAAGAAAAAAACTCACCCTAAAATCTCAGAAACTCGTGAAAATTGTATAAGCTGGGTTTGTTATCTTATAGCCCTTTCAGTGACTCTCTGCAAATGTGCCAATCTTCTAACCTCACCTTCAATAAAGGCTCTGAATGCTTGAACTTTGACCTCCTTAGCCTTTTCATAGTCATTCTGTAACACACACATACTCTTACTATGTAATATATGATTTGAGAGTTAATATTAGCAATTAAGATCAGAATAAAAAATGCCTGTATCTGTCAATGGCCAGCTAGCAACAGGAAAGTGAGATTACTTAGCAAATTGCAACCAACAAAACTGACATAGCAGGGGATGGAGAGATGGCTCAGTGCCTGCTCTTCTGAACTTCAATTCCCAGCAACCACATGGTGGCTCACAACCATCAGTAATGAGATCTGTTGCCCTCTTCTGGCCTGTAAGCATATATGCAGGCAGAATGCTATACATAAATGAATAAATAAATAAATCTTTTAAAAAACTGACATAGCTTATGAATTTACTTTACTTAATAAATTCTGTTATTTTAGAAAGACAAAAAAAGATTTTATGAGCTGAGGATGTAGCGCAGTGATAAAGTACATGTCTACCATGCTCAGGGCCTGGGTTCAACCCACAGGATCCCAAGAGAAAAGGACTGTGCTATATACTTCATAATAGGAAACCATCAATGAGCATACAAACACAGGCTGCTCTCCCAGTCTATAAATGCAAAAAAAAAAACAAAAATCACAGCACCTCACTAGCACCATCAAATGGAAAAGGGGAACCATCTAAAAAGGTTCTGGGGCTCATTTCAAAGTTCAAAGTGCCTGTATTCTATCAACAAAATTCCATTCCCTTAAGGTAGGACGACTTAAGCCTGAGCAGAGCACCAAGGCCACAGTGGGCATCTCACAGCCACAGTGTGACGTGTTACACTGTAACACGTTTTTCTGTTACTATTCTTGGAGATACTAAATGATTTTAGAAACCAATATTTTCATTACTAAAGAAGCTTAATGCAAAATAAGTATCTTACACATACACGGATAAATGTTTTAAAGTATGTTAGAGGTCAAATTTTGAAAACTGACTTTCCCTTCCCTGGCCCTGCAGCTCTGAGCTATAGGAACAGCAGTGTTCCTAGCTGCCGCCTCCTCCTAGCACTTAAGTTTAAAGGTAAGGGGCAAGACAGACTTGTGATGTTTTGATAGAGCCTGTTGCCATGGAAATGACTGCCTTGCTCCTCATGAAGCACCATGACCTCATTGCAAATGGAAAAGGGAAACGATGATTTCTGAGGATTCAACTGAGAGAAAAATTAATGGCTAGGGGAAAAAAAAAATCCAAAGCCTAAGAAGACAATCTGGAAAATATCACAATGTCAAGAGCTACAGTGAAGTGTTCTTGAGGAACTCCTGAAAGCTTCAGCCTCCAGAGCAGGAATACAATAATCAAAAAAGAAAGACAATATTAACTTCACGGGAAAATAAAGCACAGTTTGGTCTTGTAGCTTCTGAATAAATACATCACGGCCTCCATCCTGATAGAGCGTGAGCCTATGACTTTCTGTGGCTACCTTATAAAATTAAAACTGCCTTACACTTTCCCCCACTCCTAAAAGCAAGCTGCTTTTTCCTCTTTTTTTTTTTTCTTTTTCTTTTTTGTGGTGCCCTGTTTATACAGCTTATCCCTTATCACACTGACGAGACTGGGAACCACAGCAGATGGTCCCCCAGACATAATTCTAACAGGTTTTTTGTGCAAACAAAAGATAAAGAAGGCTACAGCAATGATTTACTGATATCTAAAGTTGAAAAGTGACAAAATACAAACTGCTTTTGCCTTAACTGTTTGAACTGTTTATCCTTTAAACTACTAACTAAGTTAGATATGGTCAAAATTAAATATGACTTCAAAACAGAAAAAAAAACCATTTTTAACAGCCATTGAGTTTTGCTTCTGAGGTACCAAAATGTCCTAAATGACACTTTTTAAAAAACATTACCTTCCATTCTCCTTGTACTAACAAAAAGCAAAATGTTTGCAAATTTCTGTCTGATTAAATCTGTTTGGCTGTTACACTATGAAATAAGCTACTCATTTGGATTTTCCTTAAAGAAAATGTACTTGAATTGAAATTTCCAAACTGTTTTTCCAGAAAGAGTTCACCAAAGGATGAACTGACTGAGCCAGTCTGGAATCTTGGGTGGAAAGCTAAAACTACCTACCAGCTGAACATAACACAACACCAAATGGAAAATGTCCACCGAATTGCTCACCCTTCAAGATTAAAGCCTGTTTACACACCATAAAACAGCAGCTCCCTCATGACAATGTAACAGCAAAGAGCACTGTGGATGAGACACCTGAAAACCCAGTAAGGGCCCCAAATGATAATATATAATGAAACTGACAAGCATCTGAAATAAACCACTCAGACATCAAGAGAAAGTATATCAGACAGACCCAGAGGGCTCTTCTAATGTAGGTCATGACTGTCAGACCACAGCAAAAACATGGTGACCCTTGATAAACATTAACCTTGATTATATGTAATCATGCACATATTTTGCTCTGAGTCCTATGATGTCAACGCTTAGGGCTGTAAGAAATGAGTATCACCATCAGCTATGAGCCTCTTTACACTAAAGATGTCTGCCTGTCGTGTTTCTAGAAAGAAAGGCATAGGAATAGCTTCTATAAAAAATGAACCAACTTCTGAGGACTCCATACTATCTCAGCCAGGATTACTTCCTCTAACTAAGGAACAAATATGGCTGAGTTTCCCTGGAAAGATTATCAAACCAGGTTAAAATCAGATTGGTATAAAAGAGCCAATCACAGCATCTCTTACATGTTCACTTTTTTTTTTTCAGAAATTATTCACCAAGTCTCTGAGCAGGAAAGAGGTGCTGTTCAATGCTGATTCTCTAATTAATTAAAGCTACTACAATGTTCTATAAACCTACATGTGAGCCAAAATTCTTCATGCAGAACAAGAATGAGTATACTAATCAGAGATAATTTATCCACACACAGCTTGTTAATTCAGGAGTAAAAGCACAATATCACCAAGTCAGAGTTACAAATGTGAACCAGTTCAAACCAGCTTGTCACACTGCCTTCTACAGCCGCAAAGCAGATGTCTGATTGTGCCAGGCAGCTATTACACATGAGAACTGAAAGCAGGAGGTAGTGGGAGTCTGTGCTCCAATCAGTGCAAATCCATTACTACTAGAAGAGCGGCGGGTCAGAGTTCACCTCTATGGGGCATACAGCATTCAGCAGAAACAATAGGTGCTCTCTACACAGGGTTTTCAAATCCAATCTAAGCCACTGTACCACGGGTAAAACACATATTTTCCTGATGTTAGAAAATCCAAGATTCATAAAATGGTAAGTACATTAAGTGTTACCTAATGATTGTTATTTGATGTTCTGTATCCTGAATGAAACAGTGCATTTATTTCATTTCTACACAAAACCCTGCCAAACACAGTCCAAATCTAATCTTGCTTTTCAGGACAAAATCGTGGCATTCAGTGTAACTCTAAGAATGTCCAAAACATCATGTTGATATAACTTGAAATAAAAGCATCACATTTTCTTAGAACACACACTAGTCTTACATCTCTCATCATTTTATAGTATGAAAAACTTTCTATCTGAAATATGTTTATTAATAACATTAGATTTTTTTTCACTGAAATTAAAATTCAAAGGTGTTATGAAGACTGTTGTTTGCATACAGCCCCAATCACAAAATTCTCATTATGGCTACCAAATGTATAAATATATATATATATATATATATTTATACGTGTATAATATATGAATATATAATATATATGAATGTATATATTTTTCTTAATACATAAATATCAACCACATAGCTGAAAGGTAAAATGGTAACACTAGCATCCATTATGGAAATTTCCAACATGAAAACAGAAGATCTAATACACTTAAAAAGAAAAACGAAGGCAAACAGGAAACATGTAACAACGTGTTATGCAATGTGGTCCTTAGAATCCCAAACTTACTAATTGTCATCATATTAGGAGAAGGCTCTGGCTACAAGCTAATTTAATACTTAAATGTTAATATAATTTCCCTATTACTACATCTGTCATGGATGTTTTTTAACCAATAAAAGCAAGAACCAAATGGTATGCAAGGAAGGAAAAGTCTTCTCAGCAATCCCCTGACTGCACAGACCGAAACCTGCTCCAGGCCGCCGAGTTGACATGTTCCATCTTTACACCCAGGATATTTCCCAAAGACTGTGATATGAACAGAAGTATGAAATTATCCTAACACAACTGAAATATGGCTGTTTTACAGAGCACACGAATGTGTTTTTAAAAATATTAACTTTACCTAAAATATGCAAAGAATAAATTCAAAGTCAAGGAAATTAATTTTGTTAGTCAATGCAAAACACGTGACTCACAACAGGACCAGATGAATCTCGTTACCAATGCAGCAGAGGGGACCCATGTGTATGATAAATAAAGCATAAGAAAGCACTCAGCATTTCTATGTAAACTGCGTCTGAAGGATTATTATGGGACACACACACTGGCTGAACTTAGAGTGTTCAGGCTTTAAACATTAATTTACTTTGACTATGTGCATGTCAAAATGAAAGATTGCTGTCTGGATTCAGACATGCCATATTAATATTGAACACAGGCATTCACTTCAGGTCAGTAGTCACTCCAAGTCGGCTTCAGCAGGTGGTAAAAGTAATGCACTCATTAAAATGTATGTGGTACAAGGTTATCTCCCCAAAACAGTTCTCAAATAGAGGAAGCCTTGAAACTGGAGAATTAGATATGCTAGAACCAACCTCTAATTGTCACGAGTATAGAGAAAATTGAACTTACTTTTGCTAGCTAATACCCAATGAATTTAGTTGCTTTCATCACTATCTTGGGAGAAGTGAGAGAATTAAATTGTTCGACGCTAACCTGGCCGCCGACAACACAGTTAAATGCTCTTGAACCAACCTGTACACAGTAAGGCTTCTTTTTAGACCTTGAGGTTCTCATTTTGGATGCCTCATTCTATTTCTCAATTAAGTGATATTTTATACTCCTTTCATTTTTATTAACTCCATTTACATTAATTTTCCCATTTGCAACAAAAATTTCAGTTCTCCAGAATAAGGGCATAAAGTTCAAAGGAGGAGGCCTAACTCATACCGATCATGATTTTTATCCCAAAAACAAAATTATTTCTGACCTTCAGTATCCACAACTATCTAGATAACTACCCAGTTAATTTCTAAAGTCAATTTCCAATGTCAAGAACAAATGCTTTCTGTTTCATACATGTTCACCTAAACTTAAATAGTAGTATTCTCCAGTGAAGCCTTCTATCTTCACACTAAAAAAAATTAATTAATTTACTGCTACCAGATAATCCACTTCACTTCAATAACATTAAAGCAAATATAGGCTTTTGTCTACATAGAGTATTTATGCTCACACACTAAAAACAACCTGTCAATCCATTTTGTATATAAGAGAAGACATGCTCCCTAAATTTGTAATTAATCACATCCCATTGCTTCATTTCCTCATTATCTACCGAATGACCAGATAAGCAAACAGGGAGAAGGGCAGGTGGACAGAGAGAGAGGAAATGGAAGTCTTCTTGCCAGGGTGAGAACAGATCTGTCTCCTAAGTTGAATACACAACATAACAGGCGTGTGATGCATATCTAATGAATAACTGAATCTATAAAGAGTCCCAGAGCACTACAGTTCACCTCCTCCCTCTTATTTATGAATAACCTGCGGTTCAGGAAGATTAAATGGCATCACGAAGGCCACAGGGTAAGTCGGTCATCCCTGATCGATCTAACATTGTTTTTGCTTTTTTATCCTCCCACCTACACACATATTTAAGCTCAATATAACACTCTTTCTAGAAACTTAGACCACACAAAAACAACCATGGGTGAAGAATGTACTCGGTGGTTAGTTTCACATTCAGAAAAAGGGATTTTCCACACTCAAGGACATCAGTAGAATGAAAGTCTGAACATCCTGGAGACTGCGGTCAACACGCATTTGGGTGACAGGGTTGGATTTATCAGGTGGTCCATGACTACACCAATAATAAAGCCTAACTCACTAAAATATGCCTGACCAGAGTAAAAGCATTTGTTTGACAGGTGCAGAAGGAATGATGAATCAGGAAGAAATGCCCAACAGTGGCCAGACGCCTCCAGGAGTCAGTGAGCACAGGAAGATGAAAAGAAGCAATTGAGGAAACTAAGAACAATGTACCTTTTTATTCAGTCACTTTGAGCATGAAATCTATACTTACAATGCCTATGAATCACAACATCTAAGAAGTAATAACAAAACCATTTACTTTGGGCTCAAAGAAAGGGTCTTAAAAACTTATGAACTAACTGCAAACTACAAAAATAACGCTAAATTGCATTTGTTCAGGTGGTAACAAGTCATTCCCCATTCGGTATCTAACAATAACGAACAAGAACAGCACAAATGAGAAAACACCTATATAACAAGCTTCATTCGGTTCCCATAAAATTGAATGAATATTGATATAAACTCATTAAAAATCCTGATCAAGTGCTTATTGTAAGCAGAGGTATGGTAGGTGCTGTGAATACGAAAGGGAAAGACTGTGCTCGAGATCTAACTAGTTAGAAGCAACGCATGGACGCCTGCAGTGGGATCTAGTAGGTGGGGAAAGCAGAGAGCACAGGCCACAGCACTGGTAAGGGACGGCCTGAGTGGGTCTGCGTGGGACAGGGCAGGGAAGGTTCCAGCAGGGCTTCGCACCTGACATTTCTAATGAAGGGCTTCGCCCCAGGCAGAGTGACACAATGTGTGGGAAGAGTCATCCCTGGGCCTCTCACTTCTGCCACAGTCTACATGATTCATCTGTGAGAATTAAAAACCTGAGAAAAGATGAGGAAGTTCACTGACTATCAGCCATAAACTACGACACCTAATCTCACAAGTCGTCCACTCAAATCACTTTTTTCTGACTCACTGGCGACCAAAAGAAGCCATCATGCGTCCCTCACTTCCTAATTAACACCCACACAAAAAAAAGATACACAGGAAAGAAACACAAGCAACTAAAATGCATCTAAATAGGTCAAAGTCTGTTAAATACATGTTTAAATAAATTTTATTAACATGGCAAGTGCATGACAGGTACTCAAACTTAAAACATTACATATAACAGAAAATCTCATCGAGTAATTTTTTATGAAAATATTCTCCAGGTTTTATTGGCATCTGAGTTTATCAGTATCCTTAAGAGCAATACTTGATCAAAGGCTGGGGTGGGGGACAGTTTTAAGACAGAACTAAAGCAGTTACTGTACCTTTCATATAAAGGGCTAATAAACATAAGGGGGAAATATCCTAGGTGGACTTTCAATAATAAAGATAAAAATATTCTGTGGAAAAGAAAGAAATTATACTTTATGTCTATAAGTTTATTCTACTCAATTTTCACTTTAACAGATTAAATTATTTGGGTTCATCCTTTTCCTACATAAAGTCCTCAATTTCCCCACCATACACTGTGTGCAGTATTTTTCTCCATGGGAATCATAAGGTACACAACTCTTACCACTTAAGGAACAGAAAGAAACAGAAGCATAGCCAAGGCTCTAACTTCATTAAGACTGACTGTGATTCCTGCTTCTCAGTCTTATGACACTTTCTCACTGACATTAAAAAAATATCAAAAGATGTTCAAAAGCCCTTGCTTAATAAAGCCAATGGCCCAACTCCCTTTCCTAATTAAAAGCTGACGGCAGTAAGAGTACTTACTATTTGCAATGAATGTTCGGACATAACGGTCTTATTAAAATTATGTCTATCTTATAATTTCTTCCATTACTAATGCATGCTTAAAGAAATTGATTCTGAGATACATTTTTCTTGTCCTCTACCAGGCCTTGACGCAGACTAGTATGAGTGGTAGTGGGAACTAACAAGCAGATTCAACCAACACAGATGACTGAAATTAAAACGCTATTAACACATTAACACATCTAGGCCACACAGAAGGGTCATGAGGGAAGATCATCAGCATAAATTAGCACATTCTTATGAGTCAGGCACCGAAGTCAGGCAAAACCCTGCACAGTCGGTCTTCTCATCACAACGACTATATAACGTTGTTTGACTGGAGGACTTAAGAAATATCGCTAGCCCTGTACCACCTCAGACTACTTCCACTCCTACCCTGAGATACATACGGGAATCCACAGAGCTTGAGTGTGCGGAGAGAGATGGGTGGAAAAAATTTAGTGAGCACGTTTTGGACACTTGGCTGATTTTGTCAATTTGTCTAGGAATAAAGGGCTTAAAAGAATAACTCATTGCATTTTTTATTTCTATTTGTCCTATAAGAATCTGAAAACATAAATTCAAGTAGGAAAATAACCCTTTGTTATTTAGCAAGTCCACGGCTTTCCATCTCTAAGAAAAGATGAACAGACTAGACTCCTGTTAAATAATTACAGTACTGCTTATGCTACACAGTAAGCCTAGATCATGTCCTCTAAAGCAGTCATGTCAGAAGGTAAGCTTTTTATTTTTCAGGCTATACCCAGCTAAACCCTAGAGGAGAATCTCTAGATGGCTGTCAATCAGTACCCACTGTAACTGCTGCTAAGTAACCAACCTCTCCCTTAACTGTGCATTTCAAAGCAATTCAGACAAATCACATGTGCATCATGTTACTGGCATCAACAAAGGCAGCA
The DNA here is from genome assembly GCA_028555095.1 of Dicrostonyx torquatus. Classification (NCBI taxonomy): domain Eukaryota; kingdom Metazoa; phylum Chordata; class Mammalia; order Rodentia; family Cricetidae; genus Dicrostonyx; species Dicrostonyx torquatus. The sequence continues at coordinate 6,357,440 of JAQHUG010000008.1, forward strand.
AGAAGAATGAAGATTCACATAGACGTACATCTGCTCCCATGAACATAAAAACAAACCTCTCACAGCCAGAGGCATCGTCACTCTAAAACCACAACACATAGGTGGTAACCGAGACTACCATGTCAGGGTAATAAGCATGGGTTTCTAATGGAATAAGGTGCAAAATCTTTTTTAAGGCATACTACCCTTTAAAAAGATGATTTGGGGAGAAAAACTTAAAAGTTGAAATGCAAAACTGATGCAGATTCAAAACAATTTCAATTAAAAATGGTAAAAGACACCTGAAAGGTCCTACACTTCTGAACTAACCCCCCAAAACAATGACCACCCATCTCATAAAAAAGCAGAGTAAGTAGTCCATGCTCTTACTTCCAGTAAAAATCCCTGACTCTGTACAAGCTGAACATAACCGCAGACATAAGACTGGACATAAGATCACCCCACTTGGGTCGCATGTGAGAGTTATCAGGGGCTGGAGAAACAATGCAGCATTTAAGGAGAGAACCTGGGTTATGTTCCCAGTACTCGCATCAGGCAGGCTCACAACTGCCTTCAATTCCAGCTCTAGGCTATCTGGTGCTTCTGGCATCTGCAGTCACCTGAACACTTGTGCACACACTCCACACACACACACACACACACACACACACACACAATTTAAAACTAATTCTTTTTTCAAGATACTGAGTCCTCAGTCAGAAGGTATTCACCTGCATGGTGATGGATTCAACCACGCTGCTGTTTAAAGAAGCCTACCATTAAGCCAGAGGCACGTTATCTAATTTTGTATTTCTCACCTTGAAAAGCTATTCATAGACCCTAGATTCTCCTTCTATCACATTACTGCCAGAGGACACAGAAACAGTGAAAGGTTTTGCTAAATTTTCAAAAGTGCTGTTAATATAAAATGACTTTCCAAAATGGATAAGCCGGAGTGGTGTGACCTGAAAGCCACACAAATTGTTTATTTATGCCTGCTATGTTTTAATCACGCGACTGTTTTAGAGACTTCAAAAAATTAATGGTTTTGGCTATACAACAGCAAATATGTTTCCCATGAAACATTAGCTGTCACATTAAGACAAGGTTTTATCATTAATTATATTGGATTATATAGTTTATGTCTACAACATGATTGTTAAACAACCGAATTTCCAAACCATTTCAAAATAAAAATGAAATCTGGTCCCTGCAAGCCTTACATGAATTAAGGATCCATTTACAAAACAGAAAATTAAATGTAAAAAATATAACCTCAATTTAAGACATTTGCAGATAAGACATCCAACACTTTTTTTTCATCAAAAAAGGCAAATGAAAATGCTAACACGGGTCAATAGTGCCATCTTTGGGGGATTTTTGGAATTGCGCAAAGGTGAGCAAAACATCTTGAATGAAAACAAGCACAACAGAGGCAAATCAAACTACCAGTTTTTAATTAATTTTAATCAATACATCAATTATGTATTCTTTAAATGTAAGTATTTAAACTGCTATGTATTTAAATCTATTGTTTAAGCTCGTGTTGGTTTGGACTTCAGTTCCATTGGTTAGACTACTGTCTTAAGTAGCTGAGAAAACTTAAATGACTGAAACCCATAAGCCCCTGAGCCATTCATTGCTGAATCAGCACACTAGTTTTCAAATTCCCAAATTAATTCATTATAATTTTATAACCACAGAACCATAAGAATCCTGTTACAAGCAATGCACACATTTCTATACACAATTTTGAAAAACAGTTTTATTGTTTTTACAATGTTACTTATTATACATGTGCCAAGGAAATGATTCTTACGCTGAAATTACTGCATTAATTAATTATGCATGACCATACAAACACTAACTGCATCAGAAAGGTATTTACATTTAAAATAATATTAAAACTTGAATCCAAGACAGTACTTCCATATATATGAATGGGGAGCAAGACTCATAACTGAAAACTGCAAATGGCCTCTCCTTTAGTGGGTAGAGGGGGAAAGTCATTATTTCAGTGTGCACCTGTCTTACACCTCACCTAAGTCACAAGATGCTACCAGTGAACTGCGGACGACCAGCTTCAAACATTCCCACTCAAGGGTTTGAGTCTTAAATTGACGCGGTCTATGTACACTTCAACTGTCTTTTGGGTTGATATTCTTCAATAATTTCCCAAAATTTTATGAAATCAGAACCTATTACTCTAGAACAGTCTCACATGTCCTTCATTTCGATAAGCTAACAATTCGGCTCTCACATGGAAAGGAAAAAAATATTACAATTGAAACACTCATTACGATAAATTTTATTCAAATTGCCTCAGCAAATGGTTCTTCAGAGAATGAATTTTTAAAGCACAGCTAAAAGGCTAACAAAATGGAGCCACCTTACAAGGTAGCAAGACGGTGACTGAAAACACAGAAAAAACAAAGCCAGAACCCAAAAGGTTGGTTGAGTGCTGCTCTGAAGCCGGGGACACAGGGCAGCTGCCATGACCAAAGGCCTGGGTCAGACCCAGCACTGCAACTGCAGAAATGGAGATACAGAAAAGCATCTCCATTTATAATGATATAAATAAATATATATAGTGAGCACTACCTTTCTGTGCAAGCGAATTCACAACAGTGATTATTAAATAATTCAGAACATCTTCAGCCCATAGACTAGCCTCGTCATTTCACAGAACACGGGTCTACAAGCGCAGAAGAGACTTGGAGATCTCTAAATAAAAGCCTAGCTGCTGGAAGGATGTGACTCCCCAAAGCTCTCCTTCACCTCTCGGGGCCGCTGTGTGCCCACCAGGTCTTCTCTAGAGACAATCGCCTTCCCCTATTTGAGTGGTGAGTGAAAATTCCATTCTGAAGGCCCTTAGATTTATTTCTGTTTTTATTCTGAAGAATAAAAAGGGGAAAAATGAGAAAATGCCATTCTTAGACCCACTTTTCTTCTATACCCTTCACCAACCAGTGCAAATAATTCAACTTTTGAACACAAGGATGAGCACACAGGAACACACACAAACCAACAGGAATACAGCTAACCATATTTTATCAAGTTTAAAGGCCCATCAAAATTGCTACAGTCAATTCCATCCCATTAAATAGAAAGCAATTACTGCTTCCAATTTAATAAGAATGGATTAAACTGGGTTTCTGACTCAATACCATTTGTAAAAGTGTCCATGTCAGGAAGAGTGATGGCGTGTGGCTCTTATCTCAGACATGTCAAGACTAAGCTGACTGAACTTGACAGTCAGCTAAAGAGGACTCTACTGAAAGCTCCAGGGCTTCTCATGTACATATACCATTGCGTCAACTGTTACAATACACTTCACTTCTCACTGTCTTAAAGCTGGAAAACAAGCATTCCATTCATCCCATTCAAAAGTCAGTTTGACTGGATCATTAACCCATATACAATGCATATTAAAAAAAATCCCTATTTTGTGAGTGGTACCCTGTGCTAGTAATTCCAACACACACAGATTCTGGCTCATTTAATCCTACTCAGCCAGAGGCAGAGGCTCACTTCTAATCCCAGCACTTGGGAGACTAACACAGGAGGATCACCATAAATTTAGGGCTAGCCTGGCCTACATGGTGCATTTCAAGTGAGACTCTGCCTCAAGGAAAGGAGGGAGGGAGGGAGGGAGGGAGGGAGGGAGGGAGGGAGGGAGGGAGGGAGGGAGGGGAATATTCTAGTAATCCTACCAAGGACACTGACACAGACAGTGTCATTTGTTCAGCTATTAGGCTACTGGAAGGTAGCACCTGGTTTTACAGTATGACAATGTTCAGAGCTAGGAACTGCTGCTCTGACTCACTGAACACCGGTGTCTTTGAAATGTCCACACTGAGTAAGATGGGAAGACTTCACCAAAGGAAAACTGGGCAAATGACCCTTAGGTGGGACCAGGGCAAGAGTCAATGTTTCAGCAAAGCAAAAGGAAGCAGAACAGCAGCAGTGCCACGGAACCGTGGCTTAGAGAGCAGGGAGCCACGGTGAGTGAAGAGGATGCCGAGGCACACTTCCAACCAAGAAAAGCCCTGAAGTTGTTGTAAACATAAGACACACAGAAGAATGTATATAAACCTCTACCAAAATTCTGGGCTCATAAATCAGCCATCAACCCCATGTCGATGGGTGTGTGAGGGAGTAAGGGAATGAAAAGTGTGACGTTTAGCTCACTCTGCTTCCCATTTCTTAGAATAATGAGATCCCCCAGGGATCTGAGCCACTGTTTTTAGTAAGTGTAAAAGTAATGGCGTAATAAGGTAACAAGCATTCTTCTCAGATTAAAAAATCCTACCTTAATATATTTCTACAGACAATGACCACAACCAGACCCTAGGACAAGCAGTGAGAGTGACCAAGACCAGTAGAGGATCTCAGCCCATCTCCGGGTTATCACACATCTGATTTCCTGCGTGAGCTCACACTGCCTCTGAAAAGTCAATTTGCCAAGTTCTTATATAAATACTGTCAAAAATATAAAAAAGCAGAGAAAAATTAAATGTTAGGTAACTTAATGACTTCTAATCATTTTATCAGATGATCATTTGTAGCATGAAATTCATGTTCAGGGGTCATGACACCACTAAGTGAGCACACGAAGCAATACTGCCATCTGCTGCTCAAGAGCTAAAAGCACATCTGTAATGCAAATCCTCAAATCTGAAGCCAAAAAGAGCTAGTGGGCGTTCCTGAAGTTCTTAGTCCTAAAATTAAAGAAGGCAATGCAAAAAGTTAAAAAATTTTAAGGATGTTTTTAAGTGAAGCTTTCATGATAATTTCTCATCTACTTATTTTCTTAAGCAGGAAAACTACAATTTAAACACAGGCTATTTCTAAATAAATTATTCCACAGAACTAGAGAAAACCTCCAAGCATAATCTGAATGGTTAAAATATTATATGGGCATTAGCTTTCTGAAATTGTATGAATATGTGTTTGTCTCAAAAAAAAAAAAAACTCTAAAATGCAGTACGAAGAACACAGTGTAGCAGAAGGCCTGAAATTTTTTAAGGACTGGGTCTCCAGACACAGTACAGCAGACACTCGAGTTTATTCATGAAAACAGCATGGGCTGGCTATTCTAGTCGCGCGCTACATGAAGCTGAAGTTCAAGGAATCTCAAAGGTCAGGCCAAAGGTTAACCAGATGAAGAGCAATCTTCAGGTTCATAAAGAGAAACAGGAGAATGTGACAGTTACCACAATTTTAATAGTGGGAAAATTGGGAAAGCAGGTTGTCAATCTTTATCAAGATGATTTCACAAGCATGGGAGTGTCAACTGTTACTGAGCATTCATTTTGGACATAAGATGAGCTTCTTCTGCAGAATGAAGACACAGAACTAAGTACTTGGGAATTCACACGCATGAACTACATTTCACTTACTCCTTTAAAACAGTAGATTCTAATCAGTCATTCAAGGTTATTTTAACATAAGGAAAATATTGTTTAGAGTGTAAAGGGGAAAAGATCACTATTTAATTTGTACAGATAACAAAACATAGGACAAAATCAGTGCCACTAAGCATGCTGTTAGTTCAAACATGGGTGGTTTGGGTGTTTCATAAGAGGGCAAACATGGAGAAATTTCTGAGTCAGCAAGACAAAAAAATAAATAGAAAAAATTAAATGTTTCTGTGCTCTCTGAAAAATAAAAGTGCAAACTTACATGAAGAAGAAACAAAAACTAAGAAAGAAATCACAAAAACAGCTGAGGATGTAGCTCTGTGAGAACTGTCGACCTAGCACTCCAGAGGCCATAAGTTCAAATGCAAGCACGACCTAAGTCTGCTCCCAGTCATGTCAAAGCCACAGAAATTCAGTGCATACTCCACTTTATACCATACCATTGTGTACTGCTTTATACTTAAACATCCTTCTGAACATAATTATAGTTCAGTAAGATACTTCAAAACATTTGTGTGTGGGTATGTGCATGCATGAATTGTATGCAAACACACGTGCACGCAGACACACATGCAAACGGGTGAGCATGCACGTAGAAGCAAGAAGACGATGTCAGGTATGGTTTACTTAGTGCTGTCAACCTTCTGGAAAGAGTCTCTCACTAGCCTAAATTTCACCAAGTAGGCAAGGCTGGTTGGCCTGAGGCTGCCTCCCCAAGGCTGGGGTTACACAAGCATAGCATAGTTTTGGGGGACTTTGGTTTTGTTTGTGTATTTTAAGTAGATTCTATGGCTGAATTTTGGTCCTTCGTGCACAAGCACTGTACCAAGTGAGTGAGAGTTATCTCAACACAAGAACTACAAAATTTCAACCAAATACTTAACATAAACATCACAGATTACCGAACTGTGAATAGAGAACCCTGATTGTTTTTATAATGTAAAGCATAACTCCTTGTAAGAAGCTATTTTTTTTCATTTCTCACTTATCTTAGACTCCTTAAAATAAACACCTTTCGTGCAAAATCTTATAGCTAGAATTTATAGTCATATCGAGTGTAAATTATATGTAAGGTGTATCCAATGGCATGGTACAGTACCTTTACCACAGTGTTGTCTTTACAAAGTATATCCACCCAGCTCCAGCTCTAGTGGCACAATAGTGCTAACCCTTCTCTAAGACACACTGATCCCTGAGGTCACAGAGAGTTATGCTGTGCATAGCCTCCGGGAATTAATTATATGGATAAATGCTCTTTCAATTGCAGCATTGTAAGACCCTACTTATATAAATAGTTTTTCAATTACATTGGACCACACCCTTCCAAATGATGGAGTCATTATTAACATACATATTCTCTCTCTCTCTCTCTCTCTCTCTCTCTCCCTCTCTCTCTCTCTCTCTCTCTGACTTTAAATCTGTTCACTGAAATTTTTCACTTTCAAAAATATATTCTGTGGTTTACATCTAACCAAGTTGTTGGCCAAAGGGACCCCTTGGGAACCCCCAAACAACCCAAGCTATTGATTACTATCCACAAACTGATGGTAAGGCCCTATCCCTGAAGACAACAACTATACAACTCACTGAACATGAAAAAGTACAACTGGTGCCTACCTAGAGCCTTCTCCCCTAGTGACGAAATATTCACGGTACTGGAAGGAACTCTGCACACCACCAAAGGAGAAAGGTAAACACCAACCCAGCTACAAACTCTTTGAGCTACAGTGGTGACCTGCATGCAAGATGTGTTAGTACAATCGTGGCACAAGGCTTGTGTGACAAACCACCTAATATCTAATTGGATTTAAGGCTCGCTCCATAAGATGGAACCCATCCCTGATACTGCTCATGTGGCCAAGAAGTTGAGACTAGATAGGCCAGGGACCTAGGAGAAAAGCAAAGGAACATAACAATAAAATGAATGACTCTTAGGAACATTCTGCTAGTCCCATAGACCATTGTCTTGCTCATCCACCATCAGAACAGCGTTCTCTTGCAGTAGATGAGACTAAATAGAGATCCACAAACCTGGACAAGGTATAGACAGTGAGAGACGTTGAACACTCAATCCTAAATGTGGTGTCTCCATCAATTCCCTCCCCTCAGGGCATAAGGAACCCTACACAAGAGGCAGAAAGATTGTAAGAGTCAGAGGGGATGGAAAACATCAAGGAAAAAATAAGATGCACATGTGAACTCAGACACTGTGGCAACACGCACAGGGTCTGCACAGGTCTAAGCCAGATGGGGTCCCAGCACTGACAGCGGAAGAAGACACAAGCCCATATCCATAGCCCAGAAGCTATCTCCAATTGATAACTGCTCACACAGGAAAACTTAGTTTGATCCAACGGAGTCTTGCTAGCTATACAAACCACTCTTAAGGCCAGGCCCCATAGCCAACAGTAGATGGCCAACACAAAACATATTCAATGGCATTTATGGAGGTTCACCGTACATAATGTTTTTGCAGGGCTTGTTTTTTTAACCTTACAGTTTCTTGCATATATATTGTGATTTCCCATTTTGTGCTTTTATGGGATATCTGTGTATGTGAACGTGTGTGTCTCTGCGTCTTTATGTTTCTTGAGCTTTTTCTTGGGCTCTTTTTTCTTTGATTTCTTTGTTTTTGCTTTACTTAATTTTATTTTATTGTTATTTTTTAGATGCCTGTTTGTATACTAATGAGAGAAAAGGTAGGGATTAGGATGAGTGGAAAAGTGAGAAGGATCTGGGGAGAATCTGGGAGAGGGGAAAACATAATCACAATACATAGCATTCTAAAAAATCTATTTTCAATTAAAAACAAGAAAAAATTACTTTCCATACAAAATAGGGGGCAATGTATTCTGATCGTCTATGATATTGTTCATATTCTGCAACCTAAACCAGCACATTTCTGATTCTGTTGCCCCTTTCCATCTACCTTTTTAAATCCAAATGCCCTGACTCAAGTCCTGCTTAGCCCACACCGTGTTTCCTGACTCAGAATCCAAGCATGTGATTCCCTCATTCCTTTCACCTGTAAGACAAAGAGAACATGCGCTGATGTCTTCATCCCCACTGTTTATCACACACCCTGCAACACCTTATACGAGGAGTCTCCTTTTACATTTAGGTATCTCCAAACTCCCTGCCTCTGTCTCTATGTCTGTCTTTCTCTCTCTCCCCCCTGACCCCAAATCTCAGTATTGTTACCTGTGTCATTTTTGTTGTCAGGGAAAATCAGGGCAAACTCCAAACCTGGCTAAGACTGCTGCTAGCTCCATCCTTCACAGTCGAGTGCCGGAGACAACCAAAGAAACAGCTCAGTGATAGTGGCCTTGGCCATCTTACCACAGTTGTGTTTCCCTTTCCTTCATCTGGGGACAACTCCTAAAGTGGCTGACCATTTCTACTGCCCCTGTGCTACAGAAGCATCACACAAAGGTAGATTTGAATAAGATTTTCAACTTGCTACCTTAGCAGTGGCAAAACATGGCCAGGAAAACAGAACGTGTCAGAGTAATAGTATCAGTCCACACAAACAACCTAAGATGTGACAATTTCCAGTCATCAGAAGAGTAAAGTGGATTATTGGCAAGTTATGGAAATAG
>JAQHUG010000008.1:6380529-6398414 GCA_028555095.1 Dicrostonyx torquatus
AACAATAACTACTAATGACATTCTGTTGTATTCCTGATCAGCATCTTTTTATTTTATTTTATTGTTATCATCCCTTAGAAGCCTGTTTGTTTTCTAATGAGAGACAGAAGGAGAGGAAACCATAATCATAATATATTATGTAGAGAAAACAAAGAAATTTTAATTAAAAGGGAGGAAATAAAATGGTAAATAAACAACATTTTTAATTAAAAATAAAAAAATGTCCTTTTGGACCCAGAAGAAGATTCAACTAGTAAAGGTATCTGCCACCAGGCCTGATGACCTGAATTTGATCCCAGATACACATTAGAGAAAGAGAACTAACTCCAAGTTGATCTCTGACCCTCACTCACATGCTTCAGCCATGTATTCGTACGCACTCACACATGATAAATAAATAAAATGCAACTTTAAATAACTAAATACAAATAAAGAATGCCCTTCCATGCCAGGTGGCACATACCTGTAATCCCTGCACTCAGGAAAGAAAAGGAGGAGGATATAAAGCTCAGGGCCATCACTGGACCAAGCTGTAAGAGATCTTGCCTCAAAAACAGTTTTTCTCTAGATTGTAGATTTAATTCCTACTAACCATACCTACTGATGTGAAGATCTTTTACACATAAATGATTGCACAGAAAATAGCAGTAGCAGCAATAACACCCAGAGAAGAGGTAAGGACTGCAGAGATGGTGAAGGTACTGACTTACTGCCCTGCAAGGATGAGGACCTGAGTTTGGCCTCCCAGCACGCAGATAAAAGTCAGGCAAAACAGCAGGCGTCTGTAAGCCCAGTGGTTGGGGGGAGGGGGGAAGAGACAGGAGAATCGGAGAATCACTGAAGCACACTGGCCAGGCCAGCCTAGCCAAATCAATAGCTCCAACTCCAGTGAGAGTCCCTGTCTCAAGAAATAAGGTGAAAGCAATCAAGGAAGACACCTGACATGATCTGTAACATAAGTATGTACACACAAACAATACACATGAATGCATACAATATACACAAACATGCGTGCACACACACACACAGACACCTGCACTCTCATGAATAAATACACATATATAAAATACAAAAAATATGTAAGTAAAAAATAAAAGTCTGATGACCTGCTGATTCAGACTCTTAAACACTAGTTAAAATCTTTAAATTTAAATTTAAAATTTACAGATTAAAAAAAATCAAAATTGAAAACTCCATGATTAAAGTTACTGCATTCACAGGTTTCTAAACAAATTTAGGAAGGAAAAAAAGATTCTCCCTTAGATTGCCCTAATAATTTATAAGTAAACAGAAATGACAATAGACATGATTGAGATAAATGTGACTAACTTAACTAAAACACAAGCACATTCTAAATGCACAGGCTTGAAAAGCTCAATAATCAAAACAAAGTAATCATTAAATCTTCCACACTTTACCAGATAAACAATTATGAGCTAATTCTAACTGTACAACTATGCGACTGTTTCCCACCACAATAGTGTAAAAAGGACAATGAGTTTTTTGTGCCCAGTGCCTTTGTCCGATCCTGAGTATTCACTTATATGCTAAGAAAAATCTTATGTCCAAAACACCACTGTAGTATAAGAATCACAAATTTCAATGAAAGTTTAAATCTGCAATTAAAGAAGACTTAAACTGACTACAGTCAAATCAAAATGACTCCTAGTGTCCTAGCCCATTCCTTCAAAGAGCATACAATCTTGACTTTTGTTTTGTTTTTAATTAATTCTTGGGAAATTCCTAAAATATATTTAGGTCATGTTCATCCTCCTAACTCCTCCTAGATCCACTCTCTATTCCCTGGGTATTTCTTCCTTTTTAACCTATTGCTTACCAGGTTTAAAACCACTCAACTTTTTAAGCCTATATTTTCTACTATAAATACAAATATCCTCAAAATAGAGCTCTCCATGGATGGTGAAGGCCAGTTGGGCCAGTCCCTTCCCTGGATGGACACAGAGGCAATCCTGAGAACGCTTACCTATCACTTGGTGGCCTGGGCTCCTCTTCCAAATATTTTTGGGTATTCCGCCTTCGTACTTTAGGAAACACGTGCTTTCTTGAGAAATGTCTGTCTTGTGGCTTGGGATCTTCCTGTGACATGATGTCTTCTATGTCATCCAGGAGCACATCACAGGATGCAGAAGGCATCTTCTGTACCACATAAAAAAGTTACAAATAGCTCAGGTTTAAAAACATCTGCTTAACATTGTGCTGGTACCCAACTCTCACCACCCTTGAATCTAAACCAACACTTTAAAGCCTAAGTTCACAAAAAACGTAGGAGGATAAACACAAAGAAACAACCATGCAAATCCTGCTGATAGTGGACTATCCCATGATTGAACTGTAACTGTCAGAGCTAAAGCCATGGAAGAAAAAGTAGGACAGGGTCTTTTCAAGAGAAAGGAAACTGAAAGCAAAACAACTCCCCTCAGCCACCGCTGCTGAGGCCAGTGATCACTACTAAGCCCTTCAGTGCTATGAGGAAACCTCAAGTGTGGCCTTCTAAAGAAATTCATCTGCCTGCCTGTAAGACTGATTGGTGGGGCTGGAGGGATGGTGATGCAGATAAGAGAATTTGTTGCTTTGGAATAGGTCCCAAATTCAGTTCCCAGCACCCACATGGAGGCTCACAACCATAACTCCAGTTCGAGGAATCTGACACCTTATTCTGACCTCCTTCTGCACCAGGCACACTTCTGGTGAACATACAGATAGGCAAAACACTTATACACATAAAATTATTTTTATATTAAATTATAAATTTGTATTGTGTGTGTGTGTATACAACTCACTAGACAGCTATGCCAGTCAAAACTAGTATTGGTAAACGCCTATAAAGTATTAATCTAATATCAAAACCAAATAAAGACACACAGGAAAAAGAATATGCCTGACAAATACAAATGCTAAAATCATGAATAAAATTCTTGCAAACCAAACACTGGTATATATCAAGAAAATCAAGTTGGTTTTATCCCAAAGATTCAGAGAAATGTAATAAATAATTTAAATAAACTTAAAGACAAAAACATGATCATCTCAACAGATGCAAAGAAAGTCTTTGGAAAAAATGTATCATGCCTTCATGATAAAAGTCCCAGAGAAGGAGACAGGAAAATGATCTAGCAGATTTAAAAAGAAAGAAAGAAAGAAAGAAAGAAAGAAAGAAAGAAAGAAAGAAAGAAAGAAAGAAAGAAATGTTGCTTTTGCAGAGAACCTGGGTTCTAGTCCCAGAACAAACATAGTGACTCAGAACCATCTATAACTCCAATTCCAGAGAATCTGATGCCTTCTTCTGAACTCCAAGAGCACAAGGCATGCATGTAATACACAAACATACATTCAGACAAAACATTCATACATATAAAATAAAAAAAATCTTTTTAATTTTTTCTTAAAGTCATAAAGAGAATAGGGCTAGAGGAAACATCTCAACATAATCAAGGCCATGGCAAACCCAGGCACCATTATTCTAAATGGAAAAGAATTCAAAGCAACCTCATTAAAGCCAAAAATCAAGAGAGGGCTGTCCACTATTCTCTTTCCTTTTCAATACAGAGTCTTGAAGAACTAGCTAGAGTGAAAAGACAAGAGAAGGAAATTAAACAGAAAAAAAAAAATCAGTCAACACACCCCTATTTGTGATGATTTGATATTATATATACAAGATTCCAAAAAATTCCACTAGAAAACTTTTAGAAAGGACACACTTTCAGCAAAGTGACAGGATACAAAATAAACATAAAAATCAGTAGTCTTTCTATACAGCAGTAACATATTTACTCAGAAAAAGATCACGAAAATAATCTCATTCACAATAGCCTCTAAAAAGAAGTAAAATATCTAACCAAGAAATTAAAAGACGTCTACAATGAAAACTTTAAACCTCTTAAGAAAGAAATTCAGGAAGATATAACCAAATAGAAAGGCTTCCCAATGTTCTTGGTAGGATTAGGATTAGGATGTGTGTGTGTGTGTGTGTGTGTGTGTGTGTGTCTGTGTGTGTGTGTATGCATGCAAAACTGAGCACAGCCTGGTAGAATTAATACTATAAAAATAATCATCTTACCAATACAGATACTTACAGATATACTTCAATCCCAATCAAGATACCCAAGACATTGTTCACAGAATTAGAAAAATAAATCCTAAAATTCATTACAGAACCACAAAAGACCCTGAATATCCAAAGCAATCCTGAGAAGAAAGAAATGGGGGCAAGGGGTAGTGCTGAAGGGACTACCAACTCAGATTTTAAGCTATATTACAGATACCGACACAACATGTACATCAATGGAACAAAACAGACGATCCAAGCATAATGCATGTACCTACAGTCATCTGATATTTGACAAAGATGTGAAAAATATACTTGAGAAAAGACAGCATCTCAAACAAATGGTACTTGAAAAACTAGATGACCACATGTAGAAGAATGAAATTAGAGCCTTATTATTATGCACAGAAATCAACCAAATGGATCAAAGACCTCAGTGTAAAATCTAAAACTGCGCGAAGAAAACAAAAACATGACATACAAGATGTAAGTGTAAGAAAGGACTTTTTGAATAAGAATTCACTCAGGAATTAAGGCCAATAATTAACAAATGGGGCCTCATAAAACTAAAACCCTTATGTATAGCAAAGGAAACAACCACCAAGTAAAAAGGAAACCCACAGAGTGGGAAAGAATCTTTGCTAGCTAAACGTCTGATAAAGGATTAATATCCAGAATATACGAAGAAATCAAAAAAAAATGAATCAAGAAAACAAATAACCAAATTTAAAGATGGGATACAGATCTGAATACAGTTCTCAAAAGACAAAATAAAAATGACTAGGGAATATTTCAAAAGTGTTCAACAGCATCAAAATTCCGAGAAATGGAAATTAAAACTACTCTGACATTTCATCTCCCCTAGTCAACCGCTAAGATCAAGAAAACAACTGACAACAAATGCTGATTAGGGCATGGGTACAGACAACTCACTGCTGGAACGACTGCAAACTAACACAATCACTATGGAAATCAGTGCGATGTTCTCAAAAAATCTCAAAACAGTTCTACCATATGACTCAGAAGCATCACTGCTTGGAAAATGCTCAAAGACTCAGCACCCTACTTTACATACACTTGCTCAGCCATGCTCACTGACTCCAACTGGTTTGGGGGCTTTATTTTCTGGTTGGCCGGTTGGTTGATTAGTTGGGTGGTTGCTTCTGGTTTTTTTGAGACAGGGTCTCACTATGTAGCTCTGGCTGTATGGAACTCACCGTGTCTAAGACCAGGCTAGCCACAAACTCACAGAGATCTGCTGCCTCTGCCTCCCAGGTGTTGAAATTAAATGTGTGTACCACTACACCCAGCTTGACTCCCTAGTTAAAATACCTAGGAACCAGAAACAACTTAAATGTCCTTCAACTGATGAATGGATAATGACAATATTTTACATATATAGTACATAAAGTATTCAGCAGCAGAAAAAAAGAATAGAAAAAGAAGGAAGGGAGGGAGGGAAGGAGGGAGGAAGGAAGAATTTTGCAGGCAAATGGATAGAACTAGAAAATACTGAGTGAGAAACCCAGACTTTAGGAACTGAACCTAAAAGACCTCTACAATGAAAATACTGTTTCTTGTTCTCTCCATCTGTGGCTCCTAGTTCCAAATCCTCAGTTGTAGGTATAAAACCTGAAAGAATCACAGCAACCAGGTTCAACTCCCAGTACCTACACGGAGGCCCACAACCATTTGTAACTCCAATTCCTCTGTCCTCCAGAGTCACCAGGCATGTGAGTGGTGCAGAGACATATAAAGGAAAAACACACACATATATACACATAAAATTAAATTTAAATTAAAAAACACACACAAGTATGTCTGAAAAATTCATAGGGAGACATTTTATGTTTACTTAAAAATACAAATATAATATATAAGTAAATGTGTATGTATACACACACACACACACACACACACATTGTTTAAATGAAGTTATAAAACTTGGGGTGATAACGCTCCACCCAAGAGTAATGAACTAACTAACAAATGCCCCAGTGCCAGGTCTGGGAAACCTTCCTTTCAGTTCTTGGTCAGGGAAGTTGAAGAGACTCAAATAATACAGGCTGTTGTCATTCTTCCTGGCTGCCTCCCAGAGTTTGAAGATAAGACTATGGCTGAAGACACCACACACTTCAGACATAGGACTTGGAGGAATCAAGCTGGACCCGACCTGGAAATCTCCCTGGAGAGAGCCATACACAAGCTGCCAAGAGAGAAAAGCCATCAATAGTCTGACCCGGCTGCAAAGCCTGTCAACCACAACAGTGACCAGGATGCACAGTGATACTTATAACCCAGGGGTGACCAGTAGCTGCTTAAATAGACTTAAGACCTGCTCAATAGGAAGGCTTACTAAAAGCAACATTAGGGATCCCTGTGGTTCTATACTGTCACTATGTCAATGTCAGGGCCCTGGTTGTGGGAATGTACCATTCTACAGTCACCAGATAGTACCGTGAAGGGGTTTGGAGAAAGTTTACAGTATCCGCATAATTTTTACAACTGTGACTGAATCTATAAGTGTTAAAAGCGTATTCGTAAAGGAAAAGAAATAGTATGGAATGGGAGAAAATGCATTGAGGCACAGAAAGTGCTAATTCTACCAACAGCAATCTCTTACCAGGTCATCTCATCAACCATTCCAACCCCTGCAAAGCAAGAGTAATGTTACTCTGACTTTAAAGACAAGCAAACAAGGCTGTATAGATGGCTCAGTGGTTAAGAGCACTTCCTGTTCTCCCAGATGACCCAGGCTCTGTCCCCTGAACCAAAAAAGCAGTTAACAACTGTCTGTAACTCCTGTTCAGGGGATTCTGACCTCCTCTTCTGGTGTCCACAGACACTGCCACACATGGTTTACAGAATACACACAGGCAAAACACCCACACACAAGACAAAAATGAATAAAAATCTTTTTAAATATTTTTAATAAAAGGAGACAAAAATAGAGACGCTAACTTGACTGAAGAAGCCAAGCAAGGCCTTCACCTAGGAGGAGTCTGGCCATACTGCTGAGGCATCCACTACCTAGCACCAGCATACTGAGTGTGCATTTTCTCATTCAGATCATTTGAACCAGTGTTGTATTCAGGTGCCTTTAAGTCTTTCTGACGAACTTTCCTTCCCTACATTTATAGGATTCCCATCTTTCTGCTCACATCACTCAATTAGCAGAGTGGCTTCCTACCAGGCCTATTTTTGTGCCTGGAATATTTAGTGCATGCTTTGAAACTTTAAGGGATCATGTATCATCATTTAAACCTCTATTTAAGACTCAGCTACTTTTATATCATTAGTAAGAGGGAAAAAGAAGTAAGGCAAGCACCCATTCTTAAGACTATTACTGGTAATGAGCACACCACATGGTCAGTCAGTCCTCCCTTTTCTTAGACAGTGATTGGCTCAAAATCAGTCATAAGCCCAGTCAACCAGAAAGGCCTTTTACACAACAGCTGATGCTTCTTTTTGCACTCCAGTGGATGTCAACTTGAGGTAATAGGCCATCTTGCCTGTTAAAAGGAGGCACTTACCTAAGGGGTGACACCTACCAGGAGGTGCAGACACAAAGGCCATGCAGACAGCATTTGAGCTGACTGAGAGCTGCACCGAAGGGAAGCCCTGCTCTGCCCTCTCATCTGAGCCATTTACACATTATAGTTGTCAGGGAAAAAATGGTGGTTTGAACAAATTTAGGAAACTCTGCCTCTTACAGATCCATAGTACACAGACTTACACTGTGAAGAACTTCAAGAAAGAAACTGTGAACTGGGCGGTAGTGGTGCACACCTTTAATCCCAGCGCTCAGGAGGATCTCTGTGAGTTCGAGGCCAGCCTGGTCTACCAAGTGACCGGATCTAAAGGAAACCCTGGAGAAAGAGAGAGAGAGAGAGAGAGAGAGAGAGAGAGAGAGAGAGAGAGAGAGAGAGAAACGTGTATTCACTGACCTTAGGAACTCTCTGAAAATTACTTTCTTACAGAACTCTTAAAGAAGGGAGGTGCAACTGAAACAAAAAAAGGGGGGGCGTTAAAGACAGACCTCAACCCTCCAACATTCCACAAAGATTACTTCCCTCTTGTGCTGGGAAATGATTTACTGCCATGTGCTCTGCTCTGCCTTCCAACAGGTCACTGTGTAAACTGCCCACTGTGTAAGCATACTACTGCCCAGCTCAAGCACGAAGTTCCCAGCAATGGTCCCTTCCGGCTGCACTGTCAAGAGCTTCCGCTCTATTGAAATTCACTACCTGGAAGCAAGCATTCTGTAACTTCTTCCATTTAGAAGACAAAATGCAAAATCTCTCAGAAGAAAAAAAAAATTCTTAGCTCCACTACAGTTCTCTCATTGAAGAAGCGGTTCTTCAAGAGTCATCTATATTTATATAATTATCCCCCACCTCCATTCTCAGGCCGTGGCCATCACACAACCAAAATGTCTGATTTAGATGGCATACAATGACATACCATGATTGATTCCCAGTCATCTTATCAGACACAATTTGCAGCATGTAACACAACCAGCTACCCCTCCTTGAAGTTTTTTCTCATGGGCATCAGAATGCCACACTCTCTTAGGTCTCCTACCACAAGCCACACATCAAGTGTCTTTGGTGTGCTGCTCCCCAGCCCTGGAATAGCCCATGGCTCCATTACAGGAATTCACCTCTCTACAGTCATTCCCCTGGTGATTTCATCACTCTCAGGCCTTGAAATGCCAACCCTGAGCCCATCCTTCTCTGGAACTCACACCCAGATGTGCAGCGGCCTGACTTTACAAGCCAAAAACAGAACTTCCGGTTCTCTCCCTATCTCACTGCATCACCTCACAGCCCTCCCTCTTTCCTTTAGGGGCAAACCAATATGTTTAGACCCAAAACCCTAAGATTATCCCTGGCTCCTTCTTGCATTCTTCCTAAATCCAATCCACCAATAAATTCTGTTGGCCTTTCTCAAAATATACTAAGGCTCTGTTTGTGAGCATTCTCACACATATGATATTCATGATCTTTAAATATTTTTTATTATATGCATGGTATGTGTCCAAGTGCAAGAATGCTAGTGCAGACAGGTGTGTGCCACGGTACCTGTATGAAGGTCAGAGGACAAGCTGCAAGAGTCACCAAACCCCCTGTTGCAGGCAGTTGTGCCGTGGCACCTGTATGAAGGAGTCAGCAGCCCCTTACGCCACCCCCATATTTGCTTGTTTTTGTTGTTCATGTTGTTTGAGGTTTTTGGTGTGGGGGTTTGGGAGCTTGTTGGTGGTGGTGGTTTGTTTTTGTTTTGTTTTTTTTCAGATATGGTTTCTGTGTAACCCTGGTTGTCCTGAACTCACTCTCTAGACAGGCCTCCAACTCAGAGATCCACTTGCTTCTTCCTTGAGCGCTCAGATTAAAGGTGTGTGCCACCAAGGGGAGAGAAATGGCTCAGTGGTTAAGAGCACTGACTGCTCTTCTAATGGACCTGGGTTCAATTCCCAACACTCATATGGCAGCTCACAACTGTCTATAATTATAAATCCAGAGGACCAGACACCCATGGCAAAACAGCTATCCACATAAAAACTTTAAAAAAAGAGAGAGAGAGAGAGAGAGAGAGAGAGAGTGTGTGTGCACCACCACTGCCCTATTTTGTTACTATTGTTTTTACTACTTTCTTTTTGAACTGCAGCACTTGGTCACCTGCCCACGTCTTTTACTCTCTTCCTACTAGACTACACATTGGGAAGAACAGAGATTTTAGGGGCTTTGCTCTGGTTGACCTATGGTGCACAGGACTGTAGCTAACACCCTGTAGCTGCTCAGTGGGTGGTTTGCCACAGACCACCCAGTATAACAAAGTATGGGCCTGGTTACCTCTGTCTGACATACTTTTCTCATCACTGTGACACTATTTGGGCTCACAATCTGAGAAGATACAGTCCATCCAGACAAAGGAGGTTTGATGGCATTAGGAGGTTAACCACACTACACGACAGTCAGGAAACAGACAGGGATGAAAGCGTGTGCTCGGGTAGCTTCCTCCATTTGTACACTTTTTAATTCAGTCTTGAAGTCTAGCCATTGGGGTGGTGCACCCACATTCAGGACAGAAATTCCTTCATCATCTAAACCTCTCTGGAAAACTCGAAGACACACCCAGAGCTCTGTCTCCTAGGAAAGTCTAAATTCTGTTATGTCAGTAAAGATTGACCATCATAACTTGCCACTGCCCCTACTGTACTAACCTTTAGACATGCTAAGTAAGCCAAACTAGGTCTTCACACAAGCTGCTGTTCGCCGGACTATCATCTGCAAGGCTTTCTGCAACACTAATCCATATGACGCCACTTTAACACAGGCCTTTCCCAGCCACCACAGCTAAAATGACCACACTGCCAAGAGCACACAGTCTAACTCTATGGGTGCTGCAATTTTCTTCCCATGATTAAGTACCTGACAGCATGGGTACCTGCACAACTCTCATACTACAACTTAACATTCATAGGCCCAACGCATATCTTACTTCCACTGCCAACACCTCCAACCACACTGGCACACAGCAGGCACACCATACTTAATGGCTAAATAAATAAAGATAATAATGCTTGATAATGTTAAACTTACCTAGTCTTTTCATAATAAAAGAGGAAAATCTTATCTATTATATATAATGGAATCTGTGATGAAAACTTAAGCTCTTGAGTTTCTTCTACCACTATTATCCTACAACAGTGAGGAAGGCTAAAACCAGAGAGCACCTCTGAACATTACTGAGAACTACTGAAGGATGGTGAATGATTAAATGTCATATTAAAGGTCAAAGTTCCGAAAAAGTTATACAATGTTTACATCAGGTCCACTGAAGGGAAATATAATTTAAATAACAAAACAAAAATTAAAAAACAGGGATAAAAGGAGTCAATACTAAACAATGTGGTTACAGAGTTAGACAGTACTAGCAAACACACAAAGCCAGTGTCCATTGAAGCTAATAGACTTGTACACTGATAAAGTTAGAATCAGAGTCTAGGCCTTCTCTCAATAATAGAAAAGCATAAACCATGTAAGAGTCTATTGTCGCAGGGCAATCTTACATCAATTTGATTAAAAAAAGGGGGTATTTTATTGGAGGGGATAAAACTTACAGATCAATGTCCCAAACCACATTCCTCTGGTCGCAAACAGGAAACCGAGTCCAGCAGTCAGCACGGAAGCCAGAAGCAAGCTAGCTGGAAGCCGGAAGCAAGCTAGCTGAAAGCAAGCTAGCTCGGAGAGCTGCTGAGGCCTTTTTTAAAATGAAAACCACGCCCCACGTTGGGCAGGTATCTTAGAAGCCATTGGCTGAAAGCAAGAGGGCTTAATCTCCTGCAGCAAGAGTCTAATATAATACTGAGAAGTAAACATCCCAGAAAACTGAAGATTCATAAAAACAGGATCAATTTCAACTACACAAACAGTAAGTATTCAAACAATATGTTACCTACCATTATCTTGATGAGAAGTCAGACTAGCCAAATCCTTGTGGCTCCCTAAAAGCATGGCACAGCTAGTACAGTTTTCTGCGGAACCACTGCCAATACATCTTAAGCTATACAACACATCTTTCGTCCAGCAACTCAATCACTAGAATTTGACTTTAAGAAGTCAAATCAATGTAATATAATACAGATATTCTCAAGTCTGACTCTATATCAGTTTCACAGTCTCATTTATCTCTATGAGCAAGCTAAAGTTTTTACTTCAGACAAACTGGTAAATTTAAAAAAAAAAAAGACTTAAATTCTCAAAAATATTTAAGTACCACAGAAATGAATTTTAGAGGAAAAAGGTAATAGTTACATAAAATAAAGATCTCTTAGAAACTCTTCTCAAAGGCACAGGAAGTCAGGTTTCATAGAGGGAATAAAGACAGAAAGGACAGAGTACGGTAGAGTAGTGAGTTGCTCCTTATGTAAACAAGCGAATTGGTAAGGAATGTCTCATAATAACAAACACCCAGAACCATGAATTTTCAGTAGCAACAGTCCTGGATCATGAGGGCTCACTCTGATTCCCCGAGGAGCTTCTGGAAATTACTACCAACAAGATGGGTTCAATGGGGAGAGGAATGAACAAAAGAAGAAGAAAGAAAATGACCAACAATGAAACCCTAGGCCAGCTGAAACTAGGAACGGAACCTGAGCACCAATAGATTAAACTCCCAGCAATTCTCTTCTATGATCAGCCAAGAACACAACCCAATGTACCACATTAGTACTTTCCACAGTGAGATTTCCAACAGCAGCAGTAGCATCAGGTGGAACCTGAACGAAATGAAGTCTGTGCCTTCATCACAGACACGCTGAATCAGTTATTCTGAGTGAAGCCAGGCTCAACATTTTGTTTGTTAGTCATTGTTCTAGAGTTATTATTTCATAAAGACTGACAAGAAGGAATGTCAAATAGACATTACTGAGTCAAATTATTTTTTTGGGATTTTTTAATCAAATGATTTTCACATAAGTATAAGAATGATTCAATGGGAGAAAGAACAGTGTTTTCAATAAATGATATTAGAACAACTAGAGAGCCACAAACAAAGAAATGGAGCTGGAGCCCATCTCACATCATACTCAAAAATCAATTCAAACAGGGCTACAGACTTAAATTTAGGAGATCTAATACTATGAAACTCTTATAACTCACTCAAGCATAAATCTTGCCAACATTAGACACCGGTTTCTTAGTTATGACACCAAAAGCACGAGCAATAAAAGAAAGCAACAGATCAGATTTCATCACAATTAAAATGTGTGAGCCAGGCACAGTGGCTCAATCCTGAAGTCTCAGCACTTGGGGAGAAGTAGGAGGATGAGGAGTTCAAAGCTGTCCTCGAAAAAAAAATCAAAATTGAAGCTAACCTGGGTTATGTGAAACCTGTTCTCAGGGGGAAAAAAATCAATTTTTATGCTTCAAGGACAACATGGAAATCATGAAAAGACAGCCCATGTAGTAGGAGAAAACAGCAAGTCGTATAATATGATAAGGGCCTAGTATCAAAGTAAATAAAGAACTCAAAACTACAAACAACCCAAATTAAAAAAAGGGAAAGGGATCTGAACAGACATATTTTCAAAGGAGATATATAAGTACCTGGTAAGCACGTAAGATCTGTAAGTAAAATGAGCCATAAGGGAAAGGCCATTAAAACCCACAAAGATACAGCTCATTGGGACAGCTAGAATCACAAAGACAGGTAACCAAGTTAACTGAGATGAATCACATTGCAAAGAAAAAATATTAATAACCAGGCCTGGCATGGTGCTGCACATCTTTAATACCAGCACTTGGGGGCTTAGTCTACACAAGAAAGCTCCAGGCTAGACAGGAATACACATTAAAGACAATGTCACACACACATAAAAATTAAAAGAAATAAAATAATGCAGCTAGAAGAGGTATAGAAACAAGCCTCAAGAATGCCATATTTGGGCTGGAGAGATGGTTCAGCAGTTAAGAGTACCGACTGCTCTTCCAGAAGACCTGAATTCAATTCCCAGCACCCATGTGGCAGCTCACAACTACTGTCTCTAACTTCAGAACCTGACACCTACACACAGACAATACATGTAGGCAAAACACCAATACATATAAAATAAAAAATAAATGATTTTAAAAGTCCAATTTTATGTCAGAGAATTAGAATATAACAAAGATCAAGCAACAGTCAAACCAAAAAAATTAGATATGCCACAGAGACTAAAGGAAGAGTGCATGTCCATGCTACTTAATGAAAACGAAAGATTAAAGAAGAAATGCAAGAAAATTCTAAGAAATTATTAAGAAATAGGACCTCTTCAATCACTCAAACGATTTAAAATAAACCAATACCTTGATTATGAGAAATTGGCCTCAAGTCCTCCTGAAAGATGAATCTGGAAAATTAAAATTAATTAGAAAATGCAAGTATCCTGTAACTCCCAAAACCACTCTAAGGCCTCTTTACAACTACCTTAAAAAAAAAAAAAAAAATTGGTCGCATCTGGCCACAGTGAAAACTGCTTAGCCCGCACAGTAACACCACAGCTCAGTGAAATTCACCAAGTAAGGCTCGTAAAGACACAAGAAAGTCTTCTAAGCACGGGGACGGGAAAGAGGGACAGGGGGGGCGGGGGCAAAAACTCAAGTCACCTGCGCCTTCAGTGTAAAACCCTCTTTTGCTCAGCCTGATCACGAAGCACAAGTCCATTCCCGAGGAAAGTGTGGGAAGAAACGAGGCCGGACTGTAAGTCCTTGACTATGCCAGCATCATCCGAGGCCACACGGACCTCTCGGGGCAGCGCTCCAGCCTCCGAGTCCCCACCGCAGCTGCCAGATCTTTCGCAAACTGCGAAAACAAGCAAGCGATCGGCCCAAGGAGGAAAATCTGCGGAAACAAAACTCCGCCCAAAAAGCAGCGCGGCCCACAGTCGCTCCGCATCGGTACAGTTGTCCCTCGTATCCACAAATCCGTAAACTCACCTGTCCAAAGTGAGAGAAAAGCCACACGCCACTGTCAGGAAACTGCACAGAGTTCAGATGGAGCGCGCCATGACACTTGTGTCCCGCCAGGCTTATTTGCGCATGCTCCGCGACGGTAGCCGGGAGAAGTCAAAACGCGCCATTGTTTCAAGTTTGCGTAGGGTTTTAATTTTTTACTTGTTGCTACATTTTTCTGTAAATAAAGACAAAAATACACTCCTACGTCATTATGTTTTCATAATATCTTACCAAATAGCTTCTGCTGAGTCCTTATAATCTGTTCCGGACAGCTAAGAGATTAACACGAACATCTCGCCATTTATTATTACTATTCCTATTTCGGATAAAGGAACTTGAGAATGTAAATACTTCCCAGAGTAATTACTCCCGGAGGAAATCTTTTCATTACATTTTACATTTTACCAGTTTATCTGTCTGTCTGCCTATCTATCTCGATCTCGATCTCCTTTGAGACAGCTTCTATGCATCCCTGACTGCTCTGGCACTCCCTATATGGGCCCGGCTGTCCTCGAACTCACATAAATCAGCCTGGCTCTGCCTCCCAAATGTGGGCATTCAAGGCATGCACAACCATGCCCAGCTAATTCCCTCCATTTCTTTAGAAAAGTATAAACAAGGAATGTTTAGTCTATTGAATAAGAATAGAAATCGTTTAACACTGATGTCTGCTTTTAAGGAAATTTAGGGGTTCTTTTTACTCTTTTTTCCTTTTCCTGGATTTCTTTAAAAAAAAAAAAAAAGATTTCACTTAGGTATCCTAAGCTACCTCAAGCTCTTGATTCTCCGGCCTGCATCTGCCTCCTACTGCTGGAATTACAGTTGTGACCCACTGCACCAGGCTTAGAGCTCTGCTTCTACAGAGACAATTAAGCCTAGGCAGTCTGGTTCATTTAATAATTTCATAAAAATATTAGGAATAAAATGTAATACTTTCTTTACCAGTAACGCATAATTTCAAATAGAGCAAAACGAAAAGAATAATATGAAAAATATGGAATAAAATCTTTATGTCTTTAGAAAGATGCTGGAGGGTGAGTGGCTTCGGTTTGGTTGGTTTTGGGTTTTGACAGTTCATGCCTTGGGGCTAAGCAAGAACCGCACCGCTGAGCCGAAGATACAGTCCCTAGTTTTTCATATTAGTCCACAGAAAATATTGAAGGGAAAACAATGTGAAGAATAACCAAGTCAGTGAATTCTTATTACCCTCAGTGGACAAAAAAAAAGAGTAAATTCAGAAATTATACAAATTTAGAAACAAATTTGGCTTCTGATCTTAGCATCATCTATTGGACTAATGAATTTGAACCAATCAATGACCTTTTCATGAAATAAACCATTTGTGTGTTTAATTTGCTCTTATAAAATCAGAAATGCATATGAACTTTTTATGCAGAAATTAGATAAACGTAACAGTGGCAGGCTTAAGACAGGCTAATCTATCTGTTAGGTTAACAGGAAAGTGTAGGTGCTCCCAATTTGTGATGTTCGGGAAGCCACCAGGCATTGGGAAAATATGCCATGATTTACATTAACTTTCAACAGCCTATGCTCAAAATCTAGCTCCAGTTTCTCAAGCAACAAGGGGATGGGTTAGCACACAAGAATCAATGTTGGATGCAGGAACTGAGATCAGATATGAGAAATTGTTGACAGAATAAAAAAGCCACCATGGCTGAAAACCATATATCAACAGAAAATTTTGAAGGAAGTTTTTTTTTTTCAAGAGTTGGATGGACCCAACAGGAAAAAATGGTTGTGGGAACAAAGAGAAAACACAAGGAATAATATATCACCGTCAAAAGAAAGACTGCTTCAAGTGGGTGAGTGCTTCAGTGCAGAAGGTAAAATATATAATATATAAGAAGTTCTTATATAATTATAGATAATATGATGTGAAATCACCTAATTGTCTTTAGAGGGATGCTGAAGGGTCATCTTACCAAGTAACCACTAGAGGTCAGACTGCTGTGCTTCTGACACCAGCTATTCCCGTCTATCATTTCACATAAATATGGATGCTTTAATTCCATAATTAATTTTCTCTTTCCATTCTCCCACTCTCAGTACAAGTGGTTAAGAGGCTATACAAGTGGCCTGTGACGCTTGTCAGAACAATGAGAATACCACAGTCTCTTGCCGTAGAGCAGGTAACCCACACTGGGCCCAGAATTCTGGGCTTTGTCATCTGCAAGAATCTGAGGCTGAATCTTCCAGGGCTACCACAAAATGAATGAATGAAGTGAAGAAACCCTGCCCATGACAAGGCTGTTTCAAAGGAAAACACAAGTGAGCTACAAAGAGAGAAAAGATCAGTCAATTCTAAAGACAATGTTAAGACCCCTGCTACATCACATACCCAGTGCTGTATTTGTTTCTAACCTAGTATTTATTTCTAAGTTGTTCAATTTTGTGTGCAAGTAAATCTCTATATTTTTATCTTAAAACAACCCAAATTCATTTTTATCTCTTGCAACCAAAACAGTTCTTTCCATTGTTTGTTGTTGTTGTTGTTGATGATGATGATGATGATGTTTTGGCTTTGGTTTTTGTTTTAATTTTATTGAGTCAGGTTCTCATTTATTCCAGACTTCTGGCTCCAAGCCTACCATGTAGCTAAGAATGAATTCAAATTTCTGATCCTCCTGCCTCCACCTTCCAAATGCTACTATAAAAGGCATATATCAAAACATACTAAAATTTGTATTGTTATATAGTTTGCCAATGATTAAAAATATTAACTCACATCTGTTGTATAACATTCTCATGGTTTACAAATATTAGTGGGAGACATGATGTTTTCTCTGTCCTTCTAATGCATGACCTAATGCTAACACGTTTGTTTTTGTGGGGAATATGGCTCAGTGTTAGAGCCTTTGTCTTTAATGCCGAAGACCTCAGGTTAGCTCTCCACTGCTGTAAACATTAACAGTAGATCTGTCGTTACATGAACTGAGTTAACGTGATCTTCACTGCAAGGATTCAATACACTAAGGACTAGTCTATGTGCTCAGGAGATGAAATATAGCAAAGTCCCTTCCTTTTTAAGAGGGTAGCAGATACAGATAAAATATAATGAACATAGCCAGGCATAGTGGCACTCTGCTTTAATCCAGCATTTGGGAGGTAGAGGCAGAGGGATCTCTGAGTTTCATGCTAGTCTGGTCTACATAGTGAGTTTCAGTCCAGCCAACGTAGTGAGACCCTGCCTAAATAAATGGTGCAAAACAGGAGAGGAAAATACATCTACTGACTCCTGACCTCTACACAGGCATGGCAGGAAAGTATGCATGCATGTACTCAAACACACACACACACACACA
>JAQHUG010000008.1:6399224-6416163 GCA_028555095.1 Dicrostonyx torquatus
GCCAGGGAGAAGAATGACATTTCCATGAGCAGAAAAATAAGGGGGAGGAAAGGCTACAGATAGAGAAAATATGGGAAGAAAAAAGAAAGATAAAGAATATGGAGTCGTGTCTACCCTCTACCCGACCATACAATTGGTGGCTTGTTTCATAACAAGTGCTTAGAGGTATACCTTAAGAAATCTCATAAACGTGTTTAGATGGAGAGTAATAGAAAAATCCTTTTTCTCTTTAAATGGCATAAGTTGAGATACTTTTTCTTTTTTTTTTCTTTTCTTTTCTTTTTTTTTTATTTTGTTTTTCGAGGCAGAATTTCTGTGTAGCTTTGAAGCCTGTCCTCGAACTCGTTCTTGTAGACCAGGCTAGTTTCAAACTCAGAGAGATCTGCCTGCCTCTGCCTCCCAAGTGCTGGATTAAAGGCGTGCGCCACTGCCCAGCTCTAAAGTAATTTTTAATTACTATTTGAGAATTTCATGCATTCAAGTCTATTCTGTGTTTGGTAAAATCCACCCCAGACTCCCTCCCACCTGACAGCTCCTCTCATACACCCTCACCACTTTTCCCTCCCAAGATTTTTATATTTATCTTTTTAAACTTTTTATCTGGAAACCATTTCAAACTCCTTTTTCTTTTTGAGACAGGGTCTCTCTCTATAGTCCCGGATGTTCTGGAACTTGCCATGTAGACCAGGCTAGCTTCAAAGTAACAGAGACTTGCCTGCCTCTGCCTATCAAGTTCTAACATTAAAGGCGTTCACTATCAAACCCAGCTAATTTCAAACTTCTTGAAAGTTGCCAAAATACTGTAATTGATACATATATAATACATATATAATATTCATCCCCAGATAATAACACCTCATCAGACCAAAAAACAGTGATCACAGCCAGGAAACCACCATGGACGTAATGCCATTCCAACTGCAACAATCCTGGGAAAGTCTTTATTTTCTTATCTTCCCTAAGCTTGATACTTTGAAAGAAGACAGGTGCAGTTGTTTTGTAAAACATCCCTCAACTTGAGCCCACTGATGTTTTCACAGATACCTTCGTGGGATTTTGTTGTTGTTGTTGTTGTTGTTGTTTGTTTGTTTTCCATATGTTTTGTTTTGTTTTGAGACAGGGTCTCACTGTGTAGCCTTGGCTGGCCTGAAACTCAGAGAGCTCCACGTGTCTCCGCCTCCAAGTACTAGAATTAAAGAAAGATATGTGCCCCTACACCTGGCACAGCTATATTTTAGTACTGGACTTGGGAAAGAACACTACGAGAGAAATGTTGTCTGTGCCCCTTGGCCTATCTCAACAGAAGCGTATGACGCATCTCATTAACAGGGACGTACTTCGAACACTTGGTCAGACCACTGTACAAGGGCTCTTCCCACTGTTTTCAGTAAGGGAAGACACGCCGAGATTACAGAAGCATCTTGTTTCAGAGCATGTTGCTGCCTCTAATTGCAGCATCTCTAAATGACCCTGCAGGGAACAATTATCACTGTGGTATTTGCCAAATGGGAACTTTCCATTTCTATCATTCCTTCTACTTATATTATCGAATGGGCTTTCCCGTCTCCTTTATCCATTCAATTATTTATATCGGTATGGATACACAGTGTTCAACTTATATTATAGCTTCTAACCCATTGTTACTATTACTTTGTTGTTCAAATTATCCAAAATTTGGTCATGGCCTTGGGTTGCCTTCAGTGTTCTTTGGACTTGTCTGCCCTTCAACTATACACGCATGCTTTTTTTGTTTTTTTCTCTTACTGCAGTACATCCCAAGCTCTCTTGTACTTTCTCTGGCCGGTCCTTGCACTCTGTCTATTCTCCACAAAACTATAGTTCCCGTCAGTTTAACATGATCTTTAGAAACTAAGATAGGAAGCCAGACATTGTGGAACACATCTACCGTCCCAGAACTTGGTAAATGGAACAAGAGGATCAGAAATTTAAGAACAGCTACATAGAAGTTTGAGGCCAGCCTGAGTACAAGAGGCCCTATCTCAAAAAACAGAAACATTTTGATGTGTGGTATTTTAAAATTTAAGCTTAAAAATGTTTTTAAAGCAACAACCAAAAAAATTTAAAATTACATCAAACAGAAAAACACCAAAGATTCCTAGTAAGGTGTTAGCATGACTATCAATGGTCAGCTAAAATATTTTACTGGAAATGTATTTCTTTGCCAAGTTCCAGAATGTGGTTGGTTGGTCATGGCCAGGAAGGTGTGGAAAGAGAAAATAAAAAAATTGTTAAGCCTAGTTACTTTTGTAACCATAAGGCATTCATAGCTATTGTTTGATGGGAGAACAAACACAAAGAGAGAAACAGACAGACAGACATACAGACACATAAACACATACACAGACAGAGAGACAGACACACACACACGCACACAGAG
This sequence comes from Dicrostonyx torquatus, assembly GCA_028555095.1. Taxonomy (NCBI): domain Eukaryota; kingdom Metazoa; phylum Chordata; class Mammalia; order Rodentia; family Cricetidae; genus Dicrostonyx; species Dicrostonyx torquatus. The sequence goes on from JAQHUG010000008.1 coordinate 6,401,623, forward strand.
ACAGACACATAATACACACAGACACATTTGTACACTCCACATTTGCACATCTACTAGTGTTACATTTCTCACTAGTTTCATGCCCCTCCCAACACACAAACTTTACAAATGCTGAATCTGTAGGCAAAATTCAGACTTGCAATTCCATCAAGCGACTCTTAGAATGCATAGCGGAAAAAAAAAAAAAGCCAGAGAGGGTCTTGCTGGTAAGGAGGTCTTTCTCAGAGAAAAGAACAAGCTGCTAGCTGCTGGTTTCATGAGAATGCACTCCCTGAAACTACAGACAGAAAGGGCCACAGAAGTATTCCATTTCAGCTTATTTACTTATTCCAAACATCTGCAAGGCCCTCTCCCAGGCTGTCCCTTCAGCAGGAGAGTTAGGAGCAGAGATCAAAAGGAAAAGCAAGGAGAGCAAAAGAAAGGGCGAACAAAAGGTCTTTTGTTTTAAAGTCGGGTTCTCATATTTCCCACTATAAATTCTCAGATGTTAGTAAGGAGGTAGAGAAAAATGGTTAGTAAAAGGAACTCAGTGAATTGTTGCAGAGACTATTTTTAAAAAAATTGTTAACTTTCAGTTTATTTATTTCGTTTGTGCACACATGCAACAGGGACCACTTCCAGGAGTCAGTTCTCTCCTTCCACTATATGTGTCCCAGGGATCAAATTCGGGTCCTGGGACTTAGTGGAAGGGGCCTTAAGCAGCTGAGCTATCCCAATGGCCCAGACATCTGTTTTCTTTTTTTCCTTTTTTATTTATTTTTTTTTCCGAAATAGGGTTTCTCTGTAGCTTTGGGGCCTGTCCTGTAACTAGCTCTTGTAGACCAGGTTGGCCTTGAACTCACAGAGATCTGCCTGCCTCTGCCTCCCGAGTGCTGGGATTAAAGGCGTGCGCCACCACCGCCCAGCCAGACATCTATTTTCAAGGCATATATTTATTTCTATTATGGATAACTATCAGTAAAATTTAGTCATATATTTAAAGATTTTAATTTATTTACATGAGTGTCTGCCTACATGTATGTATGCATGTACATCACATATATGCCTGGTGCCTGAGTAGGCCAGAAGAGGGCAAGGGATCCCCTGGAACTGGACTTACAGAAGGTTTGTGAGGCACCATGTGGGTACTGGGAATCAAATCTGGGTCCTCTGGAAGAGCAGCCATGGTTAGCAACTGCTGGCCCATATCTCCATCCCCAATCCCCAACTGCCTGGTTCCACAAACACTAATTTACAAAAACTGGACAGTAATCGATTACCTATAGTGACATATTGTTTGTGTTTTTAATAAATGAAGCTTGTCTGAAGATCAGAGGGCAAAGCAGTCACACTAGTCAGCCATACAGGTCATGGAGTGGTGGCACACACCTTAATCCAAGGACTCTGGAGACAGAGGCATTCAGATCTCTGTGAGTTCAAGGCTACTCTGGGCTACATAAGATTGATCCAGACAGAGATCCAAGGGTGGTGGTTCACACCTTTAATCTCTGTGTTTGGGAGTCACACACCTTTAATCCCAGCATGAGGGAGGTGGAGACAGGAGCGATATGGCTGGGCAGAGAGAGGAAGATAAAGGGGAAGAGACAGGAATTCACTGGAGCGTGGAGTCTGAGGATTCATGGAGACAGGATCTCGCCATTTGGTCTGAAGATTTGGCAGAGGTCAAAGGTCTCTCTAGTAGGTGGCTGCTTTGCCCTCTGATCTTCAGGCAGGCTTTATTAAAACACAAATAATATACTACTACTTTTCCTTACTTGTCTACCATTGAGCAACTGTGTCAGAGCATAAATATTTTTTCTTATAGAAAAGAACCTGTTGTGGCCAACTACTGAGGTCGGGCTATACTCTACCCTAAGTTATTCCAGACTGCTTAGAAGCAGTAACTTTTAAGGCTGTCCTTTGCTCTGGGAGACCTTCTCTTAGAAGAGGCTTTGGACTCCATTTTGAGGCAGAAGAACCCTGCAGCCCCTGAGTGAATCAAGGAAGAGCACCATGCGGCAGGCACTACACATCTGGCCCAGACTGATGATTGACTAGTTCCTGGGACTAGAAAGGAAGCTACCCTATGATTCTCATTGGAGAGAATTAAAGCTGAGGGTCACACAGGCATATTAAAATCCCGTCAAGAGAACTAGACCCAAGAATTTATGGAGCACATCAGTTAGAAGAAGGGGTGTAACTTGCTCTCCTGGACCCCATAAAATGACACAAACCTAACACCGTGATGGCATGCTGCCACGCCAACCTATCATCTAATACCTGGGGGGTGTGTGTCAAGGCCCAGTGGCCCTCTGACTTGCGTCAGCTCCTGCTATGGACACAGCCTACTTGACTATCTACCCCTCCACCTACTCACCCTTCTGGACCTGGCCAACTGCTTTCTGCTCCAGCCTGGTTCGCCTTTTTCATTTCAAAGCTTAATTCTGCATCTTCGCTCTCAAGCCTGACTCCTTCATCTCCACCAGCAGATTTTACTAGCAGCTTCCACCAGGCATTGGTCTGCTTCATTATCTTATCTACACAGAGTCTTTCTCAGCCCCTTCTGAATGCAACCTGTTTTACTCGTATTCTTCCCGTACCCCATAAACATGTATACTAATATAGAAACATATTCACTAGACACTATGTGATATGTGATAGAAGAGATAAAATTACTAATTAAGACTGGAATAAAAGCAAGGCAATGGTGGCTCACACCTTTCATCCCAGCACTAGGGAGGTAGAGGCAGGTGGATCTTTGTGAGTTCGTGGCCAATCTGGTCTACAGGGTGAGTTACAGGACAGGACAGCTAAGGCTACACTGAGAAACCCTATATTGAAAATAAAAAAAGACTAGAATAACTTCCTTTTTACCTTGGCCAAACTGTGAATTTTATTACAAATTCCTGCTATTGGAATGGCTAAGTGTGGTGGTTTGAAATAAAATGGCCTGGATAGGTTCATACAGGGTGGTATGTTGGAAGGTGTGGCCTTGTAGGAGGAGGTGTGACCTTATGCATCTTAGCTCTCTTTCTGATGAACTAAAATGTAGTATTCTCAGATCCTTCTCCAGCACCATGTCTGCCTGCATGCTGACATGTCCCACCATGAAGATAATGGACTAAACCTCTGAACTGTAAGCCAGCCCCAATTAGATGTTTTCCTCTTTAAGAGCTGCCATGTTCATGGTGTCTCTTCACAGCAATATATCCTAACTAAGACACTAAGCCTTGTGAATTTATTATTATTCAATAAATTCTGATATTGTGAAAAGACGCAAGTATGTTTGTCTATGCTTCTGGCATAGCTCACTCACGATACCTGCACTAATTTTGTTTGAGTCAGGCCAGCCTGAGCTACCTCAGCCTCAGTGAGGATGTGACTAAGCAAGTTCAATCAGAGCCTAATAATGTCGGGCCACTGTGGTGGATCTTGTGGTGACATATGACCGTTGCTGGCATCTTCATCATACCTTAGCCTCCCTGGCAATAGACCCATAGATGAGAACATGGTAACAGCTACAAGTCACTAGGTCCTATTGAGTAAACTATGACAATGTTCCCCAGTTATATTGATCAATCTAGAGTAGACCTGTCATCAAGCTGGGTCAATCAGAGCTCATTCCCCATGAATTAAAAATTGAGAGGCTTCACTTGGGAGTCAGAGCAGACACATCTCTGTGAGTTCAAGGCCAGCCTGGTCTACATAGTGAGTTATAAGATAGCCAGAGCTATATAGTGAGACCTGTCCCAAACACAGACACACACACACACAGACACACACAGACACACACACACACACAGAGAGAGAGAGAGAGAGAGAGACAGAGAGAGAGAGAAAGACAAAGACAAATACAAAGACAGAGAGAAATTGAGAGACCTGGGGATGATAAGTGGTTAGGCAATTACCTAGCATGTATGTGAGGACACAGGTTCAATCCCCGATACTGAGGAAAAAAGTCATGAAAGTTTTTACTGCTAAAATAATAGTATAAATCTCTAAAACTGTAATCCAAGCACTTGAGAAGTAAAGAGAGAAGGACAAGAATTCAGTATAATCTTTGGCTACATAATGTGTTCAAGATTAGCACAGACTATATGAAACCCAGTGTCAAGAAAGAAATAAAACAGGAAGAAAGGGGTGGGGGAGAGGGAAGGAAGGAAGGAAAGGAGGAAAAGAGAGGGGAAGAAAAGACTATAACATTGCCCAGCCGGTTATATAGTACACTGCTTTATTAGAGAAGTTCTGTGTAACTGCTAGAAAGGAATGTTCTAGAAAGAGAATGAAAGGGAAGCGAAGCATGAAGAAAGAAGTAGAAACACTGAAGAGAAAATGATGGTTCTCATTCTGCAAAGGCAAGGTTACATTCTTATTTATTTTATGAGTGGGAGCACACCATGCATGTGTGTGAAGACTGGAGGACACTTTCAGACATTGGTTTTCCCCTTCCACCATGCATCTCCCAGGAACTGAACACAGGTCGTCTGGCAGCAGGCCCCTTTACCCAGTGAACCCTCTCCGTAGCCCCAGGTTGCATTGTGTTTCTTAGTTCTACAAAGGTACACCTTTGAACCCTTACTCATTTCCTTTCCTAAAGCTAGCTCCATCCAGTGGGTTTCCCTGTCAACAGTATTTACTGACCACTGACTGTGCTGCCTGTGGCATTACCAACAGAGAAGGTTGATGGATGTGCCGAGGAAAAACATAGCTGAAAAAACAGCAGATGAAAGAGACCGAAGAGAGCACTAAGTTGATGGTGAGATACCAGCGGTCGTGAAGGTCCTAGAGGTTGCACTTTATAACTACATACCTGCGCCCGTGACAGCAGGAATGGAAACTGCAAGACCCCAAAGAATGAGATCTGAAAGGAAAAGCTGGTCTGGGTGGATATCCCTGACAGGATATCCTACACTTCCTAAAGGATCAGAAGGTTCCTATCTAGCTGGAAGCTTTCTGGAAAAAAACAGAGACATGCCATCGTTCCCCTTCCTTGAGAGTTAATCCAAAAGGACCCGTCAATCACCTGGACAGAAAAATACTCTCCAGGAAGCTATCTGGTCCAGCAATGTTAAGAAATCGTATAAATCCTACTAAAAACCTAAGTTGGTACAACAAGCTCTCTGGCCACTGGCCACTCTCACTCTGTGTTTTCCATTTTGGCCTCTGGATACTTGTATTATTGTTGTTGTTGTTGTTATCGTCATCATTGTCATTGTCATCATCATCATCGGATTTTTGAGACAGGGTTTCTCTGTGTAGCCCTGGCTGTCCTGGAACTTGCTCTGTAAACATGACTGGCCCTGATTTCAGAGATCTTCCCACCTCTGACTCCCAAGGGATGAGGTTTAAAGGCATGTGCTACCCCACCCGGCTTAGGGCACTTTCTTTTCTTTACTTCATGATAAACTCTGCCTGCTTTCTACAGTGCACTCTGTCGTTGAGATTTCTGCAAAGAACCGTCAAGCTGGATTGAGAAACAAGAGAAGGGCAAATGGAAGACGCCCAACTGAAAGAAGAGGCAGCAATAAGGAGGAAGCTGGACAAATGAGTTGGTGACGTGGTGATAGCCAGGTATTGAGAGGAAGGATAGAATTCGGTTCAGAGAATGAGCTGTCACCTTCTAAGTTAGAACAAGATGCAGGATGTGGCTGGCACATGGGGCTGCTAAGGGAGGGGATAATTACATAGATCAAGGCCCTTCAGGGCTAAGAAATGGAATGCAGAGGGCGGGGAAACCACTCACTTGCTGTTCTTTTGGGGGACCTGGGTTTGATTCCCAGCCCCCATGAGGGGCAGCTCACATTCTCCAGCTCCAGGGGATCTGACACCTTCTTCTGGCTTTCCTGGAGACCCCCCCCCACACACACAGACACACAAATAAACTTTTTTTAAAAAAAATTGTGGTGGATAATTTGCCTAAGAAAGTGGCAAAAGTTAGAAAAAGAGAAATGTGAACCAAATGCCAAGCTTTTGTGAATATGTATTAGAAATGGGGACAATTTAAGAATCAAAATTATGCTGAGACTTTTAATTCTCCAATGTCAATAAGAAGAAACTGAGTGGATAAAGTATTGTATAAAAAGTATTGGTGTTATCAAATATAGAATCAGATTATATTGAGTTAATTAAGTGAATTACATAGCCTGTTTTTATAATGCATATGAAATATTGTCTATGCTACTCTGCTGCAATAAACTTGCGGGGATTTGGCTTCCCAGAGCGAATCATAACAGAAAGTCAGAGGACAGCTGGCCATCAACACATTACTTTATATCGCAGAACTGATTTTTCTAAGGGTTCCACAGGGTAGGGGTGCACACTCAAGCTTTGTAGACGTCACTGATTACTGCCAGAGTGGTCCTTGAATGAGTCTTTGCCTAACACGACCTGTGTGCTGTTTCTGTTGCTTTGCCTGGCTTCATGTTTCATGTATAGACACGAAAGACATTTTCTGCATTTCCTTATGCACAATCTGCTCTCCTAAGTATGCCCCAGCGCTAATACTGCACCTCTTCAGCAGCATCCTGGGAAGGCTTCTTCTACGTCAGTGATCATCATTTGGTCTCCTTTGATGCAAAGTAAAGGTGAATAGACGAGGCTTGCAATAGACTAGGCTTCGAGTCCTAGGAAAGCCACTTTCTAATTCCATGAGTTTGGCCAACACACTTGAACTCTGTGAACTTCATTTTCTTACTTGAAAAGGTGAGACATTAAAGATCCCAATAACACCATCTGATAAATGTTGTGGTTCAAATGGAAATGTCCCCATAGGCTCTGGTATTTGAATATTTGGTCCCCAGTGGGAAATGTTGTTTGGGGTCGTTTAGGAGGTGCAGCCTTGGTGCAAAAAATATGTCACAGGTGGCAGGCTTTGAGATTAGAAGCCTTGTGCCATTTCCAGTTCACGGTCTTTGTTCTATGTTTTTTATTCAAGATATGATCTCTCAACATCCTGCACCAGCCGCCATGACTGCGGCTTGCTGCCATGCTTCCCCACAAGAGGACTCTAACCCTCTGGAACTAGGTGCCCACATAAACTCTTTCTTGCATCAGTTGCCTTGGTCATGGTGTTTTGTCTGAGCAAAAGAAAAGTAGCTAAAACAGACAGCATATGTGTAAGGAGAGAGAAGAAACATCACTTACTTAAATTCCTTTCATGATCTAACATAGGAGTTTGGAAGACGTGTTTGGTGTGTTCCTTGAGACTGGGATATCAAGAGCCAAGTTCTCCTATGAAAATATATTCTGGGAAGACTGAATTCTCTTTATTTTTCAGGGAATTGAACAAAGTTCACACATGCAAGATTTTACCAGTCTAACTAGGAGAGTAGGCAAGTCTGTGAGGAAGAAGCCCCATGGGAGTGGGCTTGGAAGGAGCTGCAGGGTGTTCCTGAGCGGTTCCCATGGTTCTCTCAGCTGAAGGCTGGCATGCTTTCCCAACCCTACAGTTAGAGACCATAAAATCTGCAGCTCTGCAAATCAGATTTCACCCTGCCCACGAAGAATTAGTCAACATTTACCGGCATAACACTGAATAAAATATTCCTATGTCAGAGCAGAAAGAAAGAGGCTTTGAAAAATGACAAATCAAGGGAATTTTTTGTGTTTTCTCATTTTTCCTTTGACATTTTCAGAAAAGTCCCTTTTATTTATTCACTAGTATTTTTATGCAAGCTCAGTCTTGAAGGAGTTGAGGACAAAGTTACAACTGACACCAAAATACCAACCGACTAGCAATATCTTTCTTTATCAGTATTGTTCACAACAGAAGGAACAGGGCCTTTCTTCCTCCATGTTATTCCACTGGGTTTTTTTTTCCCTTGGGGACAACATGCATCTTTGAGAAACATAGCTCAGGGCCCTCAATTATGAGTGGCCATTGCTCTGTTTGAGCCCCAAGAAAGCAGTGACATTCTCTCTGGGGTGTTAATGCTCAAGCAGGTACCTAGGATAAGAAGCAGGCAGGGGAAGGGTTAGGGAGGGTAGGGGCTAGGGAATGGGGTGGAGATGGAGAGCATGGGGAGCTAGGGGAAAAAGCATTCCAGAGAACAGAAACTCACAGGTTCTGAGATGGGGGAAGAATGGACTAGTAAGAAAGGACTGTATGAACAAGGAGATTGGCATGAGCTAAAATGCAAATGTCAGCAGAGATCAGGAGACTGGGTCTTCTGTGCTCTTCCCCAGCAAAAAATACTTATTACCCTCGGGGAACCTGTCAGGGATCATGTTGTCAAATTACCTGATGCTTACTGTAACACTGACTGAAGGTGGCCTGACAGATACAATATTAATAAAGGATAGCCTTAAGGGTGCGGAGGGCACACTTGTCTCCAAAATTCTATCTATGAGTAAAGTCAGATGGGCTGAGAGCTAGAGCGCACGTCAGAAGGTGCTGTGACTCAGAACCACGTGGTCAGATTGAGAGATATGTGTCCTATTTTGTGTGAACTGTCAACCTGACAGGTAAAAAAGGTCTCAGATGTCAGACATGGTGGCAAACACTGCTAGTTCCAGCCTTTGGGAGGCAGAGGCAGGTATTTGTGAATTCAAGGCTTTACTGGTCTACACCACCAAGTTTCAGCTCAGCCAAGACTACATAGTGGGACCCTGTCTCAAACAAACCAAAGATGAAATACTCAGTTGTGTAAGGTTATTCCATGTGCATGCCACTGAGAGACTAGTCATCTTGATTCCTGATGGATGTACAAGGTCCCAGACTACTGTGGACTGCTCTGGATGGGTGGTCTGGGCTGGTATCAGGGGGTTAGCTGAGCATGAGCGCGAGTGGGCAAGTGGGCAAGCAGTGCTTTTCCTGCCCCAGCTTCCATCAGTGTTGGACTCTGACCCCCAGTGTAAGGTAAATAAATCCTTTCCTTTTCAAGACAGGGTTTCTCTGTGTTCTGGCTGTCCTGGAGCTCCATTTGTAGACCAGGTTGGCCTCGAAGTCACAGAGATCCGCCTGCCTCTGCCTCTTGAGTACTGGGATTAAAGGTGTGTGCCACCACCACTTGATGGTCAGTGTCTTATCACAACAGAATGAAACTAGAACATATTGGCAGTTGGTACCTTAGCTTTGTATTCCAAGCTGAATATGCCTGACTTTAATCACTTATGGGATATTGAAGAAATAGCAGTATGTGATTCAGGTGTTGTCTTAGTTACTGTTCTATTGTTCTAAAGAGACACCATAACCAAGGAAACTTATAAAAGGAAACATTCAATTGGGTACTTTCTTACAGTTTCAGGGGGTTAGTCCATGAGCATCATGGTGAGAACCATGGCAGCATGCCGGAAGGCATGGTACTGGAGCAGTAGCTGAGAGCACACATTTGATCTGCAAGTTGTGGGCAGAGAAACCCACAACTGGAGTGGGCTTCTGAAACCTCAAAGCCAAACCTCCATGGGCACACTTCTCCAACAGGGTCACACATCCAAATTCTTCCAAAATATCCCGCCAGCTAGGGACCAAACATTCAAATATATATATAGGCTATATAGGCATATATAGCCTATAGGGTCATTCTTGTTCAAATCACCACAGGGGATTACATTATAAGGGACATTATGGCTTTCCAGATATTCTCTTTTGGATCACTTTCTCTGAAGGAGTCATCAGCCACGTTCATGAGGACACTAAAGAAGCATAATATAAATAAATATAAATATAAATAAAGGGGTCCACATGTGGAAAAACCAAGGCCTTGTATCACAGGTTTGCCATACATGAGAGTGTCAGCTTTAGTCAGTCTTTCAACCCCAGGCCTACATTTGATAAACATCATTTTTGCAGACATTTTGACAGCCATGTCACAGGCTACTCAAGCCAGCACCACCTAGAAAAGCTGATACCGATTTCCTGACCTGCAGAAGCTGTACGGGTGTCTAAAGACTCACGGCTGTCTTAAAACAATACATTTTAGGGGTCTTGTTATGCAGCAACAGACCACAACAAACACTGCAAGAAACTCTACTGGGTAATTTGCTGTGATAATTATAACACTTTATTTTGGGTTGTCTGTGTACTTGGGCAAAGTTACTTCTGAAAAGATTTCATAGCACTAAATGAAATGAATTCCAGTATTTAAAAAGTTTAGACTCTATTTTTTTATTTGAGACAGGGTCTCTCTAGAAAACCCGGGCTGTCCCGGAACTTGCTATGTTGACCAGGCTGGCCTCAAACTGGCCTGCTTCTGCCTCCTGAGCACCTAGATTAAAGGCATGTGCCACCATGCCAGGCCTTACTTTTATTATTTAATTACGTGTGTCCGTAGGTGTGTTTGTGTATGTGAGTGCAGCCTGTGCCCATGGAGCCCAGGGGAGGGCACTGGATCTCCTGGAACTGGAGTTACAGGCAGTTGTGAGCCCCCTGATATAGGTATTTGAAAAGCAGTATGTGCTCTTAATCAACAAGCCATCTCTCTAACCCCAGTATTTATTTATTGGGGGGGGCACACATGCTAAGGCATGCATGTAGAGGTCAAAGGACAGCTTGTATGAGGCAGTTCTCTCCTGCCTTGTGAGTACTGAGACCACCAAGCCAGCACTCAAGTCCTCCTTTTTGTATTTTAACATCAGCCAAATCTGCTTCATAAAGTAACAATTCAGATAGTCAAACTCCAGCAACCCGGACAGCGCTCTAGACTGATTTTACTCTTTGATCTTCACAATGGGTTGGAATGAATACACGGACTACATATTTTCAGATTCTTTCACCGGCTTACTCTCCCTGCTGTAGCTCAGGTTGCCATTGACATCCACATGCACTATTAAATAATAAATTTGCAAATGCCTGCCCAGAACCTCATTCGCTTCAGAACTGCTTTTCACACTGTAGCTGTTGGCCAGTCCTCAACAACAAATATGAAGGTCAGTATCAGTGTCCCCCACCCCAGTGAAAAGCATCCACTGCCTTCTCAACAGTTACAGAAAGCCTTGTCTCCTTAGCGTGACCTCAAAGTCCTGTCGTGAAGCAAGGGCTATACTGTCCAATTGTGAACATAGTGTATTCGTGTTGATTTGCATGTTTATTGTATTGCTCGCTCTCTCTCTCTCTCCCTCTGTCTGTTTGTCTCTCGTGTATTCCTCTCCTTCCCTGACCCCTGGTTTGTTTTCGTTTTTGTTTTTTGGTTTTTTTTGGTTTTTTTTTTTTGCTTTTTACTTTTTTAGACAGTCTCACTGTGTATCCCTGACTGGCCTAGAACTTGCTATAAAACCAAGCTCACCTTGAAGTCGGAGAGCCACCTGGTTCTGCCCCCTGAGTTCTGGGACTAAAGAGGCACACCATCACACCTGGTTTGTTCGTTTAACGATGCTTTTTTTTTGTTGCTGTTTGTTTGTTTTGTTGTGTTGTGTTCTTTTTTGAGACAGGGTTTCTCTGTGTAGTTTGGGAACCTGTCCTGGAACATGCTCTCAAGACCAGGCTGAGCTTGAACTCACAGAGATCTATCTGTCTCTCTCTGCCTTCTGAGTACTGGGATTAAAAGTGTGCGCCACTACCGCCCAACTAACCATGTTTATTTATGTCTATGGGGTTTTGTCTGAATGCACATGTGTATACCACATGTGGACCTGGTGCCAGAGGATGACAGAAGAGAGTGTCAGGTCTGTGGAACTGGAGTTACAGGGGTAAACTGAGTCACAGTGCACAGATGCTGGGAATCGGACTGAGGTCTTCCTCAAGAGCTGCAAATGCTCTTATCATCTGAGCCATCACTCCAGGCCATTTTTTTCTGTCTGTTTTCTACGGCAAGATTGTGGCATGTAACCAGTCTGGCCTGGACTGTTCAGTGTAGTCTTCTCCCTGTATTGCAGGTGTCCCCTGCCTCTGCTGCCTGAGGGGCAGGCATGAACACAGTGGTATCTTGTTACTCGGTTTTCGTCAGGTGTGCGTGGGTTCATTTCATGTCATTGTTTCGTTTTTGTTCATCGGTACTTTATGGCTCTATATTAAGCAGCATATTTCCCCGCCCACATGAAACTCTCGGGCATCGGTAGCTTCAAGTTTTCATCAAAGGAAACAATTTGTAATGTGTCAGATCAAAGCTGGGCCATGTGATGAGTGAGGAGCAGAGGCATTCACACCCTTCCATCTGGGCATAAAGGATTCTGTCAAAATGAGGCATTTTATTATTTATTTTAAGACATGGTCTCATGTCTCACGGTCTCATGAATCTCAGACTGCCATCAAGTAGTAGTAGGCATCAAGGCTGAGGATGGCCTTGAACTTGTAATCCTCTTGCCTCCACTTTTGGATGCTGGGATTATAGAAATGTGACATCATGCCTGCTTTATGCTGTGCTGGGTTCCAGGGACTGTACTCAGGCTTGGTGGCAAGAGCTTCTATTTACTCACTGAACCATCTCCTTGCTCCCCTCCCAAACAGTTATTTGGAGATGGGGACTGCTGTTATGTTTTGTTTTGACACAGGGTCTCATTACGCATACCAGGCTGGCCTGGAGTTCACTATATGCACCAGGCTTACTTTGAACTCACAGAAATCAGCTTACTTCTAACTCCTGAGAGCTGGGACTAAAGGTAGGTGTCACCATACTGTTTTTACTGACTTTTTTTCAGATATTTTTTTGAAAAATAGATTTTTTTCACACAATATAATCTGATAATGGTTTACCCCTCCCCCAACTCCTCCCAGATCCTCCCTATCTCCCCAGTCACCCATATCCATACCTTTTCTCTCTAATTATAAAACAAACAGGCGACAACAACAACAAAAGGGTATGTCAGACATGGTGGCACACGACTTTAATCCCAGCAAGGTAGGCAGATCTCTGTGAGTTCGAGGCCTGCCTGGTCTACAAAGTAAGTTCCAGAATAGCCAGTGATGTTACACAGAGAAACCCTGTCTTGAAAAACCAAACAACAACAACAATAACAAAAAGGGAGAACGAAGAATAGGACAAAACAAACAGTAAAAAGAGTCAAAGAAAAAGCAAAAGAAACACAACTGCAGAGACATACACTCACAAACACAGAAATCCCATAGAAACACAAAATAAGAAATGACAATATATGAGCAAAAGACATGCAAGGTTAATTTAAAAAATCCAAACACAATATGAGAATCCCAAAATAACATTGAGTTTGTGTTATGTTGGTTGGCCACCTCTGCTAGGAATGGAGCCTGGACTTAAGAGTGGTTTGTATACCCAATGAAACTCCATGAGAAAAAACTAATTTTTCCTTTGAGAGTGGTTGTCAACTGGACAGTTTCTGAGTTAGGGATGGGGGCTTGTATCTACTTCCCCTCTCAGCACAAGACCCCCTTCTGGCTAAGGCCTTTGCAGGCCCTGTGCATGCTGCCATAATTTCTGTCAGTTCATGTATGCTTCAGCCCTGTTGTGCCCAGAGGGTCTTCTTTCTCAGTTTCCTTCATCCCCACTGGCTCTTGCAATCTTTCTGCCTCCTCTTCCATAAAGTTCCCTGCCCTGAGAAGAGATTTGATGGAGAATCCCATTCAAGACTGAGTGTTCAAGGTGTCTTGCTCTCTGCACATTGTCTAGTTGTGAGTCTCCATGCTTGATCCCATCTACTGCAGGAGAAAGCTTCCCTGATGATGACTGAGCAGGACACTGATCTATGAGTATAGTGGACTCTTATTAGGAGTCATTTTCTCGCTATGTTCAATTGGCAGAACAATAGTATTGGTTTTCTCATAAGTCCATGGCCTATCTAGTCTTAGGTTCTTGGCCACCCAAGAAGTGTCAGCTTTGGGTTCCTGCTCATTGAGTAGGCTTAAACCCAATCAGATAGTGGTTGGTTACTCTCACAACTTTTTGCCACAATTGTACTAGTGTATCTTACAGGCAGGTCTTCACTGTATATCAAAGGGTTTGTAACTAGGGGTGTTTACCTTTAACTACTGCTAGTACCTCCAGTTACCATAAACCCTAGTCAGCAGGAGTAAACATTCTAGACACCAGCTCAACTCCTCTGTGATCAGGGACTTAATATAAGTGTTGTCTTCAGCAATAGGGCCTTGCCAAGAGTTTGGGGATAGCAATCAATATCCTGGGTTACTGGTGATTATTTTCTTGGTATCTAGTGTTTTGAGTTATTTATGTATTTAGGATATTAGCCCTCTATCAGATGTGTAGTTGGTAAAATGTTTTTTTTACATTCTGTAGACTGCCACTTTGCCCAAATAATGGTGTCCTTTGGTGTACAGAAGTTTTTCAGTTTTATGAGGTCTCATTTATTAATTGTTGTTCTTAGTGCCTGTGCTATTAGTGTTTTGTTCAGAAAATCTTTCCCTGTGCCAATGAGTTCAAGACTATTCCCCATTTTCTTTTCTATCAGAGTCTATGTATCTGGTTTTATGCTGAGGTCCTTGATCCATTTGGAGCAGAGTTTCCTGTAGGGTAATAAGTATGAATCAATTTGCATTCTTCTACATGCAGTCATTCAGTTTGATCCAACCCATTTGTTAAAGATGCTGTCTTGAGGCCTGAGGCAGCAAACTCTACAAGAGCTGGACTGAGCTAGCAACCAGGACCAGAGCAGGCCTGAGGCAACAAATTCCACAAAAGTAGGACTGAGCCAGCTACC
>JAQHUG010000008.1:6433151-6447055 GCA_028555095.1 Dicrostonyx torquatus
AAACTGTTGCACATGGCTTTAAGTGAAGAGACAAGCACGTGAAAATAATTGTATTCTGTGAAGACCTTGAACAAAATTTACAGCATCAATAAGACTTCTGAATTTAATTATGTAGAGACACTGTTAAAGAATTCTGGAGCTGAGAAGCAGTCTGCAGAGGCAACGTTTTTCAAGGAGAAAATGGAATATTCTATATAGAAGTCACTGCCAGCTTGATTCTTCCTCTATGTGAATAAGAAAAATCCAGTTTTATTGCATGCATACTAAAGACAAGCAAAACACTGTAATATCTTCGAGACCCTTCTCTTGAACAATTTTCGTCTTTCCCAATTTGTCGTGTGGGAGCCGAGAACATGACTGCCACACACTTCAGGAACAGAGCTGGTGAAGAGCAGGGCCAGGAACTGGAGAGATGGCTCAGAGATTAAGAGCACTGGCTGCTCTTGCAGAGGACCCAGGTTTGGTTCCCAGCACCCACAGGGTGGCTCACAGCCACCTGTAACTCTAGATCCAGGGGACCCAACTCCCTCTTCTGGCTTCTACAGGCTGCTGCATGCACATGGTGCACATGAAATTATGCAAGCACACACACAGTGAATATATAACTTTAAAAACAGAGTATGGCAGGGAATCATTCAGAAACTCAGATTAAGTACAAGTAATGGAGTAACCATGACATCTAGGTTACAGTTCTAAAGCTCAGAGTAGGAAGGGTACTGTTTCTGGGGGGTGTGCCTGAGAGAACAGAGACTACACAAGTACCAGAAACTGTGGGACCAGGAGACTGAAAGCATTTTCTTGATGAAAAAGTGAACTGAGGTTGCATCTCAGTGACTTGTCTAGCAAACATAAGGCTCTGGGTTTGATCCTTAGCATATGAGGTGGAGGAATAGGACATATGACGGAATGAGCTCCTTGGTGGATGTGCAGATGTCTTTAACTCATCCACTATGATTCTGGAATCATTTTCTCTATCTTCCTTTCCATCCTTCTTTCCGTCCTTCCTTCCTTTCTTCCTTCTTTCTTTTCTTTTTTTTTTGGGGGGGGTGCAGGGTTTCCCTGTGTAGGCCTGACTGTCCTGGAACTCACTCTGCAGACCAGGCTGGCTTTGAAGAACTCAGAGATCCACCTGCCTCTGCCTGCCCAGTGCTGGGATTAAAGGTGTGTGTGCACCACCACCACCTGGCCTGTGATAGTTTTCAGTTGATGTGTTTTGTCAGTGTTGAAAAACTAGACTGTGATTTTGTTTTTTTAGCTTATTTTTCTAAAAATATTTTTCTTCTAATCTTTATTCTTTTAAAAATTGTGTGTATCTATGTGTGGATAAGTGTACGTGTGTGCAGGTGCCCACATGGACCAGAAATGTCAATCCCCCTGGAGTTGGAGTTACAGGGGTTGTATGCTGACTGATGTGTGGGGAACTCAACTTAGATCCTCTGAAAGCAGCTAGTGCTCTTACTTGCTGAGTCGCCTCTGTAGACTCTGTATTTGCTTATCTTTACCTGAGTTTAAATTCCTAGGCTTCTGTACTTGTGATCTAAGGAAAGCTAGCCACTGTAGTTAATGAAGAAAAGAAAAGACGTCTCCCACCCTTCAGCTAGGGACTAACTTTACCCATTCTGTTATGTGGATATATCCTAGCAGGAGCAATGCTGGGGTTTCCAGTGTTAGTTCTGAGGTTGGACACAGACCCTCAAAACAGGTCCCTTTTGTCCCTTCTGTTTCTCATTGTACTTCCCTGATACTCCAGCATCTGTGGCTTCACCATTAGTGTTCTTTACACATCCCAAGAGCATTCTCAGAATACCTGATATTACAAAATTTTGCAAATACTTTAATGAATTCTTTTGTTTTTCACTCTTCAAGTTTTAGATTTACGAGCATAATACTGATTTCTGTACTCGGTGCAACACTCTATTGCCTTTATCAAAACCAGTATATTTTAATTATACAGAATGGGTTTCAATGTGTTGTTTCTTTTTAATTACATTTTATTTATTTATATTTATTTGTCTGTTGGTGTCTGTGCGCATGCATGAGTGTCATGATGTTCACAGAGGTCAGAGGTCAGAGAACAGATTTCAAAAGGCAGGACTCTCCTTCCATCTTGTGCATCCAGGGGCTTGAACTCATTTAATCAGGCTTGGTGGCATGCTGCGTCTTTACCTGCTGAGTCATCTCAAAAGCCTTCATTTTGACATTTTTGTATATGAATATAATGTATTTTGATTAAATGCACCCCCTCCATTACTCTGTTGGTCCTCTTTCTCTTCCCAAATAATCCCCATTGATTGGAGATTTATATCTTTAAAAAAAATAAGGATTTTTCTTACAAGAGAAAGTGTAATAAATGTAATGGCACTTGTCTTTCTGACTCTAGCTTGTTTTACATAACATAATTTTTAGTTACACCCAGTTTCCTAAAAATGGCTTTATTTCATTCTTTTTATGGCTGAACAACACTACTCCAGTTTGTATGTATACTACTCTGTGTTTATCCATTGATTCTTTTTTTTTTTGGTTTTTCAAGACAGGGTTTCTCTGTAGCTTTGAAGCCTGCACTGGAACTAGCTCTTGTAGACCAGGCTGGTCTCGAGCTCACAAAGATCCGCCTGCCTCTGCCTCCCGAGTGCTGGGATTAAAGGCATGTGCCACCACTGCCTGGCTATCCATTGATTCTTTGATGGATGTCTAAGATACCATAACTTGATCATGACACGAGTGCTCAGGTATCATTATTGTATCTTTACTTTGGTTCCTTAGGGGTATACCTATGAAACTTAAAATGGATCATACGGTAATAAATTTTTAGTTTTGAATATATATATTTTATGTGTATATGAGTGTTTTGCCTACATGTGCGTCTGCTCTCCATGTGTGCAACTGGTACCTGCAGAGGCCAGATGAGAGTGTCAGATCCTGTGAAATGGAGTTATATAGGGTTGTCAGTGCCATGTGGGTACTGCACATTGAATCCAGGTCCTCTGCAAGAGTAACCCAATCTCTGAACTGCTGAGCCATCTCTTCAGCCCTTGTTTTTTAGTTTTTTTTTAAGATAGAATTTATCTATATTTTTATTTTATGTGTATGGATGTTTTGCCTGGATTTATGTTGTGCACCATGCATATGCAGTGCCCATGGAGGCCAGAAGAGGGCATTGGTCTCTAGCTGCCATGTGGGTGCTAGGAACCAAACCGGGGTTCTTTGCACAAGTAACAAGTGCTCCTAACCATTGAGCCATCTCTTCAGATATTATTTTTAAGTGGAATTTTTTTGAGGAAGTTCCATTTTGATATTTATACTGGCTGAATCAATTTATCTTTCATTGATAGCATATAAAAGTTGCATCCTCGCCGGGCAGTGGTGGCACACGCCTTTAATCCCAGCACTTGGGAGGCAGAGGCAGGCGGATCTTTGTGAGCTCGAGACCAGCCTGGTCTACAAGAGCTAGTTCCAGCGCAGGCTCCAAAGCCACAGAGAAACCCTGTCTCGAAAAACAAAACAAAACAAAAAGTTGCATCCTCTAGCATTTATTTTTTCTTTTCTTCAAAATAAAAAAATGTTATTGTACAATCTTGGTTGATAATTATTTTGTTTCAGGACTTGACACTTGTGGTTGTTTGAAACAAAAACAAAAAAGACCACCAAAGGGAGTGGCACTATTAGGAGGTGTAGCCTTGTTGGAGGAAGTGTGTCACTGTGGGGGCAGGCTTTGAGGTCTCTTTTGTTCAAGCTTCCCTCTGTGTGACTGAAAGTTGACTTCCTGTTGCCTGCAAAATGCTGGACTTTCAGTGGTCAGCACTACGTCTGCCTGCACACTGCCATGCTCCTGGTCCCGATGATAATGGACTGATCCTCTGAACTATAAGCAAGCCATCCCAACTAATTGTTTTCTTCATAAAAGTTGCCAAGATCATGGTATCTCTTCGCAGCAATAAGAACCCTAACTAAGGCTGGGTGATGGTGACACACGCCTTTAATCCTAGCACTTGGGAGTCAGAGGCAGGTAGATCTCTTTGAGTCCGAGGCCAGCCTGGTCTATAAGAGCTAGTTCCAGGAAAGGCTCAAAGCTACAGAGAAACTCTGCCTCGAAAAACCATAAAAAATATAAAGATCCCTAAGACAGAAGCTGGCACCAGGAGTGGTGTATTAGTATGATAGGCTGGCCCATGTGTTTGTTTGGAGAGATGTGGACTTCGGGTTATGAAAGCAATGCAACACTTTAAGCACTGCTTAATGTGCCGTACCAGCACGAGCGTAGAGGACAGCGGTGCTGAACATGATTTGACAAATTGTAAGGGCCTTTCTCAAGAGGCTACACAGGAGAAGAATGTTAGTATGTGGCCTAGAGACTGGTCTTGTATATTTTGGTGAAGAAAGTAGCTGCTCTTTGCCCTTGGTCTGAAGAGTCTGCCTGTGGCTAAAGTGAAGAGCTTTGGATTAATTCTATTGGCAGAGGAAATCTCAAAACAGCCTAGCATCGACTCTGTCATGTGGATATTAATGGTAATGCTAAAGAAGATTTATAATGAAAAGGAGCAAGCTGATCAGGGTAAATTACAAAATGAAAATTTTGAGGAGAAAAAGAGCACCAGAAAGTGGAAGGTAGCTAAATCCTACGTGAAAGGAGATTAAACTGATTAAGAAATGGAATAAAGAGAGTGGTGACCTCAGGGCAAGATCCCACCCAGCTAAGTTTTCAACTTGTAAAAAGAAACTGAAGAAAACCCTAGAGCTGGGTGTGGTGGAGCACACCTTTATTCCCAGCCCTCGGGAGGCAGAGGCAGTCATAGCTCTAAGTTTGAGGCCATTCTGGTTTACAGAGCAAGTTCAGGGACAGTCAAGCTCAAGCCCAGGCAGTGAAAGACAGAGAAAGTTGATGAAGGTGTAATTGAATGAGGAGACCATGTTCTGGCCCCAGTAAGCATCATAACTTGGCAACTTTGGTTACATGGTTCTGGCTTTAAGTTAAGGATAGAAGAAAGCCAATGAAGCCAGGCATGTGTCAGGAGTGTTCCTGAGGAGGGGCCTAGTAGAGAGGCCATTGAGTGAAGCTGTGAAGTGGAAGCCTATATTGACTTGGAGAACCCTAGATATAAGAGATGCCAGAGTCGTGGGATAACTGCTGAGGAGATCTGCTAACAGAGACGGAACCAGTCCAAGAGGAAGAAGTGTGCTGCAGTCAAACACGAACAGAGTAGAGATCTAAAGAGTGTTTTTGACATCAGACATGGAGATGCAGAGTTTGGACTTTGCCCTGCTGGGTTTTGGTCTTGCTTTGGTCCAGGATCTTCACTATGCTCCTTTCCCTACATTTTGGAATGGTAATGTATATCCTGTGCCATCATATGTTGGAAGTATGTGACCTGCTTTTCTGATTTTGAGTTTTACAGGTGAATTGCAATTAAGAGATTGCCATGTGTTTTAGAAGAGACTTTGGACTTTGAAACAAGTTTTGGGACTGTTTATAGACTATGGGAACTTTCGAAGTTGGACTGAATGCATTTTTTGCATTATGATATGGCTATAATCTTTTTGGGGGTAGGGGATAGAATGTGGTGGTTTGAAAGAAAATGTACCCCAAAGGGACTGTCAGGAAGTGTGGTCTTATTGGAGGAAGTGTGTCACTGTCGGGGCAGGCTTTGAGGTCTCTTGCTAAGCTTCCCTCAGTATGACTGTCAGTCAACTTTCTATTGCCTGCAAGATGTAGGACTCTCAGCTACTGGCACACCTGCCCCGCACACTGCCATGCTCCCGGCCCTGATGATAATGGACTGAACCTCTGAAACTCTAAGTGAGCCACCCCAATTAAATGTTTTCTTTATGAGAGCTGCTGTGGTCATGATTCACAGCAGTAAGAATCCCAGCTAAGACAATGCCCACTAGTTCTCCATGCTCTCCTGGCATCTAGGATTTCTTTTGAGAAATGTTATTCAAATAGTCGTGTCTTTTTTAAGTAACTTGGATTTTTTTTCATTTTGTAACTCTCTGTATTCTTTTGTTGGCCTCTACTCTTAGCATATAACATGGAGAGGTTCTTTTCTCACTGGTTCTATGTAGGACTGTGTGTTTGTTTGCCTTCTATTACTATGATAAACCACAACCAACTACAATTTGAGGAAGAAAGGGTTTATTTGACGTACATGTCCAAATCACAGTCCATCATTGAGGGATCCAAGTCAAGAACTCAAAAAGGGCAGGAACTTTAAGGCAGGAACTGAAGCAGAAATCACACAGATAAATTCTGTTACTGGCTTTCTCTCCATGGCTTGGTCAGCAGGCTTTCTTATAGAACTCAGGACCACTAGCCCAGGGATGGTCCTACCCCCCCCCAGCAGGTTGGGCCCTCTCACACCAATCAATAATCAAGAAAAAGACCTACAGACTTGTCTACAGGCCTATCTGAAGTAGGCAGTTCCTCAACTCAGGGACTCTCTACCCAGATGACTGTAGCCTGTGTCATGATAACAGTCAACTGAACAGCAATGATCCTGTACTGGAATGTCTGTGTTTTTTTTTTTTTTAAATTTTTTCCCTTACATTTGGGGATTTTTCTGGTATAGTTTCATTTCTATGGTTTATATGTTTTTAGATTATTTGCTTCTTCCTTCTATTTCAAAAGAACTACCTTTGAGCTCTTAATCATATGTAAATGGTCTTGAATAACTTTCCTGTTCAAAAACCCTGTACACATGCACCCACACGTACTGGATGGTGGGAACTGAATTCTGACCCTTAGTAAGGGCAGTACATACTCATAACCATCAGGCCACGTCTTCAGTCTCTTGATTTTTAAAGGTAAGTTGGCAAAGTTTTTACTGACTAGTGTTAGGAGCAGCAAGGAGGGGTTCTGAAAATGGGTTGCCAAATTTCTGTTTTGCCTAGAATATATTTTGTGTATATGTGTATCACATGTGTATGCATGTGTGTCTGTGGGCATGTGCACGTGTGTATGGAGCCTAGAGGTCACAACCAGTGTCTTTCTCAATTGCTCTCTATCTTTTGTTTTAGAGACTGTGTTTTTTGCTGACTCCAGGGCTCACAGATTGGTTAGAATGGTCAGCTGCAGAGATACACCACAGCCACAACCTTTTGAACTGTGGGTTCTGGGCATCTGATCTCAGGTACTTGTTTTCACAACAGACACTTCAACTGAGCTGTTTCCCCAGCCTTCAGAATATGATATCTATTCATCATACATGCATCTGAAGTTTTCATTGAAGTCTTGAATTAACTTGCTTACTTCATTCTTCTGTTTAATTCTTTCCAGGGTAATTGGTCACTTAAAACAACGGCACTGCCATTTTTTTTAAAACAATCTTATTTAGTTTTTATTTATGATCATAAACTTACCTCTGCAAACCAGTTAGACTTGGAGGGGAATAAGGAAAATAAGGAACCCAAAGAACTTCAGTGAGAGCAGAGATTACAGGGCACTGTGAACAGATGAGGTGGGCTTTCACTCCTGAGCTGGAGAAGGAATGGTCTGGTGGGTAAGATGCCCAAGAGTTGAGGAATTAGACTGTCCACAGTGGAAATGGTGATCTTCTTCCTGATCCCAAACGCTTCCTGGCTTCCACAATGCTCATGCCTTCTTTTACCTTCCCAAAGATGACATGTTTGCCATCCAGTCACTCAGTCTTGGTGGTGCTGATAAAAATTGGGAACCATTTGTATTTGGTTCATCATTTGCCATGGGCAAGCTGCCAGGACCTGTATGCTTCAGGATCAAGTTCTTACCCGCAAATTTCTCCCTGTAGATAGATCTGCCATCAGTGCCATTATGGCATGTGAAGTCACCAGCCTGGGACGTGAATCCTGGAACAATCCTGTGAAAGGAGGAACCCTTATAATGTGTGCAAACAGCTCAGAAGAAATGGAGCCCAAGGACTCAGGGTGGGGCAGAGCAGTGACAGGGGACAGCAGCAGCTCCAAAAGCCAGCATTGTCACTGTTAACTTGACACGCTTGGGAAGAGACAACCTCAGTTGAAGAACTATCTCCATCAGATTGGTTCATGGTCATGTCCGTGAGATTTTTTTTTTAACCTTTTATTTAAATTACTATTTATTTTTATTTTATGTGCATTGGTGTTTTGCCTGAACTTATGCATGTCTGTATGAGGGTGTCAGATCCTCTGGAACTCGAGTTACAGATAGTTGTGAGCTGTCATGTGGATTTTGGGAATTGAACCTGGGAAGAGCAGTCAGTGCTCTTAACTGCAGAGCCATCTCTCCAGCCCCCAAGGCTTTTCTTTATTGCTAAGAGGGTCGGCCTGGGTTGTATAAAAAGGTAGCAAGAGGGGCTGGAGAGATGGCTTAGTGGTTAACAGTAGTGGCTGCCTTTCCAGAGGACGGGGGTTTGATTTCCAGCACCCACATGGTAGCTAATAGCCATTCATAACTCCAATTCCAAGGGACCCAATGCCCTCTTCTGACCTCTGTAGGCATAGGCATGCAGGTAAAGCACTTGCACACATAATTTAAAGAAATATCAATCTTAGAAGGAAAGTAGCTTAGCAAACCAGGAGAAAGCCAGTAAGCAATGTTCCTTTACAGTGTTTTTGCTCAGTTCCTGCCTTCGGGTGCTTGCCTTGAATTCCTGCCCTGGTGTCTTAGTTTGGATTTTATTGCTGTGAAGAGACAGCATGATTAGGGCAACTCTTATAAATGAAAGCATTTAATTGGGGCTGGCTTACAGTTCAAAGGTTTAGTCCATTATCATCATGGCAGGAAGAATGATTGCATGCAGGTAGACATGGTGCTCGAGAAGTAGCTCAGCAGGCAGCAGGAAGAGAACCACACTGGGCATGACAAGAGCATCTGAGACCTCAAAGCTAGCCCCCAGTGACCACTGTCTCCAAAAGGCCACCTTTACTCTAATAAGGTCACTCTTCCTAATAGTGTCACTCCCTATAGGCTTTGGGGGCCATTTTCTTTCAAACCATCACTCCTGGTTTCCCTGGATGCAGAACTGTGACCTTGTGCGAGTCCAGGTTCACTAAAGGAGCAGAACGAGAGCATTGGGTCCAGGTTTCAACAATGGCTGTCGCACACTGAAAATCCAGTAGTTGTCATTCCCTGAGGTTGGATGTCTCAGCAATCCCAATCTGGTGCTGAAGGCCTAGAGGATTCCCGGAGAGCCTGGTCTGCAGTCCCCACTGGAAGCTGGAAGAACTTGATTAGCACGTAGGGGAAGGAAGACTTCAGCCACAGGCCAGATCAACTTGTCATCAAGAGCGAGTGCAAGGAGACAAAAAGCAAAGAGCTTCCTTCTTCCACTTCCTTTTATCTGTGCTGCCACCAACATTAGAGTGGGGGTTCCTGCTTCGGATAATTTGCTCGAGAAAACCCCTCACAGGCGTGCTCAGCAGCTTATGTGAAAGCTGGTCTGGAGGCGGTCAACAGCCCAGATCAGCTGCCACAAACCTAAGCTGAAATAAACCACTTCCTCTAAAAGTGGGTTTCGATCAGTTTTTTTTTTTATCATAGAAACAAAAAGCAACCCAGGACAGGGATCTTTTAACTAGTTGGCATTTCAGGTCTCCGGATTCAGTGATTCAAGAGCAGCTTTTGGAGGGGTCCTTGCTTGGCTTGTTCATTGTTTCTGTGTGTTGGTTTCCTTGTGGAGATATGTACATCTGCAGAGATGGACATCTCATCTAGTTTTATCTGGATGAGCAGTCTTTTTTTTTTTTTTTTGTTTGTTTTTTGAGACAGGGTTTCTCTGCATAGCTTTGGCTGTTTTGGAACTCACTCTGTAGACCAGGCTGGCCTCGAACTCGGAGATCTATCTGCCTCTGCCCCCTCCCCTCGAGTACTGGGATTAAAGGCGTGTTGCCACAACTGCCCCAGAGAGCAATCATTCTTGGAGGGCTCAATTCCCAGCACTACTAAAGAGAAAGCAAGCCTCCACAACAGCAGCGTATCAGAACAAAATGGAAACCAACAAACACCCTTACACCAAAGAGAGAGGGGAAAATAGCATAGGAAACACAGGAAGTTAAAAACTCATAAGAGGAAAAGTAGAACAGATAAAAAGCAAAAAAGGAGCCAGGCAGTGGTGGTGCACACCTTTAATTCCAGGAGGCAGAGGAAGGTGGATTTCTGTGAGTTAGAGGCCAGCCTGGGCTACAAGAGCTAGTTAGTTTCAGGACAGGCTCCAAAGCTACAGAGAAACCTTGTCTTAAAAGCCCCCCAAAAAGCACAAAACAACAATGAAAACGGGAGAGAGAGAGAGACAGAGAGAGAGAAGGAAGGAGGAAGTAGTGAAGAGCATGATTAAAGAAAGCACTAACAAAGGAAAAGCAAGAGAGAAAATCATATAGTAGTGGGCTGCAGTGACGGCTCAGTGGTGAAGAACACTTGCTGACCTGCTGCTTTTCCAGAGGTCCTAAGTTCAGTTCCCAGCACCTACATTGGGTGGCTCACTATGGCCTGTTAACTCCACTCCAGGGGAACTGATGCCCTCTTCTGGCCCCCACAAGCAAGCACACACACGTGTGTGTATGAGACACAAATCCATTACAAAACACCTAAAGCATGTAAACAAAAACAGATGAAAGAGAAATGGCCAAGATTTAAAAATAAAATAGAAGAAATAATAAAAGTAACAGTGGAAAAAGAAAAATAGAAATTGGAGAAATTTCTTTCTGGCCCCTCTTGCACTGGAATCTGTGAGGTCTGGGGAAGGAGTTGGAACCATCTACTGTGGTTCTTCCTTCTTTCCACTGTAGAGGTGGGTGGTGTCTGTGGACATGAGATCTGGCTGCTCCAGCATTCATCAGAGGGCCTTGCACATTTTAGCTCTCTCCCCACAGTCAAGTGGCAGCCACTACTGTCCCACCGCGCTGTACGTCCAGCTCCACAGTCAATCAGTCGGTAGTCACGACTGCTCCAGGCATAGTCTCACTTGCTCCAGTGGTCCCCTCTCCAAGGTGTGTGTACCCTGTGTGCGATGCAAATGTCCAAAGGAAGGAGCACACTTCCAGCGTGTCAGCGAGGAGAGCATAAATCAGTTCTGTACTTGCTGGGGAGACTGGAGCGTGTGGGGTTTTCTGCCTGTCTGGCTTAGTGCTTTCAGAGTCCACCCAGCAATAACCCACACAATGGTAGGAAGCTAAAGAAAGTGGACATCAAGATCTAGTAGACCTCAGCTCAGAGTTCAGAGAGTAGCCTGCTGAGCCCCAGCACGTCATTTATAGCCAGACCCTCATAATCGTTGAGGTTTGTCTATGTCTAATTCTTCCATCTAAAAGGACCTCTGGATGGCCACCACCTAGACCTTGTTGTGGGGTGCTCTAAGCTTTCCTGACTTGTGTGTGCTCCTTATTTCTAGGTCTCCACAGTAGCTCAGCCGAAACAAGTTTTAGTATCCCTGTGCATTCCTTCTCTCCTTGGATTACCACCTCTCCCTTCTTAGCCTGATTCTTCTCACTCAGGGAGTTGTATGGGAGAAAGTTCAAGAACACCAAGGTACCCCAGAACTTGAATGCTGCTCTGGATCCAAGAACTCTGATGAACCCCAAGAGCTCAATTCCTCTTTGCTGGTGGCAGAGACCAACCTTCCAGAAAGCTGCTATGTAATTGCAGAATTTCTGCTGACACCCATACGCAGCCTCAGTAGATTCTAGAAGCAATCTGCAGGTTACTCAGTTAATTCAGGCTGGTTAATTCTACCTAGTCAGTGCAGGAATTCTTGTAGGTCTCTAATGGATGACCATACTTTTCTTATTGCTGTGACCAAATACCTGAGAAAATGCAAATTGAAGGTTTACAGTTAAAGGGGATATGGTCCACCATGGCGGGGGGACACATGGAACTTCAAAGCCATTGGTTACATACTGCTTGTGCGGTCAGAAAGAATGGGCAGGATGTGGCACCACCCTCTAGGCCCACCACCAGTGACACACTTCCTCCAGCGAGACTCCATCTTTTATGGTTCTATAACCCAGGCTGGAGCAATGCCTAAGAGCACGTATTGCCCCGGTAGAGGTTCCAAGTTCAGTTCCCAGCAACCACGTCAGTGGCTCAAACTAAATGCCTGTAATTCCAACTCCAGGGGACCCAATGCCTCTGGCTTTCAAGGGCGCCTGTACGAATGTGCACTTACCCCATACATACTAAGTGATAAAATACATTTTAAAATAATCATTTTTAAGGTTCCATAGCCTAGTAGTTGAGTGCCATCAGGTAGAGACCAAGTGTTGAAGCTCATGAACATTCAGGGGGCTGTCCTATTTTCTTTATGTCGAGGTTACAGTCTAGAGATAGGATGAGGCTACTCTCCCTTACATACAAAGGACCAGTTGGTCTAGTAGGCAGAATTGTGCCTATCTGGGCAATCTTCTCTGAGCACTCCCGCATTCAGATGTACAGGCCTGAGACTGGGCACTGCCCCAAACCACCCCTCCCTCCCTCAGTACAGCTCCCCAGTGACAGGGCTGTATCCAACCTTCCTTTCTGCTTCTGCCTCTAACCATCTGTTCTTCCATGTCTTCCACAAATGGCTTTAGAAAGGGAAGTGTAAAAAGATCCACATTTGCTTCTCTTAGCTAAAAGTTCTTCCTCTGCCAAGTCACTATGCTCCCCCCACGCCCTACCAACTCTAGCACCTAGGACAATACCTGGCATCAAACTATCACTTTCTGTCCATTCTCTAAGCATGCCTGAACAACCACTCACCTAATGAGTGAATATATGCTTTTCTGTTAATTATCTTACTTGCTACCTTATATTTATTTATTTGTACAAGTTAGAGGTCAGAGAAAAACTTGCAGTGGTCAGTTTTCTTCTTCCACTGTGTGGGCCACAGCAATAACTCAGGTCATCAAGCTTGGCAGTAAATATCTACTTAGCTTCACAACCCTTATTTGCTAATTCTGTTACTAATGCTTTTCATCACCATAGAGACCTTTTCTATATAATAAACATGGTTCAAAAAACAAAAACAAAAACAAAACATGGTTCTGAAATACTTACAGATCCTTGTCTTTTATCTGTGTTTCTATGGAATTCAACCCTATGTGATTGGATTCAAATTCATCTGTCTAACTTCTTCGCTGTTTTTGTGGGTAAGAAATTCTTTGATTTGCCTGCTTTGTGCCAGCAGGCTGCTGAAGGAAAGTATCTTTGTTTTGTTCTGTTCCTGTCACTGGCTTGACCGTAGACTCAATGACCTGCTGACCTGTATGTAGATCCTGGGGTAGGAACAGCACATGTGAGATGACAGAAAAGCCAGGTCCTAAGCTCTGGGTGAACATGACCTCTACACAAAACAAAGATGATTTGTAAAAAAATGGACACACACGAGAACACATGACGGTGAAGTTCAAGATGGAAAACACAGAAAAGTACAGGCACCACCACTCACCACGAAACAAAACAAAGCACCCTGAACTGATGATGTTGCTCTGGGCTATGTTTTACAAACAGTTTAAGAACTCTCATCAAGTACTCATTAGGAACTTAGTACACACAGGCACTGTTCTAGGAACTGAGGTCACATCAGTGAACAAAACAGTAAATTTTTCTCATAGAACCTATGCTCTAGAGTGGAAGAAGACACAGTATGTGCTACTTATACATGTTTTGAAAATACCTAGAGCATTCACTTAAGCACATTAAAGAGAGTGCCTAGAATTCCAATAGTCTATAGCTGGAAACAAGCTAAATATACATCAACCGATGGTTGAATAGATTGTAGCATAGCCATAAAATGGAGGTCAATCCCCAGCAACATAAAAAACAAACCAGGCATGGCAGCACGCCATGGGCCTATAATCTCAGCACTCAGGAGGTAGATGCAGAAGGATCTGGAATTCAAGGCCACACTCAACTACATAGCAAGTATGAGGCCAACCTAGAGCACATGACAGCCTGCCTAAAAAATAACCACACACACACA
>JAQHUG010000008.1:6447120-6560271 GCA_028555095.1 Dicrostonyx torquatus
AGAGAGAGAGAGAGAGAGAGAGAGAGAGAGAGAGAGAGAGAGAGAGAGAGAGAGAGAGATATTAAGGTAATGTAAGAAAATCCATCTACAAGTCTGAACTCTTAAAAAAATCATTTTATTGACCCTTTACCATACAAAATTTATTCAAATTACATCCATTTGAAGTGGTAAGATCACAGCTAGAACAGGTCACCCTGTAACAAATCTATTTACAAAATCCATCATAAAAGCTTTTTTTGTTTGTTTGTCTATTTTTACATTATATTACATTATTTATTTATTTTTTTTAAACTAGCATACAACACAAAGCTAAACTGATTAGTAGTTTGCGCACTCCCAATGTTGGGAGAAACACTTCCTTTTTACAAAACGCATGTACCCCGTAGGAAAGACATTCCCACACCCTGCCAACTGCCACCCAACTTCCTCCACAAGGCATCTTCCTTCAGATCCCTTCTCATACACACAACTTGTCATGCACACACTTGGATTCTTACTTCGTTTTTCCTGAAAGCTAAAGCTTTAAATACTGCAATTCTATTTACAGACAGAGCTACACATACGACCAAAAGGCAAACAAGAGTCACAGGCGCAACAACAACAAAACAAAAACAAACCCAAGGCAACAGGTTTTAAAAAATTACAAACCAGCTAGAAAATATTCTGGCAGTGTTTACAAATGAATTGCTATCTCTGTACAAAAACCGGTAAATAATGGCAATGTGAGCGGACTGTATGACTTAAATAAAACTGCTATGTACACAAACACACGCCTAACACTGTTTGACAGCTCATGTGTTGCCCTTTATACAGTTTAATCCTCTGAGGCTCACGCCATCATCATTCGCACACTTGTAACGTTCAGCCGTCCCGCATGTGAGCTTTAAGTAGCAGCAACTTAATGGTACCAGGGAACCTGCACTCTCAGGACTTAAAGGAACACAAATACTGTAGTACTCACCTACTTTGTGTGCCAGATATTAAGAGCAAAGAAAATGCCTAAATGCAAACAGAATATAATATGGATGTCTCCTCTACGTACGCCAGTTAAGCCCATTAACTGGAAAAGTCTTAGTATGCATGAAAGAACTCTTGAAGACTTATTAGTATTCCTTTCCTTTCTTAAAACAATAAATATGGTATCACAATACGAAAAGTTTCAACAAGAAAAGTCAACCAAACATACAACAACCTAGAGCCAGGTGAGTTTAGTCATTAGACCTTATGGGAAAGAAACCCAGCTCGATGCAGCTGGCAAAGAGAATTACACAAAGCCAGAAGCAGAGGCAGCTAACCAGATGAGATAAATAGAGGACATGGGGGAAAGCTTGGCATAAATGGTTTCCCATACAGGAAAAAACCCCACAGTGCATTTCCAGTAGGCACTTAACACAAAGCTCCCCCTCCCTCCTCCACCCCAGTGCTTCAGCTCGGACCACACGGATTATTCTGTACCAAGTCCAGAGTGTGTGAGGGGAGGAGGCCGGGGCTGGAGGCTGAAGAAGAGAGAGGAAGATAGTCTGCACCTTTGATTTTTCTTCCCAAACATACACCACGCATACCCACACACAGAGTTTAAAGTGCCGGTGTCTTCTGTCTCCACCCCCACCACCGCTTTGCATATTGTGGAAATCTATCTAGAGTAAACTGGCCAGGGTTCTTGTGGTTTAGTAAAATGTTTTCCCAAGGGATATTTTCAACACGATTACATGTATGTGAGTTGAGTGCCTACTACATGCCTCCCTGGTGGGTCAGGCACATAGCATTTCAAACCGTTCAGCCGGAGGTTAGTTTTTATGACTAACTCATTTCCGCAGCCCTTAGCATCCAAGGAATGGATTTGAGGTACTATGCCATAGTTAACACCAGGACATGATGGCCTTTGCCACCTGCCAATAGGAACGCTATTCTTGGAAGTAACTGGAAGGATCATAGCTGACACAAAGCCTCCAGTTTGAGACACCATTCCTGAGGTGTAATGAGGGAGACACCCTGGCATTCTATCACTGCGTTTCCTATCTCCCATTTTCCCTTCGCCCAACTCACCTACTCACAGTAGGAGGGGTGATGGGTTCTGGACAGAACAAGTTTACCCCCCCCACACACACCTCACACACAGTGGGAGCTCCTCGGTCCAACTTCAGGAAGTGTCCCTGATAGAATGCCAATCACACAATGGGATGTCTTTCTCCCTAGGGCCTCTCCACCTGACCCCATCCTGAGAAGTGGTCTCCCTGAGTGTGGCATTAGAGCCCTTTCCCCGGTCGCAGGGGCCCGGGAAGCCCAAGGATGGAGGGATCCATGCCTGCTGCTCCATGGGACAGCTGTATCATCTGGCCCGAGGTCCTCACTGGGGGCTACTCGAGTCAGTGAGCTCCAGAGCTGTTCTCGTTCCAAGCTTCCTTCCTGGGAAAGGAAGCAAGACAGAGGAGGCTCCTTGCAGAGGCTGGTGGACCTTAGGTCACACAGGTTTAGATGCTTTGATCAGGAGAGGTTCTCTCCCTCTGCTAAAGGAAAAGGAATTTGCAAAAAACTGCTTTAAGGTAAACAATTCAATTGAAATGGTTGATGGGGGCCACAGGAATGCTTCAATGGCAGCTAGAAAAATAAAAATTCTAAAACAACCCACAAGGAACTCCTAAGTTGCAAGTAATCAATCGGAAACTCACAAATACGCAGGATGGGGGGAAGTGGAAGCAGGTGGGGAATGGAGACAGGAAAATCCACAACAGCGTCGAGCAGCAGAACTCTCCTAGTCTCTGTCTCTGCAGTGCGTACTCGCAAACACGTTCTTCATCCAAAAGGCTGTGGAGGCTCTTGCAACCTCCGAGTGGGACACGCGGCCCATAGCTTACATTATGAGAGTAATTTAAATATTCCTAAGAGCTGAAGAAATCCGTGTCATTCCTTTGCATGACTTCAAGCTTGCATTTGTGGCAGAATTCCATTCCAGGTTAGCAGACTCACAAAGACATGCATTCTGCAGAGAAGGCACGGCTTGAAATGCTGTCAAGGGAGAGTGCTGTTTGCCAGTGGGCCGGGTGGCCAGACCCCATTCAACAGCCCATCCGTTAGGCACAGCAAGCCAGTCCGCAAGGGAAGGAGAGGAAGGAGGGGAGAAAAGGGCAGGTGAGAGACACCTGATTGCACATCTTCTCACTTGCTGACTCATCAGGAAGATTTTGGAGCCTGGGACCAGGCAGAGCTTTCCCAAGGGAGCCTGCAACTGTGCGTTTAGGAAAAAAAAAAATAATAAAATAATAATAATTCATCAAAATGTCAGCTTTGTTCTGAAGTTTACTTCATGATACTCTTGGAGGAAGAAGGTAGGAGGGGACAACACTGCGATACACGTTCTGATTCCGTGATAAAAAAATATTGGTTTGTAAGGACAGTTTGTACAAAGCCCAATCAACTACACATGAAGTCCTCCACAAGGGGCAGCTTTTCCAAATCATACGCATCAAAGAGATCACTGATGCCCTCTTCCTCCCCTAAGCTCAGCAGATAGTCCTCTTGGAGCAGGGGAGGCAGTAAGTTCACAAAGGGTCCTTCGAGGTTGGAAGGAATTTGGTCCTCAGTCTGCTGTAAAAGGTTGGCTGGGGAGGTCAGAGGAGAGAGGTTTGCTGTGGAAACGGAGCAGTCGCTATGTCCTGAGTTGTTAGAAGCCAAGTCTGAAAAGGGAGAAAGGGGGAGGAGGCATAGTTAGGAGAAATGTAAAAGTCTGCTTTTCCTGGATGACCGTGCTACTGCCCTTAGCTCAATGGCACATGCGACTCGAGGACACACAGCACCGTTGGGCCAACTGCCACAAGAACCCATCACTTTGCCTCGTCCTTGTTGATTTATCTTCATTCTCTTTTTGGGAAAGGTTTTATGTGTCTTTATATCTGAGCTGGAGCTCAGCGGGAGGGAGGGAGAGAAGCAAGCTACCTTTCTGACGCTTGCTGACCCTATCCTTTCCCCATCGCTGTGGGGAGGATGATGAGATCAAGGTTCTGATGAAGGCTTTTCTCGTCAAGCTCTTTTCATTTCCATCCTAATGATTTCAGAAGCATCACTCAAGAGATGTCTGGTCAAGCACGGCTGATAACACAATACCGTCTACAGCCTCACTCCTCATTTTAGCCATTGTCCACACACCAGGGAAACAGTTTTCTGCTTACAAGAGCCCGAAGGGTCTTCATGGGGGATGAGGGACCATTTTGACTAAGATTGATATTTTAGTCTGTAGACTAGTAATAATAACTTAAAAACGATTCTCATAACAAAAGGTCCTCTTCCACCCCCCTCGACACAACATAAAGGCATTAACAGCTGCAGGTCAGCCCGTGGGCCCATTGGTGGATACCCAGGACCCAGCAGCAAGTTCAGCATGGACCTGGAACCTCTCTTTCTGATTCCAAGAGGGAAGCATGTCACCTTTTCACATGGGGCCCTTAACATGGTGAATGACAGAACAGTTAGTATTGTCCATCAATTCCAGGCCCACCTTTCTGCACTGACCCTGCCCAAACACTTTGGTTATTCTGACCAGTTTGATGGGCTATGCATGATTCTTGTCCACAACGGCAATGATCTGGTAGATCCCAGCACTTGTTAGGACTTAGCTGTGTGACTCTGAAAGAGGATCCTTCCAGGCACCTTCATTTTTACACAGTGTTTCTCAAAGACAATAGTGGAATATTTACCTTTGGAAGTGGGCTTAGGGATATTCCCATTGTGGTCTTGGTTGTTTGTTTTCATGGGTCTGTGTGTTTCTGTTTCTTCTGGACACAAGTAAACCTCAATGGGCCCTTGGGTACTTGCCAAATGTATTTGTAGGCTCTAGGAACACAAGAGGTCAACTTAAGGTCACTTAGAAATGAAAGCCAAAGCCTAGCTCTCCTAAAACTGAAAGGGAAGGGCAAGATTCATTGCCCTCTGTGCTCCCTCACTCCTAGTTTGCCAGGGATGACATTCTTCTAGTGTAAGGGGCCCCCAAACCACTGCATCCCGAAGCCAAGTCCAAGCCACCAACCATTTTTTGTAAATAAAGTTTTAGTGGGTCAGAGTTTCTGCCATTCTCATCCTGCAAATATTGCCTCTGGCTGTTTGTGTAGTACAATAGCAGAGTGCATTACTTGAGTAATCTAAGAAACTATGCTGCTCACAAAATCAAAGACAACTACTACGTGGACCTTTAAAGTTTTTTGATCCCTGCCACAAAGACATCATTTTTGGGGGAAGAAGGGGAGGTGGCTAGGTATTCTTTAGATATATTATTTCCTGCAAATTATTTAAAGGTCTGCTAAGCATTTCAAAGAATGTATTTCCATTAAACTATTCCCTCACGGTAAAACTTCCTAATGTTAAACTCTAGCAACCAACTTATAAACAGTGTTCTAAAGTGCTAAGAGCTTCAGTGAAGGAGAGAACAAACCATACTGATTTTTAAATACCTTTACTCATTTTAAAATAACTTGTTGCTTGTAAGCCACCTGGCCTATGAGGGTTTTTAAAAATTGCACTCATGTATGCTTGCTGGTGCTCTGGAAAGCCAGAAGAGGGCACTGGATTCTCAAGGATCAGAATTACAGATGGTTGTGAGCTGAAGTGCGGGTGCTGGGAATCAAACCCAGATACTCTGGAGGAGCAGCCAGTGCCCCTAGCCACTAAGCCATCTCTCCAGCCGAAGATTTACTTTGATTTTATTAGTTTTGTTGTTAAAAATTACTCCTAGTTTATGTATTTGGGTGTTTTACCTGCATGTATGTCTATACGGCATGTGCATGCCTTGTACCTGATGAGGTCCAAAAGTGGATACTCCCTGCAGTTGGAGTTACAGATCCTTCTACATGGGTGCTGGGAACCAAACTTGGGTCTGCTGGAGGAGCAGCCTGTGCTGTGGCCACTGAGCCATCTCGCTAGCAGTGTGGAATAGTCAGAGGCTTTCCTCATCTAGATCACAACATTTTAATTTTTTAAGTTAAGAAGTTTACCTTGTAAACTTAACATTTTAGGTAATATTTTCAATATTCCAGGTATTTTCTTTTTCTTTCTTTCTTTTTTTTAACCACAGTTCCATTATCTTATAATTACAGTCTAGGCTGATTTTATCAAAGAACACCTGAAAGCAATTACAAAAATGCTGTTCTACTTCCTTACACTATTCTTGTCTATTGATTGCCCCAAGGTCCCGTTTAATTTTCTCAAAGTAAACATACTACAAATGATTTTTAAGAATTCTTAAAAATGTACTAAGTCACAGAGTCACTTCTAAAGCCCCCGGAGCTCTATTCATGGTGGAAACTGTCCATTCACAAGGTAATCAACATAAAATTTCTCAAGTGGTTCAATTTGATCAGAACCACCAGATAATAAATTGTGAAAAAGATAAGCTGACGAGAGGCAGGGCATCAAAGACTGCTGTGACCAGAATGCCCTTCTGAATTGAAACCAGACATTTTGAGTATTTAATAAACAGGAAACTGTTGGACTTTTTAAAACTCTGGGCTAATCAAAATAAATGGGAATGAACTACCCAGTGCTTGGGATGGGCAGACTTTAACCACGAGCCAGTGATTCTTCATGTTTTCTGCAGATGGATGGCGTTGCTATCTCCTTACCTCTATTGAATCAGGCACTTCAAGTCTTGTTTCTGGAGGGGCTTTCACAACTATAACAGTTTGGTCTTTAAGGCCACTAATTTTTCGAATATCTTGATATGTAACATAAGCTAACGTAAGAAGTGTTAAGGACATTTTTCATTTAATTGTACAGATAATAGTTGTACATCATGAAAACGACCAAACAGAGCCGCTCCCCTCTCCCCATCCCTGGTACACCATGGGATGACAAGGGTAAGGTAAATGTGTCCTCTCCCTCACCCCTTGTCACCTACAACATGCAGGCAAGCTGACCTTGGGGACGTGAGAACGGAAGAGCTAGGCTTATCCCTCACCAAGGAATCCGGAGAGCGGGCCCTGCATCTCGCCTGGGCAAAATAGTAGAACTGGCCCTGGTGGTGTGAGTGTGGATAGCTGGACCCGAGGGTACAAAAGCAGGACTAGCTCCGCTCCTTGCTGTCTGCTACAATGGATGAGCTAGCCAAGGCAGTGCTGGAGAGCTCACCTGGGTGGTGATGATGAGGGAAAGCTGGCAGGCTGACCAACCCAGTTATCACCCATGCCCAAAACCAGGACAACTGATAGTCCACCTCTTCAATAATCAGAACTTCTGGAGTATGGGAAGGGAGTTAGACCTGCAGATCCAAAGCTACAGGATCTCCATGACACAAGGCAACAATACGATATCCAAGGAGCTCCAGTGTTATCGAGGGTGTAGCAGAAGCCAGAGGTCCTGCAGACCAATGACTCATTGCAATAAACACAAGATAAGATGCATGGACTAAAGGATAGACTGTGTGACACACTAGGCCACACTACAACTTCCATGCCGAGATTTTAGTTTGTTTGTTTGTTTTTACTTTTAAATTTTATTTTTTTTGGGGGGGGTTGCAAGGACAGAGGGCAGAAGTAAAGGGAAGGGGAGATGAATGGCAATGGGATGCAAGATGTGAAATCCACAAAGAATAAAAAATAAATAAAAAAGACAAAACAGACACACGGAAAAATTATCCATCATTTTATAACTTAAAAGAATAGGTATGTCTTCCCTTTTGGATCGTCAAATAATGGGCTCCCCCATGGCTCTTCTGGTTGATCGTCTTAAGAATAATAATAAAAAAATCTATACTTTATCTTGTCGATCTTGTATACTAGTATTCCATAAATTCCAGCGAAGTGCCCTGTCCATCAAACTGATTGACAGATGGTCCTAATTTTGGGGGTGGGCCGGGAGAGTACGATTTACTAATCAAAAATTTTTGAGACAACAGCTACTTCTGCTTGCTCTTAGCAAGTGACAGCAGCCACCAAATGAATGACTAAACAGCAAACACGGGTGGGAGAACGGAATCTACCACTCAGGCAGACAGCGTTGTTTACTCAAGCGCACCTGGGCTGGGGTGATTGCATATTGCCTAGACAGCAGAGCATCATTATTTCTGTTAGAAAAATTGCCCTTGTTATTATTAACACCATGAACATTTCAGGTTCCCAAGGAGGTGAGCGGCTCCCAGGTGCTCTGCAACCAAATGAATTGGAGATACAATGACTTGGCGAAAGAGAATAAATGAACATTTCTTGACTCTTGCTCGGTAGTTACTTCCAAGTACCGAGCAATCCCTTTAGCATCCTGGAAGCCAAGGCTAAAAGGAGATCATGAAAAAGCATGGTACTTACTATATAACAAAAGAACTCACACAGACACACACAAACTCAGCTAGAGACAGGAATTTAACAGCAGGGACAACAGGCTCAAGGCTTTCTCTTGATAAGGGACATGGAGGAGCACATATAACCTAACGTGTTTTCAGTCAGCTTTTAAAAAATTATTAGTGTGTATGTGTGTGTATGCACACACACACACGTGCATGTGCCTGCATCATGGCAAGTATGGTAGTCAGCTGACAACGTCTGAGTGAGATCTTCTCCTTCCACCATGGGTTCCACAGATCAAACTCAATTCATCAACCAGGCTTGTGTAGCGAGCTCTTTAATCCATTGAGAGACATCTTACTAGCCTTTTGGAGAGCTTAATTTTCTTTCTTTTTTTAAATAAAGCCTTGTATCTGACTGTATATGGGTATGTGCACCGTGTGCATGCCTGATGTCTGTGGAAGTTAGAACTTTTATTTATTTTTGTTTTGTTTTTTGAAACATGGGGTCTCATTGTGTAACCTTGGCTAGCCTCAAACTCAAGAGATCTGCCTTCCTCTGTCTCCCAGAGTGCTGAACTTAAAAGTGTGTGCCATTGCTTTTAAAATATAAACGAATGAACACACACACATACACACACACACGCACACAATTGCCTGTATTACAGGTTGTCTTCTACAAATCTTAGCAGTTAAGACGGAATTAAGTATGGCGCTCTTGGAGGGTTCTAGGCTTCAGATCACCACTTAGCCTACCAGAGAAGTCAATGGGTGCTTTTTGGGAATACTGGATGGTCCTGAATTTTGTTGAGAATACTAGATTACTGATAACCAGGTTTTTAACCTTGAGCCCACATCAAAAAGCTATATAACAAGAGCTTACTAAAATAAAACTCATCCACAATTATTCAACAAGCTGTAGGAAGGAAAATTTCAACACATCTCTGAACAAGCTGTACCAGACTGGGAACTGAAGAGAAGGCTGAGAGAAATTTCATAAATATATTTGCTAATCTTACAAACTTAAAAGTGCTTGTGACGTGGTTCTCCCCCTCCAAATCCATTTCTTGTTTCCCCTCAAGGAAACTTTTTTTTTGAACAAAGGCCCCAGAGAAAGTCAACAGGAGACAATACTATAACCACATATTCAGGACAGATGACAGTTATGCTTTCCCGTGATGGAGTTCCAATTAAACAGTAAATTAAATGCTCTACTATTGATTTCTTTTACAAAATTTGCTCTTATCTGTTTATGTAGCATGTGAATGAGTGGGTATGTGTACCACAGTGCATGTGACAGTTGAGTTCTAAGGTCAGGACAATTTGCAGGAGTCAGTTCTTTCTACCATGTGGGTACCTGGGATCAAACTCAGATCTTTACTCAGGAGGCAAGCATCTTTGCCTACCGAGTCACCCCATTCATTTATTCATGTAAAGGCAGCCTTCATTGTGCAGCCCTGGCTGGCCTGGAACTTGCTATGTAGACCAGGCTGGCCTCAAATTCATAAAGACTGCCTGCCTGCCTCCTGAGTGCTGGGGTTACTGGAGGGTACCACCATGCCAGGCTCTTTCCATTCTTAATTCTTTGAGACTTCAAGGTAGACAGGATATACACACTATGTAGTTTTAGCTGGTCTGGAACGCATTATGTAGGCAGGGCTGGGCTGAACTCCACCTGCCTCTGCCTCCCAAATGCTGGCATTAAAGGCATATGCTACCACACCTTGTTCTTTTGTTCCTTAAAGAGCTCACACAGACCAGGCTGGCCTCAAACTCCCTAGGCAGGCATGGACAATCTTGGATTCTTGATCTTTCTGTTTCATTTGAGACAGAATTTCATGTACCCCTGACTAACTCTGAATTGGCTATGGAGCTCAGGTTGGCTTTGAACTCCTCATAATTCTGCCCTTGTGTTTCAAATGCAGGTATCACAAAGTGTAATTTCTCCTTTTCTGTTGTTGTTTTACTCAGGATTCAGTTTCTCTGCTGCCAGGATTACAGGCAGTTCCACCACACCCAGCTACAGAATACTTTTCTAGTCTCAATGGTAGCCCAATCAGACAGATTCAGTAAATTCCAATTGCTACAATGTCTGACGAAAAGAAAATAGAAAGCGAGGACCCCAACAGTGACAGCTAACACCCACCAAAAATCTGGGAAGACAAAGAGAAACCTGCCTAATGTTGCCATTAATATTAATACTGACACCTTCTGCTTTATTTTAATAGCGTGTTCTTACAATGAGAGTGTTATCTGTATGTTCAGCCACACATGAATAAAATGCTTTAAAACAGTTCTCACCTGGCTTTCAACACCGATAATGATACCATATAGTCCAAAGTTACTTTATTAAAAACGCTGTGTTTTGTGGTAAAGCTAAGTGGACACAGACACAGACAGACAGACAGACACACACACACACACAATGGTTGTTTGCATGATGCCATAGTAACACCTATCTCCCTGGAGACCAAGCCCATCTCTGTCAGCTCTGGAAACAGTATGAAAGGGTCTAACCACCAGCGGCATAAAGGATATCTTTGATTCTCTGAATCCTCGGTCAGCAGTTTGAGGTCCAGGGTGCAGCTTTGGATCAGTTCATCTAATTTCTTCTCTTCCTGACTGAGCTCGGTCACTTCTTTGGACAGACCTTGACACTGGGCCAGCATGCCCCCATCCTCAGACAGACTGCAGCCCCTAGAACACAAACACAGATTCTTTATGGCGCTTTACAGGAGCTAAAGGGTGGGGGAAAAAAAACCAATGGGGTCAACGACTCCCCTCCCCCGTGTCACGGAAGGCCATGTTGTTTGTCAGTCAAGGGCTGAGCAGAGCTTCAGAAACCTATCTGCACGGCCATGCACTTTCACACACCAAAGAAACCAGGTGAAAACAGGAATTTTCAGGGTTCTTTTCTCAAGGGGGGTTGAAAAAAAGCCTGTTTGTTCAGAAGTCTCAAATTCTGAGGGCAAAAAAGCCAGCCACCTGGTTCCCACCACTACCACCACCACCTAATCCATGCATCTGCATCCCCGGGGGCAAAAGAGGCAGGTGTGTCAGGCATCTGCAAGAACAAAGATCAGCAGTCAACAGGTTTCTCTAAGGCACAGGTCAAAGGAAGTCCGCAGTTCCCAGCACACACGTCACTTTAGAAATCCACTCAGTTTTTTTTCAACATGGGGGACTGAACGCAGGGCCTTTTTTTTTTTTTTTTTTTTTTTAATGCAAGTGCTCTACCACTGAGTTACCGCCTCAGCCCTTGACTGTATTTAGAGAGGTTTTGTTTTCTTCATTTATTGCAAGAATGTGGACACACCATACTGTGTTGGGAGTACGGAGGCCAGGGAACAACTCTTTAGAGTTGGCTCTCTCCTGCCTTAATGCATATGTGTTTCAGGGATCGAATCTGGGTTGTCAGGCTTTCAAGGCAAACTTTTACTGGCTAAGTCCCCTTGCCAAATTATATATATATATTTAAAATATTCCTCAAACAATTTTGGTCCTTTTAAAATTATTTTATAGTTCAATGCTGTACTTATAAAATGCCCGGGTCTGTCCAGGATTCACAAATGACATTATCAAGAATCATCAGACACACTGGGACACATGTCTCTGCAGTAGAAACCCAGACACTGAGGTCTTGCCCTCACTGACAGAAGAAGTGTGTTAATCTATTAGAACCAGAAATGAAATCTGTTTCAAGATTGTGTTTGTTCATATTCATCCAAACATGACCAAAATACAATATAGCAGACATGCGCGTCCATCAACAGATCACACACATACGCACAGACTTAAGTGATGGGTGAATAGCTTCCTCCCCAATTTACAACTGCAGAGGTCTACTGAATTCCCCAATCCTTGGGCTTTATGCTAATCAGATACAGAACCAGCAGTATCTATATAAGATGCCTCTATGCTAAAACACAGGGGTTTTTTTCTTGTTGTTGTTGTTGTGTGAGGGTTTCAGGTGTCCTGGGCTGGCCCTGAACTCCCTATGGGCTGGAAGATGATCTTGAACTTCTGGTTGTCGGTGTTGAACACTACCACACTTAGTTCATGTGGAGCTGGGGTTGAACCCTGGGCTTCATCCTTCTAAACAAGCACTCTACTAACTGAGCTCCATCCTCAGCCCCGACTTTCTACAGAAAACTTTGGGGGGGGGGGAACTGGGAGAGAGGGAGGGAAAAGGGGGAGATGTATGGGTCTGAATGTGGGAACTGAAATTAGGAGAAACTGAGGCAGTCACAAACACCCCCTGATGAGTAGGTGCCTGGGAGAAGGGGACCCTACTCACATCCACTGGACGTTGTTCTTAGATTTCTTCTTAATGAGGTGGATGCCTTCCAGCACGTTGGTGATGTCATAAATCCTCCTCTTCTGCACTTTCAGCACCTCTGCTGCCTTGTTCAGATCCAGGACCCCATCAGGCGACTGGCTCAGGAGCTGAATGAACTTCTTGGTGAGCAGACCGAGTGACGTATCATACCGCGTTTTTTCTGAGGGAGATTTTGGAGCTTAAAGAAAAACAAAAACCGAACGGGTGGGGGATAGGGGGAAAGGTAAAGAAATGAAGGGTTTCGTCGCAGCTAAGCAAGCCCTCTTTCCCAAGGCAGCCGGATTAGTATCTGAAGCAAAGCTGGTGTTGTCTGGGATGAGTTACAAAGGCTATGACATGGGCTTTATCAGGAAAGGAAGAGACAATACAGACTTCCTATGCCAGGCAATAACATTTCCTTGGGCTCTGTCAGTAGTTTCTACTTTCCCTTCTCCTATTTTCTGGGTAATGAGATACTTCACACACAGGTGCTCAAAAGTATCTGCTGAATGGATGAAAAGGTGACGCGGCCTCAGGGAATCTCACTTAAGCCCACGCTAAAGGAGCCAGGCTACAGAGCCAGGCTACGACTTTGTCCAAAACAGGGTCTCAAACAGACTTGAGCTCACTGGCTGCTCAGGCACCGGTGTGCTATCACTTGCAGAACAAGTCTTATTTGGATAAAGAACACCTCAAAAAGTTCAAGCTGTCACCCCTCTTAAACAAAATGCCACTATTTAGCTTCATGCTACTCTCCTATGGGAGCTCAGGTTGAGGTTCAGCCCTTACACACCCACAGTCTGGGGATACATACTTGTGAATCTATAGGGAAAGAAGAGCCAAGTCTAACTTAAGTGCGGAACTAGGAAATACCTGGCCATTTAAAACGTATTCATTTTCTCTCTCTAATGACATGGTGACAGTGTCCACGGAGGCAGAAATTAGCCGTGACTTATTGGGTAAACTACTTCTGCCCCCTTCCCCCCTTCCTAAGACAAGGTATTGTCTATCCCAGGCTGGCCTTGAACTCGTGGAGTTGAGGATGCCCTTGAAGTCCTGATCCTTCCCTGCTCTAAGTCCCAGATTCTGGGAGTATAATTCCCAGATGTGGGAGTCACCTCACTCCGTTTACACGGTGCTGGGGTTGGCCCCAGGCCTCATCATGCTAGGCAACAACTCTACTGACCAAACTGCCCCAGTTCCTAAGCTACTGTGTGATGAGCTAGAGAATGAGGTTGGCAGGGACATCACTTACTCCACCACATTCGTCTCCACCCTTCTTGCTCTCTTAAGTCACATCGATGAAAGGGAGTGAAAGTTAAATATGACTAATGCAAATAAATACACCCAGGTACCGGAGTTACGATCGCCATTTCTAGGTGCCAGGAGACATTGCATTTTTTTTTTTTTTTTGGATAGGCACAGGAAGAAATAAAAAAAACATGCCAAAATTATTCACACCATGGCATCCTTCCAGCCACAAGCTTTGCAAGTTGGGGGTCCCACACCAAGGAGCACAGGGAAACAGGTAAAAAGCACCCTTACTTTTGGGACTATCAGGACTCCGCAGTGCGGCTCTTCCTTTGCCCTTGGGAGTTTTCAGACCATCTGAGAGGTACTGATGGCCACTCTCACCCAGCTCCAGCCTTCGCTTTGCCTGTAATCAGAAAGTGAGAGAGCTGTCACGGGTCCTGTTTGTGCCCTCCTTCTCCGCCTCTATCCCACCCTGTCACACAAAGTCCCTTTGCCGGCGGTGCTCGCATGTCCACACTTGGATGGGTAAACAAAGTGACTCCTCAGCTATGGCTTAAT
Source organism: Dicrostonyx torquatus (assembly GCA_028555095.1). Classification (NCBI taxonomy): domain Eukaryota; kingdom Metazoa; phylum Chordata; class Mammalia; order Rodentia; family Cricetidae; genus Dicrostonyx; species Dicrostonyx torquatus. Next base: position 6,461,511 of record JAQHUG010000008.1, read on the forward strand.
CATTTATCTACTGACTCAACTTCTGTTCTGGGCACAGGGCTGGTTGCTAAGAACAACTCATGCGTTATGGAACCTAAGTTCACGTCTGTGGGTATCTCCCAATCTGACTTGGTTGGACACCATTTTCTGTGCTCCTCAGCCACTGTTTACCTATACCCTAACAGTTATTGGTTACTTATCCACCTCTCGTTTCCTTCAAGACAGACAGTTGTCATTGCATCCTGGAGACTGGCGAAATCACTCTCTATATATTCATCAAACGCGTGATTTAGAGCAACACGACTAGCTACAGGCTCAAATGGCCCTTCATCAGAAAAATGAACATTACAAATACACCATCAGGAGCTACAGCCAATAGTACGTACTCTAGCTTATCATTAAATCTGGCAAGCGAGAAGCTGTCACATACATTTTTATCTTATTTTTCACTTCACTCAATATCCATCTAACATCTTCTGCACGCTGGGAACTGTATGTGGAAACCTTGGTAAGCAAGATGGATAAAAGCCTCTTCCTTCTCAAGATGCAGAGTCAGAAGATAAGACAGAAGACCAGGTGTTGGGGAAGTACTATATGATTATGGTGGGTGTTTAAAGCAAGGTGTCTCCAACCAGACACCCAGCAGGACAATGTGTACCAAACTCCCTTTAGGGTAGCTTCTTCAAGTGAGATCTGCAACTTCAGATCTCTTATCAACTGCTTATTGTTGTGAAATATTAGCTTAAGATATGTTATATTTGTTTATGCTATGAAATATTTGTTTAATGACGCAAAGATGTGTTGCATTCCTTTATGTTGCATTTGTTTAACTCTGTGAAGCTCTGTTACTTTGCCTACCTAAAATACCTGATTGGTCTAATAGAGCTGAATGGCCAATAGCTAGAAAAGAGAAAGGATAGGTGTGGTTGCAAGGCAGAAAGGATAAATAGAAAGCGAAAACTAGGCTGGGGGAAGGAAGAACAAGGAGCGAGAAAAAGAAAAGAGGAGGACGCCAGGGCCAGTCACGCAGCCACCCACTGAATAAGAAGGAAAGAAAGAATAAAGGTAAAAAGCCCAGAGGCAAAACACAGTTAAAGAGAAATGGGACAATTTAAGTTAGAAAAGCTGGCTAGAAACAAACCAAGCTAAGGCTGGGTATTCATAAGTAAGAATAAACCTCTGTGTATTTATTTGGGATCTGGGTGACAGGACCCCAGAGTTAAAAACAACAACAACAAAAACCCAACTGCAGCCTATGATATGGGAAACAGGTAATGGACCAGACAGAAGATGATGGTTATCTGGCTTGCGAATGGAAAGTTTCCGGCTAACCCAGTCCATAGCAGTAGCCATTGGCCACCAGGTTATCCCAATCTACACTCTCTACAAGTCTAAAGTACACATTGGATTTCAAATATGTAAGAAAGTAAGATAGTCTATGAATTTTGTGGGTATGGAAGCCAGGGGACAATCTTGGGTGTTTTTCCTCAGGTGCTACCCATATTCTTTTTTTTAAAGACAGACTCTTTTATTGGTCTGGAATGTGTAGATTAGGTTAGTCCAGCTGCTCAGGGCGCTCCACGAATCCACCTGTCTCCATCTCCCCAGAGCTGGTGTAACAATACACTCAGATCATCACAGGATGACAAGCTTTTTCCCAACCAAGCTATCTTCCCCAGCCCAACATCTTACTAATTTTAATACTGATTATGTTTAAAAAAAAGATACTTTGGCTTTATAGAGTATTCTGCAGTTTGTATGTGTGCCTATTATGTTTCTATCGGACAGGTAAGCATTCATCGAATGGCCGAGGAAGGACAATTCAGCAATATCCTTTCCTGGCCTCACTTCCCGCTCCCAACTCTCCTGTCAATCCATGCATTTCTGTGGTTTTTGGTTTTCTTGGCCAATGTTCCATCTCTGGATAACCAGCCTTCTCCCCTCAGAGCCTGAGTACGTTTGAATACACCTGGGTTTGCCTAGTTGCTGTGCTGCCCCCTCCCCCGCGCAGCATCCAACAAGTTGCATAGCATAAGGCCAAAGCTGGGGGAGGAAGGGACAACTTCTAAGAATTTTCCTAAAACTACAGGCAAAAAGTTGTAGACTTGAAAATAGGAATAGAAAGAAGAGACTGACTTGGTTCATGTAACAGGAGCAGTAGTTGGTCTCCTCCAGATTTTTTGTTGTTGTTGCTTTAGTCAATAAAATCTGTTTATTGAAAGCACCTTGGGCTGAAACCCTGAGAGTGTGTTGTTATAAGTACCAGTGAAGTCAAGATAGGCTGGGATGCACTGCGCAGCCACAGGGTCCTGGTAGACTGTAGACTGGCAAGGTGTGCATGTGCTCGCACGTGTGTGTATGACTCCTTGTGGCTACTGGGAAGCTGTTACAGAAAGAAAGTCTTACTTTGAGGTTAGACCACCTGAAAGTAAGCTACTGTGTTCTGGTCCTCTTTGTGAAAAGTAATCCACAGAGTTCAGACAACTGTCTCCTCCCAAGGCAAAGTCAACCAAAGACAAAGCTGGAAGTTTGGGATCCAAAGCTCCTAAGCTCCAAATCTATGCTCTCCTTAAGTCAAGATCTATCCTCTGGCCAGCAGCCCAGGTGCATGTGAATTTTGCCTCATTGCCCTAGGCCATTTTGTTTTGCTTTGAAGCTAAGTCCTAAGGAAGCACAAAGTCACAGGCCAGGGAATTCCCAGAGGTCTGTTGCTAAGAGACTGAAGTCTAACTTCAGTCACCAGAACTAGTTTCCATGTGTGACTCTGGTTACTAAGCATCAACAAAAGTAAACCAATTCTAAATACCAGATAGTCTACTAAATGCTCGCTGAGAGAGCAGAAGGCCTGCAATGCCTCAGTCTCTTAAGGGACTTGGAGACCCACAGCACAAACAAGCTATGGAAGAGAGGCCATCAGGGGATGCCATTAGCAGCTCCATCCATCATCCCATTCCTACCAAGTCAGTCCATAACTGCCATCCCTGAAGACACAATGGGCCACAGAAAGTGACACTATATGGTGTTTTACACTTTCTACAAAAGGTATTACTGTTGGATTATTCTATCCCTTTTCTTCCATTTCATGAACCAGAGGGATGAATTAGACTTGAATGCACCACATGCTTCCTGTGAGCCCCTGATTTGACTGGATAACTGTCCTCTGTAACTGGACATCATAGCAAAGGGGGAAGCAGAGTGGCCAGGACTAGGGACAGGAATATCCTTTAAAGACCTGCCCCTAGTGACCTACATCCTCTACCTAGGTCCTAAAGTTTCCACAGCCCCATAACAAACACCCCCACCATCTGGGAAACAGCATTTGAGACATGGACCTATGGGGAACGGACAGTCTCTGAGCATAACAGAGATTTCAGTATCAACTCCAATTTTCAGACAGGAAAAGGGGTGATGGTTGAGTTGGTTTGACAGCAGTCAATAATTAAACCGATCATATCTACATAATAAAGCTTCTATTAAAAACTGGTGTTTAGGAGGTTCTGAGAAAGTAAACATGGAGATTGGTAATCAAGAGGATGTACAATAGGTTCACCCCTTCTGTGTACCCCACCCCACCCATCTTCCTCATCTCTTTCCTCTGGAATATCCTTCGTAAGCAGCCAATAGGGGTAAGTAAAATGCCCATGGCAACTGGTTTAGTTGGAAGCACAGGTAAAACAACCTGGGGCTTGGGGCTGGCATTGGAGGTAGCATGTCTTGGGGATTGAGCCCTTTAACTTAAGGTAGCTGAAACAGGACTGCATAAGACAATAAGGGTCCTTTAGTCTTTAGTATAAGTAAGTCAGTAAAATCTGAGTGCTTACAGCACACTGATGTCATTAACACTTTGTACCCGACTATGCCATGTCACTTCATGATCACTTTGTATGGCAGTTGCTATGACCTTCTATTTGACGTGAGAAAACAGGAAAGTAGAAGACCTGGGAACATTCTTAAGAGTCCAGGGCTGGTATGCCTCATCAAGGCTTATATGAGAAGCTTGGGAAAACTGCCACATAACGACATTTGAAGACTTATAGTAAACTGGTGTCACTTTAGTTTTTATTTATGTGTGTAGGTGTCCACAGAAGACAGGAGGATGTTGGATCTGCTAGAGCTGGAGTTATAGGCAGTTGTTGAGACAGCTGATATGGGTGCTGGAAACGGAACCTCCAGTCCTCTGCAAGAGGAGCAAGCATTCTTAACCCCGAGTCATTTCCCCAGTGCTTTATTTATTTATAAATAATGGCAAAACAAATTTTTATAATTTTTTAAAATCTAGAAATATTTTCTTTATAAATAATTTATTTATTGATTTGCACGCATGTGCACACAAATGTGAATGCACATGTCCTTAGAGGCTCTAAGAGGGCACTGAAGCCCTGGAGCTGGAGTAACAGGAGTTGTAAGCCATATAATGTGGGTGCTAGGAACCCCACTCCTCTGGTAGAGCATGAAGAGCCATCGCTCCCAGCCCTTTAATAATACCTTCATAATAAACTTGAGTATTCCTTTATTCTTTAAGAGAAAACAAGCCTCTTCTTTACATAAGAAATGCATAATGTACTTTAAGCATCACAGTTATATGTGAAAAAAAAAATCAAGATTTTTCTCCCACTCCTGATCCTCAGTTCCCTTTCTTAAAAATAAATACTGGTAAGTTACTTGGACAACATTTCAGATGCTCTATGTAAATAAATCTAAATATAATTTCTCCATAAATATTGATGATGGCTCTGAGGAGTACGTATTAACACAGTTTCTGAACTGAGCTAACAAGTGAATGTGATCTGCACATACTGTAAGTGACCTTGACTTTTTGGATGTTATGAAATCAACCTCATTGATTTGGGGAGGGGGCTGCCACAGCATAATTTTATATGACAATAATACACAGTCCAGAAGCTTTATTTTTTTTAGATAAGATCTCCCTCTATAGCCTGGAACTCACTACCCAGGCCTCGAACTTACTGAGATCGGCATGACTGAGATTAAAGGCATGTACCACCATGTTCAGCTTAGAAGCTCAAGCCTAAATAGCTTAGGATTCCCAGGGCAAGGCTCAAGATACACCCATCACCACACTTATTCATTTGTTTGTTTATACTGATTAAGACAAGGGATCAATGCCCCAATGACCTTGGAAGATAAATAACAGCTTTTTTGCTAATTCAGAGGGGGAGATGTGTATGTGTATATAAGTGTTTCTGTGCACCGGCTGGTGGTTCGCCAGCACATATCACATGAAAAGCCTTTCAGAAAAAAAAATACTGTGGAAATTACAGTTGTAATTTGGTGAATGATCACATGGGGCTGGGGGGTGGGGGGAGAAAAGCGTGGAAAGATCCATGGCAACCTAAGCACGATGGTGCATACCTGCTATCGTAGGTGTGGAGGCAGGAGGATGAGTATGCAGCTAGCCTGGACTACAGAGAAGGAGCCTATCGTTAAAAAACAAACAAAAACCAAAAAACAAACAAACAAACAAAACCCAAATTCACATCAAATGTTGATGGTGGTTATTTCAGTGAAGTAAAACGAAATGAAGCAAAGACAATGTTTATTTTTTTAACATTTTATTGTACTTTGCAAAGGGCCATATCCACATATACATTAAATTTATAACATTCAAGCTAGCACTTCCACAGTATATACGGAACAGACATTTCTTCCTGGCATCTATGTATTAAACACAGCACTTTAGGCATGGTGACATACGTCTTTTGATCCCAACCCTCGGGAGGTCTCAGTGAGTTTGAGATCAGCCTGATCTACACAGTGAGTTCTAAGATAGTCAGGGCTACTTAATGAGATAGGCAGATGTGAGTTCGAGGCCAGCCTGGTCTATAGAGCTAGTTCCAGGATAGCAGTCATAGGCGTTACGCAGAGAAACCCTGTCTTGAAGAACCAAAGGAGACACCATCTCAAAACAAGCAGACAGCAGTTTCTCAAATAGTTGTGTTTTCCCAGTTACGTCCAACATACATGACAAAGTCTTGAAGGAAAAAAAAATGCACGAGCTACTATTGATTTATATAATGGGATGTCAGGCAAGGAGTAAATACGTTGTGTATGCAAACTCTGTGTAGTAAAGATAGTAAAACTGTACTGGGGTGGGATGCATGCAGAGAAATCAGCCACAGAAGGATACATACCATACTGAATGCCTTTTGAAGACGGGTTTCTCTGTGTAGTTTTGGATCCTGTCCTGGATCTCACTCTGTAGACCAGGCTGGTCTCAAACTCACAGAGATCCATCTGCCTCTGCTTCCCAGGCACTGAGATTAAAGGAGTGCACCACCCTAGCCTGGCTACATACCAAATAGTTTCAGATAGTATTAATTTTGGAGTGACTAGTCACGATGATTTTACTTTCTTCTTAGCATTTCATGTTTCAGAACCATCCTAATGTGTGCATAGATTACTTTCATAAAAAGAAAAGCAAAATCCATTCCATTTGGAGTTAAACAAATGAAATATGCTGGCTTAACATTTTGCCTGCTGAAAGTCTTATGCAATACCCAAGGTGTATGTGTTTCAAACAGACGGAGTATGCTAACAGAAAGGGCACCCCAGCTTCATGGCGGGAGGGGAAATGACTCTGCATCTACTACACAACCTAACCACAGGAAAAACTAAGATAAAAACAAGTGTGACAGCTGCCATAAACGGACCAAGAATCGAATTTCCCCAGTTATTGAGTCTGGGGAAGAAAAGAACGACAGACGTGACAGTATCTCAAAGCCCAAGTCTGGATAAGCATTCTAAACAGAGGAAAAAGGAAAAGAAATGGGAAACAAGACAAAAGGAACAAGGTCCAGATTAAACGTGCTAGTGACATAACTCAAGGGAGGAATTAGAGTGAACTGTAGCACGTCCTAACACTGAGGCAGAAGGTTTTTTTTTTTTTTTTAAGATTTGTTTCTTCTATTTTATTTTATGTGTGTGTGCCCCTAGGTGTCTGTACACACACCATGAGTATGTAGGTCCCTTCAGGAGTCAGAGGACCCCCTGGAACTAGAGCAATAGGTGGTTGTGAGCTATCCAATGTGGGTGCTAGGAACTGAACCTAGTCCTTGAGGGAGGGCATGTGCTCTCTTAACTGCTGAGCCCCATGGGCATGGAAATTAAGAAAACCTAGTTTCTAGTTGTGACTACGCACTGACTCAGTCTTTCTTATTCTTTGGGCCATTTAAGTATTTATTAAGTGCCTGTATAGGTTAACTTTTCATGTTGCTTTGACAAATACCTGAGAAGTAGCATTTTAAGGGGGGGGAAGGATTTATTTTGGTTTACAATTTAAGAAGTGATATTGTCTGTCATGGCCGGAGTCAACAGAAAGTGGGACTGGCTATAAAGCTTCAAGGTTAGTCTCCAGTGACTCACTTCCTCCAGCTCCTGAAGTGTTGATAACCTTTCAAAATCAGTGCCACCAGCCAGGGAACCAGTGTTCAAACACATGTGTCTGTGGGGGACATTTCAGGTTCAAAACACAAGGACACCTTCAGTATTCCAGTCCTAGCATGGTCATGACTAGTAAGGCAAGTGGTCCCTGTTGTCAAAGTGGATGCAAGCAAACAAAAAGAAAGGCATCAGACCTCCTGAGCAAATTGTGAGCATAGGGACATTGGGGGAGGGTTGAAGGAGGGAGGGGAGCAGAGAAAAATGTAGAGCTCAATAAATATCAATAAATAAAAAAAAACAAATAGGAAAAAAAGAGAACTGCATGCCAAGAATGGATGCAGAGCATTAAAAAAAAAAAAAGGCATCAGAAACCCTGCAGTGGGTGACATCTAAGATCTAAGTCCAGAATAGCATCCTCTCTGAGCTTGTGGGTGAGAAACCTATAGAAACAAAACTACCCTAGGAAGGAGTAAGTAGGTAACTGAACAGGTGACGGGGAACTCCCGTCCAATTTTCTCCACCAGCATTTCTTGCTTGTATTACAATTACTACCCAAGCTCATCCATGTTCCATCTCCTGACTTGTAAACTTCACTAGAGCCTTTAGGAATGGACTTGGGAATCCAATTATCTATACGAATGTTTCTAAAGGAAAAGCAACTTCAAGTGGACATCAATGCTTAGAAGCCATTTAATCATGAAACAATACCTGCTTTCCTACACAATTAAAACATATTACTTTAAAACTAAAGTTGCATGTGTTTGTATATTTGTGTGGCAGTATGTGCATCTGAGTGCAGATGCCCTCAATGGCCAGAGGCGTCAGATGTCCCTGGAGCTGGAGTTACAGGTGGTTGTAAGCCACCCAACATGTTGGGACACCTCTTTACCAGTCCTCCACACTTTTAGTATATGGTGTGGGAGTTTTGTCTACGTATGAGTGTACACCATGTGCATGCACTGCTCACACTGGCCAGAAGGAGGTATAGGATCCCTTGGAACCAGAGCTACAGAAAATTGTGAGCCACCACGTGGATGCTAGGAATCAAACCCAGGTCTCCCTTGCATGAGTAACAAGTGTTTTTAACTGCTGAGCCATCTTTCTAGGCCTGATACATCGTTGTTAAGAACAATTTAAGATAATTTAAACATAAACAGATGTCCCAAAGTCTACCATTTTGGAGCATTCACAGTGGCTGCTTTCCCAGGAGAACCAAGGTCATCATTGCTGCTGGTGTCCCTATGCAATATTCTTATGCAGTCATTTCTTGATTTGGCCATTTGTTATTCTGGGCTACCATCTTCCAATGGTGTAACACTCCCCTCCTTAAACAATCTACATTTGTAGATAAATAGGTTAAGTACATCATGATTATCGAAATTTAAAGTCAGGTATAACACAGAGTTTGTGTTTCCTTTCAGTAACTATTCCTGGAGAGACCTTGGTGCAGGAGACTTGTCTGTATTCTGTCAATCATGTTTTAAATAAATGCCGATTGGCCAGGTAGGAAGTATAGGCAGGGCAACCAGACAGGAAGTAGAGGCAGGACGAAGAGAACATCTGGGAAGCAGGAAGCTCCCTTGGCATTCCTGCACAGACCACCAAGGAGGCAACAATGTAAGCTGCCCAGCTGAGAAAAGGTACTGAGCCATTTGGCTAACATAGATGGGTTAATATAAGTTATAATAGCTAGTAAGAAGCCTGAGATAATGGGCCAGTTAATAACCTAATGTAGACTCTCTGCGTGATTTTCTTTGGGGCTTGCCGGCTGTGGGGTACTTGGTGGGACACAAACCCCAACGAGAAGGACCCTCATGTTACAGAATGGTGCTCAACGTGGATAACTGCATCCACAGAAAGCCTGAGAAAGCTTGGGAAAGAATAGAGTCTTGGTAGCAGCAATTTCTCAGGTCTGCTCTGCTTGCTAGAGGCAAGCAAGCACTCTCATCTAAGAGAGGCTTCCTGACTCAGCTTTAACTGCAAAACCCTGCAGCTCTTTAAGAGGTCCTGCCACGAAACACTTAAATAGTGTTGATAAAAAGCAGACCGCATGCTTTTCGGTTTTCAGCTGTAGCAGGTAAAAAGCTGCACTGTGTTAAAATGCCGGCTGTCTGGGCCATCTTGCCAGGGCAAACTCTGACTCTTTCTGGCAGGCGGACCAGCCAGGAACTTTGAATGGTCTGTAAGCAGAATGCTGCAGCTTGCTTGCTGGCAGGGACCTTGAAACGCCACAGAGTTGTGGCGATTAACATGGCAACAGGTACCTATGCCATGAGGCTGGAAATGCAAAATGCTAAAGAATGGGCTGGATCTAGCCGTCAAAGCCACAGCTTTAGTCCTACCGATATTGCTTGGTAAATTAAAGACCCACGTGGTCAGAAAAAGAGAGATTAAAAAAAAAAACCTCTGAATGGTTTACTATGTGTGAAAAATATATGCAGGCAAAAGGTTCTTCACGTTAAAAAAAAAGAAAGAAAAAAAGGAAAGAGAGTAGTTGGGTATGGTGGTACACATCTTTAAACTTAACACTTGGGAAACGGAGGTAGACTGACCTCTGTGACTTCAAGGTGTGGTAGCACACGCCTTTAATCCCAACGCCTGGGAGGCAGAGTCAGACACACCTTTAATCCCAGCACTGGGACAGCAGAGACAGGCAGATCTCTGTGAGTTCAAAGACAACCTGGTCTACAGAGAGTAAATTCCAGGACAAAGATACACAGAGAACCTGTCTCCAAAAGCAAAAAGTTAAAAGAAAAAAAAAAAAAAAAAAAGAATAAAGCCACATAAGATGGAAAACACAGAGAATCTTGAATCTTGATACTGTATGCTATTATGATCTCTTTGAATTATTTGAATGATGAGGAAGGAACAAGAGCTGATAAAAGACTTTTGTTTGTAAATGTTGCTGAATTAACTCAAGGAAGGTATTTTAAAAATGCCTTGGCTTCAAAATTGAAGTCAAAAGGTATGTTACTTTGGAGAAGAGATTTTCCTTTTGTTTCCACAGGAGATGAGAGGCTATGGATTCATTCTGAGTTAAGAAAACTCAGGTTTCATCAAGGAAGACCACCTGAGAAATCTCCGGTAGGAACAGATGGCCCAGATGTCTTGAGTTCTACATCCAGAACAGATTCAAGATGCTGCCTGAGATGATCAAGCCTCACAGGATACTCCAGTCAGGACTTGATCCTAACTCTAAATTTTCTTTAGGTCCCCTTAAAGATTATCAGCGCCCCCAACCAGCCGGAAGTAGCCTGGAATACTACGCCCACATTCCCAAAAAATGGACTATGGACATTTTCCTTTGTTTTTTTTTTTTTTAAAGAGGGGGAAGTGGTGCAGGAGACTTGTCTGTACTCTGTCAATCATGTTTTAAATAAATGCTGATTGGCCAGGTAGGAAGTATAGGCAGGTCAACTAGACAGGAAGTAGAGGCAGGGCGAAGAGAACATCTGGGAAGCAGGAAGCTCTTTGGTGGTTTTTCTGCCTATAAACAGCCCATGGTCCTGATGGGAAGGAATTGTTCACACTGAGTTCACAGGTGAGCTCAGTGGTTCACAGGTTAGATGTGGGTGGAACCATGTCTTTGATTTGTGGATGTACCATATCTGAGGTGAGGGGATGATTTCAACTTGCCAGGAAAAATTCCTACATAGTTTGTATGTTATCGCTGGTGTGTCCGGTTCTTCCCTGCCTTCACTATATCTCCATTTCCCTAATACTCCATCTTAGATATTCTACCAAGACCCTACTCTTCTTTCTGCCCACAGCTCCCAACCTGCTGTCTAGACCCTGGGCTGTTTTCCAGTCTCCAGCCTGGCTGTTGTTCTGCAATCTTCCTTCACTGTGCAAAGCCTCAGGCAGACATTTATCTGCCTAGTACTGCAAACTTGTCTCCTACGTTAGGAAAATGCTGTTTTATCAGTGTGCATGACAGGTAGTCCCATCTGCTATAGCAGCTGAGAAATTCTCTATTTCTAGCTTCCCTGGAGCCTTGGCCAGGACTAGCTTATTAAGTTGTAGGTTGTGACCCCACATGGGATTGTGTAACTAAATATGGGAGTCACATAAAACTTTTTTGAATGTGCAACCATCAAAACATAACCCCAAATTAAACATGTGAATTGATCCTCCATGTCTGACAGTATTCGACCAGGTTACTTACTTACAATCTTACTGCAGCCTTGGTTCTGAACATACAACACAGAGTTTGCATTGCACATGTCGTCACTCCAGAAAACATGGCTGAACACTGCATGAAAGAGTGCAGCTCAGATCTGAAATCATCGTAGGTTACAAATTACTAGTTTCCACTATAGAAAGCTTTCTGCTGACAGAAACATTGCGGCTTAATTATGGAAAATAAAGACTTTTTAGTACTTCCCTACCATCATTCCTTAGCATATAAGAGAAGCAAATTAGAGTATCGTTGGTGTGCACCGTTTTAGAATGCTTGATTTGAAAAACAAAATGAAAACCAAAAATTGCTGCTCGAGTTTTTGACTTCAGTTTCATAAAAAACTTGGGAATAAGATGGGATTTCCAATCAGTTCTGAAATGGCCCTAAACATATGTCTGTCATTTAGCTATGCATTTAGGTGAAGTGGTGTTCTCAGCATTGAAGATTATAAAGAAAAAATATCAACCAATTGTGAAAAGGGTTGAATATGCTCTAATTTCTGTGGTATTTTGCCAAGATTTAATTTCTTAAGTTTCCTACCCCATCCCCAACTCTAAATACTGGGGATTGAGCCTAGAGCCTGAGCAGGCCATGGAAGTGCTCTAGCACTGAGCTCTAAATGTTTCCTAGCTCAAGATTTCATTGTTTATTTTAAAATAAAAAAGCACATGTGTTTTATTAGTATGCAAACTTGCCTCTCCCTAATAGGTGGAACAATTGTATGCCTGCAAAATATGGTTTGAAAAATGTTACAAATAATTTATTATCAGTAAATATTTAGTTTGTTACCTAAAATATCTACTCATGAACCTGGGGTCACATAAAAATTTTTCAGTTAAAAGAGCTACACATAGAAAAAACTTAAGCCCTTGACCTTTGCAGGGACAAAACACAGACCCATCCTGGACTTGAACTCTGGGAAATATCAGATGCTGTTCATAATCAGCATCTGGGAGGAAGTAGTAGTAGTAGGAAGTCCGCGGTACCTAAAAGTTGTCTTCTGACTTCCCTATGCATGTTGTCTCACACACACACACACACACACACACACACACACACACTTAAAAAAATCAAATAAATAATAGCAAAGCTGAAAAGAATGAGGCTCAGATTAGCTGTAGGTTTCTCAGCATTGAATTCTCTCCTTAGCCAAACTCAAGTATCAGGATAAAAAATGCATGTCTTTATCTCTGTTAGGAAATGCAATTTAATGTTCCACACTACTGTTCGGATGCATTCCAGGAACGCAACTGATTAATACAACCAGGGTGCTGACTCAGTTGTGAGCAGAACTAGCTCGGGTTTATTGAAACAGAAGAGGAGTTTATTGAAAGGATATCAGATAATTCACAGGGTGGGTGAGAAGATGAAAACCAAGGGAAAATGTGAGAGCAAGGAAACCTGACAGCTAGAGCTGTAGCCGAGATGTAGAACCCCAAAGAGGGCACAACAGTTCCTCTGAGGCCAGTCCTGTGGGAATGGGAGGGAGATCTAGGTCAGCTGGGGCCATAGCCAGGCACAATTTCAAAATTAAGTTAAAAAATATAACTCCCATTCATCAGAAAGTTTGCACTGGACATATCTGTTAGCAGATGAGCTCACACAACTGTGATGACATCCTCTTGCAAGCTCTAGTATACAGGATGTTGTTCTTAAAGGTCAAAAATCACTAGGCATGGAGGTTAGTTATCCTGGCAGGTTTTTATGTCAATGCAACTCAAGCTAAAATCGTATGAGAAGAGGGAACCTCAGCTGAGAAAATGTCTGTAGGATCCGGTGGTAGGCAAGCCTGTAGGACATTCTTAGTGACTGATGGGGGAGGGAGGTAGCACTGGTCCATTAGGAGTGTGGTCATCCCTAGGCTTCCATAAGAAAGCAGGTGAGCAAGCCAGAAGAAGCAAGCCTGTGAGCAGCACCCTTCTATGGTCTCAGCAAAAGTTCCTGCCCCGACTTCCTTCGGTGATGAACAGAGATATGGAAACTTCATAAGCGAAACAAACCTTTTCCTCCCCAACTTACGTTTGGTCATGGTGTTTCACTGCAATAGTAATCCTAAGACAGGGTCACTGGCCTGTCATCCCAGCCCCGAGGCAGGAGGATCTTGAGTTTGAGGTCAGCTTGGGCTACATGAGAACTTTCTTAAAACAAACAACAGGGCGCAATGTCCCAAAGTTAAGAGTACTTCCTGCTCTTGTAGAGAACTATGGTTCAGCTCCCAGTGCCAGCATGGCAGTTCACAACTGTCTGTAACTCCAGTTCCAGGGTACCTGACACTATCTCCTGACCCCTCTCTCTCTCACACACACACTCATATTTAGATTTAGAACAAAATCAGGTTAATTATATATCCATACCAACTGGAATAGACTAATAAACCATCTAAACCTAATGTAGCTTACATGAAATAAAGGCAGATTGGCAATATTTATAATAATTTATAGATAATTTGCTGCCATAAATAACTCTGGACGCATGTCCAGGGGTCTCTGCAGCAGAGTGGTCTGGATGGAATGCTGTATACACACAGCCTTCTGTTCTGTTCCGAGTCTAAAAGGGACAAGCCTTTTCCAGACGCAGGGTCGAACTGCAGAGCTACACTAACTTAAGAAAGGGTTTTCAATGCCCTCATATGATTTGCGATGTGATGTTTCCTTAAAATGACCGCTAATCTTAAGTATGTAAATACCGTCCATACAAGGGAACAAGGCCTCTTTGGACACCCAACTTTCTACTTTAAAGTTTCAACAGAAACATGTCAACTATGTTCGGTGGCAAGTGGTGATGAAGTCTGGGCTGATCCTGCTATGCAGAGGTCTCGCAGCAAGTATTCTGGAACCTTCCACTCACTACAGCTTAGTTTATCCTGCTTTCCTTTCCGAGTCCTGACTTTTGGCCCTATGATTTGTATATCTTGCTTCAACACCAGTGAAATTAAACAGGAGTTCAAAAGCATTTTCTGCAAAGGGCAAACGAGTACGTTAGGCTCTGGTGCAGTCACAAAGAGGATATCAAAAGTGGGCTGGGCTGTGTCCCCATAAAACTTTATTTATAAACTAGGCAAGGGGCCGCATTTGGGCCATGGCCAGTTCCAAGACTATGTTCTTTTTAATTCTTTGTGTGATTGTAAAAAGAATGTGTTCATGTGGCATGACTGCCACCATGAGTGTCACACTGTGTGTTTGGAGGTCACAGGACATCCTTGGGTTAGTCCTTACCTTCTACTTTCTTTGAGACAGGGTTTCTTGTTTGTTACTGCATTTACCAGGCTAGCTGGCCCACAAGCCCCTGGAGATTCTGTCTCTCCCTCCCATTTTGCCTTAGAAAAGCTGGGACTACAGATATGCATGACTGTGTTAGGCTTTACATGGGTTCTGGGGATTTGAACTAAGGTCCTCACATTTGTGGAAAAGGGCTTTGCCCACTGAGCCATCTCCCAGTGTGCAACTGTTTCTGATACTGGGCCTTACTATAGAGCCCTGGCTAGCCAGTAACTTGCTATATATAAACCAGGTTGTCCTTGAAATAGGAAAACTGCCTACTTCTGCCTCTGGAGACTGAGATGAAAGGTGTGCACCACCACACCCAGCAGGATTTTTATTTTTAGGAATGGACTCTGTATTGCTTATCCGATCATCTTGTTCGGTATAGGATGACTCCATCACGCTTTAGTCTCTTGGTTGAGGGCTGAAAATGTGTACTGACAAGAAAGGTGATGCTAAGCTATCCACCTGAATCATGGCACATAACCCGAGACAACAGTGAGAAAATGCCTTCGTATGTCTTTAGCCATTTGTAACTACAAACATAGTTTATAGGCATATGAAAAACCATAAACAGTTTCTTACTTGGGGGCTAACAGATCTGTTTTAGGGAGGACTAAATGAGTTTGAGGACAATTGGGATATATAGTGAATCTGTTTCACCAGTAAGGAAGGCAGGCAAAAGATGGGAACCTCTATTGGTCTGGCACTGTGTCAAAGATATCCAACACTTAGACAAATGGCAGGTGGGTCTGCTCACTCTACTTTCATTCCACATATACTCAGACCTCCAATTTTTGCATTTAGAGGTTGGAGATTTCCAGGTTGCAATAGAGGAAGGAGCAGCACAGCTGGACCCAGTCCAGTTCTTGAGCTGAGATGATGGAGCCGAAGGAGGGATGAAGGGTGTCAACACAGCCAGAATCTGGATAGAGTACAGAAGGAAGGGGCTAGAGGCTGGAGGGACAGGGAGAGTGAGCAAGAACATCCAACCCCCTTGGAGAACCATGGAAAGTCCCTCTCGTGAAGTCAATGGAGCACAGCTGAGTCAGAGAACATACAAGAAAACTCAAGAATGCAATAGAACCCAGCATGCACAGTGGTGTTCACTCCTGAGGGGGCAGAAACTGCATCTGTTCCTATGGGGCAGTCAAAACATGCCTCATAAATCATGGGTACAGGGTAGAGAACTAAATGGGCATTTGTCACTTCATTCAGGAGGAAAAGTAGTCCTCCAATAGTATGGCTCTGCTCACACCTAATAAAGCAAGACCTCAAAGATGAAACCAGTGGCTGCATCTAGGAACAAAGTTCATGAATATTGACAGAAATGTTCAGTATCCAACAATGACTAGTATTCAGTCCAAAATTACCAGGCTCCTAAAAAGGCCTAGCTGGGAGTGGGGGTGCCCTCCTATAGTGCCAGGGCTTGGGAATGGAGGTGGGAGAATCAGGTCAAAGCAGAGTTCAGGTTCAACCTGAGATACAAGGGTTCAGTCCTCTAAACCAGCCAATTAATCACCCACCTACCCCAAATCCTTTCATAATTCAGAATAACGGCTGGGGATATAGATGGCTGGGTGTGTAAAGTTGCTTGCTGCCAAGCCTGATGATCTGACTTAAACAGTAGTGGGAGGGCTGGGAGGTGGTGGCACACACCTTTAATCCCAGCAGGTGGATCTCAGTCAGTTCAAGGACAGCCAGGTCGGCCAGAATTTGTTACACAGAGAGAAACCCTGTCTCAAAAAAACTAAATCAGAGCCAGGCAGTGGTGGTGCACGCCTTTAATCCCAGCACTCGGGAGGCAGAGGCAGGCGGATATCTGTGGGTTCGAGACCAGCCTGGTCTACAAGAGCTAGTTCCAGGACAGGCTCCAAAGCCACAGAGAAATCCTGTCTCGAAGAACAAAAAACAAACAAAAAAACTAAACCAAACCAAACCAACAACCACCACCAACAAAAAAACCCCCAGTAGTGAGGAGAGAACCAACTCTTGTACGTTGCCCTCTAACCTTCATGTATGTGCATGCTGTGCTGCATGTATACATATACACTAAGTAGATAAATATTAAAAATTAAAGACACAGTACAATCACATTGCTTAAAACTGGTGATAAAGAGAAAAACAAAAATGATAGAACAGTTTTCATTTGAAACAATGCACCCAGAATGCAGAACAGCTTTTTAAGTATTGAAAGAAATGATAATGACAAATGGCTTTCATATCTAGCAAAAATATCTTTCACAGTTCAAAGAGAAAGTACTTTCTTAGAAGTAAAAGCTAAAAGAATGTTGAGGATGCAGCCGTTAGTCCGACATGAGCAAAGGCCTGGTTTTGATCCCCAGCAGTGCCTGCAGAAGACTCTTCAGCAGCAGAGCCAAAGCAGAAATAGTAAAGCCCTTCAAAGAGGAGATGATGCCAAGTGGAACCTGCTCAGGAAGGAGGAGCATCAGCAACGCGACAGGTGGCTACACGTGCAATGTCTCCCCTTGACATTTTACATCTTAGAGAACCATTGGGGCTATAGAGATGGTTTGGGGGTTAAAAACACTTGCTGCTCTTCCAGAAAACCCAAGTTTGGCCCCCAGAACCCACACCAGGCATCTCATAACAGTTTCCTGTTTCAGGCTTTCTCTGGCAACTGCACTCATGTGTACAAACTCATATACAGGCATACATATAAAGAAAATAAAAATACACTTTAAAAAGAACTATTTATGATATGGCAAATGTGTATTCAATGTGCAAAAATAGATAATCATACAGCGAATTCCAAAATGCTGGCCAGCTGTGTGTGTGTGTGTGTGTGTGTGTGTGTGTGTTGATGTAACCCAGAGGTCAACTTTGCGTGTCAGTCCTCAGGAGCCGTTGACCTTGTTTACAAGACAGAGTTGTATAGTATGTTGATAACAGGTCAATTTCAGAGCAGTCTCTTCATTCAGAGACAGAAACATTTTTTTCCACACTATATTTCTAGATCAATTAAATCTCTTCAGATACACCCCACACGCTGGAGGACTTTGGTTCAATTCCAAGCAACCACATGATGGCTTGATGTAGGAGGGTCCTTCTGTATTTCTGTTGCTTTCATTGGTTGAATAAAGAAACTGCCTTGGTCTTTTGATAGGGCAGCCCTTAGGTGGGCGGAGTAGACAGAACAGAAGGCTGTGAGAGAAAAGACACTGGAGCAGACGCCATGTTTCTCCAGCCCAAGATGGACTTTGGTTAGAATCTTCCCGGTAAGCCACGACCACATGTTGATACACAGAAGAGGTTAAAACTAATGGGCCAGGCAGTAATTTAATTAATACAATTTCCGTGTGTTTATTTTAAATGTAAGCTAGCCCAGCGGCTGGGAGCCGGGCAAGGTGAAACAAAAGGGCCTGCACTCCTCTCAGGTGCTGGGAACACAGCCCGCACCTCTTACTACAGTGGCTCACAACCAACTATAGTCCCAGGGGATCCAATACCCTCATCTGACCACCTCAAGTACCTGGAACACATGCAGTGCACATGCATATACACAGGCAAAACACTCATACAAAAAACTTAAAATTTAAAAATAATAATTTAAAAACCAGGTAAGCCCCAGGACTCCCTTCCTCTTGCTGTGCATTTCTCATAAGTGCCTTCTGGCTGTATCACTAAAGAACAAGTGACTATGGAAAGTCTACAGAGACCCAACTTTATATACCCTCCCACCTGATAAGGTAAACACAGCACTAGGCAATTTTTTATGTTTTAGAGACAACGTCTCACTATATACTCTCTATATAACTGGTCCTTGGTATATACACCAGGCTGGCCTGAAACTCAGAGCTTCACCTGCCTCAGCCTCCCAGCACTGCTTTTGGGATTTATGATGCAGCTAAAAACTATTAAAGACATCCTGGGCCAATTCAAAAAGGCCATCCCATCTTGGTCATCCTCCACTCCTTTATTAGGAGATATTTTGGCCATAGAAGCATGTATATTGCAAAACATTATCTGCTTGTATATGACTATCTAGTTGTTGGTGAACTCTCTTGACAGAAAGCCGGCTCAGAGATGCACAGCATCTAGAGATGCACTCTCCCTTAACACTTTCTTAATAGAGGCAGGACGTCAATGGCAGGGAAGATCTTCCTGTCCTCAGGCAACCTAAGACAGGACTTACATGACGAATGTATGTACCGATGATGGGTATGTCTGAAAAGTAGAAGATGCCTAAGACCCACAGTCACCTGTCCTATAGCAGAAGCACAGGGTTTATTAAATAAACTAAAAAGGGAGGAATATGTGGGGCTCCACAGAAGTGAGTCTGCTCATCTTGACTGATGGTCAGAGAGCTTAAGCCTACTCTCCCTCTTACAAAGTTATTGACAAGAGGTCTGACTCCAGGAGTAACAACCTACAAACAACCTATCCTGACCTAGGGTGTGGTTACTCAGTGGCCCATAGAGGTGGATCTGCTCTACCTTGACCAAAGGTCAGAGAATTCAAGCCTATTCTTGCTCCTTCAAGGTTATGACAACAGATTTGACCCAGGGAGTGGCGGCCTACAGTATACTTGGTCTAAGGGGTAGTGGCTGCATGTCCTGCATAAACAACAGAATGCTTACCTCACGATATAGTCACTTGATGTTTCAAGGTTTTTTTTTTTTTTTTTGGGGTTTTTCGAGACAGGGTTTCTCTGTGGCTTTGGAGCCTGCCCTGGAACTAGCTCTTGTAGACCAGGATGGTCTCGAACTCACAAAGATCCGCCTGCCTCTGCCTCCCGAGTGCTGGGATTAAAGGCGTGCGCCACCACCGCCCGGCTATGTTTCAAGTATTGAAGTAATTGCTCTGTTCTCTGTGTCACCTTAAAGCAGTCTTTTGCCTTCTTCCCCACTTTTTGGATTGGGGTATGTAAGCATATGGAAAATAAATGGAGGTGTATCCTCCTACCTAATTTTTCTATCCACATGGCCCTACACTGAAAGGTGTAAACCTCGTTGAACCTGGACCCCAACAGATTAAGAAAGTTCATCACACTAGGCTTAATGACTTTTGAAGTGATTAAACCATTTTCAAGTTCATTCAGAACAGTGCATAGAGTCTTCCAGTTATTCTCTCTGGGGTATAGAACTTAAAAACCATCCTACCCACATAGAGCAGCAGCCAATAGCTTAGCTCCCCTGTTATGACAGTCTCACCAGCAGGTCTACCCACTCCTGTGCAATCTCACAGTGTAAAGGATAGAACAGAAGCTGTGGGAAGCAAGTTAAGTCACACCAAGGCACACATTTGTCTATCTCTAAAATCAGAATGGGCCCTTCCTCTAAGCAACATTAAAGATAAGAGATCTCCAGGAGCTTTCAGGGAGACCACCAGCAGATTCCCCACACTGAGGGGAATGACAGTAGTCTGAGGAGGAACCAAGCTGGAGGAGTGCTAGCGCCAGCCATCCGTCCTTAGGCACCCTGGCTGGGGTTGGGGGCATGCATGGATCCCTACAGCACAATGCAGCTCCTCCACTCTCATTCTGCAGTTAGTTTTATGAAGCTGCTGTCTGAGCATGACTTTAACTTCCTATTACATTAATGTGGGCAAATGTTTTGAGAGACTGTGTTGAGAAGACTCACACTTACCCATGAAAGGTGCTGAACAAGGCCCCTGTTAGCGGTTTTCTACTCTATAAGGAGCCATTACCTTTGAGGTTCCGAAGAAAAACCAACCAGAAAGGCCTCTGGCAGGGACTCCTAATGAATCCATAGGAAATCATGCTCATTTTTCAGATGCACATAAAAGGATCTTGAAAACACTCTAGGAAACAAGGTGGTGAGGACTGTGGGCTGAGAGAGAGGAGAGCTGTAGCTCTGAAAATATACAAATCTGACGATTCTGAAGTGACTCAACATGGAGAAATAAAAATTGCTCTTTATTAAAAGGAGCTTGGAGAAAATGTTAGTGTGTTGTATAGGGAAAGGGTAGCACATGAACAACTTTTACTAATGATAAAATCAGTAACAGACCACAGTTATCAAGGATCCTTGCTTTACTAAGTAGCTCCATTATCACAGGGAAACCAACCATTTATTCAAACAGAAATTTAGATAACAAAGAACATGAATTCACCCATGGGTCAGTGACAAGTATAGCTCAGTCCCACTCTGAGATTCTGCCTCCTTTGAGTTTATTTTCCAATCCATTTACCTTATAACTACTGCTAGCGTATGTATCTTATAATAATTCTAAGCATTAAATGCTATTTCATAGGCATCTACTTGTTAGGAGACAAAACAGAGAACTAAGAAAATATCGTTCAAAGCTTCTATTCCTAGTATTTATATATTTATGCTGTGTGCATGTGTGCACACACATCATAGCCTGTGGAGACCAGACAACAACTTGCAGGGGTCAGTTCTCTTATCTTGTGTGTCCTAGGGATCAAACCCAGGTGTCAGTCTTGACACCAAATGTTTCTGCCCACGGAACCATCTCATTAGCTCATTCATGACCCCCCTATGGGGGGGAGGTCACAAAAGCAAGCGAGGGGGTGGTGAAAACTGGGCAATATTAAGGGTCTCTAAACATGCTGTGAATAAAACCAAATTAAAATTCAAAGGTAGAGCAATTGGGGCATTTTTGATAGTGCTCAAAAGCCTTGGACAGCTTTTTTTTTTTAAGTTTTTTAACATTTACTTATTGTATGCATATATATTTGTGGAGGTCTGACGACAACTTGCAGGTGTCCAGTCTCTTCCCACCATGTGGGTTCTGGAGACTGAACTCAGATACGAGGGTGGGCACCTTTACCTGCTATCTTCCTGGTGCCAGACTTGATTCTGAACACACAGCACACACTTTGTACTGTGTATGTTATTATACCAACAAACACAAGTGGGCCCTGCTGTGACACTTTGGCTCCGATTTGAGGTTATCATGTGTTATGAAATGCAGGGCCTTTTTTTTTTTTTAAAAAAAAAAACTGTCTATGCAGAGCTGTCTGTGCCTACAGAAACATGGTAGTTTATTTACAGAAAATAAGAACTTTCAATATTTCCTTTCTATCATTCCTTCCAAGTTTCAAAGGAGCATTCATGTAAATATGAAATTAGTATATCTTTGGATTGGATTGTATTAGATAAACATACCCATCTCATTAGTGTGCAAGTTTGTTTTCATCTTTACTACATGGAAAATTTTATGTATACCAAGGAATTGATTAAAACAAATTCTTTATAATCAACAAATGTTTGATTTGCATACCTGCTATATCGCCACAGCTGAACAGAGGAGGGTCATGAGTGAAAAAGGCTAGGCAGTTCCCTTCTGGTTGAACTTGACGAGACTGGGAACAGAGTTTCTCTCTAGACTATACTATTTCCAGATAAACTCAAGGGGATGCGGGGAGAAGCCATTCATCTTGGAAGGCCATCTGTGCCTGTCATCCTCCCACTGCCTCTCCTTCACTGCATAGCTGGGAAAGCTCACCTGTAGGCAACCTAATTCACAGATCTCAGATGCTTTTCCTGATGACTGACCCCAAGTGAACTCTACAGAACCCCAGGAACACATGTCGAGATTCCTATTAGCAGGGCTGGCTTTTTCTCAAGGCTATCATTACAAATGCAAAATAACCACCCAGATCCAAAGCAACACATACATGCAGGATAAACAAAACGTCAAGATTTCCACAAATTAGTCAATGCTTATGGGTCCGAGAATGTTACTTACACACCCAAACCACACAATTCCCCAGAGCCCGATAGTTTTTAGACGTATGGTTCGATCCTGGGATGATTGTGATCTGTCTTTTCCACTAGTGAACCAACACTAACCTCTCCCCCTCCAATCTATACGTATGCACACCTTTCACTGCCCACTAAAATACACATATGGGGGCCGTCATTTCATACAAAACAAGGAGAAGAGCAAGGACTTCTTGAGTCACATCACAGTTTAGGAGTCTGTTCTTTCTATCATCATTCTCAAACATTTACAAAGGTGAATTAAAAAAATCATGAATACATGTTAAAAAAGACACGACTCCTGCTGTACCTGCATACAGCCATTGCTGCAAGTCAGTAAAATATAACTTCTCATTATTTAACCGAAGAGCATGAATAAAAGGCAAGAAACCTTAGGCAAGTTGTAGATCCAGAAAGTCCGAGTTTCACTTGAAGAAAGTAAAGGAGAAAATTTCCTGGGAGTGCCTTCAACATCTGAAGCCTCACACTAGTGAGGTTCACAAGCTTGATGCCTTCTGTACACATAAGCGCACACTCACATTCAGGTGTGTGAGCATGGGTGGACATCAGTGTCTTCTCAACTGCTTTCAACCTTACTGAGTGAGAAAGGGCTCCTCACTGCACCTGGTGTTGGCACACCCACTAGACTGGCTTGGCTGCTTGGGGATTGGCTAGGCTCCCCTGCCTCCATCTCCCCAGTGTTGGGATGACAGGCATGTTGGGGGAATTGGTGATGTTGGTGTGGTAAGTGCTTTACTTACTAAGCCAGCTCCCTAGCCTCAGGAGTGCTCCTCCTTTGTTGAAGTAGCCTTCAACAAGTGACTGGACCTTGGCCAACACTAATTTGTCAGTAACTTCAGCAGAGCAGTTAGAAACATAAAGAAGCATTTTTCAGCATTCTAGAATCCTAAATGAAAACGGAAGCCCGCTGAGCGTTATGTGACTTGCCTGGAGTTCTCTCCCTAGCGCCTTCAACTTCAAGATGACCACAGTACTGGCCCCCGATGAATCTCCATGAGTGCTCTCTCCAAGAACTACCTGGTGTTGGAAAAGGGACCAGAGAAGGTCTCCTATTTCCACCCAATGGGACTATATAATAGCATTCCTGTCAAAGTCACGGAGCACCCTTGCCCCAGACCAGCTTCAGAACTCCCTTTATCATGAGCAGTTGTGTTCTTAATCCACACCTTCCCTTCATTCTGGCAAACTATGAAAGCCTCAAACAGGGAAAATTATGCAGGAGAGCAAACAGATCAAGGCACGGGTTTCCTAAGACGACTCTCAACTGTTGCTACGGATAAGAGAACAGTTAATAAGGGAAACATTAGGAAAATATCTAGAAAGGACCGTCCCTCTCAAAGACTGCAAAGCCCTGTATAGGTCAATGTCTCCAGAAAGGGGTTCGAATCAATCTGCTAATGACATCCAAACAGAGCCAAATAGGAAAGTCAGCACTGACCTCCCTGGCACAGGTGGCCTCTGGCATTTTATCACATTTGCTAACAGCCAACAAAATCAGTGGGCAAGACCATTACAAAGAAATGCAGGAGACAGAACACACTACAGCCTGGGAAACATTCCAGGAGTTAAGTTCCATACAAACTGCTATGTAAATGACCAATCCCTTGTTCTGACTGTGCTCATCCTCAGGACCCCGTTCTTTACAAATCGTATTTACATTTTTTCTTTGCTCCTCTATCTGTTGTGCATGTGCACATTTGCACGCACATGCCGTGGGGTCCATGTGGAGGTCGGAGGACAACCTGTAGGAGTCAGCTCTCTCCTTCCACCATGTGGGTCCCGAGGGTGGAACTCAGGTCCTCAGTGCCTTTACCCGCTGAGCCATCTTCACATCTTTCTTGCATCCTGATCTTCGGCTGTTACAAGAGACTACCTGACTTTATTTTATTTTTGGTTTTTCGAGACAGGGTTTCTCTGTGGCTTTGGAGCCTGTCCTGGAACTAGCTCTTGTAGACCAGGCTGGTCTCGAACTCACAAAGATCCGCCTGCCTCTGCCTCCTGAGTGCTGGGATTAAAGGTGTGCGCCACCACCGCCCGGCCGACTACCTGACTTTATAAAGGCTCAGTTCTCAAACGTGCGTACACAATTCTGGGGGAATTTTTGAAAAGTGATTCCCAAGTCTCATCCTTGAGACATGAATTTATTTCCACAGAAGTAGCAGTTAAGTTGCTCAAAGGCATTTAGGGGATTCCGGCTCACAAACCCAGATTGAACAGTGGACACAGTGAAGTTCAGAAATCACAGTGGCGGAGGAAGAGTTCCACCTTCCTTGGCCCACAGCCACCACAAGTAAATATGTATTCCATTCTGGTGTCAAATTATTTTTATTTTCATTTATTTATTTATTTTTTTGGTATTTTGAGACAGGGTTTCTTTGTAGCTTTAGAGCCTGTCCTGGAATCAATTTTTAAAGGCAGAGGGGCGGTGGGATGAGGAGGAACAATGCTGCTTTTGTTGGGGGCATGTTGTTTTCAGTGCCACAAAACTTCCTAGCATATTCTAGAAACCTGTTCTTCTGGTTTTTAATTACAAGACACTGGGAAGCACTGGCCTGGTCGGCAGGATTTTGGATGCAATGGAGCCCCAAGCAGCAGTGACTCCGTGAGCGCTCTGGAAAGTTCCTTAAGAAATTTCCCATTCTAAGCGCACCAGGGTCAAATAACAGATATCACCATTTCCTAAATCCTTACAGGGACTGCTGCCTGCCAAGAAAGGCCAATCCCACCCACCCAGAAGGCAGCACCAAAAGTCGTGATCTGCTATTATAAAACAACAAAACAAAGCAAAAACAAACAAAAAATCAGAACTTCTAAGGAGGCCACAGGACTCAAACTGGAGGAGTGTGTTCAGAGTCCCCGGGAGGCTTGCTAAGTGTCAAGCTTCTGTAGCCCTGCATACGGGATCTTTACTGTCTGACTTTACGCTTGGGTCTACAGACGTCCATCCTCTGAGCAGAATGAAGACCTGGCATCTCTGCTCCCATTCTGTAAGCTGTCTTCACTTTTGTTGAAAGCACGGAGATTAACCATGGATGGACCTTAACCTTCTCTCTTCAGGCACCTTGAATTCCAGAAGTTAATCCTCAAAGGACAGTGAAGGCCCTCCCATCCAAACGAGGGTAGTAAACAAACCCACAAGAACAGGGCTGCACCAGAATCAGTTATTTGGTAGTAATCCACATGGGGAGGCCAGCAAGGAACAGATCAACAGCTAAACATCAGGCCACCCGCAGGCCTGGAGCTGAGACTATGGACAGGACCACTCCTTCGCCAGGATTGAATGGTTGTGTAAACTTCCTGCCATCTATTAAGCCAAATCCTAATGTCAGGACCTTGAAGATGAACTTGGAGGTGAAGGAGGGGAATTAATAGGCCACTGTAATCCTTATCTCTTCCCCTTCCCCTTGTAGCCACGTGGAATAAATCTTCATCCTGTGCTTTTCACCACTATTCATCCCTTTAACTGGCTAAGCCTCGCTGGAGCCGGTTTTGGTTTTTTAAGACAGCAGCCTTAAGTAGTTCAAGCTGTCCCTGAACTTGCTAAGTAGCAAGGATGACTTTGAACTCCTGCTCCTACCTCAAGTGCTGGGACTCCAAGTGTGCACTACCACACCTAACGTATGCAGCACAGGGGATTAGTAGCTGGGCTTCACACACGCAAGGCAAGCTCTCATTTGCCCTAAAAACTTTGGTAACAGGTCACAGATCGGAGCATGCATGTGTGGCAGATAATGCTTTGATAATCCCCACATTAAGGACTCACAAAAGGCATGGTTCTTAGGTAACAAGAGAGATTTCTGCTCAGCTTCAGGCCTGGGGATAAAGACTGAAACACTCCCAGTGAAATGAGATTGTCTTCAGGTATACCTCGGGATTTGTTCCAAAAGACAAAGTTTCATCACCCCCCTAGGTTGGAACATACAGACGGACTCAGTCCATTCATTCATTGTGCTCATGAGCAGGCATTATTACCCTTGAAGGAGAAAGTGGTAGAACTGTCTTAAGCTGCAAAAGGATCTAGCTCCCTGCCCCCCCCCAAAAAACAGTGACCCATAGTTTCTGGTTTTACAAGTGTATAGTGTGGATTTTTCATTTAAAAACCTTTATCATGGTGAGATGGGCCATGGGCAGGGGCACCCTTTTTAGAGTATTGGGACACACAAATACAAAAAAAATAATAATAATAATAATACGGAAATTCTGCATGAAATGTGAACCAACTCTTCTATGGGGGAGAAAGCAGTGGAATTCAGAAGCCAAAAAGAGAAAATCTGCTCCATAAAAAGTAACTTCTGGGTCTAGTAAGATGGTTCAGCTGGCAAAGTGCTTGCAGCTCAAGCACAAAGAGTACAGTTCAAATCCCTAATGCCCATGTAAAAGCTGGACATGGCAGTGAGTATCTGTAAACTAGCACCAGGGAGGTGGAGACATGTTGTCAGGAGGCCACTAGTTCATTTCCCGACTCGAAGAAACTATATTATTTAAATCACTGCTTGGCTAATCACTTAAGCATATTGTTAGCTAACTCTTATATCTTAAATTAACTCATTTCTATTAATCTGTGTATTATCATGTGGCTGTGGCTTACTGGCAAAGTCCCCAAGCATATGTTTCCAGCAGGGGCTACATGGCTTCTCGCTGACTCTGCCCACTCTCTCTTTCAGCCTGGCTTTACTCTGTTAAGCCATTGGCCGAAAGCACCTTCTTTATTAACCAATGGCAATAAAACATATTCACAGCATACATTACCTATAGTTTTCCTTAGTCATGATAAAAGATATAGATATAAATATTATAACTGTAATTCTTGCTTGATACCTATTTTATTATATGTAATTTTACTATGTTAAAGTTAAAACCTTTTTTATTTAAACATAAAAGGGAAAATGGTGTGGGAAGTCCTTCTGTATGTTTACTTTTATTGGTTAATGAATAAAAGGTTTTGGCCAGTGGCTTAGCAGAATAGAGCAAGGCGGGAAAACTAAACTGAATACTGGGAGAAAGAAGGCAGAGTCAGTGAGAAGCCATGTAGCTGTCCGCCGGAGATAGATACGCCACAAAGTTGCTGGTAAGTCACAGCCTAGTGGCGATACACAGATTATTAGAAATGGGTTAATTTAAGGTATAAGAGGGGACTTTATAGATAAGGAAGATTGGCTTTAACTCTTATATAGCTTCCAAGAATTATCCCAGTTAATCACTTCCTTTATCTTCAAGTTTTGTTTGTTTGTTGGTTGGTTGTTTGCCTGATAGAAGTGTATGGTTTTGTGTAACACATAAATGCACACATGCTTGTCTCTGTTGGCGGAGGCTGTTCGTTAGTTCCTGGCTGCTCAGAAACAAAATAACTGTACAGAAACTATATTATTTGCAATACTGTTTGGTCAATAGCTTAAGCATATTTCTGGCTAACTCTTATATCATAAGGATAGCACTGTGGGCCTGTACAAGGCATTAGAACAGCTGCAATGGGTACAGACTGGACAGCAAGATCGTCAAAGTATAACTTCCCATGGCAGTTTAAACCTCGGTAACATTTACTGTAAAGTACCAACTATATTAAACTGAAAATAGCTGAGGATATTGCTCAACTGACAGAGTGCTTACTGTGCAATTAGTAGGTGTGGAGTTTGATCCTAGAACCCACATTTAAAATGCCAGAAATGCAAGGCAGGTACTGGAGAAACAGAGGCAGAGGGTTTTCTGTGACTTCTAGGCCAGCCAGGGCTACATGGTCAGAACTTGTCTTAAAACAAACCACCATCACCACCACCACCATCACTACACACACACACACACACACACACACACACACACACACACACACACACACACACACACACAAAATCCCAGCCCAGAGAGGTGGACAGGTGGATCATCTCTGGGGCTCAATGGCCAGACAACCTAATTAATGGGTGACCTCCAGGACAAGGTAGAGACCTTGTCTAAATACACAAGGTGAATGTCTCCCGAGGAAGGGCTCCAGAGGCTAACTTTGGGCTTACATACATATACATGTGCACACTCTCATACATACAAAGAGAAAATTTCAGCATATAGCCACATCTTTTCTTACAGGTGTATTTTCAGCAATGCCCAAAGTTTAAAAACAAAATCCAACTTGGTAAATAGGAGCGAAGTGACCAAGCTAAGTCAAAGGTACTGACCTCAGAGATGGCAGGGCTCCCATGGCAAAGTCCACCCTGCGGACATGGGCTTTTCAGAGTCGCACCACTAAAGCAGAACTCTGAAGATGAAAGCAGCCAGGCTTTTAGCTTTATGGGGTCATTCAATTTCTATAAATATTCTCTTCCAATTAAGACAATGAATTTATATTTCTTTGCAGCCCGTGCTTTTAAGTGAGCTCTGATGTCTGCACAGGGTTGTTACTAGGAGATACCCCCAGCTTTTTTTTTTTTAATAAGCAAACAATCAATAGGAACACCTAATTAAAGACTTCAAATATAAAATTCCCTGGATCAGACAAGGAATCTGATCTGCCCTTCCCCCACGTCTCAAACTTACCATTTAACTAATTGAAGCTGAATTTTCATTTAATAATTGAAGATACCTTCAGATACTCTACAAAAGTCACAGAGTTTTTCAGGGTCTCCTTGTCTGTCTAGAGACAGGCTGGCTTTGACATTTTCTCTAAATCCTTGCTGTTGCCATGCTGGGTATCAAACCTAGGGTCCTGTGCTTGCTAGGCCAAGCGCTCCGTCCCGGAGCTACATTTCTAGCTCTATAAATAAAAGTATTCCTTCCTTCCTTGTGCTCTTTTTTCTGCAGCCCCCCAATTACTGAGATTTCAGATATGAACGACACTATGCCCTGCTATGTATCTTATTATAAGTTCGCCTATAAAATGTAAAATAAAAACTGTATCTGCTCAGGCTGCTGCAGCACAGGTGTATAAAATAAAGACAGCTTGCCTCGGATATGGTGAAGGACCAGAGTTTTATCTCCAGAGCTGTTAGTCCTGCAAGGAGGTGAGCATGTGTGCACACTTCCACTGACTGACTCTCCACACTAAGAAACCAGCGGGAGGGTTTACCTCAGCACTTAAGACAACATGGCTGCTTGTACAAATTCACACACCCTGAAGAGCAGATTCTTGCTTCTTTGGAGAGGCTCCTAGGCTGGGTACTGGAGCACTCAAGATACTCAAAGCAAGGAGCCCATGACGAACTAGCTTTTCACTATCCATTGCTCAGCTTCTCCCGTCATCTACAATCTACCTGCAGAAAGGATGGGCCAGCTTAGTAAAAATCCTTTCCACATGGAAACAAAGGACAGAACGAGACTGGTCCTTGCTGCTGCCCTAGCACACTGTGTGACTTCTCCACCTTCCTTTCTGGTCCTCACTTGCTCAACACCAAAGACAGTGTGATACCTAAAATTTGGATTCCGGGCTTCTCCGGTTGCTCTTCCACAAGACCCCAGCTCAGTTCCCAGCACCCACATGGTTGTTCACAACTGATCTAACTCCACTTCCCGTGGATGTGATGCCCTCTTCTGGCCTCTTTGGGCACCACACACACATGTGGGTGGCTCACAACCAACCACCTGTGGCTTCAGTTCCAGGTCTGACACTCTACTGACCTCCAAGGGCAACCACATGCATGAGCACGCGTGCGCGCACGAACATACACACAATAAAACAGATATATAACAGTGACTATTGGTGACAGTTTACAGCTGATGAATGTGCTTGTAATCACCCCCCCCAGACACACATACACACACAGAGACATTACTTCATAGACTGTTTGTTCCCTTAGAGATTGAATTCCTAATTGTGCAGCAATGCCTGCACAAGATGGCACCATGAAAGTGTATTTTCTAATTCATCAATGTCCTTTCCTTGGAGGCTTCATCAGTCCACGGAAACACCAGAAGGCTGTTGGGGAGTCAGTGTGCTACAGTAGCAATTGTCAAGACCTGCTCCAATTTAGATTTCCATGTCCTAGGCAGGGAACTGGGTGGCTTGGAGGTTGGCTGCATTCCTGCACCAAGCAGGCAAGGGTGAGTTGTCTGATAAAAGGCAAAAATAGCAAGACTTATCTGTTTTTTTCTCTCATGTTTGTGCATGCATGCATGTCCACCTGCGTGCACACACACCTCTAATAACACAGGATTACTTAACCCTTTCGTCCTTTGGGCAAGAAACTTGTAAGAGAAATGGAACCCTTTCCCCACATCTATTACTAGCTGTAGAGCACCAGAGCTGGCTGTGGACTCTCACTCCACTATGACATTACACAGGACAATGTGGAAACTCTTCAGTCCTCAGGCTCTGAAGACCTACCTCTGTTCCCTGACGAGACACAAGCTGATGTGCTAATTTATCACATTCTGATATTAACCAGAAAGACAGTTCCCAGAAGGACCACTACTGGGTCTAAGGTGGTTGTGTCCCATTACTAAATGTGATATTTCACAAACCTGCTATTGGTTAATACTTATTTGGCTTTTGCTTCGAATTTCTTAGGTTCTCTTTCAATGCTGAGCCATCTATCCTGTATACATAATCCAAAATACTACAGAAAGCGGTTACCGAGCTCACTCTAATTCCGAATCTACAAACAGGTATCTTACATCATGCTCAGCAATGACTCCAACTGTGAGCGTCACCTGGGCTGCTTCACACACCTCCCATGCATATCAAGTTGAGATTTCAATGCCTTCAAGGGTAAATCCCTAAAACTTTGGTAAAGTAAATCCATGAAAATGTGTGGTTGATACAGACGGGCCTTCTGCCTTAAGTCAGACTGCTAAGGAAACCCAATTACCTACTTCATCCTCTCCGTGGCAAAACTTTGCTATTTAGGAAACTGCAAAATGGGGTAGGTTCCATGGTGTAACAGTGAGGACCCTGAAAGGTACAGAGTGGAGACTTGAACCCCAGAATATTGAATCTGTTAATGACCACTGTACCCAAGTCTTCCTAATAACAGTTAGTGATGAGTATGCTACACTGCCTCCAAGAGCAAAGACGCTTTCTAGTTACATGAAGCCAGGGCTACAAGATGGGCCATGTTCTAGCAGCAAACTCAGAGGAAGAACAAGGATGGAATCCAAATGCACAGATGAAAAAGAATACATGCCTTAGAAATGGAGCAAATGGGGCTAGAGAGATGGCTCAGTGGATAAGGATACTTACCACACATCAGGCAGCTCACACACATCTGCAACCCCAGCGCCAAGAGACACAACATCTTCTTCTAGCCTCCTGTCTGTCTCTTTCTCGCTCAAACACACATATACACACATAAATACTTTTTTTTTCTTTCAAAAAGGAGAAAGTAGGCATTTGTACAGCCAACCAAGGACTGAAGATATCCAGGGGAAAATCTAGGCATCTTTATTAAACACACACATCTGCTTTAGTATTCCCACAAACAACACAGTATTAACAAGAGTATAGCATTACACTGCATTAGATATGGCCAAAAGTATGTGAGGGCGTACACATACTTTACTGTTTTATGTAAGAGACTAGAGCACATGGGCATTTTAGTATTCCAGGGAGGTTCCTAGAGCCAATTAACTATAGGTAATGATCGATGGTTACAGTTGCCAAAACCTTGTAATCCTAAAGAGGAAGATAAGACAAACACCATTTTTTCCAAGGAAGATATGTTGGTTCACCAAGAAGTCTTAAAGGAGTTAAGTCACTGAGAGCCCCCCTCTCTACCCTAATGAAGAAAAACTAAAGACCCAGATGACTAGGGATAGAGGTCAATGCAGGCCAGTTCTAAAACTTACTGTGTTAGAGAAGCTGTGCTGGGCATGGGGATAAACAGACCAAAGAGTTGGATCTGTGTGGCTCTAGAGGCCTACATCTCAATGCTACCACACCCGCCAATGACTCAAGGGGACTTCCCAAGGCCCTTGGATTAACTTGTAACCTTTCCCAAGACTTAATAACAAAATCTTACATCAAACAGTTAAGAAAATATGTTTTCTGCTTTGCTGTTGTGGTTGACATACCATTTCATTTCCAGGGACCCTGCTTGCTTGTGAAGAGGCACACAAACAAGCTGTGCCAAACTGCAAGGCTAGGGCTGACTTTCTGTACCGATTTCCGGGCACAGCTGTATAACAAAGAATACACACAATTGGGACAGCAAAACACAGCACAATCAGACTTTCGAAAGGTGACAGCTAATGCATTTGAGGGCTCACTAGGGATCATAGTGGGTACTAGATATTCTTTTCAGGAGGAATGAGCTAAGTACCAAACACATCATTCAGCTGTCTCAACGTCAACCCTGTAACTACACAGAAATGTTATTCTCAAGGACCTGAATCAAGCTTACTTTATAAACTAGTTAGCGGAGCACGACTCACAGATATTAGCCCAGGTACACTGGTGACAGGAGGATGGCCACAAGTTTAAAGCCATATACGCACTCATATGAGTGCAGATGAGCCCAGGCCACAGAGAGACTGTCTCCACCAAAATGAACTTGTTAACATCTACTTAAAAGAGTATGTCGTGTTGTAAACATGTGGCATGTTAAAAGCGTCTAAGGCGCTGGGGGACACTGACAGGTAAGCTTTACCTCCAAGGCTGTGACTGAGCTTGTGACTTGAGGGCAGAGCACCCGGCCATTCTAAAGCTAATAAGCAGATAGGTTATCAGGAGATTCACAACAAGTAAACGAGAGCACTTTGCAGAGGCCATGCAGCGGCAGACACACGTCATATTCCTGGTGAAGGACAGCTCTTCCAGAATTCACACGGTATCAAGGACTACAATTTTGTTAAACGTATTATTAGAAATGGCTCCCAACTGAAGATTTCAGATTATGTGTTTTGTAAAAAGCAAGGTATGGGAAAGCATTTGGATGGAATGTTCAGCACTGTGGGTCCACCCGGACCTAGTACCATGATTCCATAAGAGAAACATAACCAAACAAAGTGTCAGGAAGGTAGCCCTGGACCTAGGGAATGTCTGTGGAGGTCACAGAAAGAAGGAAGATGACCCAGCTCCCGCATGGTGCCCCCAAATGGTACCCCAGAAGATTTTTGGGTAGATCCAGACTCGTGTTGACAGCCTCTTTATCTGCCAAGAAGATAATGGCACCCACAGACTTCCTGCTGCCCCTAAAGGCTTCCAAGGTTGAAGAAAAAAACAACACACAAAGAAACAAAGATTTGAGACATTTCCCAACTCAGGAAGGGCTTTATCTACATACATGACTACCTGTGAGGAATCATGTCCTGATGACACACAACTACATATCTAATGGAAAGTGTGAAAACACTTCAAATCATCCTAAACTTCTTCTGAAGACCTCCTTTAACTGGAGTGATGGAAAGTATCTCAAAATTTGAATATTCCAGAAACTCACACTAGTTTAAAACTTGCTTTGAGAGATGGTAAAGCATCTGAGTCACCAAGATAATTGGTAAAATAATATCTGACATGTGAGGAGCTGCTCCTTTGGGTTGGCAGAACAGGATGAATTTTTCATTCGCATGAAGCTGTACCTATTACAGCAATGGTTTCCAAGAGAATGAGAGGGCTCCCGGCAGACTGTGGAGGGCAGGGGGTTAGCACACACCATGTTAACTTTTCCCCCGATGCTGAAGAGCAAAGGGGCACTGTAGCTGAGTCAGAGCCTTCCAGCACCTCAGACAGAAAGGTACATCCAACCAGAACAACAATGAAACAACTGAAGCCAGGACAGAGGAGGAGGGCTCAGAGGGCAGAAACAATGCTGGGAGATGCAGTGACCAATGAAGATTAGGCAGATAAGGTTAAAGCGGCAGGTGCCATCCAAAAGGCTCACTGTGCCCCTTGCCATGGCCTTCTATTGTTTGCGTGATGTAAAATGGCACAGTTACTGCAGGAGATTCTCACAGTTCTTCCAGAAGCTGCACACTGTGCTACCAACAGTCACTTCTGGGGATACATCCCAATAAGCTGGCACAGGTAC
This sequence comes from Dicrostonyx torquatus, assembly GCA_028555095.1. Classification (NCBI taxonomy): domain Eukaryota; kingdom Metazoa; phylum Chordata; class Mammalia; order Rodentia; family Cricetidae; genus Dicrostonyx; species Dicrostonyx torquatus. The sequence goes on from JAQHUG010000008.1 coordinate 6,496,012, forward strand.
CGGGAACCAAATCTGGATCCTCTGCTAGAGCAGCAAGTGTTCTTTAACTGCTACGCCATCTATCTCCTCAGTCCCAGATCCAAAGAAGTTGAAAACAGAGGTGCAAACAAACCAACATCCAGGCAGCATTCTCTGTGGGATCCAAATAGTGGAACCTTACCAACGGCCCATGAATGGTAAGCAAAATGGGCACACACATACAGAGGAACATTATTGTCATAAAAAGCATGAGGTTCTGAGCCATGCCAAGCATGGATGGTACTTGAAGGCATTGTGCTAAATGAAACCAAATGCTCATGCAAATGTTTGATTCTACCTGTACAGGTAGGTTATCTAGAGCGGTCAACTTCATAGAGAGCAGAAAATAGAATAGACCTCGTTAGGGGCTCGAGGGAACAGGGAGCCTGTGGGAGGGAGGGTAAAAACACTTTGGAAAAGGACAGTGATGACAGAGGTACCTGCTGCTAGTGGATTCTACACCTAACACAGTTAAAATGGTAAATGTTGGGAGACGGTTCCATTGGTAAAATGCTGGGCATGCAGGCATCAGAACTGAGCTTGGCCCCAAGAACTCATGTAAAAGCCAGGGGCAGGGACATGCACCTGAAATTACAGTGCTGGGGAGGTAGGGACAGGAAGGGCCCTGGAATCCTTACTGGTTCAGTGAGAGACCCTGTCTCAGAGGACAACATGGGGAAAAGACAGGGGAGGACCCTCCAGTGTGGACTGTCACATGTATGTACAAAGTACACACATACACAAACACACATATACACACCAAATTAAAAAAAAAATCAAAATTAAATCTGCAATGTTCTATCTACATGACCACAGTACCACAGTAAAGACAAAAGGAACAGTGCAAATCCCCTAAGATGCTCTCTCTCACCAAGGCAGGCCCTGCCCATCTGTGTGGCAGGGCCTTCCCATCCTCCACCTCCGATCACTGCCCTCCCCATAACCATCTGTACATTTCCCCTTCAAGATGTCCACCGAATTTATTGCTGGCAGAAGTAGGCACAAGTCAGTCTGGAAAGCAGAGCTGGAGCAGCCTTACGCTTCAGCGTGCGGCCTTCACTCCTAAGGGGAACAATCCGCTCTTGGGACTACCAGCCCTGAAGACCAGCATGGAAAGGAAGCAGCTAGCGGGTGTAGAGAGGAGACGGCCTTCTTTCCTACAGGTGTCACCAGCAGAGAGAGAAGAAAGGGAGCGAGCGTAACCTTGCTCTGGCCACACTCCCTCCTGTTTCTTTAGACTAATGACTAAATTTCTCTTGTGAAAAATTTGGAACACTCTAGAAAATATGTTCAGTGTAAGATGATGTTGACACCTCTAATCTAAGTTACTCTATTTTTTTTCCTGAACAACTGTGTTAAATAATTGCCACAATTTCTTAGAAGTTACACACCTGCCAAAGACATGCACCAGTTAAGTATTTGTGGAATGAAGAATAGAATAGATAATATATAGATAATAAATAAGAGCAAAATCTCCCTAGAAGAAAAGTTGATATCAAGATATGACAAGGGTCGAGTATAATACATGCCTTTAATCCTGGCACCCAAGAGGCAGAGGCAAATGGGTCTCTGTGGGTTTGAGACCAGCCTTACCTAATAAGTTCTGGGCCACCCAGAGACCCTATTTCAAAAGACAATCATGAAATAAAATAACAACAAAACATAAATGATAAAATCAACTGTCCAATAACATGGGGAAAAATCCTTTTTATAGAACAAGGAGAATCAGAAAGCACATGGTGCTTTGACAAGGTCTCTTATTCTATCCTGGCTAGCCTAACGTGCCCTTGCTTGTAACTAAAATACAGACCTACGGAAAGAAAAAGATTAATGGTGGCCATAGACTTAGGCATTCCTATGACAAGTGCTAAATCGGCAAATGTCTGGAGATAAATGAATGTGAACTATTTCTTTTTGTTTTGAGACAGGGTCTCACTTAGGCTAGGCTGGCCTTGAGCTTCTGTTCCTCCTGCACCCACCCCTGAATGCTGGTATTCTATGCAAAAAAAGATGACACCTAGGACATCAGGCTATGCCAACCAAGCACTCTACCAACTGAGCTTCATCTCTATAAAAATAAATCATCTTCCCAAAGAAAACACAGGGATGGAGGCCACAGGCTCAAAAGAAACATAGTATTAAAAAGTGATCTAGTAAACTCTTATAGAAAAACACCATTTTAGAGCTTTGTGACTGTAAGTGCTTGCTATGCAAGCATGAGGTCCAGAGTTTGATCCCTAGCACCCATGGAAAGGGCAGGGTATGGTCATGTGTGCCTGTAACCCCAGCATCAGGAGACGGAGATAGATGCCAGGCGTTAAGCTCCAGGTCGAGTAACCATGTCTCCAAATCAGGTGGAGAGTGACAATCTGAGGTTGACTTCTGACCTCCAGATGTACACGCAGGGCATGCTCACCACCCCCAAACCCACTCGTGTGCTACACACGCACAGTAGCAAATGAATACATAGGAAATACAATTTTTAGACAGTTAAAATATGTTAATTAAAAAAAAAAGAAAGAAAGAAAAGAAAGGATCGCTCAGTAGTAAAGAGTACTGGTGTCTCCTCTAGAGGACTCGGGTTCAATTCCCACCCTGACAAAACTCTAATCCCAGTCCCAGCAGTTCCGCTGCCCCCTTCTGACTTCCATGGGCACTGCTTACATGGTGCAGACATGCAGGCAAACAAAACACCCATATCCATAAAAATAAGATTATGCTTAAGTCATCTAAAAGAACTGAGCGATAAGTTAACAAATAAAATGAAGATCCAATAAAATCAGCATCTGCACAAACCCTCTCTACCTCGACAAACAGCCAGCTTTACCCACCACGCTCCTCACTGCCTCTGTGCCCTGAGACGGGGTCAAAGCATGAACAACTCTGCATTCTGTTCCACAATGACAGTTGTTCTTTGCTAAGACTTATTTATAATTTAATTCCCTCGATGGTTCTAAAAACAAGGGAAGAAATAGTTTCAAACAAAAATCATTATTTATACAGCTGGAGTTTCCATTTTTGTTAGAAAAATTAGAAGGAAAAAAATGTTTGGTCAGAATTTTAGATAAGTTTTGAACGTTTCATAAAACCTCAAACTATCGACTCCTGAGTCCCACTTATAACAATACCAACAAAGGAATCCCCCAAATCAAGTAAACCTAAGTTTTTTGTTTGGGGGGATCTCTGCATTACAAACAAGAATAGCTCAATTAAAATGACAATCTGATACAAAGCTAGTTTTTGCTTGTAAACAAGTGAGTTGCCTGTGTGAGACTCAGACCAGGGTCTCCAAAGCAGAGAAAAAAGGACAACTGGCAAGTGCCCGGCTCAGTTGATTCACTAAAAACTCCCTCTGGGGTCCAAGTCACTCAGATTGGTGACCATCACAAACCATCAGCCTCTAGTAAAGAATGTGCTGGGATCTTCACAGCATAAACAAGGCAGCTTCCATCTACCGAATATCAGCAAACTGCATAGATGGCAGGAATGGTGCACACCTTTAATCCCAGCAGCTGGGTGCTGGAGGAACGCCCTAACTTTCAACATATAGAATTCCATAGAGAAAAAAATACTGCGTAAAAATACAAAAAGAGGGCATGAGGCATGCCCATACTCTAAGTGCTTGGAGGCTAGAGACAGCAGGACAGGAGTTCAGGGCCAGCCTCCCAAGCATAGGGAGTTTAAGAATTAATTTGGGCAACAAGAGAACCCATCACAAACAACAAGCAGAAATATAAAACGGGGGGAGGGGAATTAGGCAAATTTGGTTATCTAAAATTTGAAAACAAGCATGTGTTTTTGGTGGACCCTGAAAGATAAGGATTGATACTTTCCTGCCTGGCTTGCCTGCAGATTTAAAGTTTACAAAGCCCTTCGTTACTGCATAAGAGAAAGTGTCTGAGCGTTAGGAGTCCCATTTCACGGACCAAGGAACAGAGCTGGCAAAAGCTAATGTCAAGGCTGAAACTTGAACTCAGAGCTTTGGATCCAAGTTTGGTGCCCTTTCCCATGACACTACACTGGAAGCTAAAGGTAACTTAAAGAAAATAAAAACTATCATGTTACCTAGGCAAATTTGTGGTATCCACTACCGTGGATAGCCCCAGAGTCACACATGTCATTAAATAAATCTTACAACCAAGAACAGCTTGGGTGCAGATGGCAGGGGAAGGCAGAGGCAGGGAGGACAGAAGCTCTGGCTGGCCCTGAGCAAGCCTTTTCTGTTGGGCCAGTTACCAAGCCAGGATAGGGGAGAGCAGACAGGAAATTCCCTGCCCCTTCCCCACCAGGCTATGGAATGAGTAGCTTTAGTTTCTCCTTAAGTGTACTCAGATTGGAATAGGACATCAGAGGCTTTTGCTCCAAAGTTCCCCATTCCCCTTTGCTGAATGAAAATAGCTGTTACTTAACTGGAGCAGAACAATCTATCCATACCAAAGGAACAAACTACTTTTGTAAAACCCCAATTTTAATGTTTTCGGCAGAAAGCTGTGTCATTTTCATTGTATTTCTAACCTTGACTTAGGCCAGTTTTCATGCCCTGAAGTGGATCAAGAATAAGAGGGGCTTCTTTCTGCATCAAAAAGTGAACACTATTTCTAAGGCTGGTGTTGTCTTGTCACAAGGTATCAAACCGTGTCAAAATGACAGCCACTGGAAGGAGCTGCTATTGCCTGATGCTTTACCAAGCCATATAGGCTCGGTCCCTCTGAGCCTTCTCAGCAGTACTTCCCTTCTGGGCACACAGACAGATCACTTGGTGATCCGTACATGCACACACCTGTGCTCCACAGAGGCCAAGAGGACCAAGCTGAATTTAGCAGCACATTTGGCCAGGCCTAGCTTTTTATGTGGATTCACTGACCCACCTCTCCAGCCCCACAGACCAACTTTTACTCCTGAAAGGTCTGAAAGATTTTTCCACTATGTAAGTGGCCCCAGCCATGATGCCTTCCCCTGACTCTCCTTTTCAGAACGCCACTGGAACTGAACAACTTAAACCACGAGCACTGTGCTTTATGCTCCTACTCTTGCCTGAAACTCACATCGCAGCGCTGGCTGGCCTCATACGAGATCCATCTGCCTCTGCTGGGATTAAAGTCATGCATTACTGTTGCCTGGCCTAGGACTTTTATGGGAGGGAAAGAGGGCTCCTACTGTGGGAAGCCAATCTAATAAACAGATAGAGCCTGGAATCACTATCTCAAGTATGCTAAGACTCAAGCATTCCTCTTAGTTGGGAACGTTCTTTTTCTTTAAGGATGTTAGAAGGACCAGAAAGCCAGGAAAGACTACCAAAAAAAAAAAAAAAAAAACAACAAACCCTCCCACAAAAAAAAACCACAAAACCCCCAGCAATTATTATTGTTACATATACACCCAACAAAGCTCATTCTTACCTCTCATGTCATCCAAATTATTGTCTATCCAGCAAATCAGTGAATTTTACTAATGCTCACCCCTGCACACCCCCATCCCGTTTAAAAGAACAAACTGGCTGGTAATATTCTTGCCCTTTTATTATCCTTTTTGTTGTTGCCATCATAGGCTTTGTTGGTTTAAAGATGGGGTCCACATGACAGGCATGGTGCATGCCTTTGATCCCAGCACTCAAGGCAGAGGCAGGCTATCTCTGAGCTCAAGGCCAGTCTGGTCTACCTACAGAGAGAGTTCCAGGATAGTCAGAGTTACACAGAGAAACCCTGACTTGAAAAACAACAAACACACATGGGGTCTCTCTGCTTTCCCAGTGCTGCCTTCTGCTAATCTTAAGCGCTCTGATCTATCGATATAAAAAGACCAAATAATGACACCCAAGCTTCACAACAAGAAGTCTGGGTTGGTGTCCCCCCCACTTTTTTCATGTTTCCAGGCATGCTGGAATTAACCTAGACCTCAAGCTCCTTTTCTGTAAAATGGACACACTACTTTAAAACTTCAAAGAGCAGCTGCAGGGGAACAAATAAACCCAGAGGGACCTTGCTCAGTTCAAGGCCACGCCTATCTACAACTGGTGCCAGGGGTTCCGGCTCTGGCACCAAGTTACTGTACCTTCTTCTCCGACGCCAGAGCCTGCAGCAGGTCACTCTCCAGGTTTCCCACCCTTGCATCTGTCAAGGTTTCTTTCTATGAATGTGTATGAGGTTCACTGTCAGCCACAGTGCAATTCCCACGCTCATTCACACCAAGGATTTTACAGGCATCCCGAAAGCATGCAGGAGTGAATGGGATGTCAGGGCGGGGAAGCCTCAGACACCTGTAACCCTGCTGGCCCCAAACACAACAGAAGTGACGCACTGTTCCCTCACTGTAGAAGAAATCTGTCATTTTCTCTATAGTTTACAAAGGACAGACAAGAGACTTCCAGTAGTAACTGGGACTCCGCAGCTACAACAAGGCACTTAGTGAGTCTAAGACTGAGGTGGCACAGGGGAAATTAAGTACTATACATCTTCCTTCTGGCACCATGATATCACAGTTTCTAATTAAGCCACAAATCACAGTGTCTTCAACTTCAGAGATTCTTAGATCTCAGAGATCAATCCTCCCCCTAATTACATGCATCATGAACTGTTAAGTAACCAGTCCACGGTGTCTTGGCTCCTTGAGTTAGTTCGCCAGAATTTAAGCCATGACTCCCACGTGGGTGCTCTGTTTGAGAAGACAACATTGACTTGCTCGTGGTTATTTTCCTTAATAAATTCTTGCCACAAGTAGACCAAGGCTGTTTTTAATTAAGGTCTTAACCAAAAGATCATCTGAAAACGCGATCCCTCCCACAAGGCAGGGTAAGCTTGTTTTGACCAGCTGTTCTAGATCCTTCTGCTCCTTCACCAAAGCCTGAGTATCCTCAGACAGTCCTGATAAGCTGAGCAGACCCTCCGCCCAAGCGCCATCATCGTCATCCATTAGGCAGGCAACTGACAGACATGGAAGGGGCTTCAAAGGGAAGGATGAGCCCTCAGCAGTGAGGAGGGAGCTTCACCAACACATTTTAAGATGAGGAGCCAGGGTGGCTCATTCTATACAGATCTAACCCAGACTGGCGTCTCATTTATCCCAGGCCGGCCTTAAACTTCTGATCCTACTTGATCCCATGATATGCACCACCAAGTCTGGTTTCATGTGGTGCTGGGGATTGAACCCAGAGCTTCCTGCACGCTCGGCACTCACTGTACCAGCCTTCTCCCTTCTGGCCAGCTAGCAAAGGCTATGGCCATGTTCTGGGCCTAATGTTTTTACCCACTGAAAAATAAACATACTAAGGAAATGCTCTGTATGGAAACACAGCTACTCAAAGCAATGAAAAGATGTGTGCTACAGTAGTAACAGGCCTGTAAAGGTCCAGCAGGAGATCCAAAGAACTTCTACAGTTTTAAAACAACAAAACCACGACGAACGTACTGTGAGTGTCTCAAGACATGGGCAGCAGGGGAAATGTGACCTGAAGAGGCAGCCAGGACGTGCATAGGCGAAGGAGTGACTAGTCTCCTTAATTCTCTTGTGATTTATTACTTATTCATAACGAAAGGAAGGGCAACTATCAATTCCAAAGTATCTACACATCTAGCACGGGGCGGGGGGGAGGCACCTACAATTCCAACAGACCAGAAGCTGAGATCGCAGGATTACTGCAAGCCAAACATGTGCTGGAGTTCACACAGCAAGTTCCAGACCAGCTAGGCTACACGGACAGACCTAGGGTGCGTTCTAGAATTCTGTCCACTGATGACCTGTTTAACACCTAGCCTTTGGAATGTCTTGAGACCCTCAAGATCTGATTCCATTTTAAGTTTTTTCATGTTAAAACTTAACAAGAATTAATTAAAATGTCATGTCAATACCCAGTAAATAAGATATCTTATGTTTTTGTTCCTCTCGATTCTTTGGATATGTTCTGGATACTTTTATGTCAACTTGACACAAGCTAGAGACTTCTGAAAAGTCACCGCATATAAGAAAATGCCCCCATAAGATCCAGTTGTAAGGCATTTTCTTAATTAGTGATTGACAAAAGGGGTCAACCCATTGGGGGAGGTGCCTTCCTGGGCTGGTGGTCCTGGGTTCTGTAAGAACGCAGGCTGAGTAAGTCTCAGCACCCTGCCATGGCCTCTGCATCAGCTCCTGCCTCCAGGGTCCTGCCCTGTTTGAGTTCCTGTCCTGACTTCCTTCGATAATAGACTACTATGTGGAAATGCAAGTTTCCTTCCCAAGTTGCTTTTGGCTATGATGCTTCATCACAACGACAGTAACCCCAACCAGGAAAACATATTATAGCTTTGTTTCCAAAAGTGAATTTTAAAGTATTTTTTATATTCAGGGGCTTTGCCTGCATGGATGCCTTCATTCATTTAGCAAATAATTACGGAGTATTAAGCAGGTGTCAGCTAAGAAAAGATGCTGACTTCAGATGGTGAACGACAGGACAGAGGGTGACGCAGAGCGGATGGCGGCGAAAGCTCTTCTGAAGGTTCGCTAGCACTGACAAGACACTAAGGTGTGAGGAAAGGCTGACCAGGCAGAGGGAGCAGGGAGTGCAACAGTCCAGGGCAGGACACAGGCAGGGCAGGACACCGACGGCAACACCTACAATGCTTCCATAGACACTTGTATTATGGACCCCTTCCTCAACGTTCCTTGTTCCTAACACATCTGTTGACCATTCCCTCACAAAAGATCCAGGTCTCTTGGAGGCCCCGAGGGAGCCTGGTCATTTCTGCTCGTCCCACCCTTCACAATGCAGGCCACATACTGATGGATCTGAGGATGTCTGGGCCAAAGTGTTCCAGAAACCATCCCATTCAACCACAGCCACCACATACGCTCACGGTTCCTTCATAAGCACAACCCTCTCCAGGTCACGGTGTCACATGGCCTGTCTCCAGCGACTCTGGAGACACACGCATCGTGTCATGTCTTCTTGTGAAGGTGTTACACTCCTCCAGTCTGGCAGCAGCTGTCTCTCCAGGCCTTCCCAGACCAAAGCTTTCAGAGCAGAAGGGAACTTGCGAAGGACACTCAAAAAGTATGAGAGAAGATGGCTACCGAGTGGGATCATCCTTCCTCCTAGTACGGACGCATCTAAAGACCTCTACAGCAGTTTCAGATAAAGCAGAAAAAGTCTGGTGAACCCAACTCCAATCTCAAAGCCAAATACTTAGGATGACCGCCCTCCACCCTCCCTGCATCCATATGCTGAAGTACCAATCCCTGTACCTCGAAACGTTACTGCATTTGGAGACAGAGCCTTTAAAGAGATGAAGTTATCAAAAGGTCTACAGGGCAGGTCGTAAGGCTGTGAGATTGGTCTTTATGGAAAGGAAAGGATACAGTGAGGGTATCTGCACACAGCAGGGTGACGCTCTGAAAAGTGGGTAGCCACTTGAAAGCCCAGAGGACGCCAACCTGCTGACACCATCCCCCTGGACATTGCGACTCCAGAAAGCAAGTGAGCATTTAGGGCTACATGGACTAAGTTGTAGAGGGGAACAGTGGCTTGATTCTAAAGCTCTCTAGGAAGCACCCAAAATGCACCCCAATGCATTCACCCAGTGGTTTCCATTCCCCTCAGGGTGAGAGGCTGTTCCCGAGGCACCAAGCATCCTGACTTATAGGGTGCCGTGGTGGGCAGGGAGTGACATCAAAAAGCTACTGGTGAGACCACCAGGCAGTGAGTGAGTACCATGTGCACCTATGTCAGCATCATAAACACAACCTAAGCTTTCACAGAGCTGGCTGGAAGAAAGGAGTGAGCCATGGGGGACAGGATGTGGAGCCAGAGGGACTATTAGGTCAGCAGTCCACACACAGAAACATCTTTAAGGTCACAGAAGCTAGCAAGCTTCTTCGGCGGACTCATTTTGTGTCTGGCGTATGCACATGCATATGGGGGCCACAGGTCAGCATCAGGTGTCTTCTTCAATTGCTCTCCAATTTTACTATTTGTTTATTCTCTCCGTGGACTATGATGTAAGTGTGAAGAACAACTCCCAAGAGCTGGTTTTCTCCTTCCGCTGTTTGGATACCAGGAACCAAACATGGGCTGTCAGGCTTGGAGGAAGGACCTTTACATACTGAACCACCTTCATGGCTCTCTGCCTTAATTTTCCATGCTTAATGTGTACGGCTGTTTTGCCTGCCTATATATATGTCTGCACACCATGTGCATACCTGACGTCCATAAGGCTAGAAGAAGGCATCAGATCCCCTGGAACTGGAGCTACAGGTGGCCGTAAACAGTTGTGTGGGTGCTGGGAACCAAGCCCAGGTCCTCTGGGAGATCAGCCAGTGAGCTCAATCACAAAGCCACCTCTCCAGCCCCTCTATCCAGAGTCTCTCATTGAGCATTTGCTGGGTAGACGGGCAGCCACAAAGTCCTTGAGGTTCACCCTTCTCTAATGGGATTATAGACCAATGTTGGTTTGGGGGAATCCAAACTCAAGTGCTTCACCTTCTGAGCCACCTCCCCCACCAATGGACTTGTTTTGAAACCACAAAGATGTAAAGATGCTGGTGGCAGTCATGACAGCTGCTTTCCTCCCACAAGGTGGGTCTGGGGTCTTTACACTCGAAGAACTCTGTCTCTATGGTCATCTTCAGCAGATTTCTGCAAACTGTCTGAGGGTTTCTCTGTTTTTGGAGGTGTGTGTGTTTTCCAAAGCAAACCTCTATGCCACCACCTATCTACCTTTTCTACTTAACTGGTCCTCAACACTAAAATAAAATCTATTCACGAGTAATGTAAAACACTTAAATCCAGTCTCATTGCCTCACTGGACCTTCGGGCAATCTCTGGAAGTCAACGATGAAAAGGATTCTCTTGCTCAGCTTTGCCTCCAGAATGGAGGTACAGGTGAAACACTGTGTGTTTCTGGGTGTCACAGAGGGCATTACTAGCCTAGCCCTAGGTTGTTGGGTGGCTAACGCCTCCCTGTACGAAACATTCCACTATGAAGGAGGAGGAGGCTCAGGAAGTATCAGAAATTTCTAAGACTCAGGAGAGTCCCTCTCTGAGGTGATATAGGCTATGAGCTGCTGGAAAAGAGGAGGTTCTTGGTGGAGCCGCCTGCAAGCTGCACAGGGAATTCCATGGATACAGCCAGTGTGAGTCATCACCCAGGTTGTGGTGGGGGCTTGGTGGTGAAGCAGCTGCCTGAGTCACCTGCGCTCCTGCAAGCAACCTTGCACTCGTACTGCGTTAAATCAATTCAAACTGGCTTGCCAAACTAGATACTGGTGGCGTTGCTTCCTTGGTCTGATGTCTTTGCTTGTCGGGAGTAGACAGACATTGGCTCCCGTCTCTCCAGGAAGTCACACCACATCAGTTTATTTGAGCTAGATTGTGAGACAAATGAACGTAACCATAAAACACATTTTGTAAATCACTTTCAGAAATCATTTCCTTCCTCATGGCAAGTAATTACTTGAGATGTATTATTTAACGCTTTATAAAATACAATACCCGAGAAAGTTAAGCCTGGAGATGTTAAGTGGCGGTATAAGTGGGGTGTGGTAGCATGCACCTGTAATCCCAGCACTGGGGAGACAAGAATGAGAGGACTAGCCAATAAGCCTACCTGAATTGGTGAGTTTCAGGTTTAGGGAGAGGTTCCATCTCATAAAGTAAGATGGAGCGATTGAGGAGACACCAGACCTCAATCATTAGCCACCAGAATGCAAGAGGAAGCACAAATAACACAACAATACAAGCAATGCCCCCTCCTCATCTATGTAACCATCCTTTGCTTGTCTCACTGCATCCCTTCCAGATGTTATTCCAGATGTTATTGTGCAAGCACAATGCTTTCTGGGACGACACAACGTCAGTGAGCACACTTTCTGTACGCGTCTTGTAAACCTAATGTCCTTTCCATCTAATCTGAGCACCATCAAGGACTGTGACTACAACTTTGGCAGTCTGATGTGTGACAGCAAAGCCAGCATCCTTTTCCCCTTGTTCACCATTTTACAGATGGACTGGTTCTTATTGTAGGAAGCAGCAATCTCAGCACACTATTTCTTTGTAAGCTGAGAACCCCCACCTTCTCACTTGAAGGAAGCACTTTCCAGCTTTCTCTTTGGCAAATCTGAGTTGCCACAATTACTAGTTTTGTGGTTGAGGTCACTATTAAGTCATTTAGGTTTCTTGAAGACAAATACTATGACAGCAATCAATCCGCTAAATAGGATGACTCAGAAACTAATGGGTGGCTCGTAGCTCCTACAGAGTCTATACGCTGGACGAAGGGATGAACTACCGTCAGAAGCAATAGTTTATCAAACTTCTCATTAACAGCATACACTTTAACTTAGTTTTTTTTTTCTATTATATCCCATTTAATATTCTTGGTTGACTAAGGGCTGCAAAAAATTCTGCAAGTCAAACTGCAGCCACAACTACCATATTGACATTTGAGGCTAAGTAACTCTTTATTGTAAGTAGGAATTATCCTGCCTATATTCGGTTGTCAAAATATATACCTGAAGAGTTCAGATGCCAATAGCATCTTCCACACCTAGTTATGACAATCAAAAATGTCTACAGACAACATTAATTCACCTAATGGGGTAAAACTATCCCCAATTGAGAACCAAGGACCATTGCTACCTTGTATCTCCTTTAGCAATCAAATGTTCCCAAGGTCCTACAGTTTAAAAAAACAAACAAACAAACAAAAAACAACAACCATTGTAGAGGGTTCAAAACACTGGCTACTCTACCAAAAGACCTGGGTTCATTTTCTAGGTCCGACAATGGCAGCTCACAACCACCCTTAACGCCAGTTCCTGGAAATCTGACAGCTTCTTCTGGCCTCTGCACCACACAGGCAGCATGAAGTGACCACCACAGGAAACTCACTGTGGCTTTGTGGACAGAGTATCTGAACCCACAGGTCCACATCTGGGCCCTGCATCCCATCTGACTACACAGCAAACTTCACCACTGCCCACGACCCAAGAAGCCCCCTAGTGTCTCAGTTCATCATCCATAATGGTCAGTCTTGCAGGACAAACGGAATCACACATGTCACAGACCTGTGCTGTACAGAAATAGCTTCAAGAACCGTATTTCTGTTTCGAACTGTTTAGGAGGAATGACCAGAGTCTGGCTAAGTCAGTGAAGCATTGGTAAGAAATTAAATCTTCGGGTTACAAAGCCTCATTAGGCTGTAAAAAGGGGACACCAGGAGATCTGGAACTCTAACTCTAAATATGCTTCGGACATATGACTCCATTTCTTCCCTCAACACCTAAGTTCAGAAGCTACTGGAAGGTGGTTTGAATGCCAATAACCCAGACTCTCTGAAGAGAAAAATGTCTTGCCCATCATTTCATGAAGCCACATTTAGATTCTAGGTCTAATTTCAACAGATATCAGCACACCTTAGCTACGGTTACAGTGGACAGATCATTTGTCAAGAATGGAAAAAGCCAGGATGCCAAGGCTATGGTGTTGGGGGAAGGGAGGATGGGAAAGAAGGCATGTAAAGTATTAGTAAAGACCCTGGGAGATTAGAAGGCCTAGCTGGCGGAGCCCAGGAAGGTCAACCTGTGGCCATAATGGCAATGTGAGTCTAGCTGGTGATTGACAAACACTACTCCCGGGGAGGCTGAGAACAGTTTAGACATCCCAGTCCTGAGTGCAGAAAGAAGAAGCATGCTAACATATATCCTCACTCATGTCCTCCATCTAGGAAACTATCTAGGCTTTCATAAAATGAGTATCGTAGCCATACAATAAAAGCGAGAAGGCTTAGATTCAGAGCCTTCTTTCTATGTGTTAGTGCTGGGATGGACCTAGGGTTTTGAACATGCCAGGCCCCTAGGCACTCTATCTACCATGGAATTGCATCCCTAGCTCCTAGTACCTTCTGTGGTATAAGACAAAATCATATTATATGAATTGATAAATAAGCAAACAAAGCAAAACCATGTTTTTATAAATGCTCATGAAATTGACTGTGGAGAGGGCTCAGTGAGTCAAAGTGCTAACTCTGCCACTGGGGAGGAACTGAGTTCAAACCCCCAGGCAAAGCTGGGCTTGTAGCTAGCAGCCCTGTGCTGAGATGGAAGCTGCGGTGGGCCGTCTGTACCCGGTGTGAAGGTCTATTCACTGTGATTGGTAGGTACAATAGAAAGCTGAACAGTCAATAGGTAGGTAGGAGAGGATAGGTGAGATTTCCAGGGAGAAAGAAGAAGAGAATCTAAGTGAGCGGATTTCACCAGCAGACAAGCTGAACACGCTGTACTAAGAAGCACTAACTGAGCCAGGTGGCAGAATGTAGATTTAAAAAGTATGGGTTAAGTTGTAAGAGCTAGTTAGAAACAAGTCTATGCTAAAGGTCCAGCTTTCATATTTAATGCATCTCTGAGTTGTTACTTGGGGGTTGGTGCTCCATAGATAGTCTGATAAGAAAGTCTGCTACAGGATGAGAAAAGGGGAGGAATTGTTTGGGACTGTGGACGACTCCCCACCCCTTGCCGGAGTAAACAACTTGTTTTTCTATGTTTGCAGCTGCTCTTACAAACAACTTGTCTAGCAGCTGCTCTGGAAACAAGGCCCTCAGGAGTTCCTGATGTCCAGGGAGTGGTTTCTGGGGGGCCTGAAGCTGAGAGTTAGGGCGTGGCCATTAGTCAAGGGAAGGCACTATATAAGCTGCCCTGAAACACAATAAAAGGGGCATTCTTGGCATTACCCATGTCTGTGTGTTTCAATCTCCAGGCCCTTACCCGACTCGCAAACCATACCATGGCACATGGCACAAAGAGAAGGCGTTGCACTAAAGAGAATAACCAGGAGCTCTTGGATGAAATCCATCTGAAATACCGCACAATGTGAAGATCAAGACCCAAGATTGTCCTCTGGCTCCCATACACACACCACAGGATGGGCACCTGTCCCCTCTCTCTCTCTCTGTCACACACACACACACACACACACACACACACACACAAACACACAAGATTCTTGAAAAAACAGACAAGCAAACTTGAATAAACACCACTCCACATCAACCAAATTATGAAAAGTCTACTAAATATCTTACCATTTTCATTCTAGGACATAATGTTTCAGCAATTATTCTGCAAGATATCTTAAATTATAATTCAAACAGATTCATGGTCACAGATTATTGTGGGCTATTTGTACACTGTGTGACGATGTATTGCTGTGATTGGTGTAATAAAAAGCTGAACGGCCAATAGCTAAGCAGGAGAGTATAGGCAGAATTTCTGGAGAGAGAGTAAGATCTGGGAAGGAAGGCAGGGTCACCAGCCAGGCATGGAGGAAGTAGGATGGGCAGTATGGATGAGGTAACAAACCTCATGGAATAACATAGATTAAAAAATATGGGTGAAGTTATAAGAACTAGTTAGGAACAAGTCTATGCTAAGGCCAAGCTTATATATAATTAATAATAAGTCTCCGTGTCATTATTTGCCGGCTGGCAGTTCTGATGAGAAAGTACTACGAAAGGCCTCTGGGTCCATTTTACATACACAATCAATACAATACCACTAATAAATAGACTTACTTTGAAGCTCACCAGGCCTTGTTAGGGAGTCAGCTTCAAAAATCCCCAAAGAAAATCACTTTCCTGATGTTCACCCAAGAAGAGCTAGCAGAAAACACTGGAGAGAAGAGACTCAAGGGGCCACCTTATCTGGTGAGCCTAAACAGAAGCCAGATAGCCATGAATGTGGCCTAATATAATCTTTTTTTTCTTTATTGATATTTATTGAGCTCTATATTTTTTCTGCTCCCCTCCTTGCCTCTCCCCTCCCCCCTTCAGCCCTCCCCCAATGTCCCTATGCTCCCAATTTACTCAGGAGATCATGTGTTTTTATACTTTCCCATGTATATTAGGTCTATGTAAGTCTCTCTTAGTGTCCTCATTGTTGTCTAAGTTCTCTGTGATTATGGTTTGTAGGCTGGCTTCCTTTGTTTTGTGTTTAAAAACCACCTATGAGTGAGTACATGTGACAATTGTCTTTCTGTGTCTGGGTTACCTCACTCAAAATAATGTTTTCTAGTTCCATCCATTTTCCTGCAAAATTCAGGCTGTTGTTAGGCCTAATATAATCTTAAACTTACTTAGACCATTAAAGAGGGTACTTCTAAAATAACCTGATTTCAGTTTTTGAGTGTGAGCTATGTAGACGACAGGCTGCCTCCTCTTCTCACACACACACACACACACACACACACACACACACACACACACACACACACACACACGAGGTGCCCTGGATCTCCCACAGATCTGTTACTTCCCTGGCAGCTAACAACAACACAGTTTTTGAAAAGTAGACAACTTCCAGGGTTGTGTAGACATCTCCCCTGGACAGAATGCCTAGGATGTTATTACCTTTGTTGTGTGGTTATTCTTTGGTTTCCATGGGGACCTTGCTGTGACTTTATCTCACTGGACCGGTGTCTCTCTTCCACATAGCCTCCCTATGCACTTCACCCATCCTCACGCTGCTCCATGCAATGTTAATGCAGTCACTTCTCTACAGCAATGGTCCTCAGCCTTCCTGATGTTGCGAGCCTTTAATATAGTTCCTCATGCTGTGGTGACCCCAACCATAAAATTATTTTCATTGCTACTTCATAACTAATTTTACTGTTATGAGTGGTAATATTTTTGTTTCCTGATGTGGTCTTAGGCAACCCCTGTGCAAGGATCATGTGACCCGGGTTGAGAACCACTGCTCTACTGTATTGGTGCAAGGGTTCAGACGAGAAGAAACTGCATGCGGTTAGTGCGGATGCAAGGAAAAGTGGACTTCACCCTTGGCTGAATTTATAAATGGGAAAGTCGTGGATATGGGAGTCTGTCTTCTACACCACAGACTCATCGCTCCAGGAGACCTGGGGAGTGGGGGAGCACTGAAGAGCAGCATGCGAAACACCAGGTATCTCATGTTAAGCAAAACAACATGAAGGACGTATGGGAGGGAGAGGATAAGGATAATCCAAGACATACAGAAATACTCCTTTGCACACAAAATTACAGTTATGTGCACACCACACTGACACCCTAAGAATGTAACCGAGCTGAAAATTCCAACCGAGTGACATGGTGGTTGTTCTAACATGTCAGCGCAATGCCCTACTCCTGGGATGGTAGTGACGCAGACACCAACAAGCTCATGCTGCCAGGCACACAACAGCAGAGACCACTGCGCAACTGTGGATGCACACAGTATTTGATAATGAAAATTGATGATGACTTACTGGCTTACACATTTACTATATTATACTGTGTGTGTGTATGTACATCTTCATGTGTGAGGGTATGTGGCAGTACATATGAAAGCCACAGATCGACCTTGGGATTCCTCTACCTTGTCTTTTGAGACAGAGTCTTTTACTAGGACCAAGGGCTCACTGGTTATGCTAGGCTGGCAGGCCAACATGCTCAAGGAATCCAGCTATCTCAACCTCCCAGAGCTGGGATTACAAGTGTGTGATACCACACTTGATATTTTTGTGTGGGTGCTGGGGTCTAATTAAGTTCCTCATATTGAGGGAGTTACCCCTCCCTATAATTATACCTTTTACCAGTAATTTAAGTGTAGCCCCACTTACATGGTAACCAAGTCTTTTGACTGCATAAAGAGACCACAATAGGCGATAGTGTTTGGCTCTCTAAGCTTGTTAAATACAATCAGTGATGTTCAGCAAAGGCAGTGTCCTCTGATGACACATCTCACAATACACAATAGCAGGGACAGCAGTGGGAGTGGAGGCAACAGTGTTACTTTGTGCTATATGCGATGAATGATAATGTCCTTATTAGTAGGTGATGAAGGGCTTTTGTGGCTATCCAATGTAACACTATTTAAAATAGTAACAAATAGAACCAAAGATAACAGTAAGCAAGTGAGACTAACTAAATACTTTCTGGCACATCCCATGAGTGGCCATCATAAAGAGTAACAAGCATTGGTATACACTGGTAAGGAAAGATGCCTAACCCAGTGGAGTAAAACTTGCAAGTCAGTTTATATTCCTTTCGTATTTTGTACAAATGGTTGTATTTCATATGAAATATATATATATTTGCAAATGGATATGACATGGACGGACCGACCTTTTATTGTTTCCCTCTGGACTAGCAGGTTGACTTGTCACCCCTCTTTCTACTTTCTTATTTTAAAAGAAGTCCTAAAACTAAGTAGTATCTGTGCGTTCCTTGGACAACCAGCAGTACTTCCACTCTGAGGCCCACTCCAGAAAGGGGCCACCACAGCAGGACAATACTAATGGGACCATTCAACTCATTTATTCTTCCTCTGATAAGCACAGAGATATCTGTAATTGTTCACTGGGCAGTATTACTTCCTGAGGTAAATTAATATGTGTGTGTTCTACATTTATCAGCTTTTGGAACTCTGATTAACACAAAGCAATCTTCCAGAACAATAAACATCATTTCTAAGTCTGTAAGGTGCAATTAGCACCTCTTCCAAAGGGGATCACTCTCAGACATAAGACCATAGGAGAGACCGCCTTTCTTAAAAGGACAGCCTAGTGATGGCATTTTTACACACTCACATAACAAAATAAATGAAAGCTGAAAGCAAGACTCCAGCCAGTGAGAGGGCTCAGCTGGAAAGGTGACAGTCACCAAGCCCAGGAGCCTGAGTTTCATCCCTCAAACCCACCAGATGAGAACCACACCCCCAACTTATCCTCCAACACCCCCACCATACACAACACAATAACTAAATGAATGAAATTAAAATTCACCCTTCGATAATCCAGTCACTAAGTTCTGATAATATTTATGAAACTCGTTGATATTAAAACAGTATTGCTCTATTTCTATTTCTTTACTCTGTAAGCCAAGAGAAGAGGCCTCAGGCTCAGCCCCCACAGTGGGCTTCAGGAGAAGCAGTAGTACTGGCTCAAACTAGACTCTCGTGAATGGCGGATGTCTAAGGGTCACCTTCTCTGCACAGAAAGGCAAACTGAAACACTAAAAGGAGAAGCCGATCCTTACACGCTGCAACAAGAGAGGAAGCTAGAACTGAATACCACCTGCCTTCCTTTATGGCCCCAGCAGTAAAACCAACCACAAATGGCGAACTTCAAACTATTGCTGTGGCCAGAACTTACCTGAGTGCAAGGTGGGCAGAAAAAGAGGAAATGCCATAGGTAGAGAAATCATTGTTAGAGAAATGGGTCACACCTGATCATAAAAGACCCTTATCGTCTTTCCTATGCAAGGCCAAGACTGTCTTTTTTTTTTTTTTAAATGAACATAGGGTACCAAACACCCCTTCTAATGTGGAGGTAATTCATGTTTGTAAGTTAAAAGGGAGCTACTGAATAGTCAGATTACTTATATTCATGTTTGAGGTTAGAGCAAAGTAAAGAATTTCTGCCAATCAGATTTGACCTTTTCTAAAATAAAGATCCAACTTATCATCATTAAAAAACAGAAAAAAAAAAAACCACCCAAGAAACATTCCTTTTTCAACCCTCCCCTGCTCTGTGGTACTGGGGTGAGTATGAGGGTCTTGTTCAAGCCAGACAAATATTCTACCACTGAGCTATCTGACTAGCCCTTTCCTTTTTTTGTGTAGAAAATAAGCCTTAAATTAAAAGTTTAGGTTCTATGCTTCTCATTTTAATTATACATAGTAACGCATATGCAAACCGAATCTCAAAGTTTTCGTACAAGGAACTTGTGATGTTTATTTAATGCCTGGGTTTTTCTAATGAACTGGGATGGGACATTTATCCCGAGGTTACTCTGTGCCCAGTTCCCAGCTGGGCGCTGTCCCATGCTCTACTGTTTCACCACTGCTTACAGTATCCTTAAATACCCAAACTACTAAACGTGTAAGGAGAACCACCATTCCATTTCCGCAGACGCCTTGTGTGCTTGGCTGGCAATTTGATTACACACATAAAGATTTTAACGGGGGGCAAATAAAAGGACAGTGAAGAAATTAAAATAAGAAAAACAATGGGCAAACAAACATATACAAGTGATTTGGCAGCAAGGTAGTGGGTTTAGACCTGTGACTGTCATTTAGGAGTTGGAAGCAGCAGTTCAAGGTCATCTTTGAACATGTCTTGTGCTCAAGGATAGCCTAGGCTACATTAAACTACAAATTTTTTGGGGGGGTAGTCTCCAGACACAGTAAGTGTTTATATGTTTACTGATGAAAACCCGATGAAAGACCAATAATTTCTGTTATCGGAAACCATCTCAGTCATCTCACTTAAAGCATGGTTGGTCCATACAAGGAAGAGATGACAAAGTGTCACCATTTTGAATTACCTTGACATAACCAGCTTTGCAAACTCTGATGCTAGAAATCTCCATATGAGCAATGCTTACTTGATACCACAGAATGCTGTGGCCCAATCAAAGCCTTGGGTTCTCCCCAAGCACTGGCTCTTAGACCAGTAATCAAAATAACCTGACACCCAAGTTTTTGACTCAGTAGACCCTGGGGTCCTGCATAAAAACATTCCCAACAAGTTCCAAAGTGATAGTGTTGGTTTATGGTCCCTCACACAAGCCACGAGTCATGGGATGCAACAGAAATTATACCAGAAGTGGGTGTTTATTACAGGGCAGACTGTTCATTAGTTATAAGGCTACATGAGGACACGGGATTCTATTGTTCTAACACTGCTGTGCTCCTAATATCCAGAAGGTGACACACTGGACACTCCATCATACCTGCCAATTAAGTTAAATAACTCAGTACACCCAATGGCTGACACTGCCACCTAGAGAAGGCAAGCAGGAAGAGTAGCTGCAGAGCGCTGGTGGCTGAATAACAATGGCAACACAAATGACAAGGACTTCAGCATGCTCAGCCAGGGGCAAAGCAGCGATCAGAACTGCTGCTTGGGATCCTTACACCCATCCATGTAAGAATGTCGGAGGCAGGAACTAGGATTTTCCTCATGTAATGGGGACAGATATATGCCCAGACTATTAAACTGTGAAGTGGTAGATCTGGGCTTAAAAAATGGAACAGTTGATCCGAGCGAGCCTCCCTTAATAGTGTAGTTAAGTCAGTGGTAAATGTAAAAGTTCTATCTCCAAACTGTAGTCTTTGAGCCTTTCTTTTCTGAGTTACAGCAAATTAATATTATGCTGGTCATAAAACCTACAGAGCTTTAGCCAGACACACAAATACCATCTACTGGAGGGGGAGCAGTAGGCTGTAGCTGTGGTGTTCCGCAGAGCGACTGGGCATTTCCAAGTGAAATTTCAATAAGGAACCATTTGCTTGCAAATGTATGCCACTTAAAATATTAAAACTACATGCGCGCGCGCACACACACACACACACACACACACACACACGAGATAATTTAGTTGGTAAAGCGCCTACCATATAAGGTCGAGAACTGGAGTTCCAGTCCCAGAACGCGAAAGTTGGTGTGGTAGTGCATGCTTGTTACCCTAGCACTAGACGGGTGGATCCCTGAGGATTAACAGTCAGCCAAGGTAGCCAGCCTACTTAGCAAGTTCTAGGCCAATGGGAGGCCCTGTCTTAAAGTTTTAAAAAGGGAGTTGACGCCTGAGGAACGACACCTGAGTCTGTCTCTGCCTTTCACATGCACATGTGCACACATCAATACATTTACAACAATATTTATAGCATCTATAGAAGGGACCCACATATGATCGATCACTGTTATCTTTCTTTTCTTCAAGGTCTAGTCCATTGGTTCTCAATCAGTGGTGGTTTTGCTCCCAGGACATTTAGCAGTGTCTGGAGTCAATGTTGATTATGACATCTGCCAGGATGCTGCTGGCATCTAAGAGCATGGAGGTCAGACATACAAAGTATCCAAAATGCACAGGACTGTCTTCAACAAAAAAGTACCTGGCAAGATGTTAACAGTGTTAAGAGCCTGTAAACCTTTCTAAGGCTGCTTTGGGAGCCTCCCTGGGCCTCCAAGTTCAGATGTCTGAGAAATATCACTGCTATTTCCGTCACCACCTTGTACATTATTTTCATCATTAGAGAACACCACTCCTGTCTACTGAGGCCACAAAGACAATTAATCACCTCCTGAACTCCCCAGAGTACCAGGACGGACACACACACACACACAATGAAGTACTGAACATAGCTTGTTTTCCTGGAAGGTTAGGCCAAAATTGGACACTTCCTACCTTGGGAAGTGGAGGGTGCCCTGAAGTACAAACTGTGTTTCCTTTCAACACTATCTCACTTAATCCTGCTGACCAGCCAATGAGATCGGATCACTATTTTAGGTAAGTGTCTCACCGATGTAACTGGTGAAAGGTCACATTCTGGTGAGTGGGAAAGCGTGTTTCTGGAGTCAGACTGCTAAATCCCACGCTCCTACCATACCCCACTGCTGTGTCTCCAGGGCCCAGAGCGCACTTTAAAGACGATTCCCAGAATCAGGGTGTCTGAGATGCTAGCAAGCAGGGCAGTAAGAAGAACCCCTGGAAGCCTTATGACATCATCAACGTGATAGTTGATGCTTTGCTACCCAATATAGCAACAAAATCAGTCAACTCAAGGAGTGCTGTAAACATAAAAAATTAATTGTAGATTTAGAATCTACTTGGCTCTATCCTCCAAAACACCCTCATCATTTAAAAATTTTAATCTGACAGAGCATTAAAAAGTTTTGAGGTTATTTTATTCCTTATTGGCAAAATCAAAAGAACACAGCAAATTATGAAGAAAGGGGCCACACTGGTTTCAGTCGTAACTACATGACCTGTCCTTACGAATGACACTCCCCTGTTGGCCCTGTGCTTTTTCTGACACAGCAGAACCGAGGCTCTCTGTCCAAGCAGCTGAGCGGCCAGGTGCACACCTGGTAAAGCATCCTAAATAACATCTGATGGTTTGTCTCTGGGAACACTGACAGTACCAACCCCCACCTCCCCCATCAAATCAACCTGATGATTCTGACTCGTCCTCCTATCACAGAGAAAAGCAAAACGACGAAAGCTTTCTGTGCTGCTACACCTATGTGGCTTTCCCTCCAAACTCTAGAAAGACTAGTTGTCGGCCTCTGATATTTCCAGGGCTCAGCCCCAAAACCTTAGACAGCCCGTAACAAACATTCCTCCCCACCGTCCAGCACTCTCTCCACACGGCACATCCTAGGGTTGCGTGAAGCCTCAGCTAGTCTTCCGCCCCAGGAGTTAAATATCTTGAGCCAAAGATTTTTGTTTTGTTTTGTTTTTTGAGACAGGGTTTCTCTGTGGCTTTGAAGCCTATCCTGGAACTAGCTCTTGTAGACCAGGCTGGTCTTGAACTCACAAAGATCCGCCTGCCTCTGCCTCCCGAGTGCTGAGATTAAAGGCGTGCACCACCACCGCCCGGCGAGCCAAAGATTTTTAATTTTTTCCCTTCTCTTTGCTTCTCCCAGTTATTTCAATTCTATAGTACCCATGTCCTCAAAGACACACCCTAGGTCTCTTTTAATTCAAGTCCAGTTTTCTGTTCATTTGGTTATCTGTTCCCAACAGAACAGAGAGCCCACAATTAGACTAAGCCACTCAAAAGCAGGGCATCCAGCTGGGGTTGGTGCCTGGATACAGCAAACTCACCCAGTTTGACCTCCCAAGCTTAGATCCTCAGTCATTAGCAAACTCCCTGTAACACACTGGGGTTTATGTGGGATTTGTGTACTCGTGGAGGCATATGTGTGTGACTGGATGCATCCAAAGCCAAAGTCTGGCATCAGGTGTCCTCCTCGACCACTCTCCACTATTTCGTCTTCCTCCTCTTCTTTCAGATGGGGCCTCACTGAATAGCCCTGGCTGGTCTGGAGTTCAGATACGCCTGCCTCTCCCTTTGGAGTGCTAGGACGAAGACGGGGACACCCTACCCAAGTCTACCTTGTTTCTTGAGACAGGGTCTCTCACAGAGCCTGAAGCTCACCAGTAGAGCTAGACTGGCTAGACACTGAACTCCAGGGATCAACCTCCGGGGATTTCTGCCTCTCCAGAGCTGGGATTTAGACATGTGCTACCATGCCTAGGACTCTTTGGGCTTTGGGGAACTATCATTGGATGGTTTGCTTTGCAGTGACCTAGAAATCCAGAAGCTGTGTATTGACACAGCAGGCACAAACAAAATCTTCAAGTCTGTTCTTTTCTACAATGGACGATGGGTTGAGACTCTTGCCGGCTGGAGAACCTTAACCTTTATTCTTGGCTGTCCACATATTTCGCAAGATCAGATGTCAAGCTTCCGACTAAGGATAGGGATGGAAGCTGGAAATCAAATGCTTCAGGCTAAACTTACTACAGGTTGGACATCCCTAATCTGAGAATCTGAAAGACTTTAAGAACCTGAAACTTTCTGAGTGCCACCATGTCTCCGCAAGTGGAAAATTCCACTTCATAAAATGGTTTCCTACACAAAATTAGTAAAAGCATTGTATAAAATGACCTTGAAGCTGCAGTGACAGCACAAATGGTGTTTAGAGCGAAGCCTCAGTCCTAAAATCATTTCATTACTCATATGCAAATATCACTGTATTAAAAACAAACAAGCGAACGAACAAATCCTAACCTGCCAGGTAGGGCATTTTCCTATAATCCCAGCACTTGGGAGGTGGAGGCAAGGTCAGGGTCACTCTCAACAACAGTTAAGTGAAGGCTAGCCTAAGCCAGTAAGTGGTTGTCTTAAAGTCCCAAACAAACACCTCTGTCCCAAGCACTTTGGATAAAGGTTACTCAACCTGCAAAGATAAAACACTAACTTCTTTCCTTCAGACGGGTAACTTTGGTTTCCTGCTATGTACTTAACCCAATGCCAGGCCACAAAGGATAAAGAAGAAATAAGCTGGGACTCTGGGGTCAGGCTCCTTGGGTTTAATTTTGGTTGTCCCACTTATTATCAGGGCCCTAAGCCAGCCCCTTAACCCCTGACAGCCTGCTTCCTCCTGCATGGAACAAGGATGGAAATGACACCCACTTTGTAGGTTGCCACGCAGATAACATGCTAAGGCAAGGAAGGCACTAAGTCTACTGCCCTGGATGCCCACAGGCACTCCATAAACACTGGCTATTATTACCCCACAGACCATGGACTGCGGAGCGGCAGCCCTTAAGCCAAATCTGGCCTAGAGACCTATTTTGTTTGGCTGGCACATTTTCCTTTTCAATCAAACCAACATTTTAAAACTGGTAAATTTTTAGACTCGGTTGGATGTCTAGCAACACACAGGAGAGCCTTGACCTCTGGCATCCACAATGCAAGGTGAGGGCCCTCACCACCCTTTCACAGACACCCAGCTTCTCTGTAAGCACAGCTCTGCCTGACTTACCTAACTCCAATTTGTTCTTTACCCCGCTTTTTCATGAAAGCAACAATCCCCATTCTAGACCATTTTTGTTTGTCTTATTTTGTTTTTTGAGATAGGATCACTTTAGCCTGGACTGACCTTGAACTCAGCAATTCTCCTAAGTCCTTCTAGACCAATTCTAACACATCCAACTGTTTCCTTATTTCCCATACTGACCTGACCAGTCCAACTGGTGCCCCTCATGCCAACTAAGCTCCTGCTTCCCTACCAAGGGTTCAAGTCTCCCCAGCCTAGTCAAGGATGTCCAATAGGCGACATGTGGAAACTGTCGTGGCATTAGAGAAGCTTAAGCCACAGGGTCCAAGAGGCAGCACATTTTGACATTGTCTGGGCCATTAAAAAAAAAAAAAAGGACACATCTGTATCTTATCCTCAGAGACTGCTAGTCAGGATAGGGCCCAGGTCTCTCGGTTTTTTTAGTGTCCTGGGAGATACTTTTTTCTAATTTAAAGATATGGTCTCTTGTAGCCTGGGTGGCCTTGAACTTAAGACACTGCCCAGGTTTTTATTTTCCTGCTTCCACTTCCCAAATCCTGGGATTCAAGGTGTATGTCACCATGCCAAAATTTACCCAAGAACATTTTAGGGTATGCATGGATGTGCTCTGAGACCAGCCATTGCAGGAACCATGGCCACTGGTCCTGAAAACCCAGTGAAGTCTAAAGACTCTCAATGGTTCTCCAGCGGTACTTCCTGTCTGCATCATACAAAGGGCTAGATGAGTCTTGTTTTCTTTCCGACTCCCTTTAGCCTTGCTTGCAGATCAACTTGTATTTAAAGTTTGTCTCCCCAAACAGACTGCAAATTCAAGAGTGGGCGGATGCCCCAACACATCCTTCTTTCTTTTCCCCAGCAGAGCTAATGGGGTGCCAAGACCATTGAGGCAACTAATGAAAATGCCTCTTCTCAAACAGCTCTGCAATCAAAAAGGCTTACAGAGAGCACCTGGGCGGGAAGGTTTACAAAAGCCAAGAAAGATATAAGGGAGACTGGATGTGCCAGGAAAAGACAGAAGTCACTCAGGGAAGCGGTCCGAGGCTTGGACTCTGCACGAACTTTTTTCAGGCGGGCTGGAAGGACTGAAGAGAAAGGAGCAGGGCAACAAAAGGAAAAATCCCAGGATGACGAATGCTCTGGAGGGCAACCTATGTCCATACAAAACTGATGTAGGAGTGTTCTCCTGTATTTTGTATTACTCTTATTGGTTGAATAAAGAGCTGCCTGGCTTGTAAGATAGGTCAGCCCTTAGGTGGGCGGAGTAGACAGAACGGAAGTTCTGGGAAGAGAGAAGGAAGTGAGCCAGTCGCCATGAGGCCCCTGCCGCAGAAGGAAGTACCGTAGATCTGTCAGGTAAGTCACCCACCTCGTGGTGACATATAGACTTTTATAATGGCTTAGTTTATGAGGTGAGGGCTAGCCGGGAAAAGGCTAGTGATAATAAGCCAGGCAGAGTTTAAATGAATACCATTCCCAAGTTCTCATTTCGGGCATAAGCAAGCAACCAGCAGCTGAGCGGGCCGGCAGCTGGGGGCTTGGGAGCCAGGCGGCTGGGGAACACAACACACACCTCTCCTCTATTTACAACACAAAACACCTACAGAGGGTACTCCTCTCCCCGCAGGGAAAATAAGGCAGCGAAAGTCAAATAAAGATTTTATCATACTCCAAACCCGGTATGAATACTGAATCTCCAAGTTAGTTAAAGCTCAGCATCCACAACTCCCCGATTTCTGAACTAGCCTTACCGCACAGACATGAAGTTATGTTAACAGTGCAATTTGCATTCCTCATGCCACTTCACCAACATGTTCCATCAGAGAAAGAGAGCTTTCATTTACAACAGCACTGCTGATTGTACTATGACAATAAGAAACATTCTTCTTTCCTCTCCCAAGTCAAGGAGCAGCTCAGAACGAGGTAACAAAGACCAGGGGCCCAGTGACAGCACTTAGGCAACATCCACGGTAGGATGCAACACACTCCTTCCCCTCCCAGTCACCAGCATTCTTAAGAGGGGCAAATGGTGTGAGATGAACACTATCCAGCAGTGAAAGAAAACCAAGACACCGAATACAGTACGAGAGATGACCACAAAGGGCCTGGCTACTCTATTACACCTCTGTGGGACACTGGCTTAGCACTTCCCAGGCAGCAACTGATTTCATCTTCTTCCCCCTGAGTACCCTCCCACCCCAGAAGGATGAGCCAATGAAGAGTAGCAGACAAAGAGACATACAGCTGGCAGGTGGAAGCAGAAAAGGAACCCAGGCCCTGTAGCCTCCATTTAAGTTTAGACCTAGCTGTTTCTCATATGCCTTTTAGGAGAGCATGGCTTTTCTACTCAACACACCGTCTTTGCACAGAGAGGTCAAATGATGAAGGGCAGAGGTGATGGTGTCATACTTAAGGATGCTGCTTTGGTTATGTTCCCCCAAAAGCCCCACCATACGAAGGAGTGAAACATACAGAGTCTGTGTTCACTGCCTACACCCAAGAGTTCATAACCACACATAACAGACGCGAAAGAACAGGATGGAGCTGCTCTCGCAGTCACTCAACAGCATGCTGCAAGAACAAGGTTCTCCAGGGCAGACTGGCAAGAGCTAGCAGGGAAGGCCAAGGGCATTCACCTCCTCCAGCCATCAAATGTGCTTCCAGAGGAACTCAGCTTCACTGATAACGGGGCTCTCATCAATTGCTACTCATGGTTCACAGGAAGTCAGTCCTCATGCACACAGGGGACCTTCCTGGCTTGCGGATTACAGATAAATAGATACCCTTGTCCCAGGGCAAGCTGTGAGCTGCAACCATGTTGGATTATGTTTCACTTTCCAGCTTCAGAGCTTGAAGCAATTCTATTTTTAAGCTTTCTCGGTTCCACAAGTAAAATAAGGTCATTTTAAGGAAATGAGCTTTGGCTTTAGACGACTTCCTCTGAAAGAGTTAACTGATCGGTGGCTTTGACACATCAGAAATCTTCCTGGCGCTAACCACAGAGAAAGAGGCTCTTGGTCAATGGTACAATGCAAAGGCCCAGGGAACCTTGCAAAACTGTCACTCAGGATGTGGATGGTTCAGGACAACACTTCCCGTGATGTTCCTCTCCCAAGAAAGTTTCAAAGATCCTTTTAGGCTGTAATTGATTAAGTAAAATAATCTCTCCTGGGGCACCAGAAATTGTCATATCCAAAGAATAATAATTCAAATTTTAAGTATCAGATCAAGTTAAAAAAACAAAAACAAAACATTGCTACCACTATTTAGGAAATCTTGCCATTCCTTTCCATTTAAAAGTCCATTTCACTGAGTGTCTTCGGTAGCCTTGATTTTTTAGTGTCTCTGAGAATAAGTTGGGACCTCAGAGTTGGTGGTTCAAAGTGCATGTCTTCCTGAAACCCCAGTATAACTGCTTCTGAGGGAAACTTAAAATATCCACACACCTAAGCCTCCCATGCAGGGCATATAAGTCAGTTAGCCCTCTTCTCACTGAAGAGTTGCTAAGAAGGCAAGAATCTCCAGTTTCAGTTCTGGCCTGCCCCCTGCTGCCTGGTGACCTTGGCTGAGTAGCTTAACTGTCACCTGCAAAAGAAGTGGGTTGCATAGTTAAGAACTACACTTTATAAACTCCCAGGTTTATAAACCATCATATTCATCAAGTCTCGAATATGCTAATCTGAAATATTGTCATCAAGTCATAAGAATGCTGCACAGACACTACAAATGGCCGCAAACAGTTGGGCTACCGTAGAGCGGAAGTCGGCCAGTCACTCATTATTATCTTCTGGATTCAATCAGTTATCATCCCACTGTCTTCAACCTCAAGCCAACGTAGCTCCCGCCTCGCATTACAAAGCACAACCTCAGCCTGGTACTCAAGGTCTCCAGCAAAGTCAAGTTTATGGGGACCTATGGATTCCATCCTGGCTTTAACCACATCTTCGAAGCTGCAGGTAACTATGGCCACAAGACCGACTCCCATTAAGGTTAGCAGGGTAGAAACACATTCTTACAACTTAAATATTTGAAGGAAATGTTTAAAGAAAAAAAAGTATAAAATGGAGATAAATTAAACACCCCACCCACTGGAAAGCCATCTAAATAATCCTGTTGTGTTAATCCCACCCCCACCTTGCCAGTTTCTTGAGTTGCTGCTTTCTAGTACCTTCTGTAGTATGCCTCTTCTCTGTGTGACATCATTTTCCCAGACATTCTTAGAAGGCACACAGGATGGGGAGAAGGAAGGCCCTACATCTGTGGTTTCCTATACATACTACTTTCCCTTTATCTGGTCTTCGTAGTCCCATGAACTATTACTGGGCGGGGGCTCTTTAGCAATTGTAAACACAGTCCCTGAAACACCATTTAACTACTAACAACCATGAAAATGCACACCAAACCACATACTTTGCACCTCAAAGAATTCAGGGATGTTTCCCTCAACATGAGGGTGAAAACTGGAATCGGTCCTCCTTGCGCTACTTCAGGGAGCTTCACAGACCTTGGGGGACTCAGTATAGTAAGTAAATAATCTTCACCCATCCTGATTAAAATAGTACTAAAAAGTAGATGGGTAAAGAGAATTGGAGCTCGCTAGTTTGGGACAATGTTTATAGCCAGTCATATGGACTATTTATAATCGGGGTAAGTTGGAGAAAATAGCCAGTTGGAAAGGTGTGTGTGTGTGTGTGTGTGTGTGGTCTCACTGGAGATGACAGCATGAGAAAAGTTAAGGGGAAACTACTGGGTTTTATTTCTAAGACACCAAACAGCGCCCCCCGCCCCGCCCACCAATCTTTCAGCCCCCAGGTGTTAGTATTTATTCCTAAAATCAGAGTAGATATTCTTTTCCCAAGTTAACTTTACACAGCACGTCATTAAACTCCTCAGACTCTGTCCTTCCTCCAAGTATTATACAAGGTGGCGATTTTTAGAAAAATACACATTGGAAAAAAAAAATCCTTTCCTGTTCTCAAGCTTGGGTGCTTTAGCTCAGTTTAAGGGTGCTTTGTTCCCAGGGACGATTAGGGTGGCGCCCTCGGTACTGATTATAGTGGAGCTATTTGTACTGCCCACGTCTGGGCATTGCATTATATTAAAACTTCCATTTTGGGGTATGTAGTGACTAAAAATTCTCTCCCAGCTTCAACTTGGCATCAACCATACATCTCAGCAGAAGCAAGATTATTGCATACAGAACCACAGGAACCCACATTTTTCTTCTTTCAAACTTGCTCAGGAAAAAAGACCCTGCTGAAATGCATCTGCAGTCCTTCATTCTCAGATGAGGTTTTTAGGCATGCAGGGCTCTTTCGAAGGACAGTGTAAGCAGAAGGTTGCTAGGACCGAGTTAAAGTAAACCTGACGTGATGGGCTACCGCCTCTTGCATTAATAGATCCTCCATTTCTGGAAGAATGAAATTAGATATCCCTTAAAACTTACGATCACTCTGCTCATATAGGTAAACAAAGGGACAGTATGTGTGCAGTCCCAGAGTTATAAAAATACTTGATTTATGAATGCTAATTTTATAGAGCAGCTACTATTTGCCAAGCTTTGTACTTAAGGATGGTACACAATCATATTACTTGAAAAAGCCTCAAAGTTAGCATTATTGTCCTATTTTATAGAATAACGAACAATTCTGACAGATTATTTGTCTTTTGTCTATAATCAGACAACATGTACATAAAGACAGAAGGCCACAGTTAGTGAGAAGGCAAGCCACTTGCTCTGTCAAGTTCTTAAATGTTTGGAGACAGAACTTGAAAGGTGGACCCAGGTGGATCCAGAATCCTGATGACCTGAAGAACCCCCTCACCTCTTCTTGAACCTAGAATGTTTGGATGGTACTATCTTTGTTCATTCTCTACACCTTCCAAACCTTCAAGCTTAGGGGAAAATATCAATAGGATTCCAAAAGACATGGTGGTGGATGTCTTCACTCTCAGAGCATGCGTACTTGAGGCAAGATCCGGAGTTCAAGGCTATAAGAGACTCTGCCTCAAAGAACAAAATAAATTTCAAGCTAACTGGAAACCCACAAAAATACTGATTAAAAAAATAAATCAAACTTTGCCTGCAATACTGAGGACTTTGTATGCACTTGGCAAGTTAAACTTTGTACCCCTCCCAGAAAATACAGCGTTGAAAGCGTAGATTAACCAGTGATTCAGCATACATTACAGTCTTATATAAAATGATTTCTGAATATGTATAAGAAGCATTTATATTCCTATAATGAAACATTATTTTTGAATATCCAAATTCAAAACAACCTATATTCCTGGAATAATTACTTCATGGCAAGTATAATAAAGTTTAGAAATAACTTGGAAGACGATGAGACCATTATTTTTATATTTTGAACACTTACCTACAGTGAACTACACATAAATTTGGTTAGACAGTCTTTCTTGGTGACCTGGTCCAACAAATAGTCTAGGATTCTTTTTTAAAAGAGCAATTTAGTAGTCTCACAATTTCCTATCATCAAAAAAATAACTTTCCCTGCAAATCTGAATCTAATCCAAGAAGCATGTCAATAGCCAGTTGTTTCAGGTTATTTACGATATAGGAAGCGATTGTGTAGGGGGAAATAGGCTTACTGTATGGTCACGCATGTTTAATCAAGTCGGCAAAATTATTTACTGCAAATGAAAGCATGGAATATTCTGTGCCTGAGAATCTAGCACACTGGATACAGTATGTGTAAGCAGGTACTGTACTCTGCTTCCCCCCTGCTGGCAGACCCTAGTCACTAAAAGGATGAACCTCTTTGGGACTGTATCGCACATCCCCAGTTAAGTATCTCTAGGCTGGAAAGCACTAACGATCCAATCCAAAGCCAAATTATGAACAGAAAGGGAATTTTTAAAAATTAATTATTTATCTACCCACTCCATCTCCCAAAGTCCCATATATGTGCAAAGACTTTCTTAAAAGACCCCAGCAAAATATTGATTGTGCAAAACAAACACATCTAGACCTAAGACTAGATGAGGTCGTGACTGGTATTATCATGCAACCACAGATATGAGTCCGGGTGGGTTCGAGCCTGGTCTGGGCCAATCCTCAACACGAGGGTGAAGACAGGAGGCATGGAGGAAGGAATGCAGGAGAGAAAGGAAGAAGGGGAGACCTCGGGGCCACACTTCTTTCTAGTAGCAACAAAAAGGGAAGACGCATACTGACCTAAATCATCTCTCAAAGGCGCTTTATAAATTACAGGGACAAAGGGAGGGGGTGGCGGGTGGCCTGGGAACCCCACAGACACCCTACCCTCTGACCCGCCCCCTCCCCCTTCAGCACAAGGGAAGCAAGACAGAAAGCAGCTCAACTCGGCCACGGGCGTGAAGCCCTCATCTGGGTTTCAATTGCCCATCCATCAACCCCCCAAAAGAAACACACGTAAACACTATACCCACCCCGGGGGTGGCCACTCCCGCCCCGGGGCTCCTAGAAGCTGAGGCCGGGGATTTACTTAGTTAGATTTTTCTTGCTTACTCATTTCCCTCAAGCACCCAACCCCCCGTTCCCACTCCAAAACCCCGCTCGGTCGCCTATCCTCCGACTCGGGGCCCCCCGGGGATCCCGGGTCCTCGCGGTGGTGGCTCGGTCCCCCGCGCGGTCCGGGTCACTAACCTGCTGCTGTAAGGGCATTTCCGAAAGCAGCCTGGCTCCGGGAGAGGTGGGGGGCCGGCTGGAGAGGGGGCCCGAGGCCGAGCGGAGCAGCGGCGCCGGGCGAGGGCGGGCGCCGTGGGGGGGTGGGGACGGGAGAGGGAGGGTGGCGGTGCTGGGTGCGAGGGCGCCGGGACCGTCCCAGGCCTGGGAGCCGGCGAGCAGGAGGAAGTGGGTGCCCCCTCTCCCCCTCCAGCGCCCCCTCCCGCCGCCACCTCCTCCCCAGTCACAGGCGCGTCCTCCGCGCACGTGTGCGAAACGTCACCGGCGGGTCCCGGAGAGAAGGGACAGATCCTGGCGGCGGGACGGGAACCCGGCTGCCCCCGCCCTCCGTCGCCGGGGGGCGGGGAGGGGGACAGGGCGGGGAAGGAAGGGGCAAGGGGAGAGGCGGGTCAAGGGCAGGCCCGGGGCCCGGTAAGCAAGGCCCCGGCGCTCCGGCCACGCGGGCGCCACCGCTACCACCTCGGAGATGCGCCCAGGCCGGAGCACCCGCCCGCCTGCCCCTAGTCACAGACTGCACGAGCCCTAGCCCACCCGGGGCTCGCAGCTCCACCTCCCCCACAGCGATACCCCTCCACCTCCCAGATCCCCTTTGTTGCCGGGAGCTAGGTCCCCAAAGGTGCCAGGCATTGGAGCCCGTACGCTCGGAGCACGCCTGTGGGACCCCCGGGCGCCCAGGGCCAGCAGAGGCCGAAGGGGAGGCAGGCTCGGCTCGGGTCCCCCAGTTTACATCCCCTGGGGTCCCCCACTCTACAGTACACTACTCCCTCCCCCACCCCCTTCTCCATCCGGGGCGTGACCCCTTCCTACGCCCGAGAAAGAGGAAGCTTCGAGTTGCAGGGGAGGGGAGAGTGGGGGTAGGGAAAAGTGCAGGAAAAGAAGGGGGGGCGCGAAAAGTTTTGGAGTGTTGAATGTGGTTCGCAAAGAGGGACTCCCCACTGTCCCGCGCGCCTGCCCAGGCCCCCAGGTCCTCCCAACGTCAGCAAGGAAGCACCCCAAGTCTAACAATAAGCACACGCTAGAGGGACAGCACCGAGGCCCACGATGCTCAGCCTCGCGCTCACGCAGCCACCGCTCCCGGGAGCCCGCCTCCCACCTGGGCTAGGGACCGTGCGGAGGGAGGGTATTACCGGAGGGCCGCCGCCGCCGCCGCGTCCTGGTGCTGGTGGCTGCTGCAGCAGCCCGGCTCTGCTGGAGGGTCCTTGTGGCGTGGTGTAGAGGAGGTTGCCGGCGGCCGGCTCCGCGCCGGGGACACTGGGGAGAAGGGGGCCGGCGGCCAGGGTGCCGCTTTGGAGGGAGGTGGCACAGGACGTGGTGGAAGGGTTCGTAGTGAGGATCTGGATGTACGTGCCCGGGGCGGCGGCGGCGGCGAAGCCGGGGCTGGCTAGCAGTGCCCTTTTGTCCATGGAGGCTGCAGCGGCGGCGGCGACGACAGCCGCCCCCTCCCCACCCCCGGCGGTCACCAGGTACTGCTCCAGGGCGGGCTGGATCCCCTTTCTCATCTCTCGCTCCTGCTCTTTTTTAGTGTTACGATATATTAACGTATTGCTTTCAATTTCTTTATTATTTGCAGTCGGAGTTTCCAAGTCTCTCCTTCTCGCCTCCCCTCCCGGCGCTTCCGAACCCTCTCTCTCTCTTTTTCT
Source organism: Dicrostonyx torquatus (assembly GCA_028555095.1). NCBI lineage: Eukaryota > Metazoa > Chordata > Mammalia > Rodentia > Cricetidae > Dicrostonyx > Dicrostonyx torquatus. The sequence continues at coordinate 6,530,705 of JAQHUG010000008.1, forward strand.
TTTTATTTTTCCGCACCGCACAGGCCCCGGGGCCAAAAATAATCGGGGGTCTGGAGAGAGGAGGGTCCCGGCCGCTCGGATATCAGGCCCCGAGGGGAGATGGAGGCGTCGGGGGCAGCCGATGCAACGGATTGCGAGGCGGCGGCGGCAGCCCGGGTGCTGCGGCCGGCAGCTGAAAAATGGCTCCAGGAAGCTGCTGCTGACAATGAATGAAGGGATACGGTTTACGCGCCAAGGTCCTCCCGCGAAACTCAGATTTCCCGCCGGCTTTTCAAACTATATTTGCATATCTCCGCCCCTCTACCCGCCGAGGACTGTTCCCACAGTCCATTGGATCCCTGTCGCCTTACTTAAGTACCAATCCTGGAGCGAGGTCGCCACTGGCTGGTTTCCATTGGCTCCTATACATCATGGTTACCGGGGTGACCCCGGCTCTATTTGCATAGGCCAGCCTGATTGGCTGGAAGCAGAGCAGGCTTCTTAGGAGGTGGAGCAAAATCCTACTCTCCCACGGAAAGCCACGCCTCTCCTAGGCCCCTCCCGAGGGGCTGGCTCTGATGACCTGGGCAGGGACTCTGCCTCGCAGACGCAGCGTGGAGATAATCTTGAGCGCAAGTTTCGGTTTTGGAGATTGTCAAGGTGACACCCTCGGGGACTCCTTTTCCTTTAACCAATCAGTGTAGTGAATGATGTACTGCTAGAGATTCTCACAAATACGTGTCAAAGGCAAGTTGGACCCGGCCTGGCAGGTGGAAAACTGAGCCCTTTAAATCCTGGGTTTCTTCCTTCCTGAATTCCAACCAATGGCGCGAGAGCGGATCCGGAGGCCAAGGCTGATAGACAGAAGCATGTGGGCAGACAGAACTGTGGGGGTAGGAGGTTCAGCTGACGCGACTGCAGGCCCACATTAGTTCATGTTCCAGAGCATTCCTGGTAGCTTCATGATTAGCCCGAATTGGGTTTAAGTAAAAATTAACTCTTTTGTACAGTGAACTCGTCCTGCAAGTATAGGTTTGAGTCTAACAGACACCCTCTCTGGCCCAGAAACACCCAAGGGAGATAATCAGGGCTAACCTAGAACTGATCCCCGGGTTTCTAATCCGCCATACAGTAATCCTAAGGACAGGCTTTTATGGTGACGCGAGACTGCCAGAGAAAGCTACCGGGTAAGGCACTCAGCCCTTTCCATTCCCAGACTCCAGGGCTTCAGCTAACAGCAAATACTACTACCCAAACCTAACCTAACCTATTTTAAAAGAGAGGGAAAATGTGTGCATATATATGTGTATATGTAAATCAGAAAATATCGTCAGGAAAAATGAAATGGCTGTCCAGCTGACTTCTGTATTGAAGCAAATACTCATTAAAATGAGGACTGTGGGGCTGGAGAGGTGGTTCAATTAATAAAATGCTTACCTACCTAAGCAAGAGGACCTAAGTTTGATCTCTAAGACTCACATTTAAAAGCTAAGCATGGGAGTGGGAGGGTTGAGATGGAGGAAGGGCAGATATAGGAGCAGGGAAGAAGTTATCTTCATTAAGGGAGCCATTTTAGGGTTGGCAAGAGACTTGGCTCTAGAGGGGATCCCATGTGTCCACAGGGATATCCCCAGCTAGATCCTTGGGCAGCAGAGGAGAGGGTGCCTGAACTGACCTTGTCCCATAGTCACACTGATGAATATCTTGAATATCACCATAGAACCTTCGTCCAGTGACAGATGGAGATAGAGACAGAGACCCACATCGGAGCACTGGACTGAGCTCCCAAGGTCCAGTTGAAGAGCAGAAGGAGGGAGAAGATGAGCAAGGAAGTCAGGACATCTAGGGGTTGGTGCACCCACTGAGACAGTGTGCCTGATCTAATGGGAGTTCACCAAATCCAGCTGGACTGGGACTGAATGAGCATGGGATCAAACCAGACTCTCTGAATGTGGCTGACAATGGGGGCTGACTGAGAAGCCATTGATAAGGGCACTGGAATTTGTTTCTACTGCATGTACTGGCTTTTTAGGACCCTAGTCTATTTGGATGCACACCTTCCTAGGCCTGGATGGAGGTGGGGAGGGCCTTGGACTTGCCACAGGGCAGGGTACCCTGCCCTCTCTTAAAACTGGAGGGAGAAGGAAAGGGAGGAGGGCGAGTGGGGGATCAGGAAGGGAATGGGAGGGGGGGAAGTGGAAATTTTTTAGTGGAAAAACAAATAAATAAATAAAATCTAAGCACGACACCCGTGTCACCAATCCCAGAGCTGGGAGATGGAGACCTGAAGATCCTTGGGGCTTGCTGGTCAGCCAGTGAAGCTGTCTGGTAAACTCCAGATTCAGTGAGCTTCCCTAACCCAAGGAAGATATCTGAGGTTGACCTCTGGCTTCCATATGCACATGCGTACATGAACACTCACGTGTGCACACAATGAAGAGTGTTTAAGACGGAGGAGGAAGGTGAGGGAAGATGTAGGAGGAAAGACCAGATCTTCATTTATCTGCTGAGAAGTGTGCAAAACAGCCGTTCGTGCAAAACTGAACGAAATCGTTCTGCCTCCGCCACATTGTTTTTTAAATGTAGGGTGAGTCCTGTCACCTGACTTTTGTTTACTCTTATTATTACTTTACCCAAGCTGACATTCAAATCCTATAGGAAACTTAACAATTTGTGTCAGCTCATGCTAAGACCGCTTAAAAGTTCAGTCCTATTACCTTCTGTGAAATTAAAAGTACTATTAAGCTCTATACCGGGCTTGGGAATACTTTAGTTTTGCATTCAAGTTTGTTGAGGATCCATAGTGTTTGTACGTTTGAAGATTTGTGGACAGTGATAGAGCTGGCTGTATTTGTAGGTCTGAGAAGTGGAATTCAAAAGGCATAAAAGCCTGGCTGAGCTAGAGGGATGATAGCAACTTCTTAAATGTTATTTCGTCACTGCTGCTTTGCATTGTGGGTCACTGTGGAGAAAGCTGATACAGTGAGCTAGGATACTGCCAGCTGCATAATGTTTCTGGTAACTTCCCTTTGGTGGAGGTAGGGAGGTTATGGGGAGAGATGTTGCAACATATAGTCATTAAAGAGCTGCCTCTGGCCTTAGAGACAATACCAGATCCCAGACTTTGCCAGCTTGAGCTCACAGTAGGTGGGAACAGTAAAATAAGTAGGCCACAGCCTGGGGGGCTGTGGAAAAAGCTCAGATGTAAATCTTCAGGACCTGAGTTCAGACCCTAGAACCCATGAGTCCTTGGTGGAGAGTTAGCAAATTTTAGTAGATTCACACTTAGGAGTCAGGAGAGTCTGGGTTTGAATTCTAGCTCTGCCAACTCCTGTTAGCCCCCTCCCCCCTTCTCCTTGTTTAAAAAGAAAATAAAGGTCAGAGAAATGGTTCAGCTGGTCAAAGTACATTTGTTGCTAAGAGCTTCAACTTAGAGTTTGATCCCCAGAACTTATGATGGGAAGAAAAAGTTGGCTTCCGAAAGTTGTTCTCTGGTCTCTACCCTCTGCTGCATAAAACACGTTTATTTTTTATTATTGTATTGTGAGGGAGTGAATGATGTATGAGAGTGTTTTCAGGGTGCATACATGCCAAAATAAGGATGTAGAGTTCAGAGGACAGCTGTGTGGGCTTGGCTCTCTCCCTCCAACTTTATGGGGATGGCAGTCAGCTCACCAGGCTTTTCTGCCAAGCACTGTTTCCAGGTGAGCCATCTCACCTGTCCTAGCTTCCGTCCTTGTCTAGCCTGCTTTCTCATACGGTAAACGGAAGCTCAGATTCTGGAGCTCATGCTGCAAGGCGGTGCTTAGAAGAGGCAAAGCACGTGTGTCGTGTGCTGGGAGCACAGCAGCTGTGCAGTAAGGGGCGGCCACTTTGTCCTTTGTTTTGGGGTTGTTTTTTTGTTTGTTTGTTTGTTTGTTTGTTTTCGAGACAGGGTTTCTCCGTAGCTTTGGAGCCTGTCCTGGAACTAGCTCTTGTAGACCAGGCTGGCCTCAAACTCACAAAGATCCGCCTGCCTCTGCCTCCCAAGTGCTGGGATTAAAGGCGTGTGCCACCACTGCCTGGCCCACTTTATCCTTTGTAGGCCAACCTGACTCCCAACTTCTAATCTTCAGAGAACTCCTAATGTCCACTTGCTGGTACAACGTAGGGCTTTTTTACCCCCACTGAAAGTGTAGTCATGTCCTGGTGAATATGGATTATAGGACCCTGACTCAGAGATTGAGGGTAATGCTTAAAGTCAGCTCTGTTATTCACCCCACTTCAAGCTGCTCATGTGTCAGTGGCCCACTTCTGAACCCTCTTCACCTCTTCTTCAACATGGTTTCCTGTAGTGCTACAGCAGACTGCTTTGCCACCCACCATTCCTATTCGTTTACTCTGAAAACCAGCTAGTTGTCTTAGAATTAGCCTACCTGTTTGATTGAGTGACCCCTCAAAGGACAGGCCTACCGTATATTCATTGGGACCTATGAGTGTGACACTATCTGTGGGAAGGCAGTCTTTGTAGATGTAACTATGGTGATGTTTGCCACCTCCTAGCTACATAGCTTTCATCTTTTTTTTTCCCTGAAAAGATTATGACCAAAGAGATGTTTCAATGGGTTCAGGTGCACTTGCTGCTAAGCCCTTACTAAATTTCCCAGAGCCAACACAAGGGAAAGAGATATCAAGATATGATCATTTGGGGTTATCCTGGGGTACCCCCAAATCCAGCAGCAAGTATCCTTAGAAGATACATCCAGAGAGGACCACACAGCCCTGTGACGTTGGAGGCAGGTTGCAGCAAGCGACTGTAATCAAGGCACATGTGGCAGCCACTAGAAGCCAAAGAGGCAAGTGGGGCGGGGGTGGGCAGAGAATCTCTAAACTTAGAGGGAGCAGGGCCCTGTCAACACCTTGAGTCTGGACTTTTGCCCTCCAGCCCTGTCCCCTTGTGGCTGCTTAGGAAACACATACAGCCTGTTATCCTGCTTACCTAGTAGTTCAAGGCTCTCAGTCCTCACTTTTGTAGGTCTCCTGGCAACATACCCTTCCTTGTTGAACACTGAAGATCCTAACTGTGGTCTGGGCTATAGACGCTGGCGTAAAGAAGGCGATTCCGAACACACATGGCCTCCAGTTCAGGTACCTGGGGAGTTGGAAGAAGGTATTGGATCCCTTGGAGCTGGAGTTACAGGCACTTATGGGCCACCTGACATGGGTGCTATAAGAACAGCAAACACTTAACCACTGAGCTATTTCTTCTTATTCTTGCTCCTGTACCTAAGTGCTTTATGGTTTATAATCTCCCTCGTGCTCCCACCTGCCAGTAATGGGAGCGCTGGATTCCCCTTCCTGGACACAATTTACATGCATACATACACACACACCTTTGACTACAGTGTTAACATGTTATCTTATAGCCATATAAAATTGATACACTCTTCTCTAAAATTGTCCCTTTTCTATTTAGAAAAACAGTTTGTCAGTCCCTGTAAGCCACTCACACACACACACACACAAAAACATTATAAATTTAACAGTTGTATGAAATTTCAATATTGAATCCTCAGATGGAAAAAAAACATAGTTTTAGTTGATTAAGGAAACCACTCATTAGTACAGCAAAGGTTTAAATTGTGCCTTACACAATTTAATTGCCACATCAAATTTAGAGTATACAGTAATAAATTTTAGCATCTGCAAAAGACCAGTTTTGTAGTTTAAGGGTTTTATCTAACAGTTGCCCACAAAGAAATAACACTCTGTTTCAGCTTCCTGGTTTGGAAGAAAGAGAGTAGTATATGTCCTTAAGGCATTACCACATTAAACACTGATAACAAAATGTCTAAATGCATAGCCTAGAAAATTGATCTTTATGTCATTATAGATAGGTGTGGATTCACCAGCATAAGGTTACTTGCCTTTGGCTCTTTGGGCAGGGAGATGCTGCCTGGCTCTGGGCAGGGCTTCTTTAAATATATCCCGGATAAGTTTCTGGCATATGGTGCTGTCCTCAGTCACATCTTGTGAATCTAGCTCATGGGTTGGGATCCAGGAATCTGCATTGTAAGCAGAGTAATTTTGGTACATGTAACCCACAGAATACACTTCAATAAGCACTAACTACAGACATTGGTGACCTAGCATCAATCTTTGCATTATACATTGGTCTTTTGTTGGGGGAGGAGGGTAAGTATAACAGAAATTCCCTTATAGATGTCATCTGTGATTCAGCTGCTACCACTGTGAGCATGACTCTACTTAGACTGTAGCGTGAATGGAAATGACCTCTTACGTTCTTGCTCGGCTAACAAGCAGTGTGATGTCGACAAAATATGCTGGGCTCGGGAGGAAAGGGTTCATCTCAAAGGGGTGCATTTCCTCAACTTTCTAAAGCACGGTTTCATCATGATATTAGATATGTGGAGAGAAATTTCAAAATAAATGTATGCCTCAGTGGGCCATTCTGAGGAACAACCTTGTAATTTTCACTGAGGTCCAGAAGCAGAGCTCTGCCTGAGCTCCCTGAGGTCTGAGTCTTGTTTTCCAGCATGAACACAATTCTCCCTCCCACCAGAAGTAACCATGAGCATGATGGATACAGTCTATCCATCCGTGTTGTTTATCTGTTTTCATTGAAATAGATGAGGAAAATAACTAAATGGAGGAAAGATGAATTTGACTCATGGCAGTGTTTGTACATGGTTAGCCAACTCCATTGGCACAGGATTGGTCTGAGGTAGAAGGCCATGGTGAAGGGAAGTTGATTATCCCATGGCAGCCAATAAGCAGTCAAGAAGAGGCTGGGGACAAGACATACAGTAATCCACTCAATTTTAAAGTCATCAGTGGTAATCCAATAATGAAGTTACCAGCCTCAAAATCTAGTCACCTCTCGCCAGGTCTTCAACATGTGAACCTGTGGAGGGCATACTCCTAGGAACTACAGTAGAGTCTCATCTGTTTAACAAAAATGTCACTTTGTTTTGAAAGTGTCTTTTAGGTTTATGGTTCCTCACCAATCCCTTTACAATTTATCTTTTGCAATTTAACTTTGAAGGAAACACTGGCCATCTGAAAAGATATACCCATTAGGAGCTGGCAGGATCAATGAGCAAGGACACTTGTTGACAAATCTGATGACCTAAATCTAATCCCCAGAACCCACAGTAGAAGATAGGAGCTGACTCCTGTGGGGTTGTTCTCTGCCCTCCACATACACATGCACCCCACACCCATCCATGGTTGCGTAAGAATCAAAGCATGCAAAAAGACTCCATCTTCAGAGGTTCCAGGAACAAGGAGACATGTCTTCTAAGATTTTTCTGGTTTTACCTTTTCCATTTCCTATATCTAACCAAAACTTCTCAGTCTCCTCTTGTATCCCTGTCTCGACCCACTCTGTCTCTACTCTCAGTGGCTTCTCCCCTACCTTAAAAAGGAATGTTAGGGGTGAGATTGTACATGCATATGTATGTGAGTGTGTGTATATGTGTGTGTGTACATAAGTGTTTATGTGATGGGAGGTGTGTGGGGTGCATATGTGTGTATGTGTGTGAGAGGGAATATGTGTGTGCATGTGTATGTGTGCATGCAAGCACATGTGTGCCTGTGCCTCTGTGTGTGTGTGTGTGCCAAAGGAAAATTTTAGTTGTTCTTCTTTAGGTACCTTTCACTTTGATTTTGACACAGAGTATCTCAGTGTCTTGGAGTTCACCATGTAGCTCAGACTGGCTGGCCCACAAGCCCCAAGAGTCCTCCTGTCTCTTCTCCTTTGTACATGCTGGGATTGTAATCAATGGGGTGTCACTATGCCTGAATTTTTAAATGTGGGTTCTAAGAAGTCAAACTCAGATCACGATGCTTGCAAAGCAAGCACGTTATTGAATGAGTTGTCTCCCAAACCAATTGGTTGTCAGTTTTGGGAGGGAGGCCAGGTAGATTGCCCTTTAGATCTTCCAGCCACAGTCCCTTGTCCTCACCTGCTGCTGGAGAACAAACCTTTTCTCATATCTAACAACTGGCCTCTGGTGGCGATCCATTGCTACCTGAGGGTTCTCCTGTCCTTGGGTCCCGTGGGCATTGCCTAGGACTCCTGTAGCTGTTGGTAGTTGGCATCCATTCACTTGCACCTTAGGACTGAGGTGGTTTATCATTGAATTTTGTTTCAACACTTCCTGTAGAGTTGGGGCTCTTCTAGAAGTCGTTTCTGTTTTTGCGTAGGGGTAATTAATTTTGAACCTACTGACTTGACTTGTTGTGAATCAGTGTCACTTTGGTAGATGTTCCCACCAGCATCAAAAGGAGACTTATGAGCTGTTTTAGTTCCAGTTTCTCAGAGAACATTTGCAAAGGAGAGGTGAAGATGAACAGGAGTCGAGGGACTCAGTCTTGTTGGTAAGAAGCAGAAGAATACACACTACCTTTCAGATTTGATATGGTGGATGTTCCTCAGTGGGTTTTAGTGGGTACAATCCAACACAGAAGGGAAAGCATGAAGGTTGGAGTAGCTTTAGGCTGTGGCAGCAGGAGCATGGGGCCGCCTGTTCACATTTCCATGGACCAGAAGGCAGATATAGAACAGAGAGTGGGTCTTGCTTATAAACCTCACACCCCAAGGGTTTTACAACCTTCCAAAAATGCATCACTGGTTGGGGGTCAGGTATCTAAAAACATTAGCCTGTGGGGGACATTTTACTTGTGAACTGATGTACTCTCCATGCCCGTTTCCCACAGTCTTCTATAGCTAGTATTTAATTTTTCTAGCAGTTGGACACTACAAGGTACCGCTCATAAGTGGAATCTTGAATATTTTGCTTTCTGTGCCTGGCTAATTTCAGTTGCCATAATGGTGGCAAGGTCTGCCCAGTCTGTGAAATATCCCCAAATTCCATTCCTTTTTATGTCAGAATAATATTTCATTGTGCTCATATGCATCATGCTTTGCTTATCTACTTTCCTACTGATGGATTCTTGGCTTGTTGTGAATAAAATAATACTGCATGATGGGCATGTAGATATCCATTCAAGCTCCTGCTTTCAGTTCTTTTGGATAGACACTAAGGTGCAGAAATTTTGATAACTATATTGTAGTTCTATGTTTTACCTTTTGAGGTCCTTCCCAAATAATGTACTCCTTGTTTACATATTTCAACTATATTTCAGGGATTATTGTCAACTAGAGCTTTCTAAATAGTGGGCATGTCCTGTAATTTCATGGCATCTAGTGGGAGCTAGTTGGTGGCCCAAAAGAAAAAGCCTGGTACAAGACTTCAAAATCCTAAGAATATAATTTTGAAAACTATTTAGAAATTATATAAATTTAGAAATTATATAAAATAATTTTTTATGCTTTAAAGAGAAATTTTAATTGAGAAATTTAAGAATGCTACAGGAAACTTTATATAATAAATTATTCAATAACAGATCTTTGCAAGCATACATATTCAAGTATACTACTAACAGACAGGTGTGTTTAAAGGATACAAGCATTTGAACCGTATTCATAAGGAAACAGATAAAAGAGCAAACTATGTAAGGTGCTATCAGCTCAACTGGTGTCAACACATCTGTAATCCCAGCATTCAGGAGATGGAGGTAGAAAAATAAGGAATTCAAGGTCATCTTCAGCTGTAGGTACCGTGAGTTCAAATCTAGACTGAGCTATATGAGCACCTGTCTCAGAAAAAAATCATGTCCCTAAGGTTAAAGCTTAGTCTTTGATGAGATAGATCAAAACCTACCACATCCAGCTGCTCAGTGAGCTACTGTATCAAGAAACTGCATCTTTCTCAAATGCAGATGTACAAAAAGACAGTCCTACAATCATTTAGAAAGTTGAAACACTTTCATGTGCACACATTGTGCTTATATGCAAAGTCAAGGTTGTATAATGTTTTCTCAGAGACTCTAATTCATGAAAAATGCATGGAATGAATTAGAACTCTGAAGAAGTTTTTATACAATTTACACTTCCAGTGGAGACAATGATGCAATGATGACACACACAGCATAGCAAATTTAAAAACTCATACTGGCAATTTGAAATGGTGGAATGAGGAGGGCAAAATAAAAACTAAAAGAAAGATTTGGTCAATGAAAAAAGAAGCATTATAGGGGCCAGGCAGTGTTGGCACATTCCTTTAATCCCAGCACTTAGGAGGCAGAGGCGGGCAGATTTCTGAGTTGAAGGCCAGTCTGAACTACGGAATAAGTTCCGGGACAGCCAAGGCTACACAGAGAAACCCTGTCTCAAAACAAACAAAGAGGAAGGAGGAGGAGGATAAGAAAGGAAAGAACAAAAAAGAAAGAAAGAAAGAAAGAAAGAAAGAAAGAAAGAAAGAAAGAAAGAAAGAAAGAAAGAAAGAAAGGAAGAAATGGAAGGGAAGGGAAGAAAAAAGCAAGAAAGCATGCAAGCAAGCAGGCATCATAGAGCTGGGCTGGGGCTGCAGTTAGGTTGTAGTAGTGACTGACCATGCACAAAACCCTAGGTTCACTCACTGTGCTGAATTCACCAGGTATTGTGTTATATACCTACAATCCTAGCACTCAGAAAGTAGAGTTAGGAGTTCAAGAAGTTCGAGGTTATCCACAGTTACATCATTTGAGGCTATCCTGGGCTATGTGAGACCCTGTTTTAAAAAGAAAGAGAATCATCTCCACCCAACAACCCAAACAAAGAACAAACAGATGATAATATGGAGCTAGAAGGTAGATAATTAACAACATGGATCTTCTCCATCAGGGCTGGCTGACTTTCACTCTTGGAGCCTTCTTTGGAAGTGAACATCTTTGTCTTTTAGGGAATGGCTCTCCATTGCACTGTCCTTTAGGAAATTCCAGTGGTTCAGTAGACAGTAGGCAAGCATTCCTTTCTAAACCAGCCTGTCTTCTGGCCCACCTTTCTACGTTCATTGGGATTTAGACATTCTTTCGACATTTAGACATCCATCTTACTCACACATAGGTCACAGATTTGCTAGAAACAACAATGGGGATGGGGACAGCAGTGCTGTCTTAGTGTCTTCCCACAGTGATTTTGAACCTGACAGTGACTCTACTGACTTACGAAGGCAAATTCAAACTGACTTTCTTAGAAGCGCCTGCTAGTTCTTCAGCTAGAAGGAATGCCAGAGCAGATACACATGATGCATTTTTTACTCCTCGTTTTCATCCTCATTGCCAAATAAAGTGGCCGGTCCATTCTCCTGCATTTTTTCCCTCATGTATTGGAATAAGAGGGGGAAAATAAACTTTATTGATAATGCGTCGAATGTCACTTGCTGTGACTGGGCATGATGGTATACACCAGTAATTCCACCAGAAGGCTGAGGCAGAGGGTTGGGAATCAGAGGCCAGTCCAAGCTAGATAGCATCAAGACTTTGCCTTGTAAAAAGAGATGGATAAAACTACGTGAGAAACCTGTTTTTACCTACTTCCAAATCTGTAATTCCACTGTGGGGGGCACAATTGAAATCTATTTCATTTTGCAAAGTTCACCAAGTCACCAAATTGATCTTTACAAAGTATCTCACCTTTCTTTGTCATTAATACACAAGCAGTCTAATTCTAGAATTTTTTATTCAACAAGGGCATAAAAATATATACTTTATATATTTAAAAATATTCAAACATATGAATTTATTTATATGTATTTTAAACTATTTAAAATATATGAATTTTTTTAAATCAACAGAGATAGTTTTGCAGGTCCCACCATTTCACCTGGTGAAGAACACAGTACTTTGTCTCACACAGGTGGTACACTAGTTACTTTTCTATTTGGCTGTGACCAAGCACCTGCTGAGAAGCCACTTGAGAGGAAGAAGGGTTTACTGTGGCTCATGGTGATAAGAGATGCAGTCCCTCATGGTGGAGGAGTCACAGCAGCTGGTCAGGAAGTAGGGAGTAGACAGGAAGTGAGGCTGGGCAAGATGGCTCTGCAGGTAAAAGTTGCCTAGCCTACCAAACTGAATTCCATCCCTGGGACCCACATTTGGAAAGGAGAGAACCAGCTTCTATGGGTTGTCCTCTGACTTCCATATGTGCGCACCCACACACATATATCCACGTACACACATATAGAATTTTTTTTTTGAGTGACAATGAGCCCATAGCCTTATGTGTTTGAATGCTTGGTTCCCAGTTAATAGAACTGTTTGGGAAGGATTAGGAGGTGTGGCCTTATTGTAGGTGTGACATCTGGGAGCAAGTGTTTCACAGGGGTGGATTTTGAGACTTCAACCCCCCCCCCCCTCTCTCTCTCTCTCCCTCTCTCTCTCTCTCTCCCTGCTGCCTGTGGATCAGGATGTAAAGCTCTCAGCTACTGCTCCAGCACCATGCCTATCTGCATGCCACCTTGAAAATCATGGACAAACCCTTTAAAGCTGTAAGAAAAGTCCTCAATAAAATGCTTCCTTTTATAACAGTTATAATAGGACAGTAACTTAGACAGTACAATAAATTAATAAATGCCGTAAAAATTTCAAACCCCAAGGTTTGAAGGGTGGTTCCCAGTAACTCACTCCTCCAACAAACCTCGTCTTCCTAAAGGTTCCACAATCTTCCAAAATAGTGCCACCCTGGAGACCAAGAGTTCGAACACATGAGACTATAGAGAACATTTTACATCCAAGCTGTAAGAGGTAAATAGAATTCCAACCTCTTCAACAGCTGAATCACTAAGAACAGGACAGCATCCAGTACATTTTTGCATCCCCTGAGGACCCTCTGTATTCCCAAGTGTCTTTGGTTCAGAAGGCCACTGGGGGTTCTGCTATTGCTGTAGTGTGCTTAGTTTTATACAAACACTGCCCTTCGTATGAAGGCACAGAAGTGATACCCAAGTGAGTATTTTGGCAATAGAGATATCTTGCGTTTTTCACTTCCAAGGTCTTCAAATGGCTCCATTTGCTCGTATTTGAGGAAAGTTGTACTCCGAAGCCGTTTTAAGCATGTGCTGCCTACTTTAAATTCTGGTTATTAGTCAGCTGTTGCACAGAAACACTTTTGTGTTTTCACAGCAGGAAGTGAACTAATCCTTCCCCAGAATTTATCTTTCTAGGCTTTTTTTTTTTTCACCGCAGGGAGGGGGAATGTTCAGCATTTCCACAGTCGGGCTTTCAGCATTCAGAATTTGACATTTGGGCTTGTGTCACCAGTTGGAGAAACTGCTAGACTTCTCATTGAATGGTGATCTTTCTTCACCTGGAAAGGTCGTCTCTGTTTCTGATCAGCCAGCTTCAGGAGCAGGGAGAAAGAAGGCCACCCACAGGGGAGTAGCCATTTGTGTCCTGTTGCTGACTAGAAGTGGGCAGGTGGACTTGAGTTTGGCATTCTCATGTCCTCTTAAGTAGACAGGGCACACGGAATGCCAGGAGCAGAGAGATAAGTGTTGATAAGTACCAGGAGTGAGGGAGCAGTAGGAGGAACAGGGAGGACAGGATGCTATGAGTACCTTCGAATTGCTTTTATCTAGAGTTGCCCTTGTCTTTGTTGGGCCCAAAGTCAGGAGGCAGTTGCAAGGAACATATAAAAGCTTATTTCTAGCCAGGTGGTGGTGGTCCATGCCTTTAATCCCAGCACTCGGGAAGCAGAGGCAGGTGGGTCTCTATGAGTTCAAGGCCAGCCTGGTCTACAAGAGCTAGTTCCAGGACAGGCTCCAAAGCTACAGAAAAAGCCTGTCAAAAAAACCCTTTATTTCTGTAGGTTCCCACCAGTCCTATTTTGGGGGCAGAGGGAGAAGAGAGGAGGAAGGAAAGAGGAAGAGGAGGAGAGTGGAGAAGGAGCCCTCCAGGAAAACTTTTCACTTCAAGGTGGCCATGACCTCAGCAAGAGTTAATTTCTCTGTCACTTTTAAAAATCCTTCTCCCTTTGCAGGTGTCCTTCCCAGGGAGGATTTGGATCCATTTCTTGAGAAAGAGAACAATTTCCTACTTTTAGAATTGTCTCCATAAATATTTGTCAGTTGATTGATTACGCTGACATTGCTAACCCAATCAAGTCTTCCCCAGGTATATAAACTTCCTGCCCAAAGACAGACTTCCTACATGTCACACCAAAGAGAAAACAGAAGGGAAAGAGGCCAACACGTGTTTGGCAACCGTGCTCCAAGTGTGCCCTGTGCAGAACCAAGGGCAGAAACATGCAGAGACTAATGTGCTTCAGATGAACGTGGTTAGAATCTGTGCTTGAGAACAAATAGACTTTCCTCAATGAACACAGGCTGGGAGGAAGGGGGTGGGGTACGAAAGAATGCATGGAATTACTAGAAGAACATCTGGTTCAATTAAAGAATAAAGCCCTTTTAAAAAAAAAAGAAAGCCAGGGGCCTGGTTGTGTAGCTAATGTTGTAATGTTGGTGGTAGCTTTATAAGAGCTGGGGATTACTCTTTTTTACTAAGTCCCCAGTATGCCAAAGCAGGCACACTCCAAGTATCTGTTGAGTGAATGAATGAATGAAACTTTGAAAAAATTCTTTGTGTATGAGGAAATTCATTCAAACTATGATTATTCAAAATTGGCGGTTCGGTTTTGTTTTAGACATCGGATTCTCTGTTCTAACACAGTCTTGGCGAATAGAGACAAACAATAGCAGTGATATGAGCGCAAATGGGAAGTCTGTTACCAGCCACCAATCCCTTCCTGGTACAGAAATTCCAATCCATAGGTCTGGGGAGACACACGCAAGGTCTGATGTCCTCAGGAAATGTTCTGGGTGATTATGACACAGAGGCAGGCTTGGGACACTGTCCCAGGGATCCACTGAGCACAAGAGTGGATTTCTCATGGGTGGAGGGGTGGGGGCGGTATCCTTTTCACACCTTGAAGTCAATGTTCACAGTAGATCTCTGTACTGTCTTCCTTGGACCACCATTACCTATTTGTGGTCTTCTCAAGCTTTCCCTCAGAACTGATTTTGGCTTTTGTTATGTTTTGCTGCATTTTTAAGTCAAGGTCTCCTGTGAGCCAGACTGACCTTGACCTTACTCTACATGCACTTATTTTTGCTGCCTCCACCTCCCAAATGCTGATGTTACAGTTATGCCAGCACACCCAAACCCTCGTTTAAGTTTTTTTTTTTAAATTTGCTTTTCCTTGTTGAGTCTGGGCTGCAAGGAGCCCAAGCTTAGCCTTGAACTTACTCTGTAAACAAGCATGGTCATAAATTGGACTCTCTTACATTTACATTCTGCACAGTGACCTAACAGCCATTTACTATGACACTTGCTTTCCTCAATTTCTCCTGGTCAGCAGACAATTAAGGACGAACTGGAGGCTTGGCTTCCACACACATGCTTTCAGAGGTTCCCGTTCCTTCAAGAAGAGAGAGCTGGTTTCGTTTCCCCAGGATAGCATATTACAACAAGCCGTTACTTAGGTGTCTTCTATTTTAGCGGAAAACTGGCCATGTTTGATCACTAGACAACTTGAAAATTTTGTTGAGCAGTGACTAGCTCTCTATTGCATTGGAAAAGTTATACCACCTCTTATCAGTTAATGATAGCTCATACAACTGAGACCCCTGGGCCCTTTCCAAAGAGCTACCTAGTCGTTAGAAATGTGGATAGAATTCGTTTCCCACTTTGCCTCAAGCTGGCTCCCTGGGAAAATGAACTTCTCTTGTGACTAAATCCCTAGTGTCCCCCTAGAACCTATGAAAGAATGAACGGGCTTCCTCTCAAAGGCAAACAGTTGAAAGTGTCATCTTTCTCCTTGGGTTTTTCTAGATGACCTTGAAAGGACATTGGCTTGGCATTCTTTAATGGACACCATGGGAAGGTGCATGTTATGACCTAAACCATTAGAAGTCTTCCTTGGATTCAGTCCCCAGACTTGGGTCCATATATCTTAAGAATGGGTTTATTTCCAGACAATGATTATGCACAAATTTGTGTCGAAATACAGAGGATCCTAATCTCCGCTTCTCTCTGTAGCATCTCTCCTCAATCTGAGCATAATTTCTTTCAGTTTTGATCAGGATGTCAGGATGTGTGATGCATAACTAATGGGCTTCCCACTGCCATCTGGCAAGCTGCATGAGTCCACAGTACATATTATTGCAGAAGCCAGGCCACAAGCCTGATTTAAAGGAAAGTATGTTACAGGGGAGCTGTACCTGTCACGAGTGAGTCCCCCTGGAGCTCTATCCGTTTTCTTCTGGAGGGAGTTCGAGTCTATCACTTTCAAGACACTGCCTTTTACCTGTACCAATGAAAGTAAAGCTTAGTTTTCGAATCCTTTTGTTACCAATGAAAACTTTCCTTCCTTATAGCATTTTAAAGTTCTCTTCGGTTTGAATCATTCACACATCGCTAATTGTTCCCAACATTTCAATTATATTGGGATTGTGGATGGTGAGGACTTTCCTGTTTTGGAGGAGATGCTCACGCAGGTGGACTCAGAGTCAAAATTTGCTTTGATAATTACAGGAGAGTATCTCCATTGACCTGCTTGGAGCTATGGCTGCTGTCATTAGTTCCTCATCTCAAGATGAGGTGGTTCACTAAAGTGCTTCATGTCATCAGAGCACATGAGGACCATAGTGCACAGCTACATTCAGTGTAATTTATGCTCCTAATAATTCTTTTGCGGGTTTTGTTTTTCTTTCAGAAGTGCTTACTGCCATGTCTTTTTTCACACAATCCCATTCCCAGTTTGGAAAGTTTCTATGCATCATATCCACATATGTAAACCCAAAACATATTAGTCATTGTAAGCCAAAGCAAGCCGACTTGAATTTGCTTAGAATAACAAACCTATTTTGCTAGTTTTAAAATTAGCAGTATGTTTCTTCTTACATTTTTAAAATTTATTTTGCTTATTTATTATCACTGTATATACTTGCGTCTGATGTGCGCCTGAGTGTGGACACATACATGCTAGGGTACATGTGTGTATGCCAGAGGCTCAGTTTACTCTTTCCACCTTTAAGGTTAAGGCTGGGTATCTGTTGTTACTGCCACGCTGTGTACCCCAGACCTGCTGGTCCATGAGTTCTGGATGATTCTCCTGTCTATACCTCATATCTCCATAGGAGAGCTATAATTACAGACATGCACCAACATATCCAGCTTTTTTACATGAGTTTGAATTCAGGTCATCAAACTTGCATGTTGAGCAGTTTTACCCCATGAGCCATCTTGTCAGCCCTCTTTTCAATATCAGTGGAATGTTGGGCAGTAATTTGTAGCACACTGCATTTTAATCACAAGTATATTTTACATAAGAGATAGAGTTAAAATGATGGTACCTCTTTTAACTATTAGTATCTTAAACCCGATCATATAGGGTGAGTTGAGACAAGACTGTAATATGGCAGAGTTTCAAGAATCATGGAGTTAGAAGCTTAACGACTGTGGAAAATGTCTAGGACCTCGGCTTCTTTCGTTTGTTTGGCTTTATTTCTTATGCACTGATTACTGGTTCCTTCTACGCCGCAAATAAGAAGCCACAGCATTAGTTAGGGCTCATATCGCTGTGACCTGGTAAAAAGGAACTTAAGGGAAGAAGGCTATTTGAGGGCTCGGTTTTCTTAAGAAAGAATATTGTCAGTCACGGCAAGGAAACCATGGCAACAGGAGTATGAGGCAGCTTGCCACATTGGGTCTGCAGTCAGCAAGCAGAGAGCAGCCAGGAAGTGGGGCGGGGCTATACAACCTCAAGGCCCACCCGCAGTGACTCACTTCCTCCAACACTTCCTCCAATGAGGCTCCGGCTCCTAAAGGTCCCGCTGTCTTTTATACTAGCACCACGGTGTGATGTCCAGCCCTGCGACATATAAACTTAGGAAACTACACTTCACATTCAAACCATCACAGCTACCAGGAGCTCTCCAGGCTCCTACGTGATGAATTCTATCACGGAGTCACACCAAAGCTCCCAGCGACGTTTCCCAGTTTCTTGATTTGTTTTGAGGTCCCCACCGCTAGATCACAGCCATCGTGTTTGACCGGTCGCATATCATGTAAGGATTATACAGAACTGAATAAGAGCAGAACTGAATCAGACTGGTCCTAGCAGGCATGTGAGTGTAGGTGCGGTGGGCTGAACGGAACTCTCAGAAGTAGTGACGGGCACGCGGGGGTGGGCGTGGGTGTGTGTGTGTGTGGGTGCCCCTGACACCCTCCATTGTTACTTGGCATTAACAGATGGCCGACTCCCTTGGTTTGGAAGTGTTAAAATCTTTACCAGCTTCCAGGTCTACATTTTCTTTTTCTCACAGCTGGAGTCACTCACTTCCACTCCATTTGGACTCGTAGGCTCGACCCTGCATAAATCTTAGGACAAATCACACAAAGGCCGATTCAGGAAAAATTAGGTTGTTTATGGATCACTTTCCCCCCAGCCGGTTAGAGGACAGCATTTTATTGAATGGTCAGAGTGGAAAGGATGTTTGCTTGTAGCAGGATCCGCCAGTTGTGTCAGCTCGCTCCAGACCCTTCTGTAGTGTAGCTCAGAAGTGGGAGAGCTAAAGCTGAACTTTGTAGACTATTTTGCAAGTTCTCCCCCAGAGACCTGGAAGGTGGCATGAACTTTGGATGCTGCCATCCAAGGGGGTAGCAGGGGGCTGGGATGGAGTTTATCATTCTCCGGAGCCACTGTTATAGTGACGGGTTGCTGTCTGGTACTCAAAGGTCGAGAGGTACTGAGAGACTTCCTGGCCTTAGATAGGCTCCCGTGTAGTTAAATGTTTCCCTGGTGACCTTGTTTCTGTGTGGACGTCCAACTTTTAGACTCTTTTAGAAATTCTGACTCTTTTAGAAATTCTGTAAGCTCAGAGAGTAATGATAAGTCCGTTTCTGTTGATGTTACTGTGATATGATTCTGCTGTCTGTACTACATAACTCTAAACAATGCTATGCTATGAAGAACACAGAGCTTATTAGTAGTCACAGGGATAGGGATAACTGTCATCAAGTGGAGAAGTATCCAATGCAATGTTTTCCAATCCTTTTGTCCTTGATACGCACAGTAGAGTTCACGTTACATGCTCACCTACATTGACTCATGAGGGACAAACAAACATGCATAACTCCCCATTATTTGTGAACGTGTGGAAGAATAGATGTATTGGCTCCCATCTGCACATAGTTAAATTAAAACTATTGCGAACAGTTGATGCAGTGTTAGCCAGCATGCGTTAAACAACAATAGCACACCTGTGTACAACTATGAACTGCGCTGTGGAGCACCGAATCCAGTGTCTGTTTATGGTGGATGCTGGAGCCTGCCTGGTTGTACCACCACTTGCTGATTTGCTCTGGCTCTGATTTCCATCTTGGAGGCCTATAGGCATCTCGCCTCTTAGATAGCTGAGGACTCTCAACTCATTGCATAGGAAACCTTCACCAGAGCAACTGAAGAACTCCTGAAGCATCCTTTGCTTTGGCTTGTTCCAATGGCTGCTGACATCCCTATCAGTATTGCATTGGTAGTTGGCAACCTCTTGGTGTTTCAAAGAAGAAAGGTGACACTCTCCTGTCCTTTAACTGTGGTGATTTCTGGTCTGGTCACACAGGCATCCTTATCACCTTCTGTGCTGTCTCACCCATCATTCCACCTCCCGTCTTGTCTCTGAGACACAGAAATTGAGTTTTTCACCTGTTATACTTCCAAACTACTGCCCAAGACATAGGCTTTTAGCTCCAAACAGTCCACGGCTTTGAGCTTGATGCCCAACACCATGCTTTGGTAGCTGGTCATTCGTCTCCTTCTCCTGGAGCTCTGGTCCTGAAACCCAAAGTTTTGGCTGTGAGTTGCCAATGTCCCTGACCCAGTGCTCCATGGCCCTGCTCTGACGGTGTATGTCTATGGCAGGAACATGACTGTGAGAGTTAAAACAGCAAGAATCTCGTGTTGTCAAAAATTAAGACAAAACTGCAGTGATTGATATATTACAATATTATCCCACACATAAAGGGGAATTTGGGAAGTCTGCCTGGCTGTGATTATTTCTGAGAAATGGAAGAGGGTTGGTAATAGTGTGAAAGCAGCTTTCTATTTTCATTCTGTAAACTTCTTTTTGTGTCTGTAATTATTTATAAATATGTTTGAACATTAACTTCTGTAGGAACACCACTGATTACAAAAAACAATAACAGGTTTTCAACAGGCATAGTATTTGTAGATATGTGAATGCTGACCTTTTGTGTCTGTGTATAGGTGTGAAGTACATATGCGTGGTGTATGTACATGATGATGATGATGTGTGTGTGAACGGGTGTGAAGTACATGTCTATAGTGTATGTACATAATGATGATTACGTGTGTATGTGTGTGAATGGGTGTGAAGTACACGTGTGTGATGTATGTACATGAATGATATGTGTGTATGGGTGTGAAGTGCATGTGTGTGATATATGTAAATGATGATGATGATAATGTGTGTATGGGTGTGAAATACACATGTGTGATGTATGTACATGATGATGATATGTGTGTATGTGTATGGGTGTGAAGTACATGTGTGTGGTGTATGTACATGATGATGATGATAATGTGTGTGTATGGGTGTGAAGTACACATGTGTGATGTATGTACATGGTGATGATGATAATGTGTGTGTATGGGTGTGAAGTACATGTGTGTGATGTATGTACATGATGATGATGATAATGTGTGTGTATGGGTGTGAAGTACACATGTGTGATGTATGTACATGATGATGGTGTGTGTGTGTGGGTGTGGGTGTGGGTGTGTGTGTGTGTACATGAAGAAGTCAGAGAAAGGTTTTAGATGTCCTCTATCACAAAGTCTCAGAGAAACAGAGTCTCTCACTAAACCTAGAGCTCATGAATTTGATCTAGGCTGGCAGGTAGCAAACTTCAGTGATCTTCCTGTCTCTGTTTCTCTCAGTGGGACCATACCTAGCTCGTATGGGAGTGCTGAGATCCAAACTTGGGAACCCATGCAGGCACAGTAAACTCTCTTAAGTGCTGAGATATCTTTCCTGCCCCCAAATCTTGAACATTTTACCCTTGGTCTTCATTGTTCTTTCTGCTGATGCCAAACACGGCTGCACTTTTCTGTCGGCACAACCCTTTCCAGAGTTGCCAAGCTCATCTCCTTTCTTTCACATTCTTTCTGACTTCTTTTACATTCTTCCTTCCAGACTGGGTTGTATGATTCTTCCGAGTCTGCTTGGACTCCCCACATACTGTTACCATGGTACTTACAAAGGTGAAATTTGCATCTGCATCTGTGTTTATCTTCTCCACTCTGCTGTGAACTTTTGAAGATAGAAATTGTAACTTATTCATCAGTACACCTTTAGGTCCCTGCACTTTGTTTAGTAAAGGAGTGCTTAATGCTTATTTAAATTCTGTTCCTGCATCCCCATCAATGCCCTGGCATTATGAGAAATATGTGGAAATACAAATGCTGAGCTGACTTATCTCCCTCTGCTACTTAAGTTATTTTTCTATATCTTCATTTTTTAGATCCATTATAACTCCTCTTTACATTCTGAAGCTAGCTTTCTTTTCCTTAATTTCCTAGAAACATTCAATTCATTCCCTCTTTCTTCTAATCTCAACTGATGATGAGCCCCTCTTATTGAGAAACTAAACCCCTAGTTCTAGTTTTGAAAACATCTTCCATTTCCTCTTGAATAAAAGTCATTTAGTCCATGAATTACCACCACTTTCTGGGATCTGAGACATATCTGGGATAGACTTGGTGAGTTGCAGCAGGATCACACATTTATTTATTCAGTTATTACTGAGTTTATTAAATGCTAAGCACCATGCTGGATGCAAGGTGACATCAACAAATAAGACTTCGTTTCTTTGCCAGAATAGTGGCGATCTTTGAAGAAAATGTTTGGCACTTCCAACTGGGTAAGTTGAGGACCACATAGTTCAGGGAAAACACATGAGATAGTGTAGTCTCATAAGCCTAGTAAGAATCAGAAACCATCAGAATTCAGAATTCAGAAATCTGAAGTGGGGTGTAGGAGCTCAGTTGACAGAACATGGAAGTGAGAGAGAGGTGCCAGTAAGCAGTGTGGAGATGTTTCCTGACAGAGAATGGTCTAAAGTTAATATTACAGTCATCCCATGGCAATTGAGCAAAGAAGGGGCTGGAGAGAAATACTCTAACTTTCCTTTCCTTTCCGTACCTTGCTGATGCCCCTCCCAGACCTGTGGAAACAGTGGGAGAGGAAGCATGTTGGTCCAGCCTCTTGGAGCATAGCTGCAGAGAGATGTACAGACTGGACCATCAGGTGGAAAGCTGTTCAATACCCAACAAGACTAAATGTGGGCAGGGTAGTGAAATGGTGAGCTGATCCCTCGGGAAACTTCAGGGACTGGGAAAGGATGATCTCAAAGTAGGATGAGCCTGGAGATGGGTGCAGGGGTCATGGAGGAGAGAGACGGTAAGGCTGGTACTTGGGCTGGAAACAGGATGATAAACTTAGAAATGTCCAGCATGAACTTGGAAATGTTAAGTCTTAGAGACTGCACGTGAGGACTGAGGAAAGACTTTGGACAATGACTCACAGGTGTCTAGGTCATGTAATTGTTAGGTGATAGCACTTTTAGCCTAGAGTAACAGACTGACGAGTAGAAGGAACATTTGGGACTGGGGCCACCTGGATAATATAGCAGGTAGTCGTAAGAAAACCCACCTTAAATGGTCAGAAAAGAGGTCTAGGCAGGGAGGATGGATCTGCTACTTTTTAACATGTGGATGGTAACAAGACTGGAGAGGTTAAGGCTTGTAATTCCAGATACTTTTAGGGTTAAAGTAGGGAGATCACAAGTTCGAGGCCAGCCAAGGCAGCAGAGATCAGCTTGGGGCTACTAAGTGAAGCCTTATCTCAAACTAAAAACGCTTGCTTCTACTGTAGAGCCCCCCAGTTCTCTGCATCCACACCAGTCTGCTCGTAATCACCTGTAACTCCAGCTTGAGGTGATTGGATACCTCTGGCCTCCACATATGTGTGCCTGCATGTATGTGCACATACACAGGTAACTAAAAAAGAAAAAGCAAAGCAAAGAAAGAGCTGGGAGCCTGGCAAAATGACTCACTTCGTAAAGTGCTCATCATCAAGCCTGAAAACCTGAATTTGATTTGTGGGACCCACATGATACAAGGACACAGCTGATTCCTGTATGTGTCCTCTGACATCCACTCAGATACCATGACGTGTGGGCACACACACACAAAAGAAATGTCGCTCAAAAATGTTATGGGTTGACATTTAGCTCAATGGTAGAATGCTTGTAGAACATATGTGAAGCCCTAGGTTTAATTCCCATTGCCAAGATAAAAGAAAATAAAATCATATAGCTAGGATGTAGTTGAAATATGTAGATATATGGTTACCCACAGGGTCACGTATGAGGGATGCATCATTAGATAATTTTGTCATTGTTTGGACATCATAGAATATACTTATTTAGTTTATACTATAAGATGCTTATATCACTAGAAAAATGTAATATTTTCTTAATCTGTGTGTAATATGTGTATATGTGTTTGCATGTATGTGTTCATGTATGTGTGCATGTTCATATATGTAAATGTATGCTCATGTATGCCATAGGATTCATGTGGAAGTCAGAGGACCTTATGTTTCAGTCCTTACAACAGTCTTCCTTGTTTTTCAACAGTCTTGTTCTGTTGTTTTCTAGCTGGCTGACAGCTTCTGAGGATTCTCCTATCTCCACCTTCTGTCTTGTCATAGGAGTGCTGGGATCACAGACATGGGCCACTGCATCCAGCTTTAGGTGGATTCTGGGGATCTGAACTCAGGTCCTTACACTTGCAAAGCAAAGCACTTGCCAACTGAGTGGTCTCCCCAGCTCATCAATCTAACCTGTAGGACCATATTGTATAGTCATCATCACTAAGTGAAACATTATAGGGCAACAGCTGTAGACTGGATCCCCCAATGACGTTTCTAAGAGAGAAGGGAAAAGGACCCCTAAGAAAGAACGTGGCCAGGCAGAAATCAGTTACTGAAAGGGGGCGTGTAGAATCCAAAGAGGGTTTCTTAAAAGACGTTGATGAAGTCAAGATTCCTACTGTTTGGACGGTTTCCCTTGATACTTCTTCATATCTCCATCAATGCACTTCTTTTCTTCTGTCCCCTAAGCATGTGCATGCTCTCAAACCTTATACAGTGATGTCCCTGAATCATAGTAGGGCTTGCTGACTTGTTCTCACCCCCAGAGACAGCCCCAGAGTCTTCCAGGGTATGAAACCATCTTCCGACATAAGTGACATTCCTCAGACACATAGAAGAGGTAAAATTTATCTGTCCTTTAGTCACTGTCCTCTCTTTGGGGTCTTTGGTATTCTTTATCTTGTTAACCTCCACAATTAAAATCTTTACATATGTGGATGGGGGGTGTGCCATAGAGAAGACATTAATAATAATAATAATAATAATATAAAATAATAGCTGGCAATCATAGATCTTTTGAGGCAGAGCAGTGTGAATTTCTTCTAGCTTTTCTCTTCTCATGGGCTTTTCCCTTTCCACCAATGCATCAAACATTTAGAGAAGCACCAAGGATCAAACAAAGCAGGAAGTACTTAGTGGGGAGCAGTAGAGAATCTGCCTTTACCGCTCTTACATCCGCCTGGCCAGAGGCACAGCATGCTTCTGCGGTGCATCTGAGCCGAGGCTCTTGGCTTTGCCCCTCTTTTCTATGCTTGATTTGAAGATTCGGTGCAGTTTAGTTATTTTTCTTGAAGTTAGAAGAAAATGACTCATCCCTCACTGGTAGGAATGGGGTTACTGACAGATAATTCACTCCAAAATATCTGATGTGAAGTCCAGGCAGGCAGTTTCTAGAGACACCTGTTTTTGGGCCAAGTGTCTTTCTGGAAGCAGCATTTGGGCTTATTGTTGGATTTATCGTTGATAGGTGGATTACTGCACTCCCCACTGTGGGCTAACGATTAGGAGGCAGATCCCCACCTACAGGAATTCATTACAGCAAATGGCCTATTCTGTCTCCTGTTAATTTAGTCCGCAGTCCACAGCGTATCGTGCTAACGCTGCCTGGGTAGAAGATGGATGTCATCCATGCTTATGTAACTCCTGGTTGAGTGCTCTATGCGCCAGCCATGCTTATTTGTGAGTCATAATTATGTCTGTGAAAACACGGCAGCGAGCTGTGTGTGCCTGTGTGGGTGTTTTATGTATGGGTGTTGTCTACAGTCTGGGAAGCTCAACCTGTTGGGGAAGCATTTCGTTTACCTAAAAGAAAGGTCTTAACATTTCGTAGGGATCAGGTTGATCGAGAGGAGACATTTCGATGTCAAATGAGGGGGGACAGTGTACAGCAACTGAGTAGGAGCTGGCCTCCTGTCTTCCCAGGCATCTCTGAGATGGAGGAGGGAGGTTGAAAGAGTTCTTAGCTTCCTCCAGCCTGGGCAGTCTCTGGTTGGTTCTGTGTACCAGGTAAACAGAAAGGGGTCCTCCACCTCCGCAGAGAGGCATCATCACCTTTTAGGTAAAGGAGAACCCGTGTGTACAATGGATAAGAGGATCAACTCTGGATCGAGAGCTATGCACTGTTGAGCAAGCTTCCTTATCTATAAAACGGGATGATGAAAGAGTCTGTTTCATGGGGTAGCCGTAGGATTAAATGAGTTACTACTTGAAAGGGGCCCAGTGTCCCACACATTGTGGTTCTCACACGGCTATCATCTGAAGACTCCTTGCAAAGACCCGAAAATCAGTGCTGACGCACTCCTTTGCATCACTCAGGGGGATCAGAAAGCCCTGTCCATGTTGTCTCTCTTGCAAGCCCGATTAACCAGTGCTCTTCTTTGTCCTTAGAGGGTGGAGCAGACAATTTCTCCTCCTCCTGGAGTTCAGTGTTCACGCAGGCTGTGGTGTGTGTTTGTCTTTTGTTAGTCTGTGTTCCTTCCACCCACGCTACACCCCCAGCCCCGCAGGCACCATGGCCTCATTGCCAAGGCTGATTCTTTTCTTCTTGCTCAAGTTCAGACAGCTCTGTCAAAGCCCCTGTTTGCTCTGAAGGGAGTGTGGGTGACTTCGTGACTGCCTTTCCACCTTACCCAAGACCAGCTTGATTTCCCCCAGATGCTATGTTTTATTTACTGAGTGGTTCCCGCTTCTCTGCACCCTAACCAGTTAGGCAGGGGGAAGAGGAGAAAGCACATGACTCTGCGTGAACAACCCCCAGCTCTCTGCTTCCGCTCCCTCTGGTGCACCCCCATTTCCACAGGCTTTGGCTCCCTTCTCCATTAAGAGTGTGTCCCCTGGTTCGTGCTATTCTAGGCTTCTCCAGGTTCTCCCCAGCAGCCATTGTCACCAGCACAATCAGAAAGCAGAAACAATAAGAATAACCACACAGGACGGCTTTTCAAATTTTGAATATTGATGAGAATGCTTACGTTTGCATGGCTCAAGAGAGAAGAAAGTGGAATTGGAAGGTCCTGCCAACACACTAGCTTAGCTGCACAGTCCTGTTTCCTTCCTGAACCACTCTGTCGAGGTTTACAGTGTTGCTTTATCCATTTCTTCCCTTGATTGCTGCTGGGGGAATGTTTGGAGAACTGGCTTTTACTGCCTAATTTGTCCTGATTTTTTTCTTAAAAGGAATTTGCTATGAGGCAGATTCGTTCTTTCATAAAAATCTAGAAGTTGTATTATTTTTCCTTTGAATATACATGAGACCCTTGTTCTATATGACAAAGAACCCTGAACTAACTCGACTTTAGTTCTTTTTCTTTAAAAAGGTTTGTGTACCAAAATTAATAATGGTTTTCCTTGAACCACTATTTCAGAAAGCACTGTGTTTTATCTCCAACTTTCACACATCTCCCTGATAATCAGGGCAATGTAGACCAGAGAATCATTTCGATGTGCCACACAAACTGGTCCAGCCATAGAGACTGGTCTCCCTTGAGAGCAGGAATAGAGTAGAGCCATGGGCATGGGCCTTAGAGGCAGACGGCTTCTGTTCAAGTTCTGCCACTCACATTGCCTAGGTAGCTGTCCAAACTTGAACAACTTGCTCCGCTTGCTGCATCCCTGCTTCCTCATCTCTCAAATGAAGGCTGAGAGTCTACCAATCTGTCTCTCCGGGCTCCTATGAAATGTAACTGAGTTACTCTGTGTGCTACATTTAGGAGCGTGTCTAGTCTAGTGTACCTACTAAATATTTGTCAGTGACCATCGTTTTTGCTTCTCCCGTTGCTGTTTGTTTATTGCCTAATCTAATAACTCTGCTGATAGAAAGTTGAGGGCAGGAAGTGAAGCAGATCATATAAGGAGGAATGATGGAAGCCAAGGGGTGGACATATCCATTACGCTCACCTCTCATCTCTGTGAATATTCATTTCCTATGATAAAATCAAAAGACAAAAAAAAGGCTGCATTTTGAAGCATGTGGTGTGGCTCAAATGCAGTGTTGGGAGAGCCCATCCGTGCTAGATGGGAGGCCAAATGGCTGCAATCTGCTTAGACAACAGTTTGTCAGGATGTATCAAGAACCCCGGATGTTCATTCCACTCACTATTTTATGGCTGCGTGAAAAAAAAATTCCTCAGAATCTTGGCTTAAACCAAGATTTATGTATATGCTTACAGACGGTGGGTGGGAATTGGACAGGGCATCCGGGGGAAGCTGCCCGCAGCTTGCAGCACGTCAGCGGCTAGAACACACCGGGGTGACTCTGGGGCGGGGACTGGCCTACACAAGGACCGCGTATTCACTCACAGCTCTGGGGCTGGTCTGACACAAAATTTAGGAATGTGCCCTGGAATACCTCAAGTGACCTCCATGTGTCCTGAGTTTTCTAAAGCATGGTGACGCTAGGCTAATAGTGTTGTTTACTGGCATCTCAGAGTTCCAAGAGTGACAGCCCAGTCACCAAGGTTCAGTGATTTACTTTATTGGTTAAAGTTGCCTTACACCAGGCCGGACTCTAGAGGAGGGAAACTAGATCTCAGACTCTCATAGGAAGAATTGTCAAGAACTCGGGGTGGAGGCGGGGGAGGGGCGCAGTTTCCTAAGTCCTGGAATATTTGCGACCTTTGAACCAATGTTTTCACATCAAAGAATTTATTTTAATGAAACCATTCAAAATCTGGATTATAGATGGGGCTGCAGGTCAGTTGTAAAGTGCTTGCCTGCTGTATATGGGACCCTGAGTTCAATCCTGAGCATATGTACAAACACAGGAAGTGGACCAAGTTTTATTTTCATATATACGCATGTATATATTACATCACAATTTGTAATAATAAAACATTAGAAATGAGGTTAATGACTAACAATAGAAAAGTGAATAAATACTAGAAGACCACAGAGATGGTATAAACTCATTAAGATAATACTGTAAAATCTTTTTATACATAGGAAAACGCTCATATTTTAAAATGATAAATGTAGGATCTATATTGCATGTACCATGACCTAAAAATGTATTTTAAAATCTGAACGATTAAGAACTGTATGAAAAAAAAAATCAGGAGAAACTATCAAATATTCACAGTGGCCATCTCCAGGTGGTGAGATTAAAGATAATTAATTTTTTCATGATAGTTTTCTGCTTTTCTACAAACTTCTATATCTTGTAATTTTTAAAAAAGATTTATTTTAGCTTTTATATGTGTGCATGTGTGTGTGTGTATGTGTGTGTGTGCACGTGTGTGTGTGTGTGCGTGCGTGCGTGCGTGCGTGTGTGTGTGTGTGTGTGTGTAAGGCATTGGATCCTCTGGAACTGGAGTTACAGGTTGTTGTGAGCTATGTGGCAGGGGTACTGGGAATCAAACTCAAGTCTTGTGAGAGAGCAGTAAGTGTTCTTAACTGCTAAGCCATCTCTCTAGCTCCTACACACACACACACACACACACACACACACACACACGAAAAACGTCATTAAAACTCCAATATGTTTGTTACATTCAAACAGTGGCTTCCTACCACTTTACTTCCTATATTAAACTATAAAAAATACTTGCTGACTCGGCTGAAACTTAGGTTTACATTTACTTAATCCTTTTAGGTTGCTGTAATTAAATACAATGAAACTATGTTGTTCTACATGAGTGTGTGTGTGCGTACACACAGGTACCATGATACTCATGCGTATGGAAGCCAGAGGATGATGTCAGGTGTCTTTCTGTATCACTTCTGCCTTATTCCCATGAGACAGGGTCTCTTACTGAACATGAAGCTCCCCATTTCACCTGGGCTGACTGGCCAGCGAGCTCCTGTGTCCGTCCCCCAATGCTGGGCTTGCAGGCATGGGCAGCCATGACCAACTTTTTCATAGATGTTTGTGAATCTAAACTCAGGTCATCATGCTTGCATAGCAAGTGCTCTTACCCCATGAGTCATCTCCCTATCCCCTAAAAATGGGTAGCTTATAAAGAATAAAATTTATTCCTCATTATTCTGCACCCAGAAGTCCAAAATCAAGCAGGAGGCTGGTAGACTTGGTGTTTGGTGCCATATCACTTCCTGGTTCACAGAGTATACCTTCCAGCTCTGACTTCACATAACAAGAAGAATCAGAGGTGTTTTTCATGCATTACAAAAAAAGTTTTGCCAGGCTGTAGTGGCACACGCCTTTAATCACAGCACTTGGGAGGCAGAGGCAGTGGA
>JAQHUG010000008.1:6584780-6603608 GCA_028555095.1 Dicrostonyx torquatus
TGTGTGTGTGTGTGTGTGTGTGTGTGTGCTCGCGTGTACACAGGTACCTATTGAGGCCACAAGATGCCATTACATCCCTGGATCTGCAGTTACAGGGGGGTTGTGAGTCACCCAACGTGGATGCTAGAAACAACACTCACTTAACTGTGCACCTAACTGCAAACTTGTCTTTCTAGCCCTGATCTTCTTTCAAAGGTCCAAACACTTTAGTGAGTATATTTTGAACTAACAAAAGTAGAAGCTCATCCTGCCTCTTCCTCTAGTACAGGGAGAAGTGAGACCACATGTGGTAATTTCCTGCCCGTTCTGTCTCCAGTCCACAGTACACTTCCCTATCAGCTGTAGTAACCTCTAGCCCAGAGCCAGTTAGACTCTGGCCAGGTGCTGTTTGCCTCAAGCTCCCCTTCCAATAGTGAGGAAGATGAGGAAAGCTGGCCATGGTTTACTCTCTTATTTCTGGGCAAGAAGGAGTTGCAGACACCCCATGGACATTAATTACAGTCCCTTCCTCTCCTTAACCAAATTCCCATCATCTGTGATCCACCCACCCAACAAACATTATGCTCCATTCCCAGCTTGTAGATCTAAAACACCATCAACTGACTGAATCCTGTGTTATGTGTACAAAGAGAATGAACTCTCCTCTGCAGTCCTGATGTGTGAATGCGGTCCACATGTAATGGTGGAAAGATGACAATGTCACAGAATGTTCTCGTTCTGGACAGGGCCTGTGGTGAGCAATAGATGGAATATGAGATTCCCGTAAGTTAAACATGGACAGGAAATAGCAGTAAACTGTCTCACTCTCCATCAGGGGGACTGAGAAACTCATACCAATTTGATCATTTTTAGCTACCCATGTGCTCTAGTTTGCTTTCTATTGTGAGAAAGACCCTGACCAAAACTTACTCAGAGAGGAAAGGACTGATTTCATCTTACATCTTGCTGTACATCATGATGGGAATTCAGGGCAAGAACTCAAGGCAGGAACCTGGGGGCAGGAACTGAATTAGAGGCTACAGAGGGGTACTGCTTACTAGATTGCTCGTCATTGCTTGCTCACCCTGCTTTCATATACAACCCAGGTACCTCTGCCCAGATGTGACACACCCACATGAACCTTCCACATGAATGACTTAATCAAGAAAATAACCCAAAGGCTTGCCTATAGGCCAACCTGTTGGAAGTATTTTCCTGAGGTTCCCTATTCCAGATGACTCTGGCTTGTGTCAAGTTGACAAAAAGTAACCAGCCTATCATGTCTTTTGGCATTCTGAAATCTTCTGGATCTACAGAGAGAAAAGAAGAGTCATGGTCATTCTATCAACAGAGGATGTACTAGAGCGAAAACCATTCATTTCTAGAGACCCCATTGCAAGCCCAATTGTAAGAAGTATTATAGAGACTTATCTTGAGCTCATCTTGTAGACATAATTGTAGCTTTGGGGTAGGTGGGAAGGATGATGGGATAAGCCACAATTACTATGGGAGAAATGTTTCATCTGGTCATGCAGAGAAGGTGTACATACATGGAGGTCAGAGGACAACCTGTGGAAGTTGGTCTCTTCTTCCACCATATTAGGCCTGGATGATTGAACTCAGGTCATCGGGTGTGGCAGCAAGCACCTTTATCCACCGTCCCATCTAGCCTGCCCTGCAAGCCTGAGTCTGAAAGTTATTTGTTTTGTAACTTGCTGTGCCTGGCACAGTGTAATATTTAATAAAACACTTATTGAGCAAATAAGTGACAAGTCATCTTCTAGAATCTTCTAGATAGAGGCACTACTAGTCTTGGATGCTTTGGGATCCAAGATGGGAAGCAAATTTAATGGAAGCGCACAAAAAGAAATCCCCACTCAAGAAGTTTGGTGGCTAAATTGCCTGCTGGTTTAAAGAACACAAAGGACCCAAGGATCTAGACAGCTTGAGTAGTATCTCTTTTACCTCCCTCCTTTCACATAGGAAGTTTTATCACCTCCACCCTAATTCCTGACAACCACTGTGACAGTGCAAAAGGGCATTTGTATCTTGAAAAAGTAACAAACTTGGTTATGTGAACTGTTCCAGCTAATCTGTGAAGGAGAAGCACGGTGATCATTTTCTAAATTAACCAGACATATGCCTGAGGTCTGAGAGTCTGTGTGATGTCATCAAAGCACTTACTGCCTGACTGGAGACTGTTGCAATTGTGGGTACAGTTTCTGAAAATAATCACAACATTTGAAATGATAAGTTCATACACATCTATTTTAGATACAGGGATTATGATACTCCCACCTACCCACCCACCCACACCTCCTCATGTATATCCAATTGGTTCTCCCTATCTGTTCTGAAACTGTGGATTCAGCCAAACATAGATTGAAAATATTCAGAAATTTTTGCATCAGTATGAAATGTGGACAGACCTTTTCTTGTCATTCTTTAAGCAATATAGTAAAATAAATATTTACATTTTATTTGAACATCATAAATAATCTAGTGATGACTTAACATACATGCAAGGGCATTCATAGGTTATATGGAATGCCACAGAATTTATATAAGGACTTGAATATCTGTGCACTTTGGTGTCTTTGTAGGGTCCTAGACCCAGCCCTCTGTAGATACCATAGGACAAATGTACCTTCAAATGCATATACACATTTGATCCTAGGGCTGGCAGATTTTTGTATTTCCTCTATAGTACATATAGACTCATGAATACACACACACTAGTATTATTACCTTGAATTCAAATTGAGAGGGGTATATAAAATGATATTCTCGAGAATAGTTGTGATTTTCCTCAAATATCATTTTTTAAGAAAGTTATGGTAGAGAGAAATATGTTTGAAAACTGAGTTTCATTTAATTACCTACCCCCTTTTGAGGCAGGATTTTATTAGGTAGCCCAAGATAATCTGGAACTCAAGATCCATCTGCTTCATCCTCCAGTGTGCCCAGATTACAGGAGCATGCCACTACACCTGACTCACTTAGTTCTTAAATGACTGACTGAGAGTCTTGGAAGTAGTTGGGACAAGAAAGAATCAGTCTCTCATATGAAACAGGAGCAAGAAGAGTTTTCAGGTTAATGCAGGACTAATAGTTTTTTTAAGACCCAGGGGTACACTTGCAAACAAGAGAATCAACCTGGGAATGCTGAAAGCTAGTGACCAAAAGTTTTAGTGCAACATGGATCTGACTTATTGGTGCTGTAAACAAATAATGGGAATGTAGAGGGAAAAGATTCTGCAGTGAAAGAAACCAAAGTTGCCTAAGAGCATCTTTAAAATTGTAATGGGGTGTCAACAGTTGCCTAGGAAAGTGGCAAGTTCATTCCTTGGCAGGAACAAATCGTTGGATGCTTGTGAACACATAAGACTAAGTTCCAGAATAAAGAAATAACAACTTTCGGAACAACAAGCATTTGGAATGGGAGAAAACTACTGATGCAAGGCCACTACATTGAAGCTGGTTTGGGTATTTTCTAGGGCCCCTGGGTTTTCCTTTTCTCCCATTGGTCCTGTTTAGATACCTGCCTCCATGGCTTCCAACTCTTGCAATGTCTTGTGGGAATAAAAAGCCATCATCCCAAGGAGCCTCTCTTCATTTTTGCTGCCTTCTTTAATTGCTCAAAGCCTCCTTCCAAACATTCTTCCCTTTTCCTAAGACAGAATCCTAAGAGTCTTCTTGTGTATTCTCCAAAGAGTGCTGAAGAAGAAGAAGAAGAAGAAGAAGAAGAAGAAGAAGAAGAAGAAGAAGAAGAAGAAGAAGAAGAAGAAGAAGAAGAGAGACACCAGAAGGATATAGCTTGGTTAATGATGAAGGAAATGACCAATGAGTCAGTATTCCTCACACTCTGCTTTGTAACATGAGGGCCTGCTTGTTGGGGTTTCTGTCCTGCCTGGTTCCCACAGTTGTTAGGTCCCAAAGAATCACATAGAAGGTCTACATGAGTTATAAAACTGATTGGCCCATTAGCTCAGGCTTCTTATTAGCTCTTATAACTTATATTAACCCATTATTCTAGTATATGTTAGTCCTATGACTCAGTACCTTTTTCAGCAGGGCAGGTCACATCCTGCTTCTTCTGTGTCTGGGCAGGACTGGGGAGGAATGGGCTTCCTTCTTCCCAGAATTCTCCTGTCCTCATTGATCCACCTCTACTTCCTGTTTGGTTGTCACGCCTATACTTCCTGCCTGACTACTGGCCAATCAGCATTTATTTAAAACGTAATTGACAGGATATAGACTATTGTCCTGCACCACTGCTTAAAGGATAAGCACTTTTAAGCCTATAGACTAAGTCATCGCCATTCCATTCCAAATATATAATTTAGACATCATTTCAACCCAATGATTTAATGGTACACTTCATGCAAAGGATAACAGTCCTTTTTTTATTTCTTCCAGATTTAGTGTATACTATACATACCTGATGAAGATCAGGGTCCTAAGTCTTATTTGTCTGGTGTTTAACACAGACAACATAAGGCTTTGTACTGTTTAGTTGCTCAGGAAATGTTTTCTGTGAACAACTTTGTTAAGGCAGACAAATGGGACCAGTCTCTTGATTTAATTAAGTTCAACCAATGCATTGTAAAATTCCCAGGGAAATTCAGTTATAGGTCAAGCTATGGAGCTCAGGCACTGTTTACAACAGCCAGGATCATTGTTGATCTCTGTTGGCATTTAGAAGAATTCAATCCTTGTTCTCTTAAGCCTACAGAAAGTATCTGGCTGGAGCTAGGTGTGGTAGTACATGACTGTAATACCAGAATTTAGGAGGTAGAGGCCCAAGGATCAGCAGTTAGAGGCCAGCTTTGGCCACATAGAGAATCTGACAACAGGCTGGGTTGAGGTAGAACCTGTCTCAAAAAATGAAACAAGAGTCTGCAGAGATTGCTCAGCAGTTAGTAACCCTAGTTGCTCCTTCATAGAACCTAGATTCAATTCTCAGCACCCACAGGGTGGCTCACAATAGTCTGTAACTTCTGTTCCTGGGAATTGATACCCTCTTCTGGCCTTTACCAGACCCATGCATATAGTGGTGTATTATTTGTATTTTATTTATACAAATCACGCTTGCCTGAAGATCAGAGTGCAAACCAGCCATACTAGGCAGCCATATAAACCAGGGAGTGGTGGATCACACCTTTAATCCCAGGATTTGGGAGATAGAGGCAGAGAGATCTCTGAGAGTTCAAGGCCATCTTGAACAACACAAGATTGAATCTGTCTAAAAGAGAAGCAGAGCTCACACAAAGATGATCCCAGTACTTAGGATCACAAGTCGTTAGTCCCAGAACTAGGGATTTGGAGGTAGGATACAAATCAGAAAATTTAAGTAAAGTGGATCAAAGCCCTTACGATTCTGTCCAAACGTCAGAATTATATGCTATTCTCATGGTATTAAAGGATTTTAAAGAACCTCTCAACGTAGTTACTGATGTGCAATATGCAGAAAGAGTTGTTATGCATATTGAAATTACCAAATCTATACCAGATGATACATAATTGACTGTATTATTTATTCAGTTACAAGATACAATCAGGAATAGGAATCATTCCATATATATATAACACACACACATCTGGTCCCATACGGGTCTGCCAGGCCCTATAGCACAGGGTAATGCAGAAATTGATCAATTAGTGATTGGAAACATGCTGAAGGACTCAGAATTTCATAAAAAGTCATGTCAATAGCAAAGGTTTTAAAAAAGTCTTTTGATCATTTGGCAATAAACAAGGAAATTATGAGTAAATGTCCTACTTGTTCTTTATACAACCATACACCACTACCTGCAGGAAGTAACCCAAAGGGTACTCAAAGGAATGAAATCTGAAAGATGCATGTGTTCCATTTTGTAGAATTTGGAAAACTTAAATATGTAAACAACACCATTGATACCTATTCAAGATTTCAGTGAGCAACTGCTTTGAGTTTGGAAAAGGCTGATTCACACATTTGCTAGAAGTTATGGTTATTATGTATATATCTGCACAAATAAAGACAGATAATGCTCCAGCACATGTCTCTAAGAAAATGAAACAGTTTTTTTTGCTTTTTATAATATAAAACATATTACAGGTATACCACACAATCCTACAGGACAAGCAGTTATAGAAAGATCAAATCGAGCTCTAAAGGAAGTGTTAAATAAGCAGAAAGGGATCATAAATGCCCACAGAAATAGATTCCATAATGCCTTATTAACATTGAATTTTCTAAATGCTAATGAGAAAGGAGCAACAGCTGTGGAGAGACATTGGATAGTAGAAAAATCTACAGAATTAAATCAACTGATAAGCTTTAAAGATGTACTGATCTCAGAATGAAACCAGGACATGTGTTACATTGGGGAAGGGGTTTTGCTTTTGTTTCCACAGGAGAAGAAAAGCTATAGATACCATCAAAATTGATAAAGTTTCAATTTGAACAGGAGACACTTCTTAATTAGAGGAGGTCGTAGTTCATTAAGTATCGTGGTTGTTTAATCTAAACTAACCTATAAAACTAACAAATGCTTTTTATTTGATCATATATAATTTGCCATAAGGGAATCTCCCCAAAATTAATGTTGAGGGATAAGTTTATTTATTTCCAGGAGAATAAAGGTATCTAGCTAAGGAATCTGAAGATCACTGGACAAATAAAACATCTAAATAAAAAGAACAAATCATCCAGAAAAAATGTCTCAAGAAAAAGAGTAATTGGCCTATTGGTATATCATATTTCCAACAGGAAATAAATCTTACCAAATATTTGTTTCTGCTGTTCTCTACAGGCATATAGTGCAAATGGTCTTTTTGTAGTCCTGGCCCAATTAAAGGTTAAAGCTGGCTTTGGAGTTGGAGTGTGACTCTCTCTTTTTCTAAAACCAAGCATGCTTATTAAAGTGGAAGCCAAAATCTCTGTCTCATGACAGAAGAGCCACCTGATATAGGACAGAAGAAAAACAAAAAATTTAAGGACTATTTTATTGCCACTAATCTCATAATCCTTTGTTTTTATATTGACATTTCAACAGCTTAAGGTATAAATTTTATAAGATCAATACATATATACATATATATATTAAACTTTTTGTCATAATATTAATGGTCATATAGAGTAGTAAATAATTCTAGGAAAAGGTTTCATCTACCTTCCTGTACATGATTTTGAGTTTGAGGCTCTATCAGGTTTTCTGAAGTGAACCATGAGCATGCCTAACAGTGACCTTTGAAATCTTCAAAAGGAGAATGGGGTCCCACAAGGACGATTCCTACAGGAATATGATAACACCACTAAGCTAAAAAAAAAAAAAAAAAGAAAAAGAAAAAGAAAACACCATCTAAAGATTGACTTTGGACTACAAACTGCTCAGAACAATTTCGAGGTGACTAGCTGAGATGATCCAGCCTCACAGACTACTCTAGCCAGGACTTGAGACAAGCCCTGCACTTTCCCATTATGCAGAGACTGGACAACAAGTGATACAGTTACCTATTTAGAAATTGACAATAAACCCCTATTTCTCTTTTCAGATCCTCTAGAGATACCATCACATCCAGTAGTAGTAAGTAAATTTAAGAACACAATGTCCACCTTCCTATGAGGTAGGATGGGTAGTTTTTGGTCTTTGATTGGGTTATGGGTATTTGTCATTGTTTAGGCAGATTGGTTACAAGTTATTATTGGCAATGGTCAGGAAAAAAGCTAAAGAAAGCAAATTAGATTTAAAGTTCTTGTTTTGAAAAGAAATAAGGGGAATATAAATATGATAGGCTCAAAGGGTAGATTATTGAATTTACTCTGAAAAGAAAAAATGGAGCATATATATATGATAAGATAAAAAGATTATTGATCTACTTTTAAAAAACAACTCATTTTAAATATTTTACATTGGATTAGACTGTTGTATATTGTCTACTTTTTTATATTGATACAGATTTAAGATTAATTTTGTTAGAACATACTGTACATACATTTCTACTCTTATTCAAGGTGTTGTACCTATACAACTCATTTGAGAATGTAATGCAAATTTCTAGTCATTGAAAATTATTATTACCAACTGTTTTGCATAATAAGGAAATGCAGGTTAGTAGTTAATCACCTATCATAATCAAAATAGTGTCACATTAGGTATGTTTTCAAGGTCAAACAAAGATATGTTTTAGATAGACAGGTCATCTTCAAACACTTCAGAGATCTACAGAATACGGCATTAAAGATGTTTTGATAACATAGGTTCTTTTTTATGGCAATGAGACCTGTCTACTCCTGGAAGCACCAATATACTTCAGAGAAGATAATTGGTATCAAAAAAAAAACTCCACATGAAGTTTTCTTTCTTTGTGACTAAAGTAAGCCACTAGGCAAGAAAAAGCCTTTGCCTCAACTGGTGACAGTATATTGTCCTAATTGGACAAGGACACAAAAGAAAGTGACTGCCAAACATTGTCAAGTCCTGCTTCACAGAAAAGTCTGTTGGATATGTAGGGCTTTAGGCTGAAGATGGATGTCCCAGTAGCAGAGAAACTTTGGGTGACTTCCAGCTGTTTCTGTCATTTCTCACATTTTTTGGAAGTTGCTTGCTCTTACTTCCTGCTTACTCAGCTAATGTTATCCTCCTTCTTGTGTTTTTGAAGAAGTTGAAGATTAGATATAGTATCATTTTTCTTGTTTATCAGATGCAGGAAGCAAGTTATGGTGGAAAGTAAATTAGATACAGGACTTTGGACTCACCAAGATAAGATAGATAAGAAGTATTTTCTCTGAATTTGTCAAATGTAAATGAATTAGACATTATTGATATGTTTATTGCCTGTATATACTGTATTCAGTTATTTTACTTATTGTATATAGGTTTTCTTACACTAGTTATAGCCTTTTTATTTTAGAGAAAAAAGAGAAAATATAGTTGTATGTTTTTTGTGTTTTAATAAATAAAGTTTGCCTGAAGATCAGAGGGCAAATCAACCATATGAGTCAGTCGTACAGCCCAGGGAGTGGTGAAACATACCTTTTAATCCCAGGACTTGGGAGATAGAGGCAGAAGGATCTCTGTGAGTTCAAGGTCACCCTGGGCTATGTAAGATTGAATCTGTCTAAAAGAGAAACAGAACACACACAAAGATGATCCTAGCACTTGGGATCTCAAGCCTTTAGTCCCAGAACTAGGGAGGTGGGGACAGGATATGACTGGCAGAGAGAGGAATATAAGGGGAAGAGACTGGAACTCAGTGGAGTGTGAAGTCTCTAGCATCTCACCCATTTTCAGTTTGAAGTAGAGGTAAGAGCCAGTGGCTAGCTGCTTTGCTTTTCTGATCTTCAGGATGAACCCCAATATCTGTCTCTGAGTTTTTATTATTTGTGCTACACAGGATTCACATGATACACACACATCCATGTGGGTAAAATACTTATACACATAAAACAATAATATTAATAAACTAAAAATAAAACTAAACTTACAGCAATAATTTCACATTTACAAAGTTCAAATGTAAGAGAGAAAACTGTGAGCTTGTTCTTGAAATGCATTCCTAAGAATCCTACATATTTTTGTCAGCTTTTCAGGAGTAACACTTGGGGAAAATGCTACGTTTTTGCTTTTGTTTTTGTTTTTCTAGGATTTCTCAGCAAACCAGTTTTTGAGACAGCACCAAATATAATTACAAGTACCTGAAAGTCAGACATATCACGTGCAGAATGTCTCCATGCCTCTGACTGAGTCTTATTATGATGTTGCATGACAACAGGGGTGAGGGTAAGTGAACCTTGAACTGGCTGGCAATGATAAATTGCTTTTAGTGTCATGACAACCTGGAAAGCTGGCAGACTCAGACCCTGGCTTCTTCCTTATTCAGTTATCATGGTCCCTGACACTTGAATATTAGGTCAAAGTTTTTAAAATCTACTTAGCGAGAACTACCTGTTAGGGCTGAGGAACTCGGAAGATGATCCATCAGTCTGTCATGCTTTCCTGAGTGCTGTTTATCAAGGCTTCAACTCTCACCCGTGAACCTGAACTCACCATCTTTATCTCCAGCCTGGAAACTTGTCTGAGGTCAAGCCTAGTCAATAATTCATTTAGAGTCTACCTCTCCTTGGTATCATGTTATGTTGCTGCTGGAACTGAAATAAGCTCATTCTCATGGAGTCTGCCAGAGACTATGGATGCTCATGAGGTAGGGCTGATAAATACATATCCAGAAGATTCCAGAACCACTAAACTTGGGGTGAGGTAAATGGAGCTTCCTGAAGGAGGTGACCTTTATAAAGTGTCATTCCTACATACCTAAAACTGAACATGCCAGATCAAGTATTTATGACTTTCTTCCATGCTTCCAAATAAAATTTTTCATTTTATTCGATCACACCATTAAATCTAGCCAGTTCTTGCAGTAAATTTCAGCCCTGTATATAGCAATGTCTGGAAATTCTGTTTTCTGCATTTAGCTGTCACAGTTCTAAGTGCCTAAGACTGCCGGAGTTCAAAAAACAAAACAAAACAAAACAAAAAAACTGAAAAAGAAACAGCCAAACCAACTAAAGCTACCAACCTGTCCACACCCATGTGCCTATCCATCCCAGCAGCGGCCTCTTGGTTGGTCTGGCTGGCGCCAGGCCTGACTCCCATGGTCCATCTGAGCTGTGGTTGAATTCATTTGCCGGAGTTAAGTGGCTTTATGAGGAGAAGAGTGGGAGGAGGAAAAACACCTACATGAGCCTGTGAAACCTGCATGCAATAAATAGGAGTGGGCAGCACAAGAAGGAAGGCGGGAAGGATCTGGATTCACCAGCCTGGCCAGCAAAAAGCTATAAAGATAACAGCAAGAGATGAGATGCCAAGATGTGGAGCTGGGGGCTGCCATTTCCCTCCTGTGGCTGTTGCAACAAATTACCCCAAACCTGGTGGCTCAAGGCTGTAGAAATCGATTTTCTTCGAGGGGTTAAGGTCAGAAGTCCGAAGTCATTATCGCTGGGTTGAAATGGAAGCATCGACAGAACCACCCACACTCTGCTGTCTGGAAGTTTCTGGTGCTTCCTGACTGGTGTCTGCATAGCTCCCATCTCTGCCCCACTCATTTTTATTTGGTTGATCTCCTACCCTTTCTTATAAGAATGCAGGCAGGAGCCACTCAGATAGTTTGATAATCCCCACATACCAAGATAGTTATGACTTTAATGCAATCTTATCTGCAAAGACCCCTTCTGTCTCATGACGTCACATTCACAAGTTCTGAAGAAGTGGAATCTTTTAAAGGTGGGGGAGGGTCTGTGTGATTAGCCTACTCCCATAAAATGTCAGCTTTAGAGCGTGACCCAGGCATATGAATTTGGTCTCATGCTTGTTTTAGAACACTTTTAGGGATTTGAAGATTGTAAAAAAGACATAGTGCATGTCTTTACAAGGAAGCTGCCTGAGCAAAGGCCCAGGGACATCTGTAAGGGTACAGAGAATGGACTAGTACCTAAACCACTGTCCTGGAAACATCTATGTGGTATTTTATTATAGTAGCAGA
This sequence comes from Dicrostonyx torquatus, assembly GCA_028555095.1. NCBI lineage: Eukaryota > Metazoa > Chordata > Mammalia > Rodentia > Cricetidae > Dicrostonyx > Dicrostonyx torquatus. Next base: position 6,596,286 of record JAQHUG010000008.1, read on the forward strand.
CCACAATAGCTATATAAATAAGGGGGAACCAACTAAGGGGTGCTTGTGCAGCTGTTTCTCCAGCAGTAAAAGGACACCTTGGAAGTTGTATTCCTTCCTTTGCTGCTGCTGTAATGGAACACCATGACCCAGGCGACTTGCATATGCAAAAAGATTCCTTTGGGCTTCTGCTTCCAGAGGGAAGAGAGTCCATTGCGATGGGGAAGCATGGCAGCAGGAGCCAGGCATGGCTGCTGGAGCAGAGGCTGAGAGCTCACATCTTGAATCCTAAGCACGAAGCAGAGAGAACAAACTGGAAATAGCCTTTAAACTTTCAAAGCACGTCTCCAACAAGGCCACATCTCTTCAACCTCTCAAACAGCACCATCACTGGGGACCATTCAAATGTCTGAGACTGTAGGGGACATTTCTCACTCAAACTGTGAAATTTAGCATGTTGTAGGAGGATTGATTTGTAGCCCTCTTGTGATGGCTACCCATTTTCTAGCTAAGAAACAAGGCAGCAGCTTTAACCCAAGATTCCGCATTCCATCCTCTGTTTCCACCCCAGTGTTTCCTGCCATCTTTATGCCACAAGGTCTAGCCTTTGACAATGCTGTGAACAAAATCTACATTTCGTGGAGTGGAGCTGTAAATGCCTGGAATCTCAGCCCTCAGGAAGAAAAGGCCAGAGACTTAGGATTTCAAGACCATCCTTGGCTACATAGCCAGTGTAAGGCTAGCCTGGGCAACATGATAGCTCATGTCAATCAAAAAAAAAAAAGTTCATGAGGTCTTTCACGATTTGAATTCTCTTTACCCTGAAGCCTCCTTTCCTTTCTCTGAAGATGTCAGACCAATTCATGCCTTAGGAACTTCTCTTTCATTCATTTATATATTGGATTGTGACAAACTCTGGCTATAACCCTGGCTGTCCTTAAATTCACATGCTGGCCTTGAACTCGCAGAGATCTGCCTGCCTTCACTCCCAGCTGAGTGCTGGGATTAAAGACACTAACTACCACATCAGGCTGTGCCTCATGATCTTTGAAGGTCATTTTTGTGCCCTGGGTTTCTTCTACAATTTTCAGGGCCAGCCTTACCTCGTCGCTATGATCACAGAGCAGATGACATTTCTTCAGAAGGTCCCCTCTGCTCTAGAAATCTTGCCAAACAGCATTCCCCTCAGCACCTGCTGTCTTATTGCATCTGACTGGCTTGGAAAAAGTATCGGACTTCATTCATTTCTTTTCCTTGGGTGTCTACTTGTATGTGTGTGTGTTTGGGTGCACGTGTGTATGCATAGGTTCAGGCGTGTGTGTGTACATGTGAGTATGTGTGGAGGTCAACCTTTGGGTGTTGTTCCTTAGGCACCATCATGCTTCTCTCTCTCTTGTATTTTCTGGGGATCAAACTTAAGTCCTCACACTTCTTCAGTATCGTGGTTTATGTCTCCTGTTGCTATGATAAAATATTCTTTAAAAAGCAACTTAAAGGAGCAAGGGTTTGGCTCACATGTCCAGGTTACAGCCCATCATGGCCTCACAGCTGCAGGGCCTTGATGGAACTGGGAACATTACACCCACAGTCAAGAGCAGAGGGCAACGGATTAGGGCACGTAGGGGAGCACTCAGTGTGTTCTCTCCTTTTCATTCAGTCCAATGACCAGAGCATGAAATGATGGCACCCATGTTCAGGGTAGGTCTTCATTATTCATTTAACCCAACAACAACAACAAAATATATTTCACAGGGCAGGCAGTCTGGTGGAAAGGAAAGTCTGATGGTTAAGGAAGATAGCTGTCAGTGAGTCTGGCCTCCATGTACACGGGCACATGAAAGCATATGTATGTATGTATGTATGTATGTATGTATGTATGTATGTATGTATGTATGTGTATGTGTGTGTATGTCTCTCTCTCTCTCTCTCTCTCTCTCTCTCTCTCTCTCTCTCTCTCTCACACACACACACACACACACGTATATTTAGGAAGCATCCATGGAGCTGGATAGGCAGACAGTGAAAGGATAGATAACTTGAGACACCAAGAGAGCTTTCCTGTGGGGCTGAAGGGCCAACTGCCCCTAAAGCTGGTAGAGAACAGAACCAGCATGCCGTTTTGTTGGCTCTTCCAAGTCGGGCCTGAGTAGATGCCACATGAATATTTGTTGAATGAGTAAAGAAAGGAGGTGATGTTTGTGCCCCCATTTGCCTAGCAAAGAGGTAACTTTGGAGCTTTTGATGTCATTTATTGACTCCTATGTGAAAAACATCACATCGAGCCTGGAATTCACCATGACAGAACCAAACAGACGATGCCTGTGTAGGTACCCAGTCTATCTAAAAAACACGTGCCGGTAGATAAAGGAGAGGTGAACATTTCTGTTTCCTGACATTCAAGCAGAGCTGTGGGGTGCTGATGCAGGGAAAGGGGCCAGGAGAAAATTACAACTGCCTGCGTGTACTTTTGTCTGATAAGGGAGACAGCATTTGCTCTGGAAGATACTAGCTGGAGGGACAGAGCAGCTATCACACCCCCTCTTCCCAGATGAGTCTTTCATGGCTGGTCAAAGGTTAGCTACCCACCCGGTTGATGAATCACAGTGGGCGTGGCCAGACCTTCGAGAGCTAAAACTCCTCCTCGGGGCAATGTTATCTTCTCATCTTGCCTAAATAGAAATATAGTGTGAGGCACAGCTGTCTGGTTTTGTTTGTTTTTATTATGTCAGTCATTTTTTTTTGGCTGGGGGGGGTAGGAAAAAAATCACTAGAATTTATTTTAATACTATGCTTTATCTAATTCGACATATCTCAGACATGATCATCTAGACAGGCAGTCAGTGAACATAATTATTAAGGAGACAGTTTATGCTCACTTCTTTTCCAATGCATCTGAAATCTAGTGTCTATTTTACACTTGTAGCACTTCTCAACACAGACCAGGAGCTTATTCAAGAGCTTGGGAGCCACTGTCGCTGGTACTACCAACTGAGATAACATAAGTGAAAAACCTGCATTTTACTGGGGTTGGAATTTAGTCCCGTGGTGGTTCTTGATCCCCAGTATTGAGAAACAACAAGCAGATAATTGTGTTATCTTTCAGAGGTGGGCACTGACATGTTTCCTGTGTAGCATAGGTTCCGATATTCGGTCACCTCATTCAAACTTACAGGCTTATGGAGCAAGTTTAGAGACCAAAGGAATCAGGTCTCATCAGGAACATAGACCCCCAAGTCTTCCCCACAATCAGACGCCTAATTTATACTGCTGGGGACCTTTTGAACCACAGAGAGCCAAATGGATAAACTCCATTGTGTGAAGCCAGGATGCCAGGCAGAAGAGAACTAACATTATGTGGGCATCTGCCTCCTCCCGGTTCCTCAAGGCTCCTGTGCCCACAGATGCCCCATCTTCTTTTGCACAAGTGGCCATGTGTTTGAGAAAGGTCAGCACTCGCAGGAATTGTCTGGACACATTGCAGGCATCTCAGCAGATCGCGGCTTCAGTACACGAACAACACAAGTACCAATGTGTTCCACATCTGACAGCACTTAATTTTGAGCAGTTATTCCCAGAGGGAAGAATACTGTTTACTCTTTGTCTCCAAGACATATTAGGTCTAGGATCTCCCACAGATATCAAAATCTGAGCATGCTCCAATCCCTTAATGAAATCAGTACACTCATCACACATGACTGGATGTATCTTCCTCTATATTTTACATCCTTTCCTAGATTCCTTATAATATATAATGCAAGTGCTGTGTGAACAGTTGTTATATTGTGTTGCTTAGGAAATAGCAAGGGCAAAAAAAAATCAGCACATATTCAGTAAGATAGTTTTCACCTATTTTATTTCTTTCTTTTCGCAGCGCCAAGCACTCGCAGCAAACACTCTACAACTGAGTTGCATTCCTAGCCCCGCTTTTCAAATATTTTTCTCCTGTGATTGGTTACATCCATGGTTGTAGAATCCATGGATATAAAGATTCAACTGTGTTTAATTCAGAGAATTGATTACACATTGGCATATTGCGGGCGTGGCGTGTCTGCCCTTGAATTAAGAAGAGGGGAACATCAGGGGCCAATTGGTTCTGTAATGACATGTCTTGCCATTCTTTCTGCAACAGGTGTTTTGACTCTGCCTATAGTTTTCCTCAAATTAGAACATCTGGGCTGCTCCTTCCCTGAACTTGACCTCCTTAAGGAATATAGCCCTTGCGTCTTCCATAGGGTCAACTCCAGGCCTAATCGACTATGTCAACAACCCTGCTCTCAACTGGCTCTGCATAGCGATCCATGTCAGTCTGACAACATATTATAAGCTTCATCTCTGTCCCCTCCCTACCGGTGTAGTTTGTACTGAGTCTTAATGATCATAATGGCTCTGTTTACGAAGCAGCCACGATGGTGCCAGGTAGCAGGCCTAGGGCTTCATGCACACACATTACATCACTTACTCTTCCCTAACACCTGGCCAAGAGCTTGCTGCTATCTTCATCTTAAAGATGAGGCAATCACAGCTCAGAGATGTTAATTAACTAGCTAATGCCTCACAGTTAGGAAATGGTAGGACAAAGAAGAAAACTTCTATTAGTTTGAGCCCAAAGTGAAGATGAGATTCTGCTGCCCAAAGCCTTGCTGTCCCTGGTTGGAACCAGGTAGGCCTGAGATGCTTCGGCAAGCTGCGGCATCCCAAGCTCACCCTCACCTTTGTGTACTCTGTCCACGTGACTCTGCTTCTCCTCTGGATCCCGACTTTGATCCCAGGACTTAGCTGTGCCCTGGTCCTGATTTGCTTTGCTAGGATTCTCACATCCTCTTATCCTACTGAATTCCTTTCCTCCGGGGACTGAACCTCATCCTTCCGCTAAACAGAGTCTTGTTTTCCATCTGTTTTGGGCAGCTATTTCTAGAGCTATGAACCACCCTCCTGCTTGTCTCTGTGCATGAACTCTATTGTCGTGTCATGTAATAAGAACACAAACTTGCTCTCCCCCTCCTCACTTAGTTTAAATGCATATACATCACCCTGTATTGGGACTTTTATATACAATCAATGTACGTGTATCTATGGTACTTGCTATCAAATTGTCCCAGGCTGTGTGTGTCCTGATCAATTCACTCTGTACTGTGTGTGTGCGGTTTTTTTGAAACAGGGTTTCTCTGTGTAGTTCTGGCTGTCCTGGAACTCCCTCTGTAGACCAGTCTGGCCTGGAACTCACAGAAATCCACCTGCCTCTGCCTTCCAAGTGCCTGGATTAAAGGCATGCACCACCACCACCCAGCTTACCCTATGCATTTTTTTTTTTGGGCCCTTATTTCAAGACCCCTATTGGAGTTTTTCTTTTTTCCCTTTCAAATCTCAGACCTGATCTCAATTAAACTCTTTTCCTTAAATCCAGTTTTGGGCCTGGTCAAAGACGTTCTTGACATGATTCCCAGGAATCATCACCCTCGGTAAGACATGGAATGCCCAGAGATCTACCTCAGCTTCTGGGATTGGCCCTCATGCTTTAACCTGGCTTCTGCCCAACAGCAGAGACAAGTATTGGGCTCCTACTAGTGAATGTGAATACTGCTGTACTCATTAGGTTTTTGTGAGAGCGACACAAATCCAGAATCATCTGGGAAGAAGGAACTGATTGAGAAAATGCCTTCATCAGACTGGGCTGTAGAAAAAAAGTTTCCTTGTTAATGATTAGTGTGGGCGGGCCCAGCCCACTGCGCATGCGCCACCCCTGGGCCGGGGGTTCCGGATCTAACCACAGCGAACAAAGCTGTAAGCGGAATCCCTTCGTGGTCTCTGCTCCTGCTCCGGCCTTCCCTTCATGGTGGGCCATAGACAAGTTGGTTTTGGTGTTTATCAAAGCAATAGGAGGCAAACTAAGATCCTGGCATCAGCCCATGGCAGACCCTAGCTGTGGTCTGAACAGCAGGCTCCTCTCCTTGAAGCTGATCCCAAAACCAAATGAATACTTCTAGTGTTGTCAATTCCATTTTTTTTTTTTTAGGTCATTCTTTTGGTGCTCAGTTGCCAGTGAGAAGCTAGCATGTCCCTGTCACCAAAATAGCCCAACAAATAGCATCCACACTTACTCAACTTTTGGAAGTGTCGCCTGAATCCCGCGTTTCCTCTTCACACCTCAGTAGTCCCTTTCTCCAGGGGCTGCAGGCAACCAGAACCTGGTGCCTGCTTCCCCTACCGGGCTACCCACCATCCGCATATGGACCTCACCGACACCAACTGCCTGGCTGGCCCGTTGTCAATTGCTTTACTCTGTGGAGTGCCGCCAGCTGGCTATGCATCCTACCAGGCCCAGCTCCGTCCCCGACATTTTCTATTGCCTCAGTCCCATGCTCTGTGGGATGGTTGGCCTGGTGTCAAGCTGTTCCTCATCTCCACTCTTCCAGCTCTCGCGTTCAAAATCAGATATGCTCTGCTAAGAAGGAATGGCAGCTTACAACTTGAGAAAACATAAATGTACCTGTGGCCTTGTTCACGTGTCCTTCAATTTCTTTGTCTCCTTACTGTACACTGGTGTGTGTTGGTTCTGGAAGCTTTGTTCTTGCAAGGCATCTTCTCACTTGGGTTTTGAACTCCTTTAGGGTAAAAACTGTCGTATTTTGAACAAAGTAATAAATGTCCTTATTATGTCCTTTGCCTGATGCTAAATGCTGGGCAGGATAGGAGGAGGGCAGGGTATAGCAGTCTTTTTTTTGGAGCGGCACCAACCAGCTCCCAAATAATAACATGGAGACTTATAATTAGTTAGGAATGCTTGGCCATAGCTATGCTTGCCCCACTAGCTCTTATACCTTAAATTAACCTATTTCTCTTTAGGACCTTTTACCTTTCTTTCACTTTGTATGTCCTACTTTGTGTCTGTCTGTCTGGCCCTGAGTGTCTCCTTCTCTTTCTCTTCTTATACACTTCCCCAACTAAAAAACCCATGCTACGCTTCTCCCTGCTCTTTCCTGTCAAGTGGTTGCTAACCCTGCCTCTCTGAGCCCGGGTTAATTTTATTTAATCAATGCAAATGCAACACATCTTTACACAGTTGAATAAATGCACCATAAACAAATGTGACACATCTTTGTCACGTTAAACAAATGTTCCACAACAACAGGGTATAGCCACACAGAGCATAATGTACCACAAGGAGGCATTTCTCCTGGGGAGACCATATACTTAAATGTGCAGATTGAGAGTGAAAGAGGTCCTGAAATAATTATTAGGCTTTGGTCTTCGACGAGCATAAGCCAGGACTTGTGTATGGTGGAACATGGCTTGTAATTCTAATACTTGAGAGGAGGATACAGACAGGAGTTCAAGGCCAGCCTT
>JAQHUG010000008.1:6609864-6623027 GCA_028555095.1 Dicrostonyx torquatus
CCCCCATCCCAACTCCCACCCCCATCCCCACACCCGTGCTTCCAACTTTTGTCTGAAGGTTTTGTTTGCTTCCGACTTCCAGGAAAATCTTTATATGTTTTTCTTTGGGTTCACCTTGATACTTTTAAATCAGAGTTAAAGAAACAGGGCCTAAGCTTTCAAAGTCTCCGGAGGCAAGGTACAAGGGGCCGTGAAGAAATGCACTGTCTAGGTAGAGGATGCCCTTGTACTGTAAGCCATGTCGAAGTCTCCATTCAGTTTCCTTTGGCTAGGGAAGCCTAAAGCAATACTCCAAGACACTCGTTGCAGTGTAGGTGCACATCAAAGCTCCTGTTTTGGGCAGCTCCCTCCCATCCTCTCTCGAGTTCTCAGTCAGAATGTGTCAAAAATCAAAAGTTTTCTGAGTGTGGGGGCTCACGCTTTTAATCCTAGCACTTTAGAGTCAGAGGCAAGAGAATTTTTGTGATGCTAGCTTGGTCTACATGGTAAATCCATGTCTCATGATTTTTTTTTAAAGTCTGTATATGAAACCTGAAGTAGAATACCTGTGTAACTTCAGTGTCTTAAACTTCATTTTTATTCAAACACATGTGTGGTTGTGAAAAGAGGAATTCAGAGCCGGGCGGTGGTGGTGCACACCTTTAATCCAAGCATTTGCAAGGCAGAGGCAGGCTGATCTCTGTGAGTTCGCGGCCAGCCTGGTCTTCAAGAGCTAGTTCCAGGACAGGTACCAAAGCTACACAGAGAAACCCTATCTCAAAAAACAAACAAAAAGCAAAATGAAAAGAAAAGGGGAATTTGAGTGTTTATCTTGTGGAGTACAAGTTTTGTACTTTTCTTAAGACAGGGTCTCACTATGTTAGACCTGACTGTCTTATAACTTGCTGTATAGACAAGGGTGGCCTCAAGTTCACCGATCCATCCTCCTCTCACCCCTAGTGCTGAGATTAAAGATACTTACCACTATGCTGTCAAGGAGTGTATTTTTTTTAGAAAAAGAAATTATAAATTGTAGCCATTTTGAGATACAGTGTAAACTTTTAAAATAAGGAGACAAAGACGAAAGACAGGAAAATTTAATCCAATGAAGAGGACTACCAATATCTTCACATATTAACTTCACATGTGAGTTTTATCATATAGAAAGTGTTGGTCAACTCCAAGGTCATTAGGGGGTTATTGGAGATTGCCTCTAGCCTGGGAATGTCACAGACACTCTGTGGGGTCTTGCTGATGGTGACTTACTGTGTCCAGCATGTAACATTCCTTGGGAAAGCTGATGAAAACACTGTAGGACCAAAGTTTCCCAGAGTGTCAGTAACTATGGAGATAGTACTGTTGCCATCTACAAAGGCTCCTGAGTTAATCCTCAGGATATCATCCTGATAAATGGTGGGAGAGAGGTCATGGACCCCTCAGAAAGAGGATGCTTGTAACTCTGAAAGATCACATTTCAGATCTGATTTTTACTTCCTGGCCTCGATTGCAATGTGGTCTCTTTTTCCTGTCCTCCATCCTGACTCTGTTCAGTCTGTTGATTAACTCACTTCCCGCTAAGATAGCTAGCTGTAGGCCTGCTTAGGCTCTTCAGAAGAGAGGAGGAAATGTGGTCCTGCCCTTTAAAGGGCTCCATCTGTGTTGAAAGAGGATAGAGGAGGTGGGACCGGAACCTAGAAGACATGCTTTGAAATGGAAATTGCCTCACCTCAACTGGAAGATAGGACTGGGAACCAGAGGAACAAGCTGAGAGGAGCGTTACTAATACCACAGGGTACCTGGACAGACCTGGACTTAGGACAGCACATCCTTCTTCAACAATAAGTTGAAAAGCCTTGGGTTCCTCCTGGGGGCCACATGCCATGTTAGGCTGGGGGATAGTGTAGGGATAGGGGCTGTTTCAGTCACTGTCTCTGGGTTTTGTTTTGTTTTTGTTTTTTTTTCTGTGATAAGAATACCATGACCAAAGCCACTTAAGAGAGAGAGGGTTTATGTGGCTCCCAGTTCCAGGTTACAGTTCATCCAGGAGCTTCAGGGAACTAGTGACATCAGAGCCACAGTCAAGAGCAATGAATTAATGCATGCGTGTGCATGCTCAACTCACTATCTCCATGTCTGCCTAGGGACCAGACCATGAAATACGGCCGCTCACATTCACCTGGGTCCTTCCAACCTCAATTAATGCTATTGAAAGAAGTCTTTTGCAAGCATGACTACATGCCAGCTTAATCTAGACTTTAGGTGATTCTAGATTGTGTCAAGTTGATAATTCAAGCCAATCACTACAGTCACTTAGCATCCACAGTTTTCAGGGTAGAACATGGGACTCAGGGCTGGCCAGTTACTGCACTGAATTCTCCCAGCTCATCCGGAAGATGGATTCCCCTCAGTTTGAATGACTTCCTTTCTTATTGCATCTTTATCACAATGGTTAACTTTCCTAAATGTTGTTGGGTCTCATTTGTAAAATGAGTACACTAGTACCTCACCCAGGATTTCTGTGAAAAACTATATGGCTGCTCATTCCTGCGTCTTCCGTAAAACGAGTGAGTGAGTCACCAGGAAAGTACAGGAAGATATTTCTCTCCTGAGATTATGAATGCAAAAGATGAAATGAGCCTGGAAATTCCCGGAGTCATCATCTAGTACCTAAAGTAACCCCTCCACGTGATTAACTACAGTGCTTTCATCAGCTTTCCCAAGGAATGTTACATGCTGGACACAGTAAGTCACCATTTCATCTCTGGGAGATGAAACTGAGAGGCGGCGGCGTGTGTGTGTGTGTGTGTGTGTGTGTGTGTGTGTGTGTGTGTGTGTGTAGGATGCTATTAGAGCCACTAGATCAGGCTGCTTCTGTCTAGTACCAACCCTGCACTTTTTAGTGGTTCCCCCCTCCCTCTAGTTTGAATTAATTTTTTCACTGGGTTTTGACATAGAGACAGATATGGAAAGACAGCCCTCTTGATACTGAGGTGTCAGACATATCCACTGAAGACAATCCAACAGAACGGTTGACTGTGAAGGCAGAGATGAATTCTGGCTATGATGGGAATAGAACAGACAGTCTGGTTCTGTCTAGGGGAGTGAGTCTCAGCCTGGGAAGGGGGACAGTTGGCAACTAATCCACAGTTCTAGTGAGCTTCAAATAAGCCATTGTCCTTTCGCACAGGCTCATTGGTTCTAAGAGGACCCAGTAGTGTAAAAACACTTGGCAATTGTTTCCTTCTCAAATTTCCCCTCATGCACACATCTCACTACCAGGTTGTGTTGCTGAAGACTGCACAGTTTCAGCCAAAGACTGAGCGGGTGGAAATGGCAAGAGCGAAGGATCGTTTTTCTCTGTAAGGAAACAGTAGTTGGCATAAAATTGCCCTCCACTGTGACAGCAGTTACAAAAGAGACCCAGATACCTAAGGTAAGCATATGCATTGCACTACTAAGTATTTTTTACAGTTGGACATACTCTTTAGAAAGAAGTATGGAAAAACACTAAATTCCTAGATTTGAATGTCTCCTATGCCCTTCCCCAAGCTGGACAGCCTTCTTCTGATGTTACCAACAGGTTTTTGGAGATGATAGTTATGGCTATATTTTGAACTCTAGAGGGCCGCCAAGTCCAGACTGGCATGTGGCTGAGGACACTATGCCTTTAGTTGAAGCCTCACAGGGAGAGGCAGAGCAGCGAAGTATAAAGGATGCAGCCTTAGAATCAGATGGATCTGGGAGCTGAGGTGGCAGCTCGGTTGAAGATGCTTATCTAGCACCCGGAAGGCTCCTGGGGTCCATCCTCAGCACCTCGCCACCCTCCTCCCATCAGATGGACCGCTTTGACTTCCTGCAGAATCCATTCATTCTCTAAATACTGTTAGTTTCTTCTATAAAATGAAGAGTGAGTTCCTTTCAGGGATTTTAAGAAAAACGAGTAAGATTACTGCTTGTACCTGCATCCCCATAAGACAGATTTCCATCCCCTCCAACATCAGGGTTTTATAAATATTTAACTTTCCCTTCTCTAAATTCAGTGTCCTGCACTTTGCTCTTCTGTCCCTAGAGTGTCAGGGCTGGAGTCACTATCCATGCTTACCAAGGAAGATGGAAGTCATCCTCTGAGGTGTGTCTGTGGGATGGATCACAGGCCAGAGTGACTGGTGGTGACCTGGGTGGGGGCATTTACCCCTAAGAGTATGAGGAGCACTATTCCAGATGTGGTGCTTTCCCTGGCTAGGGTCACATGGTGACTTTTATTTCCACAGGCATCATTAGCTCAGCTCTGCTGACCCAGTAACCCGGCCCAGTGTTCTCACAGAGCCTCTCTCGGGACCTGGCTCCCAGTCTATGCTAACTCTGCAAGGCAAGGGTCTGATCTCATGGTTTACTGTACACATGCCTGGCACATAGTGGACACTCAATAAAGATACAGAAAGCACCATATAAACCATGCAACCAGAACCTCAGCTGCTTTCTCTCCTCCAACACTCCTTGGGGCTCCATGATCCATGAAGGTGGGGTTAGGAAACTGCCTGTCAGATAATGAGGTGGCTCCTCACCCCCCTACCCTTGGCTTTCCAAGTTAAGTATCCCAAAACTTGAAACAACTCTGACGACGCAGGAGTTGTTTTTGATAACTCCAAGGAGATTAGCTGGGAAAGTAAAAAAAACCAAACTGACTTTCTGCTAGGGCTTAAATACACACGCACACACACACACACACACACACGCATATGCATACATGCACACACACCCGCACAGACACACACACACAAACACACATGCACACACACACAGAGAAAGTTTAATTTCCATCTGGATATCGAGCCATGTCTATATGCTTTTAAGTTCTTAAGGAAAGCACCCTGCCCTCTGCAGCTTCAATAAGATCAGTGAAAAAAGATACTGTTTTATGGTATGGGAGCCAGGCAGTCCATGCCCGGTGAGACGACACTCACAACACTAGCGCTAGGCCTTGCTCTTGTTCTCATCACTGCTCTCCTTGATGCATGACTTTTATTTTTGAAAGATACCGTTTGAAGTTAAAAACATGTATCCAAGTTGGAAGGGCAGGACAAATGCTTGTCTCTGAGTCGACTGCTACAAAGTGTGGCTCGATGACCCGCCCAGAGTCTTCCTAGATTATTGTTGACTGTTTATTCTACTAGACAATATGGGAACAGAGCCTGTGCTTTAAAGCCATGATGTATGAGCTGGGTGTGATGGTTTACGTCTGTAGTCTAAGCTATTCTAAAGGCTGAGATAGGGGGACTTCTGGAGCTTGGGAGATTGCGGTCTGGGAAACATACCAAGATTCTGCTCTCACAGCAGAAGAGCACCAAACCATACTTCCACCTCCTCGGGACAGAAGGAAGTAGAGGATGGGTATCAGATCGGCATGCGTGTGCACTGTGGGGTTCTAAGAACGATGACAAAAACTTTTCAAATAAATTGCTTACAAGAAAAATTAAAGGTTGATTATCCATCTGTCTGTCTGTTTGTCTGTCTACTTTTTTATTTATTTGAGAAGGGTCTCATGAAGACCAAACTAGCCTCGAATGTGCTAATACAGCAGGAAGGGGCTTTGAAAACCCGATCCTCCTGCTTCCACCATTTCAGTGTACTGCCATTTCAGGTGTGTGCCACCAGGGTCGGCTGATTGAATGTGCCCCATAATTAGATCTCACCGCAGATCCAAAGAAGCCAGAATAGGCGTCTTCATGTAAACACTCTGCATTTTTCAAATCGATGCTGTTGTGTTTAATATGAACTGGATGTCAGGGTAACTGAAGGGTCTTTCACAATGGACACCAGTTTATCCGTGAAAAAAACAAAACACCAAAGGGTTCCCAAATAAGTGGCATTCTACAAATTCTCTACCAGTCCTTCTAAGGACTGACACAGTTACCATGGTCAAGATTAGTATGAGAAGCTGTAACAATAAAAACCTAAACTGGGTGTGGTGGCTCAAGAGTTTAATCCCAGCACTCAGGAGGCAGAGGCAGGCAGAGCTCAGTGAGTTCAAGGTCGGCCTGGTCTACAGAGTAAGTTTCCAGGACAGCCAGAGCTGTTAGACAGAGAAACCCTTTCTCAAAACAAAACAAAAGAAACAAACAACAACAACAAAAAAGAAAACAGAAAAGCCTAAAGTGGTGAAAAATGCCAACCGGCAACCCCAGTACTTGTTAGACAACCAGTAGGAAATTCAAAAAGTCAGTCTGGGCTAAATAGCAGGACTCTATCTCAAAAAGAAAGAAAACAGAAGAAGCAGAGTTGGGGGGCTGGTTGGGAGAAGGAGGAAGAAGATGGAAAGCTGACTCAGTAGATAAGAGCACTTGCTATTCCTGCAGAACACCCGAGTTTGGTCCCCAGCACCCGCATCAGGCAGTGTACAGCCACCATAACTCCAGCTCTGGAGCATCTCGGCATCCTCTTCTTCCCACTGCAGGTTTGCGCACCAAAAAATAAAAGAAATCTTTACTCGAAGAGGATGAGGAGGGGGCCTGGGAAGCCAGCACAACTGCATGTAATGTGGAAGCAGAAATAGCCTTTGGGGAAAATCCATGGAGGCCCGCACAAAGATGGCCGCAGCTGATCAGAACGAACACTATCGATTTGTTGTCCGTGACAAATGTCCTGTGTCAGTGAACTTTAAAGAGGGAAGATGGAGTGCGAGGTCCACGGAAGCACTGTGCCGTCTCTGCAAGATTTCTCCAAATCTACACGCGTTCTCAACGTCAACAAAATACTAAGAACCAAATACTGATGCCTAGGGCCCTTCCTAGACAAACCAAAGCGCAGTCGCTGGAGAGGACGGACGGGAAACGGTGCCACAGCTTGGGAAGTGTCTCAGGTGGTTCCAAGGTACAGTGGGGCTGCCCGTTGGAGCCTTACACGTGCCACCTGATCCCTGTATGTTGGAGGACAGTGATGGTAAAAGCATGCACCTGTGGGGCCACGTGTGACCCGTTACCACCCATTGGGAATTCTGTTCTACACGTTCAAGAGATGTATAGCATGGTTAGGGACCAGTGTATGCAGTCAAACACATGGGACAATAATTGAAGTTTGCACAGCACAGAAGTCCTGAAGAGGCAGCAGTGTTTCTGTTGAGAGAGAAGCATACGGTAGCTGTGAATGCCCGCCTGATGTTTTCCTGTTGATGGCCATTTTTCTTTTCTTGCATTTTGTCAGCTTTTTTTTTTTTAGATTTATTTATTAATTATGTATACAAGGTTCTTTCTGCATGTATCCCTGTAGGCCAGAAGAGGGCACCAGATCTCATTACAGATGGTTGTGAGCCACCATGTGGTTGCTAGGAATTGAACTCAGAACCTCTGGAAGAACAGTCAGTGCTCTTAACCTCTGAGCCATCTCTCCAGCCGTAGGTGAAGCGTTGATTAAGCTATTTAAACAGTGCTCATTGGACCAGGAGGTTGCCATCACCTGGGTGCTTAGCAGAAATTCCGGTTCCCAGGCTACACTCTAGAACTCCTGAACTGGAATCCGCATCTTCATAGGATGTCAGAAGTACTAAAGTAGAGAAGCCTTCCCTAAACCAGTGAGATCAGAAACCAATTCCAAGACTGATCAGGTGCTGTGGAAACAATAGGAAAAGGGCAAGCATTTAGCCATGAGTCATGGACTCTCTCCAAGGCTGGAGACGGGTGCTGGAATGAGTGGACAGTCTTGTGGCATCCAGAAAAGTGCCAAGATTCAGTGCTTCTATGTGTATTTTGGGAGTGGGGTGTGTGTGCGTGTGCGTGTGTGTGCAATGTGTGATTTAATCACACCCAATATGACCCAGCTACTGCAGAGAGAACTAACACAGGAAGAGTCCATATACATGGACTCAAGCAAGGTCTCAGATACCTACAACCTGTATCAGGTATTGAGAACATTCCACACTCCAGAAAGCACAGCACAGCGATGTTGCGAGGCTGAAGAGTTGGTGAACCTGAGAAGTCTCCTGGGCTCAGAATGAGAGTCTGAAGAATCTCTCTGAATTTGAGATGCCCGAGACCTTGGGTTTATGCAGTTGGCAGGAACACTCTATCCATGTGTCTCATGGCCAAGCCAGATAAACTTAAAGGCAACAGTTACTAGGTTAGGGTGACCAAATGACACTCAACAAAGCCAGTGGGGTCACTAAAGCATATGACAGTTCCTCTGGATTCAAATGCCTGGGAAGTGTTGGGGTGCTCCTGAAGGGAAGGAAGGAAGGAAAGAAAGGGAGGGAGGAAGGAAAGGAGTCTCATGACAAGTTGGAACCTTCCCTATCTCTCTGAAAATAAGAGTTTTAGACTTAATGAGACTGAACCACTTTTAAATGGCAAGTTGGGGTGTTCCAGCTCCAAGGCCCCCATCATGTCAGGAGTAATAGATAGAGGAGAAAACAAACAAGGCCTATCTTTGGGTTCATCTGAGGGAAACACATGCCTTTCCTCTTCTGCATCAGGAAGGATTTATGGGGATGAGAAGCTTGGGTTAAGGTTAAAAGGTGAGAAGCATTTGTCAGGAGGGCGAGAGGGCAAGCGAGGGCATTCTGGTCAAGGCACAGGGCTGTAAATAGCAGCACAGATGGAAAAGGAGCCAGGCTTTCATGGGAAAGAAGAAACACAAGGTGGGTAGGGTCAGGTCTTGGGGGTCTTTGGATGCCAGGCTGTGTGGATTGCATGTTTTTGTCAGTTATGGCAAGGGGGATATGCCCGGTGGGGTTTTTAAGTATTCTTAGGTTTCAGAATTTGCATTCTGACACCAGTGTGGAAACAAAGCTGGACTTGGGGGCGGGTGCTGGAGGCAGAGACTTGTTGAGAGGCTGATAGATGGGGAAGGAATTACAAAGGGCGTAGGTTGCTCTGCTGGGACACTAAGATGAGCTGTCAGGGAGCAAGCAAGGGGACACTAGGACTCCACAGGGCTTGTGCCACTGTGTGCTCTGGACAGCCGGTCCTTTCTGATGGTTGTCTAGGCTGTTCCTCAGAGTGCTGCTGGAACATTCCTACATGAAGGATTTTAGAGATCTGGAGTTGGGGGGAGTGAGGTGATGACTATTTTGTATACACCGAAGAATGTTACCATGCTTTCCATTATGGACAGATTGCTTTTGGGAAGCTGACCCCACCCTCCAGATGGTATATTTGGTACATTTACACAGTCCCAGCACACTGTATTTTATAACATAAACCCACTCTAGCTAACTAAAAGCATGAATGACTACAGAATCTATTTGAACAAACAACAAATCCATAAGGTGAGAAACACCAAACTCAGGGGGTTTAGGTCCAATGAAGAAGCATGAAGGAGAGGCTTCTACAGCTCTGGTGGAGTAGGCTAAAGGAAGCATCCATCCCGGTGTTGCTGCAATGCTGCCTGATTGGTGCTCCTCATTGGCAAATGGTGCAGGACAATTCTGTATCTTGTCAATCATGTTTTAAATAAATGCTGATTGGCTAGGCAGAAAGTATAGGTGGGAAAACCAGACAGGAAGTAGACGTGAGAACAGGAGATTTGGAAAGCAAGAAGCTACCCTGGCATTCCTGTGCAGGTCTCCAACAAGGCAATATGTAGCAGCCCAGCTGAGAGAAGGTACTGGCCATGTGGCTGACAATGGGTTAATATAAGTTATGGGAGCTGGTAGGAAGACTGAGCTAATGAGCCAATCAGTGTATAATCTAATGTAGACTCTCTGTGTGATTTTCTTTGGGGCTTGCCGGCTGTAGGGTACTGGGCGGGACAGAAACCCCAACAAGCCAGCCCTCGTGTTACAGGGAAGTCTCTAAGTATATTATCTTTTAGTTTTGGCTATTCCTTACTGAGTTTATGTTTAGGTTCAGCTGGCAAATCAAGGAAGGTTTGGGGCCTACCTGGCATTATCTATCTGTTCAGAGATTCTTTAGGTTTTGCCTCGATTTCAATAGCCCTCTCTCTCTCTCTCTCTCTCTCTCTCTCTCTCTGTGTGTGTGTGTGTGTGTGTGTGTGTGTGTGTGTCCCGTGTAGGTTTCAGGAATCACTCAGGCCGTTAGGTTTGACAATGAGTGTTTTACCTGCTGAACCCTCTTCCTAACTCCTCAACCTTAGTGTCTGAGACAAGGTTTCCCAGGTCTCTCACTTGGAGTTCCTTGAATTTTCTAGACTAGATTGCCAGCAGATCTCCATAATCCTCCTGTCTCTGCTTCCTCGGGCTGGGATTACAGGCATACACCATGACACCTGTTTTTTTATGTGGGTGCTGGGGATCCAAACTCGAGGTCTTGGGCTTGCCTGTTAAGCATGTTATCAACAGAGCCCTCCTCTCTTGAGTTCTCTTTAACAAGCAGATTTAACAGTTAGATCTTAGAGTTGCTCAAGTTTTGACTTCAGTAATTAATGCTGATGAATTTTCTGTCATGTTTCTGTCATCTTCTTCTCTAGTTGCCATCTTTTAGCAACAATGCTATATGGTGACCCTAAAGACCTGTATGTTAAAGACATGGTTGGAGTTCAGCTTTATGTTACTGGGAAGTAATGGAGCCTTTAAGAGATGGGGCCTAGTGGGAGAATTTAGGTCATTTGACAGGGTGTGTGTGTGTGTGTGTGTGTGTGTGTGTGTGTGTGTGTGCATGATTTGTTTTATTGTCTTGTTTTCCAGACATGAGGTGAGAAGTTTGTCTCTACTACATAGTTCTGCTCTAATATGCTGCCTATTACAGCCCTAAAAGCAACAAGGCCAGCCAATCACATTCTAAAATCTTCCGTAGATGGAGTTTCTGTTCTGCCCAGTACTGCAACTGTTTAGTCCCAAAGAAACACACAGAGGTTTATATTAATTATAAACGGTTTGGCTTATTAGCTCAGGCTTATTATTAACTAGCTCTTATAACTTAAATTAACCCATAATTCTTGTCTGTGTTTAGTCACATGGATTGGTACATTTTCTAAGTGAGGCATTATCATCTTGTTTCCTCTGCATCTGGCTGGTGACTGATTTGCTCCCTTTCCTCTTCCCAGAATTCTCCTAGTCTGGTTACCCTGCCTATATTTCCTGTCTGGCTACTGGCCAATGAGTGTTTTATTAAACCAATATGAGTGACAAAATTTTACAGTGTACCAGAGCATTTTCTCACAGCACCTTTAAACTATGAGCCAAATTAAAACCCTGCTTCCCTACATTCCTTTCTGCTTCCCTCATTCCTTCTCTCTCTCTCTTCCTCCCTTTCTCCTTCTTCCCATCCCTTCTTTCTTCCTTTCTTCTCTCCATCTTTCCTTCTTTATTTTATTTTTAAATAAATCTTACATTGCCCAGGCTGGCCTTGTGCTTACTCTGTACTAAGACTGGCCTTGAACTCATGATCTTCCTACCTCCACTTCCTAAGTGCTGAGATTACAGGTGTGCACCATCATGCTGGTCAAAACTTGTTTGTAAGCTGATTGGTATAGGGGTATTGTTATAGGGACCGGAAGTTGACAAAACCTGTCAATCTTAGTGACACTGTTAAGGATCCTAGCTTTTAAAACAGTCTCTATTTAATTGTATAAAATAAAGTAATAAATGACAGTTTTTAATATTGGTATTCAGTTATCCCTGTGACAGTCATTAAATAGTGCCCCTTTCCTATTTGTATTTTTTGGGTTACCATTGCTGGTTTGTGAAATAAAAACCTTTATTTTGTTTAAAATACATGGGCTTTCTCTATAACCTGCTTCTTTGTGAAACTCATATTTTGCAAAAGATGCTACAGTATTTCCTTTTCATTAATATTTATAACTCTTTTTTCTTTCTTTCTTTCTTTTCTTCCTTCCTGTTTTTTTTTTCTGGAGCTGAGGAACAAATCCAGTGTCCTGCACTTGCTAGACAAATGCTCTTCTACTGAGCTAAATCCCAAACCCCTCCCCTTTTTGAGACAGGGTCTTACTGTGTAGTCTTGACTGAACTGGAACTTGCTATGTAGATCAGGCTGGCCTCGAACTCATAGAGATCTGCCTGCCTCTGCCTCCTGAGTGCTGGGATTAAAAGTGTGTGCCACCATACTTGTCTGTATAGATATGATGTAAAAATTCTTATGTATATATGTAGTGCCTGTGTGAGCATGTTGGCATATATGTGCATGCATGTGCATGCATGTGCACATGCACAGGTATGTGTTGTAGACGTGTATGTTAGGTGTCTTCAGTCTCTCTCCACTTTATTTGTGGAGGCTTCTTGTTAAACCCAAAGCTTGATGACTTGGCTACATTTGCTGGCCAGTTTGCCATGGGGATGCTATCTCTGCCTCCTGGATGTTGGGTTTACTAGTGGGATACATGCCTGGCTTTTCCATGCTTTCTGGGGATCCAAATTCTCATCCTCATACTTGCTGAGGAAGTGTTTTATCCTTGAACCATATTTTAGCCCCTATGCATGCCACTCTTTAATTAAATTAATTTCTGGTGGTGCTGAAATTGGTGAGTTAGACACACTGAAATCTCAGCACACTCTTTGCACTTTAGACTTAAATTTAAAAAAATATTTCAAGGGCCAAGTGCCTCTCTCCTCCTCCTTTCATGTATATTTAAATGTAATCGGCAGCTTCTTTTTCTACAAGTCTATCTTACCAAAGCATCTCCTGATAGTGTCTCACTCAAAGTGGGATCGCAAGTGGCCAACAGCTGCAGACCCTGTTTGCGTGAAGCTCTTGGAGAATTTTCTGCAACGTCCTTCAGGACGCTGGGTCTGTGGAGTGAAACCAGGGTCTCTGCCAGCCCGCTCAGCACTGTGTTTTAGATCTTAAAATCATCTACTTCATTTCTGCCAGCGAATGTTTTATCACATAATTGAAAATAGTAATATCTCTGCTCAGTGAAACAAAGTGTTGGTTTACTTTTAGAAAAGCTTTTTATTTGAACTGGACATAACTAATTTTGATTTCCTTTTATTTCAGTGATTAGCACTCAAGGATTGCCAAGAAATTCCTGCTGATAAACTGAGAGTGACAGCTCATGCCTGTAATCCCAGCACTTGGGAGGCCAGGGCAGTAGGCCAGTGTGGGCTGCCTAGTAGTGCCCTTTCTCAAACAAACAAACAAGACAAAACAAAGCAAAAACTCCAGAACAAATAACAAAACAAAAACAAAACCCCTCCTGTCCATAACCTTAATTTTTCCTACTTTATTTATGTGTAATTCATTAGGTCTCTTTTTTCCTTGTTCTCTTGATGCTTT
>JAQHUG010000008.1:6624381-6634954 GCA_028555095.1 Dicrostonyx torquatus
CCTGAGACATGGCTGCAGCCTCCAGAAGGTGAGCGGAGGAGGAAGCAAAGGCAGGAGCACCTATGACCAGAGAGAGAGCCAATGAGTGTCTCAGCTGCCAAAATGTCAAAACTTTGTGGTGGTTCAGGTCGCAACAAGCTGTGAGATTAACGTTGCCTGACTCGGTGACTGGGACTCTATTTATTGGCTTTTCTTCTCTGTGCAGTGCTGGCTGTCCTGGAACTTGCTCTGTAGTCCAGGCTGGCTTCAAACTCAGAGATCTGCCTGCTTCATTCTCCTGAGTGCTGGGATTAAACATGTGTATCACCATTGCCTGGCAAAATTTTTATTTTTCACTTTAAAAAAATAAAGTTGCTTTGAAACAGGTAAAGGCACAGTGAGAGCCAACTAACAGCAGTGTGTGTGTCTGTGTGTGTGTGTGTTTGTGTGTGTGTGTGTGTGTGTGTTTGTGTTCCCTGTCCAGGTTCTTTCACAAAGCCTAGCATACTCACTCTAGTTTTCCCTACCTAAGTAGCTTAACTGCTAATAGCGGCTCCCATAACAGAGTATTGCCCACAGTATGAGGCTGTTTCCCTCAGCACTTACAAGTGCAGTAGTCCTCAGCCAAGGACCAGCTGAGAGAGTACAGGATGGTGGGCCTTTTGTCTACAAAGCAGTGCAATGGCCCGTGAGGGTCTGGCTGCAGTTAGGCTTCACTGTCCTGCCTAGCTTCTCCCCACCCCATGCCCTCTCCTGCATCCTTCCCTCTCTCCTCCAGGTATGTGTCCTGTGTGAGTCACTTACACAGAGTCCCATCAACATTTGATGGGTATCATTTGCTAATATCCCTCCTCCTAAAACACTAGGAGCCGTCTTTCATTTTCTTTATCACATTCTTGGTTCCAGGGCAGTATGTAGAGAACCTTATTGAAAATGAGAAAAAGTGCCTCTTTAAACATGCGCAAGGGCTTCCCTCTTCCTTCTTGCCAGTTGCCAGGGCATTAGTGCTAGCCTGGACTGTAGCCTTGTTTGCTTCCGTGCCCACGTGCCTTTGTGCAAATTAGAGATCTTATAGATAGCATTTTGCAGTGACCTTGCCAAACAGAAACCATAGCTTTGTGGAAACTGAAAAACAAGGCACCTACATGTAGATTGGATTTAGTCCCAGAGCCTGTAGAACTTCACATTCTCACCAATGACACGGACAGCCCCAGTAATGGAGAGGGCCTTTGGAATAGAAATTTCAAAGCAAGACAGAATGTAATGGTGCATGTCTAAGGGGAGCATCTTTGTATGCTATAGTATACTTGATAATGTTTTTCCTTAAAAGTGGTGTACAAAATGGCAGGATATCTTGTGTTCTCCAGCATCCTATCTTTGACTCTATACTTTATAAAGGCCACTTATGGATGATATTCAACCATGTCAGAGGACCTGAACTAACGTCACATCATCTAATAGTTTTTTTTCCCCTTCATGCTCCAGGAAGCAAGGAGACAGCAGTTCCCTGACGGCATCACGACATGATTGTTCCTGATCACCACAGTCCCTTCAATTTTTCTACTTTTTTTTTTAAAGACTAAGTCTAACTGTGTAGCCCTGGTTGACTAGGAACTTTCTATGCAGACAAGGCTGGCCTTGAACCCGCAGAGATCTCTTTGATCTCTGTGCTTGTGTCCATCAAGGCCAGAAAAGAGTGTTAGATCTCCTGGAGCTGGAGTTGCAGGCAATTGTGAGCTGTCCAATGCAAGTACTAAGAAGTGGACTTAGGTGACGTGGGATGCCCTTCTGTATATGTGCTGCTCTTATTGGTTGACAAATAAATATTCTTTGGCGTATGTCAGGGCAGAATATAGCCAGACAGAAGAGATATGGAGAGAGAGTAGGTAGAGTCAGGGAGATGCCATGTAGCTGCCAAAGAAGGAAAATGCCCTGAACCTTTTCGGTAAGTCACAGACCCCTGACAATAAACAGATGAATAGAAAATGGGTTAATTTAAGATGTAAGAGTTAGCTAGAAATATGCCTGAGTCATTGGCCAAACAGTGTTGTAATTAATATAGTTTCTCTGTGATTATTCAAGTCTGGGTGGCCGGAAAACAAAGGTGTAATCTCCGTCTACACTTAGGTCCTATGCAAGAGCAGCAAAGTGACCTCAATTGATGAGCCAACTTTAGCCACAGCTGTGGGTTTGTCTTGTTTGTTTGTTTTGTTTTGTTTTATCTTGTTTTGTTTTGTTTCTGTGTTTCAGAAATTGCAACTTTTGAAAAGGATTTTTCCAGAAGGAAGGATTAGCACTGTTGTTTGTAGAATCCATATGGGAACCTGACATGAAGTAGGACCTCTTGGGGGAGGTCCAGGGAAAGGTCAGACTCTTCCATGCTTTCACTTAACCCCCATCTTTATTGATTGTCCTCATTTAAGAGTCGGTATTTCTTACCAGATTTTTAAGAACTATTGGTCATCTAGCAGAGCATGAATCAGCAAATGACAGTCCACGGATCAAATGTCACCCCTGCAACACACTACAGTTGTTCTGACTCACCATTCTATAGCTAATATTAAAGAACAAGAACAGAGCTGAGTAATTGTGACATGGCACATGGCTCCCAATGCTTGAAATATGTATCATCTTACCATTAAAGGAAATGTTTTCTGACCCATTCTCTGGCTAGAGTCTAATGAATTCTGTGCGGCCCAGCGTTTACATAATGTGCTACTAGTGAGCTCTGCCAGGATCCGGCCGCATCTCGGAGTCTGTGTCATTATGTATGCCTCTTATACACGCAGTACCACTTAATCCCCACAACGATCCTCTGGTTTCTCTTTGCAGATGAGGAAACTGAGGTTCCATATCTGAGGCTGGAGGGTGGGGAATCAGAATGAGACTTGAACAATTCCGTCTAAAACCAACTCTTCCTATGCAGCTCTGCCCCTGAGTACTGCACTGTTAAGCTCCTTACATTTTTTTTCCCATTTTTTTTGTGGTGGTGGTGGTGATGGTAATTGAACCTGGGTCCTCCTGAATGTTAGGCAAGTGCTCTGTCACTGAGCGTTGCCCCCAAACCTTGATTATTACATTACTAAGACTATTTCTCCTCAAGGATTTTCTGAGGAGCACTGATTTGATCCTTGCTTTGGAACTGGTCATGAAAATACTAAGCTCATTTCCCTATAGTAATAAAAAGGAAAACATTAGGCACATCTGGCATTGGACAGAGCCTTTTTTGGCCCTTCTAATTCTTAAAACATGTAAAGACATCATTGGCCTAATACAGCAGGCCTGGTGGGGACTCTCTAGGCCTTGGTGATTTTATGCAGTCTGTCTTTTATACTTTGTGCAGGGGAACAGGCAAGCGATGCAGAATTACTTTTTTTATAAGACCATTATATAACTCCATTGGGTTGATCAGAAGCATGTAGTTGGAAAAAGAAAGTGGGCAGACTTTCCCTAGTGTATTTCTCCTCGACCTTTGAACATATAACACTAAAGCACCAATCATCATTTTATGATGTCCAAAGACATTTTTTTTAAGTGCAAGTAGCCTGTGTCAAACAGGTAGGTTACCCACACTCAGACTGTGGTGTGGGGTTGTAGTTCTGCCTGGTTTTGCAGGAAGGAACTGACAGCCAGATGGGACTTAGAGGAACTAGAAAGACAGAGGCACAGAGAGTAGGAAGAGAGGTGATGATAAAACAGAAAGAGGGGTGAGAGAGATGACTAGGTAGGTAAGAACACTGAGTGAGAAAGCACAAGGACCTGAGTTCAAATCCCCATTATTCCTATAACAAATTTTGGGGGTGACCATGTATCTTAGTTAGGTTTCTATTGCCATGACAGACATCATGACCAAAAATAGCTTGGAGAGGAAAGGCACACGTCCAGGTACAGTCCATCACTGAGGGAAGTCAGGACAGGAACTCCAGGCATGATTCAAAGCAGAAGCTCTGGAGGGTGCCACTTTGTGGTTTGTTTCCCAGGGCTTGCTCAGTCTGCTTTCCTATGGCACCTAGGACAACCTGTGCAGGGGTGGTACACTCCCGGTGGGGTAGGTCCTCCTTTCTCAGCTAGCAATCAGGAAAATGCTCCACGTATTTGCCTACAGCCAATCTGATGGAAACATTTTTTTCCTTAATAAAGCTTCCTCTTCCCACTTGACTCTAGCTTGGGTTAAATAAAAAAGGGCTAAGTTGTGACCCCATTACTTTGGGGGTGGGGATGGGAGAGCAGAGATAGGAGGATGCCTGGGACTTACTGGCTACAAGCCTAGCTTCAATTTTAGTGAGAGACCCTGTCTCAAAGAGTGTGAAAGAGCAGGACACTTGACATCCTCCTCTGGCCTCTGAGGACACATGGATGAGTGCACACACACATATGTATACACACCACATACATCACCACACACACACACACACACACACGGTCAAAACAAGAAAAAGAAACACAAATCCTCCTGCAGGTGTCCCCATGAGCCTTTCAGGCCCAGACAGGAGGTATGCCATGGAGGTGGAGGGTGACATGGCTGTGAAGCCAATCCTTGTTGACACCTCACATTTGAGATCATCACCGTGGCTGTTTCATACCTGGAGTACGCAGCCCACTTCTGAGGATCCACCAGGGAAATAAGCAGAGAGAGAGAGACACACACACAGAGGAGCTTCAAAGAGGTCAGACGTGTTATTCGGGTACCAACATGAAGCCAAACAGCTTCAGAGGTGAGGTTGTCCATCCAAGGGCCTCATAGCTGGGGTGCAGTTTATTTACATGTCGGTTTGTTTTCCTCTGGGTAGGACTGAGCAATCTGTGTTTTCTGTGCATCCAAGAGGGATGCACAACTCTTGGCTTGTGAGGCTGTTAATTGACAACTTTGGTCCTACAGAATGCAGGAGGACATATTGAAAGCCTTGTGGGGCCAGAGGTCCTCATATAATTGCATTTCTGCAAGTCTCCCTTTTCCTCCCAGGTTGTCCTGAGTCAGGTCCTTGTATCCTAACAAGTGACAGGTGAAATTCACACCCAGCAGTCTGTCAGAGTTAGGCACTGTTGCAAAGGTTCCCAGAAGGCTATTTCTGTAAAGGTGCAACATTTGTTTTGCCAAATGACTTTGAACATATTTCCCATGATTTTGGAGACCCTTTTAACAGGATCCAAAGGGCAACTAAAAAACTGGGCTCCATGTTTATTTGTTTGTTTAAGACAAAGAGAGAGATGAGAATGTGAATTTGGGTAGGTCGGGAAATGGAGGAGGATCCAGGAGGAGTCAAAGAAGGGGAATAAATATGATCTGAATGTATTATATGAAAGTCTCAAAGGAGTAAAAAAAATTTTTTTTAAAAAATAGCTGCAGAAGATAGTAGAGAAAAATGATCTTTCTCCTTTTTTATTCTTTCTGCATATATTTGTGTCTTGGAATAGGGTCTTACTAGGTAACCCTGGCAGGCCTTAAACTTGTGGCAATCCTCCAGCTTCAGCTTCTGAAATGTTGGAATTATAGGTGTGTGCTTATCTTAGCACATATGATTTTTAAAAAGCTTTATGTGTTTGTGTGTGTAGGGTGCTGCACTGTAGTACACGAATGTGCATATAGAGGCCGGAGGTCAGCATTGGGTGCTGTTCCTCAGGGCCCATTCACCTGGTTTTTTGAGCCAGCGTCTGGCACTGGGGTCTGGGGTTCGCCACTGAGCTAGGCTGGCCAGCTAGAGAGATCCTCTTATCCGTGTCTTCCAACGCTATGCACCGCCTGGTGCCATGTGCCACCATGTCCAGCTTTTTCCTCTGGAGTGTAAGAATTGGATTCAAGTACTCATATTTGCACAGAAAGGACCTTATTGACTGAGCCATATCTTTAGCCCTCCCCCGCCCCCCCTTTGAGATAGGGTCTCATGCATCTTAGGCATGAACTTGCTATGTAGTAGGAGTGACTTATACTTCTAATCCTCCTGTCTCTACCTCCTGAGTACTGGAATTGTATGTGTACACCACCAGATCTGGTGTCTGAAGTGCTAGGGATTGAATCCAGGGCTCCATGGTTAAAAGAGCATTCTACTAACTGAGTTATGTCCTTCATCCTGATACTGTGATTATTATATAGACCTTTTAAATTAGTTATGACATCAACCTTAAGAGCCCAAAGCACTTCTATAATAATCATCACGGTTTGTTTTTTGGTTTTTTTGGGTTTTTTTGTTTGTTTTTTTGTTTTTGCTTCAAAACCCTGCAACAGGACAAATGCACTAACACATTTATTAATTATCTTTATTTTTGTTCTGCTAGCTTCATCATACCTCTGAAAGAAATAATTGCAGGATTAGTAGGAGCGTCTAATGATGCATTTAATGAGAGAATAATCAGGTGATGTTTCATTTGTACTAAACAGAATGCATTAAGCAGAATAAACAAAGACATTCACTCAAGAAAAAAACTATAGATAGGTTAGAGTCGAGAGAGTTTATGACCTGAGTGACCAACTGAATGACATTGAGTGGCCACTGGAGAGAGCCACTTGATCTGAAGGAAGGTGGCCAAATACTGCTCTTTTGGCTCATTTAGAATAAAGTTGTGACTATGTGGTTACAGGAAGGTGGTATGGTTGACTGACTTGGTAAACTTACAATTTCCACTATCACAAACTGGCCATTGTCACAGTCCATTTTCTGCTACTATCACAGGGTCCCACAGGCTGGCTATGTTCTGTCTGGCGCATAGTTCTCCAGGCTGGGGAGGGAGCCACGGGTGTGGGGGGCAATATCTGGTAAGGGCCTCCTTGCTGAATCACAACATGGCAGAAAGCATCACATGGAAACGCGAGGAGTGGGGGAACTGAGTGCACTCTCTCGGGAACGAACACGGGCAAGGACAGCAGTCCATTCAGAGAAGCAGAGTCGTGAGAGTTGAGCCACCTGGAAGGCTGCCATGACAACTGTATTTCAACATGAGTAAGGTAGGGGCCTGCAAACCGCCACACATGACTCACAGATAACAACACGAGGATGCCTTGACTTAGGGGATAATCAATAGTGCGATGAGGACAAAGAGAACACATGCAGGGTGTATTGGTTTGCATTTTGTTTTTAACTCTCAGCATAATCAGACCAATCCATCCACGGGCATAAGAATGCAGAGGCGTCCTCTGGAAGGCACCTGGGTCTGATTCATATTTATCAACTCTCTCCAGGTCACCTGCCTCTCAGGCCAGAACTAGTTCCCCCTCCCTGGCGTTTTTGATTTCAACACCCCGTGCCCTTACTGTGTGGCTTGCTGATGAGAGGCCACTGTCTCCAGGATGGGGCAGGTAACACTCTGGAGAGACATGTGTACCAAAGTTCTTGGGGTAGCTCTGGGCAATTCAGGAATTATACAGTGTTTGGAGAGGGAGCTTTAAGGGCATGCCATGGTGTCCTCCTGAAGCCAGGAAAGGTGGATTTCACCCACTGTGCCGTGGCCTAATGTTTCATTGAAGAGAATGAGATGTTTTGTTCAGACTTCTGCACGCCTGTTTCCTGCAGTTAGGAGACTGAAGAAATGCATCTCAGTTTCCAAGGCCTAACATCAGTGCTCCATGTCAACATGAGGAAGGGACACCAAGGATCTAGAAGGCAGCCCATCGTTGGCAAGACCTTGACTTTTGCACCGACTCATGCGGTCGATTGCAGAGCTTTGGCCTCAGCATGGTAGAACAGATTGAACCGTGATCTTTGAAGAATGATGGATGCGAGGGAAGCCAGCAGATGGTTTAGAGGGATCTGGCCAAGGCACTAATAGCAACAGAGCCAGCGCTTGCAATTGCTGAGTCAGCTGAAGCCCCACACACTACACAGACAAGGGGGGTGGGCGGTTCCAAGGTTGTGTAAGGACAGCCGCAGTGCAAGTCCCAACTGGGCAAAGCAGATTTCACCTAATCTCCTAAGCGTTTGTCCCCAGCCCCCCCCCCCACCCCCCCAGAGCTGCACGAATTCTCTAGGAATGACTCCATTCGTGTGTGCGACTTCATGGTCCTGAGATGTTATATCTCAGTTTTGGGTGGCATCTAGAGCTTACCAAATTCAGAAAGTCTACATGTGTGGAAGTTGTATTCTTTTACCAACTTTTTCTAAGAGTTTTTTCTTTTTTAAATCAGTCATTTTAGTTGTGTATATAAAACAAAACTGGATCTAATTAAGGAAAACCTGATACAGGCAGTTTCCAATCAGGATGGGAGGTATTGGGTACCACATTCACGTGTACACACACACACACACACACACACACACACACACACACACACACACATTCCCCCTTCCAAACTGAATATCCTTTATTTAAAGTCCCTGAGACCAAGTCTAGGACTATTTGGCTACTCACAGAGAACTCAAGCTATAGCTTAGGATGGGAGCCAAAAGGAAACAGTAAATTCATTTACACTTCCTGTGTAACTCATACACATGGCTGGAAGGCGATTTTGTACAGTATGTTCACTGTTCCTGCACCTTGACCCCAACCTACCATGTGAGAGGAGGTGTGGAATTTTCTGCACGTCGCTGCTCCAGAAGTTTCAGACTTTGGAGCATTTTGGGTTGCAGATATTTTGATTAAGGATGTTCAACCTGTAAATATATTCCTGGGCCCCAACCACAAGTATTTTCATAGGCCCCACTCTATAGTTTTGTTTTTTTTAACTCGTTGTTCTTTGCTCTTTGGGAGGCCCACCACCCAGCTCCCAAATGAAACACACGGAGTCTTATTCTTTCTTATGAATACCTGGCCTTAGCTTGGCTTATTTCTAGCTAGTTTTTCTTAAATTTATCTTTTGCCTCTGGGCATTTACCTTTTCTGTATAGCTTTCCTTTTCTTCTTACTCCTTGCTGTGTAGCTGAGAGGCCAGTCCCTTGAGTCCTCTTTTTCTCTTGCTCCTCTATCTCTCCTCCCAGATTTCTCTTCCTCTTTATTCTGTCTGCCAGCCAGCCCTGTCCATCCTTTCTCCTGCCTTGCTATTGGCTGTTCAGCTCTTTATTAGAACAATCAGGTGTTTTAGACAGGCAAAGTAGTTCAGCTTCACAGAGTTAAACAAATGCAACATAAAAGAATGCAGCACATCTTTGCATCATCAAACAAATGTTCCACAGCACAAACAAATGTAACACACCTTAACTAATATTCCACAACACCATTCCAATCACTGATTTTTCCAAGGAGGTAGTTCATTAGCATTTTCGTGAGGATAATATTCACCTAGAGGGAGAAAACTCATCTACAGGAGCATTAAAAAAAAAGCAAAGAGAAACAATTTTTTTTTTTCATGCAGGCTGGGAGATGGCTCTGGGTAAAATGCCTGAAGCATAAGCTTAGAGTTCAGATCTCCAGCATTCTTTAAAAGCCAGGCCCGGTGGCACGGATCTGTAACTCTATCCCTGAGGGTGGAGGTGACAGGCAGAGACAAGTGGGTCTCAGCACCTAACCTAGCCTGGTCGGAATGGTGAGCTCCAGTTCATAGGCTCCACTCTATATTATAGGAAAGGTAAAAAGTGAAAGAGAAAGACCCTTGATGCCAACCATGGGCAAGCACACTGGCATATAGGTTTGTATGTGATGGGTGTGTGCATGCACACACACACACACACACACACACACACACACACACACACGATGACTGCTCCAGCCATCTTGTTTAGACAAAGGAAATTGAAATACAGACAGGAATAATGCCCATTTCACCTATTTACCTGCTTCTCAGAGCCTTTGACTGGGTCATATGGCTGCATCCACCTGCTGGGAGGCATCTCCAGCAGGCAAGGTGGAAAAGCTCTGAAGGCATTGAGAGCTTCCAGTTGATCTGCTACAATTCATTCTGGAATGGAGAAGAAATTCCCAGCTCCCACTGCCTGACTATCACAACTGAGACGGTGTTTTCTTAGGCTTCTGTTGAAAGCAGTCACTACTGTTTGGCTCTTTGAGATAGCTTCTAATAATGTTTATCTAAGAATCAGGACACTCCATCAAGAAGATTAGCCTTTGAGTGGTGGCATGGCCTGGACTCTGACGAGGTATTTTAGCAACATGCAGTCTGAACATGCCCTGGGGGTCCTATCTTTATTCTCTAACAGTTCCACTACACCTTCAACAATGCATTAAATTTTGCTGAAATGTAATCAAGAGTGGAAGCTCAGCGCTGACTACAGCCTCCCTGGGCAGGACGTATGGGAAACTGCAGGATATCAAGGTAGGCTTGGTGAACCACAGTGGACCTGCAATGCACGTTTCAAAGAAGCAACACAAAGCAATCAACAGTTTACGAACTGCTAAGAGTCTGAGTCAGGGACCTGCATGCCTGTGTGGCTTTGCTTCTCTCCCCTGTGACTATAGGCAGGTGGTTAATGTCTCTGGGATTTTAGCTTCTCCATGTGTGGAAGACGCTGGATTAGGGAACCTTGTTTACTTAATGCACAGGCCCTATCACTGAGCGACCTCTGGCTTGAGAGTCCCTGCCCCTGCCCCTTTTTCTTTTTTTCTTTTTCTTTTTTTTGGTTTTTTCGAGACAGGGTTTCTCTGTGGCTTTGGAGCCTGCGCTGGAACTAGCTCTTGTAGACCAGGCTGGTCTCGAACTCACAAAGATCCTCCT
>JAQHUG010000008.1:6636441-6656041 GCA_028555095.1 Dicrostonyx torquatus
TCTGGCCCTCTGCTTTCTGTTATATTCAGTGCATGCCCAGTTGGGAGTTTGCTGGACCAACAGGCAATTCTGGTGCATTCCTTTTGAAGAAAGAGACAACAGAGGCTAGGGATTTTCTGTGGCTTCCCTTTGCTCCTCCGTAAAGGCCTACATCACTCTAATGTGACTCAAGCTTACTTTATTGCAGGCAACAGAATAGAAACAGACAAATGGGGCTGAAGCAAACTAAAAGCGTCTACTCGGCAAAAGATGCCAGTGAGAAGATGACTGTAGAGTGGCAGAAAACGCCCACAAAAGTCTGTACCTGAGAAGGGTTAATGCCAGAATAGAGAAGGCATTAACTCCTGAAATTCAACAGCAAACCCCCAAATAATAAAATTAAAATATAGGCAAAAAGCCAACTGCCTTGGCAAATTATCTAAAATCCCAGTTACTTGGAAGGCTGAGGAAGGGGGACAACTTGAAGCTAGGACCTAGGCCAGCCTGGGCAACAGGAGGCAAAAAACTCAAAGCCACAAGACAAAAGAGGGTACAAAGCACCCAACATCTCATCCCCTCAGGAAGGTGACCTCCTCCTTTCAGTTAGAATAGCTGTTAACAAAAGGATAAAAGAAAAACACTGAGAAAGAGATGAAGTGGTGGGAATGCATACACATCGTTGGTGGGACTGTGAATGATAGCAGTCACTATGGAAAATGGCATAAAGGCCCTCAGGCAATGAAAGACAGAACAATCATGTGATCCATCAATGTCACTGATAGGTATATATCCAAAGAAGAATGGTAGAGGGAGGCAGTATCTGCTGCTTCAGCATCATTAGTTGTAGCCAAAAGATGGGCACAACCTAAATGTCTACCAAGCGATGAGCACATAAGTGGAGGAGCAGAAGTGATACAGTGAACATGTATATTAAAAGGGTATTTATCAAACTTGCTTACAGGCTGTGGTCCAGCTAGTCCAGCAATTCCCCCCCCCCAATGGAAAGGCCAGGAATACGGTGACCGTTCAGCCCATGAGGCTGCAGTTTCAGCAGTCCCAGTCTGGGGCTGGAGTCCCAGAAGGTTCCTGGGGAACAGCTGACCTTCAAATTACACTGAAATCTGAAAGAAGTAGGTTCCAATCCCAGTAAAGGAACAGCTCAGCAGCAAGATATTGAACTTGCCAGTCAGTGTGAGGGCAAACAGGCAAAAGGAAAAAAAATTCTTCCATGCCATTTTAGGTGGGTTGCCACTAAGAGTAATGATCTAATCAGAAAATAATCCCTCGTAGACTTACCCAACTGCTTGGCTTTCAGTTGATTCCAGATGTCGTTAAGTTGAAACCAAAATTTAGCCATTACAATAAAGGAAATGTGTATGTACACACCATAGAATATTATTCTGTAGCCAAAAGAATGAAATCTTGTCATCTGTAGCAACTTGAGTGGACCTGGAAGACATGGTGGTGAAATAAACGAGACACAAACAAACCCGGCATGATTTCACCCATGAGCTGAATGTTACAAACGTTGGTATCCTAAAAACAGATCTAGAATAGTGTAGTGTTTGCCAGACACTTGGGAGAGTAGCGGGGCTATGGGGTTGGAAAATACGGCAGGCAAGCATAGGGAATAACCTGGCAGTCGGGGACTCTGCTTGACTTGGAATATCCACACTCCCTTTTCCTAGCAACGCACATAGCAACTTGTTGGCAACCTGGGACCTCCCCCTCTGCACCCGCATGGGATATGTCTGTCCCCTTTATGCAGTGGAAATAAGTCACTCCCCCTTATTAAACCCATGATAGTGCCCCATTTCTATCCAAACACAGCCTGGAAACATCAGGGAACCACTTTGATTGACCAATCTGGCCTGAACTGGTTTGGGGGTGCATGAAAAATAAGACAAACTGCGTCCACCTAAGTGAGCTTTAAGGAGAATCATTTTTTTTACCATCTTATGTCCATGCATAATTAGATGTGTGTATGATTAAAATCAAATGCATCATGGGAAGAAACTTGTGCAGTAGAAAAATGTTTGTGCAACTTAATCTACCAATCAAAACGGAACTACCCAAACCACATTCCTTAAAAATCAAACTCCTTCTTCTCTTGGCTCCCCTCCAAAAGGAAGCCACAAACAATAATCAGGGCCTTTGAATGCCCTCACTCATGTGGCCTGCTGTCAATCTTGAAAATGCATTTCTTTCTGATTTTTACTAGCTCTTTCCTTTAACAGCATTTCTTTGCTACTTCTACAATTTGTGTGAGACTTCATTTCAGTTCCTTGAATAAGAGGTCAAGAACCTGGAGACACCCTGTCTGGATTCTGACCACTGGTAACTAAAGGACAGAGAGTTCCATTTAGACAGTAGAAATGTTTTGTGTACTGTTTCATAGAAGGGTAATTACAGTTAGCAATATTATGCCACATATTTTAAAATACCTAGAAGAGATGATATGAATATTTTATTCCAAAAATGTGGCAAATATTTGAGATGATAGATGAGTGGAATAGCCTGATGTGACCGCTACACAACACAGGCAGGCATCTGTGTACCACACTGCACTCCATAAATACGCAGTTATTGTGTCAACTACAAAACATCCTGCATTGATTTCACCATTAGCATCTTGAACAATCTCCCCATGCCCAACCTGAATTTCTAGCGAATGTCTTTAAATCCCTAGAACAGACTATGTTTCCTTCTTTTTCTTTTCTTCTTCTGCTTTCCTCTTCTTCTCCCTCTGCTTTCTTCCTCTTCCTCTGCATCCCACCCTCCTCTCTCTCTCTCTTTCTTTCTTTCTTTCTTTCTTTCTTTCTTTCTTTCTTTCTTCCCTTCCTCCACCTTCTTCCTCTTCCTCCTCATTCTTGTTCCCTGTCTTTCTCCCCTTCTCCTGTTCTGCCTTTACTTATTTTTTTTTTCGGGGACAGGCAGCACTCAAAAGTCTAGGCTAGCCCTGAAAGCATGGCAACCTCCCTGCTTCAGCCTCCCAAGTGATGGGTTCCAAGTGAAGATCATTTGGCCTGGCTTGGGTTAGGTTTTCTAACGTATCTGTCCTTCCTCTGTCTCATGCATTCCCTGAAGGACTGAAGTCCACTGGTCCGTATTTCTTCCGGAACCACAAGTCTGATAGGGGCTTGATGCATCTCAGGCAAAACAATATTGAATAAGTGAACAAAGAAGATGAAGAAGACTGAAAAATTTTTCCATAGCTTGTGATATATATAGTATTATAAAATGTAAGTCAAGGTAAAAATTAATTTTCTTAAGGCAGACAGATCACCTAAATGTGTGGTGTGGAGGTCTAGGGCCTGATGAAGTAGAGAATCGTGACATCCAGAGCCTGCCAGAGTGATGCTGGGTATTACCTTTGTCACCAACTGCATGTTAGTGACATGTTGGAGAAATGTGACTCTTTCTGTCAGTAGAGTGCTTGCTCAGCTTGCACAAAGTGCTGGCTTTGTTCCCCAGCACCTCATGAAGGAAACGTGGTGGTGCATATAATCCCAGCACTCAGAAAGTAGAGTCAGGGAGATCAGAAGATCGAAGTTATCCCTGTCTACATAATAGATTTGAGGCCAGCCTGGAAGACATGGGACTCTGTCTCAAAAGAATAAATTAGGGCTGGGGAGGCACCTCAGGAGGCAAAGTGCCTGCTACTCAAGCATGAGAACCCAAGCCCCACCCTCAGCACTCCTGTACAAGGCTGGGTATACTGAGTGCATCTGGAGCCCCAGTGCTGGGGAGGTGAAGATGGGAAGGCTCTCAAGGGTCAACCAATCTAGAAGAATCCATGAGTTCCAGATCCTGTCTCAAAAATCAGGTGGAATGGAATCGAGGAGGACCTACAACAACCCTAGCCTCCGTATGCGTGCACACCCATGCATATACATTTACACCCACAAACAAACAAAAAGTAAAAATCAGTAGAAAGCAATTACTATGTACATTCTGTTTTTCAAATTTCCTAGTCACGAGTCGGGTGCTCTGCAGGAAGAAGCTCCTGCCACCGTCCTCAGTGGTAAAAATGTAGGACAGTTCATCATCACAGATACCCCTGAGTGACAGCTCTGCTGAGAAGTGCTTGTCACAGCTGATGCAAGCAGAATATTTAGAGTATCCCAGATTCTAAGTCTTGCTCTTTCAAGCCAATCTCCATATGATGGCAATGTCTTTGGAGATCACAGAACTAGATGAATATCTGTAGATCCAAGATCCACCCTTATGGAGGAAAGGATGCTGTGAGCCTGGTACTTATTACCTATATTCCACGGTGGAACTGATATATATTTTGAGGCAGGGTCCCCCGTGAGCCTGGCTGGCCTGGAACTTACTACATAGATCAGGCTTGCCTTGAACTCATGGAGGTCCACCTGCCTTTGCCTTCAGAGTGCTAGGATTAAAGGTGTGTGCCACCACCCCACACCTATGAGAGATACTATTTAAAATCCCTGGAGGAAAAGAATCTCCTGGACCTTAGTGCTAGCAGCAGGTCTCACCTGGTTATATCACAGTGTGATCCTCTTGCCCATCACATCTCCTTTCGCAGTGATGCAAATGGTCAGAGTCATGTTATGACCCAACTCTAGCAGGTGCTCTACCATCCTTTAAGAAATACCCTCAGTGGGCTGGAGAGAAGATTCAGAGGTTAAGAATGCATAGTCCCCTTCAGAGGGCCCAAGTTCTCAAGTGGGGTTCCTAGCACCCACATCCATCTGGAGGCTCATAACCACCCTTAACTCCAGCCCCAGGAACATATGATCTAATGTCTCTGAGGGCACCTGTACTCATGTGCATACACACACAGACACACACATACACACATATATAATTAAAAATAACAAATTTAAAAAGTCCTGTGTTATGTTTTATAGGGATGGATTGCTTTTTAATGGACCTACTTGGGTGTTATATAACATCTTCTATTAATACTATAGCTTAATTCCACATATATACATATATATCTATATATAAATATATTAATATACATATATACGCCTCTATATAAATACATAAATATATATGTCTATATATGTATATATATATAGCTTATTACCAGATATTTGGGTTGTTTCCATTTTCCTCTATTAAAAATAATGTTCACATTAATGGATACTCACACCCAGAAACAGTACTCCTGGGTTGTAAGACACCCTTAGTTTCAACTTTGTTGCATTAATTTAACAGTAGTGTTTGAACCCAGGGTCTAGACATGCCCAGTTCTGCACTCCATGTTTATTGCAGCACCATACACTGTGTTACAAACCCAGCCAGCTGTCACTTGCTATCCATTTGTGTTTTTCTGGTGCTGCAGAGACAATCCAAAACCGTCTCATCAGTCTTCGCACTGGATGTGTGTGGGCTTCTGAGTCTCACATTCCACCATCGTTTGAAATGGTCCCCATTTCCCCCTGTATTGTGGGTTTAAGTGATCTCATCTTGCTTTGCATTTTTCCATCCCAGGGTGATGCTCTCTCTCTCTCTTCATCCTCATTTGGCCAGCTATGGGATTTCTTTGGTGAACTTCCAATACATATCCTTGCTCATTTTTTTTTTTTTTTTGGTTTTCGAGACAGGGTTTCTCTGTGGCTTTGGAGCTTGTCCTGGAACTAGCTCTTGTAGACCAGGCTGGTCTTGAACTCACAGAGATCCGCCTGCCTCTGCCTCCCGTGTGCTGGGATTAAAGGCGTGTGCCACCACCGCCCAGCCCTTGCTCATTTTCTATCGTATTGGTTATTATGTCCTCATAGGTGATATTGAGGCAAATCTACTTTCTTGGTGTTTTGGCTGTGAGCTTACTCTTTCGCAGTTGAACCATCTTCCCAGCTCCATTTTCTAAATACTATTTTATTAAATACAAGACCTATTCCAAAAAGCTTACCCTTTCATATATAAAAATAAATGCTTATTCTATACATCCACAGAGCTGTGCATTCAACACAACTCTTCACACTGATTTAAAATCTCTTTATTTTCTTTTTTCTTTGTGTGTGTGTGTGTGCCTGCCACAGTGCTCACGTGCAGGTAGAAGGACAACTTGCATTTGTCATTCTTCTCCTACCATGTGAGTTCCTAGGTTTGAACTCAGGTTACCAGGCTTGACAGCAAACACCCTCATCCACTAAGCCATCTTGCCGGCCCCAACTATTTAATTTTAAGCCATCATCTTTGTGACTTTACAAATAAAGTTTATATTCATTAATTCATTTCCTTCCTCCCTCATCTACTAGCCCTAGGCAATCACCAATCTAACAGCGGTCTTTTATCCTGTCACTTGTATTATTTTTAATAAAATGCTGATTGGCCAGTAGCCAAGCCAGAAGTAGAGGCGGGGCAATGAGAATTCTGGGAAGAGGGAAGTTTCAGTCTGCAGCCATCACCCAGACACAGAGCAAGCAAAATGTGACTGCCTCGCCGGACAAGGTACCAAGCCATGTGGCTAACACAGACAAGTATTATGGGCTAATATAAGTTATGAGTTAATAAGAAGCCTGAGACACTAGGCCAATCAGTTTGTAGTTAATGTAGACCTCTGTGTGATTTCTTTGGGACTTAACAACTGCGGGAACCAGGCAGGACAGAAAAACCTCAGTCAACAAACATCTCTCTGATAGATTTGTTTATCTCAGACACTTCTCATAAATGGAATCATACAATAAAGTCCACTGTGAAATAAGATGGCAGCTCAATGAGTTGCAGGGTAATTTGGCCTTTTTGAATTACGTAAGTAGCCCACTGTGCTTAGATGCATTTTCCTTGCATCGAAGTGCTATTTTTACCCCTTCTACTATAAGTAATGATGAACAAATATGTGTTTTTAAATCCTGATTTCCTGTCCCTGGTATCTTTCACCTTCAAGGATTCCTGGGGGATCCAAACCTCCCTTTGAAAACCATTGGCCCAGAGCAAATTGTAGTCTAAACACAGCCCTTGTGAGAGCAGAGCGAACATTCGGTTTTGTTTACATTTGGCTGAACTAAAAGGGGTCATTTCAAGAAAGAGTCAAGGACCAGAAAAGGAAATGGGCTGGAATGAGTCTGAAATATTTAATGTTTAAAAATCAAGGATGCGCGGGAGAGCTTCCAGCTATTGTGAGTGACATGATGGAGGAAAAAAAATCAAGTGTTCAGGTATCCAGTCAAACCAAAGTTCCTTTAAGGGCAAAAAAACATAAAGCACATATTTTTATATGTATAGAATAGAGCATATACTACAAAGAAATTGAACATGTTTGCCTCAAGGTCCCTCTGGGGAGTTCATCCTTTGAGAAATGTAGGATGCAGTTGGGGGAGGAAGAAGTGGTCCCTAACCAGATTGAAATTACATACTCAAGGCATTTTGAGAATTGGTTAAATGGCACAGCCTGTGAACTGTGAGTAGCAAGTCAAAGATAAAATCTACATATTTTGCTTTTCTCACTCTTCCAAAGCAAGCAATGGTGGCCATTGATTTTCCTTGCACATTCTGATGGGCAAGATGATGTTTTAATTTTTAGAAATTTAGAGTTCAGCTTGCATTATTTCCAGCAGCAGTCTTTTTATGTTGTGGTACAATTTATGGCAATATATGTTTCAATATTAATGTGGTATGATTTCCCCTCTAAGAGATAAACTCTAAAGATGCCCACAACTTCTCCAGCATCTCCCACAGCTCCAGCGGGGTTTAGCAGATGCTGCATGATGGCAGACACAGATAATGGCCGTGGACGTGTTAGACAGGCTGTCGTCTTCTCCTAGGAAGTGTGCATCTATCAAGATCTCTCAACATTTGGTAGATCCGAGTGTAAACGGGACTGCAATATAAGTGAAATATATTTTGTGGGCTTGAAGCTCCCCCTTATTTCTCACCGGTTGCCCTCATCTTTTTATCCTGCTTTTAAGGAGAAAATCGCCCAGTCCTCTAGTGGTTTCTTGAAGTGAGGGCAAGGAAATTCCTGAGACATTCATGGTAACACTTCAGTCACCTCAACTAACAGTGAGAACACAATCTAAGACAGAGAATATTTTTTGAAGAACCAAAGTTTATTACTTTCTGGCACATTCATAAACTAAAGCTGCAGACAAGGTGTTTTCATGTCAGGGGATCCTGGTCTGTGTTTATGTCTCATTTGTGATGGATGGTGAAGACGCACACAGGATGCAAACGTGCTGTAAGCAGCTTGTGCAAAGACACTCGGAAATACGAATCCTGGCTGATTGAAATGTTTAAAAGAGGCAAGCAGCAGCACTTTAAAGTATTTGAATGATCAAAGTTGGGTCAATAATGCCCAAGGTTTAAACCACAGATACCCACCAAAGAAACCAGCGGATGGCACTCAGTGGGTAGAGTGCTTGCCTGGCATGCAGGAAGCCTGGGGCGGGGTGGGGTGGGGTGGTGGAGCAGGAGCATCAGAAGCTCAGCGTGCTGCATCATTTTCTACCTAGAAAAATGGCAGTCACTACAAGGTAGCTACAGATTGATCCTCCTACAACGCAGTCAGGAAACAATGTCATTGTCTCTCTAGCATAACTAGTATTTCAATGCTCAAGGGCCCCTGTTATTTGATTCTTCTTTAATTATGTTGCCAGCCTGGTCCCTCACTATAACAGAATACCACATAGGCTTTCTCAGGCCGGTCTAGACACCATTACCCTCTCTGTGTTCTCACAGTGCTCCTGGGCCTTTGCTCATGATGGTTCCTTGTAAGACAGGCACCACCTCTGAGTCACATCTCCAAATCTCAATCATACTTCTAAGGCAAACATGCGACCAAATTTCTATTCCTCGGTCATGATCAAAAGTGGTTTTCCTACAGTGGCAGGTTAAATCATGCCCCCCTGCTAAAGAACCCCACACCCATACATCCTGACAAGACTGAGCTGTCTCAACAGTCTATTTATTTACTTAGAGAGTGTGCATGTTATGGAAAACTACAGCGTAAAAGAAAAGGTTGACAGAAGGTGGGATGAGGAGAGGGGATTAAAAAAAGGGAAGTATGACTGAATCATTAGTGACCATTGGACTCTCTAACCCACAGTGGTTCTTTCTTCCTCTCGCCCTTCATTTTTTGAGATAGGGTCTAATATAGCCCAAACTGATCTCAAACTCACTGTGGTAGCTGGGCTTATTTTGAACTCCTAATCCCTCTACCTCCACCTCTTGGGTGCCAAGATTATAGGTGTGAACCATTGCACCTGACTTCTGTATTGTGTTTCCATAGGAGTCTTGTACATGTATTCGAATCTGGGCAAATGTTTGTACACTAGTGTGGATTGCACACTGTTCTGTGTAGACTTTAAAAAAGGATAAGCCATAGAGTAAGAAAAAAATATTTATATCATATATATTAGATATAGGATATGCTTTCATATATATATACATATTATTTGAAAAAATATATGAATATAAGAATAAGAAGGAAAATGATCCATTTAAAAGCGGCAAATGATTTGAACAAACATTCATTAGAGAACATATCCAGGGACTGGGGTTGTGGCTTACTGCGTAGACCAGGCTGGCCGTGAACTCAGAGATCTGCCTCCCTGAGCGCCGGGATTAAAGAAAGGTGCAACCACAGCTTGGTAGTTCCATGGTAGAAAAGCTTGTCTAGCACCAGTGAGGCCCTGGGTTCCCTTCCTTGCAGCAAAATATCACTGGGAAAATGCAAATTAAAGCCATGATGCAAACTTATTAGAACTGGTAAAATTAATAAAGTCATAAAAGAAAGTGACATAAGGCAAAGTGGAGCCGAGGCTGGAGCTGGTGGGATTGCGGGAAGTAAGGGGAAATGGTCTGATGTGTGGTATTTTCTTCAAATGTTCAGCATACCGCATGATCCAATAACTGCACTTCTTCGTGTATAGCCAAGGAAAATGAAAGCATATGTTCATACGAAAACCTGGACATGAAGGATTATAGCAGCTTTGTTCATAATTGCCCCAAATTGGAAACAGCCCAAATTCCAAATGTTGCCTGGCTGTTGAAAGGATAAGCTCGGCGATCCATCCATGCATCTTAGCATGCCACTTGGCAGTGGGAAAGAACTACTCATATGTGCAACAAGAATGAACTTCTCATTTGCATTATGCTAAGTGAAAGAAGCCAGACTCCTATTCCAGATGATTCCATTACGGCCTCTAGAAAAGGAGAATGCTCCAGGAACAGAAAGCAAATCATCAATCCAAGGGACCACTGGGGGGTCCGAGGAGGAGCTGGCTATCAACGGACATGGGAACACTTTTAATGATAACTGTTCTGTGTCTTGATCTGGACAGTAGTCACATGACCATATGTATATGTCACTCTTCACAGGTGTGCATACAGTAAAGAACAAACTCGTTGCATGTAAATTACATTGTGTAGTTTTTTTTTTTTTAATGTAGACAATGGACTTCAGAGTTGGGAGAACTTGACATGAGTTTTACCCTTTCCCCTCAACTCAATAAGGATTGAGTGCAGATGTGTGTCATCTATCCTGTTAAGCATTTCGGAGATTGTAAGAGAAGTTTAAGAGGATCTCAAGTTGTTCATAACGACGAGAACACCTTTTGCAGTGGCGACTTTATCTGGGAGATTACAGTTGGTCGTCGCAAGTCTTCCCACAAGGAAGGATTCCACATCTTTCCCAGGTCGAGCAGTTTTGTGTGTTTTAGATTATGACTGGGCTATAACGGAGAGGGAGATGAAGAAACCAGCCTATGGAAAATAACGTTGATAAGAATGGAGATGGGGGAATGGAGGCTTCTGTCCCTGGTGGGCAGATTCAACACACACTCTAGGAATCTGGGGCGTAACTAAGAGCAAGAGCTCAGTTTTCAAAGATCTTACAGAGTTTTGCTACTTGTAAAGAAGGGCAGTGAGTATTTTCAATCTTGGAGCCAGGTCTTACTCTGTCTCTGTGTCATGACAGGAGATAAAAAACAAAAGGATAAACTGATAACTGATAAATTTTGAGACATTAGAAAGGGCTGGTGTGTTTGCATTTGTTACAGCCGGTCCAGCTAACCACCAGGCTCAATTTGAGGGTCACCACATTCAGGTGGGGAACGGAAAGAGGCTGTAAATGTGACTCAACAGTAGAGTGAGCCCAGCATGTACAAGGCTGAGTTCCATTCCCAGATCGGCAAAAGCAAGCCCCCAACAGAAACTGTAAGCCACGAGATAGGGAAAAACTGAAAACGGTAGTAACCTTTGATGGATTTAACAATAACAATGAGGGAAATCCCACAGACACAGAAGCAGGAAGGGATGGCCTGTTTGTTTGGAGCTGCATGTGCAAACTGAGCACCCAGTTTGGGAGATTACCCCTCCCAACCCCCGCCCCAAATGTCCTGGGGCTGCCTTTCCTGTTCTTGAACAGACCAGGTATCTAGCTGTGCCCTCAACATGAAATGCTCTTCCCAACAGAGCTGTGTGGTATGCTCATACCTTCCATTTCTTTATGTAAGTCCCACCTTCTAAATGGGGTCTCTCCAAGTACCCTAAAGAAAAAAAAAAGCCTGTGATTAGCCCTCTCAAGCTTGGTATCTGTCTCCACTTTGCTTTCCCATAGCCCTTATCTTCTTGCTTCAAAGCATTCTTGACTGGTTACAGGGCCT
Source organism: Dicrostonyx torquatus (assembly GCA_028555095.1). Classification (NCBI taxonomy): domain Eukaryota; kingdom Metazoa; phylum Chordata; class Mammalia; order Rodentia; family Cricetidae; genus Dicrostonyx; species Dicrostonyx torquatus. Next base: position 6,648,000 of record JAQHUG010000008.1, read on the forward strand.
GCTGCTCACTGTCACCTCCCTTGCTAGAATGTAGTGTCAGGGACCACTGGCTGGTTTGTTCATAGACAGATAGTAGTCGTTCCATAGATATTTAGGAATACAATAAGAATCGTGACTATTAGCATTCACAGAGCAGATGCCCGGCCCACATACTTCGCAATGTTAAACAATTACCGTTCCTTGATGAGGTAAGACCTGTTCCTGTTTCCATGTCACAGAGAAGGAAACAGGGCCATGGGAAGGTTGCGGGTCTGAACCAAGGTTGCCTATAAAACCAGAAGGAGTGGCGCCAGTGTCCAGACAACAACACACTTCTAAACTTGGAAATTTGGATCCCAGAAAGCATGAACACACACACCACTGGGGGTTGGCTGGCAGCTGGAATCCCAGAAGGTTCTGGGTTGGCAGGTCTGAGTCCTTGGATAGATTGTGACAAGCCATTTCAGGAAGTCTATTCTGCATGAAAAACCTCGCAAGGGAAAACAGAGGACTTTTGCACAGTAATACAAGTGGAATTAAATTCAAGGTTTTCATTTCTCAATAATTAGATTCAGGTTAAATTCACATTTTTTTAAAGGTAAATGCAGGCTGAATCGCCTTTATTCTCCATTTGGGGTAAAATATACCCAAAATAAAATCCACTTTATGATCGCAAATTACTAAAATAGCTTCATGTAAGTAATTAATTTGGTTTCTGTTTTACCCTGCAGACAGGACAATTTATTATTACTGCTAATGAGTCTCTAAGAATTCATTGTTGAGACAGGATTAACAACACCAAAATAGTTTGAAGAAAATCTTCATCTGAATCATGTTTCCCTAACTCTGTCAGCAGCTTCGGATTATAAAAATAGTCTCAATCCCTTTAGGCAGGACTGACTCTTCCGGTGTCTGCGGAGGGCAGGGTGACCTTTCACTGGCTTTTGATGACCGCCCTCTTGTGGTGGATCGTGAGGATGCACGTCTAGCTCCAGGGTTCTTTGTGCGGATCCCAGGCCCGCGTGGTCTAGAGCATTCTGGGATGTCCCTGGTGAAGATTCCCCGGCTTCCTTTTCCTTCTCTAGTAGTCTGTAATGTTCTGTAAACACAAGGACAAATGCATTGCTGTTGTTTCTATATTGTGTTTTTTGAGTGTTTATTTTTGTTCCAACTGCTGTTACTGTGGCCAATTTTAGTCGTATAATTATTTTTCTCTTCCTGTTTTACAGCGGGTTATAAGTAACTGTGAGTAGAAAAAAAACCAAGTAGGCTAAAAAGGATTTCTTTTCATTCACGCTTCTAATTGCACTAATTCTCCAAACGGCTGCATTTTGTTGTTGTTGTTAAAAATACAAGGCAAACTGGGCGGTGGTGGCACAGGCCTTTAATCACAGCACTCGGGAGGCGGAGGTGGGGCAGATCTCTGTGAGTCCATGGCTAGCCTGGTCTCCAAGAGCTAGTTCCAGGTCAGGTTCCAAAGTTATAGTGAAACCCTGTCTCGAGAAAAATAAAAAACAACAAACAAACAACCCCCACCTTAAAAAAACAACATACAAAGCAAAACCAAAGAGAACCCAGGAGGGTGAATGTGGTTAGCTTACGCCTATACCTAATCTTAGCACTCAGGAGGATCCCAAGTTGAGGGCTACAAAACAAACGAATGAATGAACAAATGTAAAAACAAACAAAGCGCCAAAGGAAAATACATATCAGGTTTGCCATTGAGTGTTATCTCACTTAGCAAGTGTCTTGAGTTAGTGATTCTCAGGCTGTGGTCAAGACACCCTCAGGATCATATTTCGAATATGTGTATTTGCAGTAGCAAAATTACCGTTATGAAGTAGCAACAAAAATAATTTCATGGTTGGGAGTCACCCTGGAGGAAAGGTGAGAACCTTAAGGTCAAGGAGAAAACGGTAAGGTTTTGGGCTGCTGGAAGACGCCGACATTCCTATCAGCTCTTCTACAGGGTCTCTCACGCACAGATCAACTGTCTCTGGGAAATGTAAGCAAACGTTCTGGCTACAGCTGAGCTTATTTAAATGGCGACCATTTATACTTTACATCAAGGGACAAAGCCTTTAATTATATACAAACTGTTTTTGTAACTTGAAAGCTCCATACCTGCATATAATATAGTCAATAATAGCCACTCCCATTCTTCCACCTCATCCCCATCTACTTCCCATCCCCTACCTAATTTCATATATATATATATATATATTTTTTTTTTTCTAACCCACTGAGTCTGATTGGTGTGGGACCATCCACAGGAGCCTTGTTGTCCTTCTAGGGGCCATACCTCTAAAGAGAACTGGCTCTGCTTCCCCAAGCAGCCCTCAACTCTCCAAAGCTCTTCTAGAGGTGGGATCTTGGGAGCCCCTCATGACAGAGCATCAGCTGACGCAATCTTGGGCAAGCACAGCTGCTCTGAGTTCAGAAGAGCAGTCGTTCTTCCATGTCCAGGAGCCACCCTGCCCTACCCCTGAGGCTGGCTGATTCAACCTTCATTGCCCCTTCTTCCATCCTGCTCCCTGAAGCCTTGTGGAGAGGGATGTGGTCCAGCTGTCCATGTATGGTTGAGCACAAAGGGACAATGTCTTAAGTGTACTTCATGACACATTGGAAGGGTCTTGGATCTCTACGATCAGAAGGGAATTGATGGTCGGAACTCCCATACCTTGCAACTGCTGTGGTTTGAATGAGAATGGCTCCCACAGGCTCATAGAATGCTTGGACTCTAGGGAGTGGCACTGTTTGAAAGGACAAGGAGGTGTGACCTTGTTGGAGGGAGTGTGCCACTAGGGGAGAGCTTTGAGGTTTCCAAAGCCCACGCTAAGCCCAGAGTCTCTTTCATGGCCAGTGGATCAGGATGTAGCTCTCAGCTACTTCTCCAGCACCATTTCTGCCTGTCTGCCTCCCACCACGATGATGGACTAACCCCACCCTCACCCCCCGCCCTGAGACTGTCAGCAAGCCCCAGTTAAATGCTTTCTTTTACAAGAGCTGCCTTGGTCACGGCATCTGTTCAGAGCAGTGACTAAGACAGTAGTCTGACTCTGGGCGTCTCATTTCGCCTCTCACTGCAAACACATGGTACCCCCACTTACCTGAATCAGTGACTCAGAAGAGGTAATAATGGGAGAGCCTGGCCCATAGCCTTTCTTTTAAGCTCTGCTTTACCACCCACTCCTCGTCCATCTTCCTAACGTGGCTAGGAAGACAAGACGCTCTGAAACACCAGGCAGGTGAGACAGGGCACACTGAAAATTGTTTGCTCTGCGTACCAGATTTTCCCATCATGCTCTCAGCGTGTCTGAGTGGTTGGAGGCTATCTGAATAAGAGCACATAGATTTAGAATTGTGATATTGCCCAGGCTAGTTGACGTTTTTAAAGATGTCATTATTTCTCAGCTTCTAGTAATGTCTGCCCGGGAGTCTGTTGTGTTTGCTAATGTCTCAGGTGCATCAGCTGTCCTTGGCTTGTAATTCCCAGTTTGCAATTCTGGAAACCAAAGTTCTGAAAACAAAAGGTCACTTTTGTAATTCCCCTGGCAGCAAACCCTGATCTGTGTCCACGAGGAACTACCTTTTACTTATGTTCTTTTCCCAGAAATGCTACTGTGTTTGAGTACAGAGTGCTGCCTCTAGTCCCACCGTGGCTCTCACATGTGCCCTGTGCCAACTTCTAAGTAGGTTAATCACCTTATACACATTTGGGTCTCGAGTTTGAGCTAAGAGCTATGGCTCTCTTTGCATATACTGTCTATCTTCTTACGTATGACGTATGATTTTTAGGTTACACCTCACAGGATTTGCTCCTTATGTAATATCATCAACTATTATTTATTCATGTATTTGTTATTCGTTTTGAGGCGGGATTCTCCTTGCCCAGACTGACGTCAAACCCGCAGCCTTTCTGCCCCAGCCTCCTAGAGTCCTGGAATTTCAGGTGGAACCATTATGCCCCATATCAACAAACTATCATTAAAATAGCAGATTAAATACGTTTGAATCTCTTTCGATGTATTTTATTGCTTTTTGGCTATGCCACCTCGTCCTGCCTTTCCTCCTGTCCAGGGTCCTAGTGGAATCTGGACATCATTTCTCTCTCTTGTCCTAACTCTTTGCTTGATTACTCAAGAACCTGGCTCTTTTTATCCTTCTTATGGATATTTTTGAATTTATTTGACTTTCAATATCCAAAACAAATCAGTTTTTATTGCAATAAAATTAGCCTTTCAGAGCTAGCAAGATGGCTCATGGGTGAAGTGCTTCCTGCCAAGCCTTCTAACTTGAGTGCAGTCCCCAAAACATACATGACAGAAGAGACCTAAATCACTACACAAAGTTGTCCTTCCTTGTGGCCACCATGACTCACACACATACACCCTCTAAGTAAGCATGCTGGGTAGTTTTGTGTCCACTTGACATAAGCCATAGTTATCTGAAAGAAGGAAGCCCCAGTTGAGAAAATGTCTACATGGCCGTAGTTTTCACCCTGTGGGTAGTGACCCCTTGGGGTTTGAAAGACCCTTTCACAGGGCATACCTGAGACCATCAGAAAACACTGATAATTACATTGTGAGTCAAAACAATAGCAAGATTACAGTTCTGAAGTAGCAACAAAATAATTTTATGGTTGGGGTCGCCACAACACGAGGAACTGTATTAAAGGGTCACAGTTTTAGGAAGGTTGAGAACCACTGCTCCTTAACATCAGGCTGTAGGTCATCTTCTTAACTCGTGATTTATGTGGGAGGGCCCAGCCCATTATTTGTCTGTATCCCAGCTGGCCTTGAACTCACTATGTACTGGCACATATGAACAGTACTATCATCACCACTGTTCAAGTCTGCTACTGCTCTTTCTACTTCTGCCTCTCTCTTCTTCCTTCCCCTTCCTTCTTCCCTTCCCTCCTTCCTTCTCCTTCCTTACCCTCCTTACCTCCTCCTTTTCCTCCTTCTTCCTCTTCTTCTCTTTGTCTTCTTTGATGCAGGGTCTTGCTAACTTAGAGCTTGCTTTGAAGACCAGGCTGGAATTTAAGTTCAGTTTCCAAACAGCTAGAAGTTATAGGTGTGTGCTGTCATATCGGGATTGCATTTTCTTTGGGTTAAATTTATTGTTATTTTATTTATATTGGTGTCATTTTACATAGAATTTTCATTAATTACATTTTAAACTTTTCATTGCAAGAGTATAGGAACACGTTGAATTTTGTGTAGAGTTTTTATCTTATGACTTGCTGAGCTGATTTATCAGATTTTTGTTTGTTTGTTTTTTGTAGAAAAACTGTGATTGTTTTCTGCATGCCAGATCATGCCACCTGTGAAAAGATAATAGTTTTTGCTTCTTCCCAGTGTGAATGACTTTTCTTGCAATGATTTTCCATTTAGTGGATGTGGTGAGAACAGACACTGACCCCTTCCTATCCGAGGAGAAAGCACTCAGTTTTCCTCATTAGGTGGGATTTTAACAGTGTGGTTTTTATCTGGTTAAGATTTATTTTCATTCTTGGTGGAGGATTTTCAATTATGAAATCATTTTGCATTTGTTTCGCCTTGTACCTTCTCTGCATCTGTCTTGTGGGGTGTTCTTTTGATCTATTGATACACTAACTGATTACTAAATGTTAAACCTACTTTGCATTCCTGAGGAAAATTCCATATGACTGCTGTGTTAGTTACTGTTCTTGTTGCAGAGACAAAACACCTGACAGAGGTAACTTAAGGGTGTGCAGACAGGACAGCCCACCTCCGTGGCAGCAGGAAAGGCATAGCTGAACCCCTCCCCTCCTGCAAGGCTCCACCTCCTGAGGATACCACAGCCTCCCCAGAGAGTGCCACCATCTGGGGCTCAAGTGTTTAGATCCATGATTCTTTGGATACATTGACCATGCAAACCCCAACAGGCACTATATTTCTTACCTTTCTTCATATTTCTGGATTTTATTTGGTTGTATTTTATTGAGGATTTTTGCACCCACGTTTATGACATGTCCTTTAGCTTTTTGTCTTGTTTTACTCCTTGTGATATTATTGTTTGATATCATGATGTTATTAGGTTGATAATGAACTCAGAATGAACCATTCTTTAATCAATATTTTCAACATTGGAGACATCTGGGCTTGAAATATATAGATTTAAAACACAAATTCAGAGTTTCTTTGCTACATATCCATTCAAATGGCCTATTTCTTTGTAAGTCAGATTTGGCAGTTTGTGACCTAGGAATATATTCATTTCATTTAAGTTGTATGATTTCCCACACATTATCACATTTATTTTACAAGTCTTTCATTGCTATGAATGTGGCAGCAACTCTCTTTTTCACTTATAATTCTATTAATTTAATTCCTCACTTTAAAAAACATCAGTTTAGCTTAAGTTTTTGGTTTTATTTATTTTCTCAAATCTTTGTGTACACATACATATGTATGTGGTGTGTGTGTGTGTGTGTGTGTGTGTGTGTGTGCGTGTGTGTTTCTGTGCATGAGTACAGGTGCATATGTGATGGTCAGAGGGCAACCTTAGGCATCAGTCTTCACCTTCCACCTTGTTTGAGGCGGTCTCTTGCTCATCACCGAGGTATTCCAGGTAAGCGGAATTTTCCTGTCTCTGCTACTCATCTCCCCTCGGGAGCATTGAGATCGGAGAGCTGTTCTCCTGGTCCAACTTTCTGTGCGTTCTGGAATGTGAACGTAGGTCCTCATGTTTTGCAAGTACCTTACCCACTAAACCGTCCCTCCAACCCAATTTTCTCTATTGTTTTTATATCTACTGTATCGTTAATTTCTTCCCCTGTATTTATTAGTTCCTCCCACCTTCTTGTTTTAGGTTTGGTTTGATTTTCTTATTATAATATCTTAAACTAGAAGGTTAGGATATTGATGCATAATCTTTTGCTCTTAACATACACATCTCTAAAACCACCATTTATCTTAAGTTCCAATTTAGCAGCATTCCAACATCATTCATCTCAAATCTAATATGCCATTTAATTTCTCCTTTGGCTGAGGATATATTTTTCTCCCAGGAAGCATCCAAAAATATCGTCATCAAACTTGAAGTCACCTAGGTTTCCTTTAGCTTTTCTTTCAGAATTGTCTGCTCTCACATTCTACAGTTATGCCTGTGAACCATTTAGGTAATTTCCTTAAAAGTATGAAGTCTGAGCTTAGCTGCGTTCAAATTTATTTTTTAAATTATTTTTAATAATGTGTTTGCAGTACTCAAGACGACCAGCAGAGGGCATCCGATACCACAGTGCTAGAGTTAAAGGAGGGTATGAGCCGCCTGATGAGGGTGCTGGTAAGAGATTCCAGTCCTGCAGGAGCAACAGGTACTCTTAACGCTGAGTCGTCTTCCCAGCCTGTAGGTATTTTTTCTTTTGTGCATGATCCTCCAACTGTTTCAGGAATGTTTATTGGAAAGACTCTTCTCCCTCCATTGAGCTGCCTTTGCTTTCCACAGTTGTTGGCTACTTTTTTTTTTTTTAATTCCCTTTCAGGAATTCTTCTAGAAGGCACACATATTTGAACTTACAGCACCACCATTAGATTCATGTGAATTCCACTCTAGGGAGGTGTAGGAGCATTGCTCTCCTTACCTTCACCCATGTTTTCTCCCTCTGGACTATTTTGTTTTATATATTCTACTTACAAAGATTTAAAACACAGCCACATGTGTTATAATTTTGACTTTTTATGCTACTGCATCTTAAAAAAAAAAAAGATGAGAAATGCTAGGCTTGGAGTCACACATCTTTAATCCCACCATTTGAGAGGCAGGAACAAACGTATCTAGTTATATACATATTATCTGAACCTGGGTCCCTAACAAGCCAAGGAAAGCATTCTATCCTCACAAGGCCAATTAACCCGAAGAGCAATACCAAAAACCAGAGAGGTTCACTCAATGTGGCTACATTTCAAAGAGGAACAAATAAAAGGTCTAGAGACTCTCCCTTCACCATCCAGTCAAGTCCATCTTCTGGGTCTTGAAAAGCACTTTAAGTTTAAGGAGAGGTATGCATAGATAAGTGGTCCAGATCAAGGTGTGGT
>JAQHUG010000008.1:6680009-6706909 GCA_028555095.1 Dicrostonyx torquatus
GTTTTTGAAGTATGACGTAACGATTCTCTGGATTTCCTCAGTGTCTGTTGTTATGTCCCCATTTTTATTTCTGATTTAGCTAATTTTGATATTCTTTCTGTGTCTTTTAGTTATCTTGGATAACTAACTAGATAGGGTTTGTATATATTGTAGATTTTCTTGAAGAACCAAGTCTTTAGTTATTTGTATAGTTCTCTTTGTTCCTCTTTTATTGATTCCAGCCCTCAGTTTGATTATTTCCTGCTGTATACTCCTTTTGGGTGTGTTTGCTTCTTTTTGTTCTAGAGCTTTCGGGTGTGCTATTAAGTTGGTAGTATGAGTTTTTCCCAAATTCTTTTTTGGGTGGTTTAGTGTTGTGAACTTTTCCCTTAGCAATATTTTCATTGTGCCTAATAAGTTTGTTTATGTTGTACATTAATTTTTCATTGACTCCTAGGAAGTCTTTAATTTCTTTCTGTTTCTTCCTTGACCCAGTGGTAGTCCAGTTGAGAACTGCTCAACTTCCATGAGTTTGTAAATTTTCTCTAGTTTGTGCTGTTGTTGAACTCCATCTTTACTCCATGGTGATGTGCTAAGATACAGGGAGTTTCAGTTTCAATTATTTGGTATCTGTTGAGACTTGCTTTGTGATCGAGTCAATTTTGGTCAATTTTGGAGAAGGTTCCATGAGGAACTGAGAAGAAGGTATATTCTTTTGTGTTTGGGTGAAATGTTCTGTGGGATCTGTTAGGTCCATTTGAGTCAAAATGTCTGTTTTTTTTTTTATCATTTCTCTGTGTAGTTCCTGTCTGGTTGAACTGTCCATTGGTGAAAGTGGGGTGTTGAAGTCTCTCATAATTAATGTGTGGAGTTGATGTGTGATTGGAACTTTAGTAATGTTTCTTTTACAAATGTGGGTACCCTTGCATTTGGGGCATAGATGTTCAGAACTGAGACATCATTTTGGAAAAATTTTCCTTTGATGAGTATGACATGCCCTTCTTCATCTCTTTTGATTAATTTTGGTTTGAAGTCAATTTTGTTAGAAATTGGGATAGCTACACCAGCTTACTTCTTAAGTCTGTTTGATTAGAACATCTTTTTCCAACTCTTTAGCCTGAGGTAATATCTGTCTTTGATGTTGAGATATATTTCTTATATGCAGCAGAAGGACGGATACTGTTTTTGTATTCATTTTGTTAACGTGTTTTTTCTATTGCTGAATTGAGTCCATTGATATTAAGAGATATTAATTACCAGTGACTGTTAATTCTTTTTGTTGTTGTTGTTGTTGGTGGTGGTGGTGGTGTATATGTGTTTCGCTTATTGTTGAGATTATCTATTGCCTGTGTTTATGTGGTTGTAGCTAACTTCCTTGGGTTGGAGCTTTCTTTCTACTATCTTCTGTAGGGCTGGATTTGTTGATAGGTATTGTTTAAATTTGACTTTACCATAAAATATCTTGTTTCTATGGTGATTGAAAGTTTTGCTGAGTATGGTAGTCTGAACTGGCATCTTTGGTCTTTTAGAGTCTGTAAGACATCAGTCCAGGCCTTTCTTCTGACTTTTAGGGTCTTCACTAAGAAGTCAGGTGTGATTCTAATAGGTCTGCCTTTATATGTTACTTGGCCTTTTCCCCTTGCAGCTTTTAATATTCTTTCTTTGTTCTGTATGCTTAATGTTTTAATTACATGGCATGGGGAATTTCTTTTCTGATGCACTCTGTTTGGTATTCTATAAGCTTCTTGTACCTTAATAGGCATATCCTTCTTTAGGTTAGGAAAATTTTATTTGATGATTTTGTTAAATGTATTTTCTGGGTTTTTGAGTTTATTATGTTTGGTCTTTTCATAGTGTCCCAGATGTCCTGAATGTTTTGTGTTAGGAATTTTTTAGATTTATCATTTTCTTTGACTGATGAATCTTATTTCTTCTATTGTACCTTCAATGCCTGAGAGTCTCTCTTTCTTTTCTTGTATTCTCTTGGTGAGGCTATAGGTTGCTCTCCACAAACTGATGGCAATGTCCTATTGCTGAAGACAGTACCTACACAATTCACTGAACATGGAAAACTCAAGCTGGTTTTTATTGGTGTTTGATCCCCTTGCTCTGAAAGCACATGAACTTTTAAAGGTAACATACATATCTGTATTAATACCAGTATAGACTGTGTGTTATACTCAAGTTAGCCTAAGATAATTTTTTTGTTTTATATTTGAACAGGTAAAATATATGATACATGTTTTGTAGTTTTTTAGGTTTATTTCTTTATTCTGCAGCCAGGGTTTTCAGGGGGTCTGATTTCCCCAATCAGATATGACCCATATCAATCTAGAATGAACCCACAGCCTCTCATTTCCTGTGGAAATAAAAGTATAACCTCTTTCCCAAAGCAATACACCTTTTGACTTCCATTTTGAAGTCAAGATTTTTTTTAAATATATAGGTTGGTTTAATCTAGAAGCTTTAATAAGCCAATGTGTCTTAGCAGCTGTTGTTTCTTTGTTAGCAATCAGAAAATCTGAAGACAACACAATAATATACAGAATCCAGACTCTCTATGTATTTCACATTTATTGGACTTGTTACTTTTTATTTTACTTAAGGACTTTACTTTAGAAATTTTAAACTTTTTTTTCTATGACTGCCTATATTCTTTCTCTTACAAGCCTATGTATATTTTTAAACACATTGTAACCTGTTTAGGGTTTTTCCATGTGGATCTATCTTTACTGAGCATATATATATATATATATTTCTGATTGCATGAGATGAGTCTTAAACTGCTATGTCAGCTGCCAGCACTGCTCAGCTTAGTGTATGGTAATAGTGCATGGCAGTTGGTGGCTGGCTCCATCCCGCAGTTAGAGATGTGTCTCTGCATTGCTGCTGGAATAAGACTGTGAGACTAGGAAGCCACTCTTGGCTCTGTGTTTGTGTGTTTAGAACCTTTCCTAAGCTTTCTCAGGTCTTATGTGAACATAGGTGCCAGACGTTTGGGCACCATATATAGGCAGAGTTTTTCTGAGTCCTGGCAGTCGCTCTTTAATAACCACACGGAGGGTTATTATTGGTTATAATTGCTCAGTTGATAGCTTAGGCGTGTCTCCAGCCAGCTCTAAAGACTTAAATTGATTATTTCTATTAATTATTTAATATAATCTAATAATCTTAAGTTATTTCTATTAATCTATGTGATGCCTCAAGGCTCATTTATTTCACCTATGAAATTCCCATGTTACTTTTTCTGCATCTGGCTCAAGAATCTCTGACTCAATTCTCCTTTTGCATTTTCTCTGCCCAAAAAATCCTGCCTTGCTATTGATCAATTAGTTTTTTTTTTATTAATGACAGAAACACATTGTCACAGTATACAGAAGGATTATTCCAAGCACCAACCAATATCTGATTTGACTTAAGGCCCACTCCATGGGTTGGAATCCATGCCCAATACTGCTTGTTTAACCAAGACAGCTTAGAGACCTAGGGTAAAACCAATTACTATTGTTCTACTCAAAGAACTTAACATTGAAATGACTCCTAATGACTTTCTGCTGTACTCATAGATCAGTGCCTTGCTCAACCATCAGAAAAGCTTCTTGCAGCAGGTGAGAACAAATACAGAGACCCACAGCCAAACAATACACAAAGAGGGACCTTGAAACTCTCAGCCCTAAATGGAATATCTCCATCAAATCCCTCCCTTCACAGATCAGTGAACCTTGCAGAAGAGGACATAGAAAGAGCATAGGAGTGAAAAGGGATGGAAGACATCAAGGAAGCAAGGCCCTCTAAACACAACAGGACCAACACGCTAACGAAGTCAGGGGTTGCAGCAACATATACAGGGTCTGCACAGGTCTGCACCAGCTGGAGTCCCAGTGCCGAAAGTAGAAACGAACACAACCCTTATCCCTAATCCAGAGTTTATCTCCAGTTGATAGCCACTTACCAATGATAATTCAGTTTTCTCTAAGGGAGTCTTATTGGGGAAACAAGTTCCTCTTAAGAGTAGGTCACAATAAATGCCCCACAGAAAATGAACTCAATGACATCTAGGAGGATTTTGTCTCATAATGTCATGTCAGGACTTTTTCAAAAAATGTTTATCTTTTTAATTTTTACTTTTTACCCTACAGGTCCTTTGCATCTTACAGTTTTGTATTTCGATGGGACTCCTGGGTGTGCAAATGAGTGAGCCTCTTTGTGTTTGTTTCTTGGCTTTTCCCCTTCTGTTTGTTTATTTTTCTTATTCTATGTATGAACTTTTGTTTTATCATATTATATTTATTTATTTTTGGTTTTGTGAGGCAGGGTTTCACAGACAGGAGACATAGCTATTCTGGAACTTCCTTTGTAGGCCAGACTGGCCTTGAACTCAGAGATCCACCTGCCTCTGCCTCCTCAGTGCTGGGATTAAAAGCATATGCCACCACTGCCCATCTTGTTATCCCTTAGAAGGCCATTTGTTTTCTAGTGAGAGACAGAAAGGTGGTAGAATAGGAAGGTACAAGTGATCTGATAGAGGAAAAGGGAAAAACAGGTAAGTTATCTAATTAGGGAGGGTTAAGGAGAGATACAAACACAGAAGGAGAGAAGAGGGTAACTTAACAGTAAGGATGTCTGTAAAAGTTATAAGAAATCACATTACTTAAGTATCTACCTAAAATATCTATAATACTTTTAAGTTGGTATATAAATATACAAGTATAGTTTGAATGAAAATTTCCCATCTGGACTGACAATGTTGACACCAAGAGCCAAAGACCATCTAACAAATATCCTAACACTAAGCATGAGTTGTTAGACCAGGTTGTCCAAGAGACCCCTTAAATATTGCAGGATATTGCTGTTGCCCTTGGTCTTCCCACAGAAGTGGAACGGAAGTCCCTATTGCTGAAGCCACCATACACTTCACACAGGACCTAGAGGTCCCTGAGCCACAACTCATCCAAAAGCCTCCTCCTTGAGGACTGGGTTTCATGGTACCAGAAGGGCCATGCAAGCTTCCTAAGGAGGGAAGCAACCAACAGTCCTACCTATTATGCCCTACCAGCTACGACACCTATCTACGATGCCTGTGAACCACAGCAATGACCATCACGACACAATAACTTTAAAGGTGAAATAGAGACACACATACCTCAGTGTTAACCAACAGGCCCCATCTATTCGACTTAAGACCAGCTAAAAAGAGGGAAATCTACTCAACTACCCAGGGCTAATGAAGCCATGGATCATAGAGGAGAACATACAAGTTCTATTTTACCCAAACAGCATAACCACCTAACTACATTCTCAATATTTGTCCTTCTACCCACAGGTAAGTGTAGTCCTTACCCGACCTCAAGGAAACTTCTCCTTGTATCAGATGGAGACCACTACAGCAAAGCACAACCAATAAAAATACAGAGCTGTGGAGTCCAGTCCAAAGTGATCCATCTACGATACAACTCCTGCACCTGTGCCACAGACAGGGGCCTTTGTAGAAGAGGGAGGCAGAAAGATTGTAAGAGCCAGAGGAACAGGGAGCTTGCTGTGAGACCGAATAGTAGTGCCAGAAGTTACACCTGTAACTCTCACCAAAATGACGGCATGACTTGAACAAGGACAGTAAGAGACATGCTCATGTGGAAGGGGAAACCCATGGGACCTAACCCTACGGTGAGAATTACAGCCCACTACAGAATGCGGAGATAGGGAGGAACCGTCTTCCCCAGGGAAGAGCAAGTCGGTTGATTATCTAATACCAATATATATATATATATGCACATATATATGTGAGTGTGTGTGTGTACATATATATGTCAGCAACCATAAATTGAAAGTGAGCAAGGGGATATGAAAGAAAGATAAGGGAGAAATGTTGTAGTTATGTTATTGTCTTCAGGTTCTATTGTTGTGAAGAGACACCATGACCATGGCAAGTATGAATTCATCAATTCTCTGTGTCTTTCGCATCATGCCTCCTGATCTCACCTGTCTCCCTCCTCCCACCCCAGAAGAAAACAAGATAAAATTTAAGAGAAAAAAGGGAAAAAGTAAAAGGAAGAAAGGGAAAAAAATCTTGTCATGGAAGCTGCAGTGTGACCCCTTTATCCATAAATGTTTACATACAGTGTCCATTGTAAAGAATCACTGGTCTGGTTCAAGGCCCCTGGTCCCTGCTACACCATTGATGTTGGGCCATCCCTGGGACTCTTCTTGAGCGTCTATTGCTGCCCTGTGTCTTGGGGATCCTTCAGCTTTGGTTCCACTTTAGCCGCCCCCCTTCCACCCCTATGCTCCAGCAGCTCACAGGTGTGGTGGATGTTGGGGTGGACCAACACATAATCCTGGTTCTGAGCCTGGGTAGTTGCAGGGTCAGGCAGCGCGCCAGCTCTCCCCTGTCTATGCCACCAGGGTGAGCTCTCCAGCATTGCCCTGGCTAGTTGACCCCTTGCATCAATGAGCAAGGGGTGGGGCCAGTTCTGCTTTTGCACCCCGAGGGTTGATTCTCCCACACCTACACCTTCAGAGCCAGCTCTACTGTGTTGGCCAGGTGAGGTGTAAGGGCCACTCTCACTAGTGCTGCAGCTGGTGAATGACCTCAGGGCCAACTCCCCCACCTGCTACAGGTATGGGGATGGGGTGGGGAGAGCATCTCTCCTCCACCACAGCAACTCTTATAAAAGAAAACATTTAATTGAGGTGGCACCTTAAGGTTTCAGAGGTTCATCATGTTGGGGAGCATGGTGGCTGTGTGTATGGTAGCCTGCAGGCAGACATGGTGCTGGAGAAGAAGCCAAGAGTCCTACATCTTTCAGGCAACCAGAAGTCAACTGTCTCACCAGGAGTAGCTTGAGCATATAAGAGACCTCAAAGCTGCTTCCACAGTGACACACTTTCTCCAGAAAGGCCACACCTACTCCAGCTACAACTCCTAATAGTGCCACTCCCTGTGAGCTAATGAGAGCCAGTTACATTTAAACTACCATAATTACATTTTCAAAAAGAAAAAGAAGCAGGAGAGAGGATGGAGCTTTTCAACCCACACATGGTAGAGCAAGCATGGTGCTATGGTGAACTGATAAACTAAACTTTGTTTTCTAAGCTGCAGATCTGCAGAGATCTCAGAGATAATAGGCAAGATCCTTCAGTCTCAGTAATGATGAGATGGAGGTTCAGACCTGGCAATGACCAGCTCGGGGTTGCACAATGGCTCAGTGGAGGGCAAAGCCAGGCTTGGAGGTAGAGCTTTGATCTGTGAGCAGGTGCCTGATCCAAGTACAATCATGGTAGCTTTTTAAAAACGCTGTTTTTATATCTTCTGAAGGCAATGCACTGAAATACTTTTAAATGTAGTCTTTGAGAATGTCATATATGTGTACAACATATTCTGAGCCTACCCACGCCACCATGTCCTCTTTTCAGCCTCAAGTCCTCTTTATTTTCGCAAACTGATTCCAATTAGTGCTGCTCCTATGTGCATGGGTGCTTTTTAAAATACTGCATTACTCAAGCTCCACATACATATTCTCTTTAGAGAAAAAGATATCAAATCTAAGAGAAAACAAGCCTTTTCACCAAAGATTTCCTGATTGGCCCCTGTCAGAAGGACAATTGCAAAAGGCAAGAATCTGATCGCTTGAGGCTGGGAGACAGCTCTGTTGGTTAAGTCTGGCTGCGGGAGCCTGAGGGCCTCGGTTTGGATCCTAAAGCACCAACACAAAAGCCTAGGGGTGGGCATCTGTAATCTCAGTGCTGGGGAGGGGCAGAGATGGGAAGATGTTTGGAATTCATTGGGCAGTCAGGCTAGCCAGCTGGTGAGGTTTGGATTTAGTGAGAGACTCTGTTTAAAAAAAAAAAAAAAAAGTGGAGCGTGTGAAGATGACCTCTGACCTCTGGCCTTCACAATCATGAACACTCATGTGCACACACACACACACCCCTGGATTCCAAGATCTAAGCATGTACCTACACCCCGGCCTTTTTGTTTTACCCTGAGAGTGCCCTGGTGTGCTTGTCATCTTCCTCTAATAACTAAGAATATTTGGGGCTGGATAAGAATCTGCCCCAGGTTCATGTTTATCATTCAAGCTTTATCCCATTCATTCTCCTCTGGGCAAAAGAGTGAATTATGTCTGGAAGAGCTTGAAAAGGTGGGGTGTGCTTAAGAAACAACCTGCCCTACTGATGTTCAGTACCAAAGGATGACTTAGGACTTGTTCACTTACAGATGAAATGGAAGATAGAATGTCGCAACAAAAGAAGTAGAAACTGCTACCGGGATGTCAGTATTGGGAAAAGTAGAAGCATTTTTTATAATTTAGAAGGTTTAAGGACTCTGGGAAGGAAATATATTAGAAAGATTATGGGTTATTTTTTCCTTTGACACTGACATGATTTTTCTACAGAGAGAAAAGCTTTAATGGTTTGTCAAATAATAATTTGCTGTGAAATTTATATGTATAATGTGGAATGCCTAAATCTAGCTAAATAGCGTATCTGTCACCAAAAGCACTTATCATTTTCTGTGGTTAGAACAGTTGAATTTTACTCAGCAATTTGAGTATAAACCACAGTATTGTTAACTAATGTCACCCCCTATATAATTAATCTCGAGACTTATTTCTATTTACTTGGGATAACTGGCTCTTGATATCCTTTGACCAGCATCTTTCCATCTCTCCAAACCCATGATAGCCATCACCCTACCTTCTCCTGTGAGTTTGCTTTTTCAGATCTCACACGCACATGAAAACATGTGATGTATTAGGGCATTTTCTCCATGTTTCACCTGTGTTGCGAATAACAAAACCACTTCCAGCATTCCTTAGGGAGAGGTGCCCTTAGGAGCCCACCTCCATCTCTGATGGAAAGTTGATGGGACCCACCTTGTGCAGGAAGCTGCAGCTGCTGTGGGTCCAGAAGAGCAAAAGTCACATCATGTCCTGAAGGCAGCATTTCACAGCTTCCTTCGCAGACTCTGACTTTTATGTTTCCCACCGTTCTTCTGGGGTGTTCCTGAGCCTTGGAGGGTATGACATAGATGTCCCGTGTGGGCCTGAGTGCTCGGGAGGTACTCATTCTTAGCACTTTGTTTTGTTTTGATTTTCTGACACCTGCTTTTTATTTATTGTTTTAATTATAAATGCCTCCTCGCTATAGGCATAACTTTTATTTCCCTAATAATTAGTGATTTTGAGACGTTTTTCATAAAAATTAGCCATTCATAATCTTCTTTTAAGCTCTGTCCACTCAAGGGCTTTGCTCATTCAGAGAAAGAAGTCAGTTACTTATTTTTCTTACTATGGAGTAATTTCAGCTCCACATCCAGTTTAGACATCGACCCTTCACAGCCTTATGACTCAGATATCTTCTCCTATTCACAGGTTGACTCTGTTGCGCCATCCCCTTTGCTGCACAGGAGCGTTTCCAGTGTGCTGTAAACACACATCGGTTTTTCCTTTGTTGTCTGAGCTTTGGGGGTTGAATTAAAAAACTCTGCTCAGGTCAATGTTGGAAAGTTACGCCTGTTTTCGTCCAGCAATGTTATAGTTTCCTATCTCATGTTTAAACTCAAAGTCAGTTTGCATTAATCTGTTATTGCTGTTGTTTTGAGAAAGGACCAGTCTCTGTGTGAAACTGGCTGTTCTGGAACTTACTGTGTAAGTCAGGCTGGCCTTGAATTCAGCAGCTCTCCCTGCCTCTGTGTCTCAAATGCTAGAATTAAAGGCATGCACAACTGCACCTGGCTTCAGTTTTGTACTTTTTAAAATATGGTTTGTGATGGAGGCCCATTTTCATTCTTTCACATGTATCTGGTTTTCCTTATTCTTTTTATTACAGAGACCATCCTTTTTCTGTTATTTCAATAGATCACAAATGTGAGGGTTTATTTCTTGGAACTCGGGTGTGTTTCACTGGCCACAGTATATGCTTTGGTGTCATTACTGTGCTGTTTTGGTTATTATAGCTTTGTAGTGTAGTTTAAAATCAGAAACAATGAAGCCTCTGGCTTTGTTCTTTTTGCTCAAGATTGCCATAACTATTGACTTTGTTTTGTGATTTCCAGATGACTTTTAGGGTTTTCTTTTCTATTTCTGTGAAAAATGTTAATGAAATTTTGATGGGATTTGCCTTTAATCTGTAGACTGCTTAGGTAGCATAAATTTCTTAATATTAACTGTTTCAGTTGTGAATACAGGTTATCTTACCATTTATTTGTGTCTTCATCTATTATTCTAGCACTGAAATTTTATAGTTTTCAGTGGATAAGTCTTTTTATCTCTCCAGTCAAATTTATCCCTAAATATTTTAAAATTTATTTTATTGTTTTTCTTTTTCAAGACAAGGTTTCTCTTTACAACAGCTCTGGCTGACTTAGAACTTGCTTTTTAGATCAGGCTGGCCTTGAACTCACAGAAATTCTTCTGCCTCTGTCTCCTGAGTGATTGCTGAGATTAAAGGCAAACACCACTATTGCTTGATATCCCCAAGTATTTTTAATAGCTGTTATAAATGAAATTATTTTGAGATAATTTTCTTGACTGTTTTTCTTTTTTAAAATTCTTTGGTAATTTCACACATGTATGTAATGTATTTTGGTCCATTTTAATTTTCTGTTACCTTTTTTTCAGTGCCTTCTATGGTGCTACCTGAGTCTTAGGGGGTTTCTTTGTGTGCATTAGCTTGTTTAGTTTTCAAACTACGGTAAACATGGTTTCTTCCTTATTTAAACTACAGTGAAATAACATTCAATATAGCTCTAACTTTGAGCCCCTAGTGAACACAATCTCTCCTCCACCTTCACACACACACACACACACACACAAACACACACACGGTGGGGGAGAGCGCATGTGTGAGAGAGATTTCCTAACAAAAGTTACATAGAAAACAATGGAGTAACAATTTGAAGGCTGCATGTCTGATGCACAGGTCCTACTGTTTGAGGGCAGCCCACCCCACTGCTTTCCTGTAGTTTTCATGATCAATTTCCTTCCAAGGTCCAGGTGCGATCCAACTTGGAGGTTGAACCTCTCTCCTCCTCTGCTTCCTGTTCTTCCACTTCTCTTCATCTCTTCTTCCCCCATTTCCTCCTTCTTTTCTACTCCTCCTTCTCTTCCTCCTCCCCCTCCTTTTCCTCTCTACCCTTCTTGTTTCCCCCTTCCTCTTTCTCTTCCTCACTCCACTTTTTCCCTTTCCACCTCCTCTTCTCCTCCTCTTCCTGGACAGTGAGGTGAGCAGTCTGCTCTGCTATGTACTTTTTCCACTCTTACCAGTGGTGTTTGGGCTGTACCAGCAAATACATCCCTCATGAGGTCAGTGGGTCACTCAAGTCCATTCTGGAACCTCACCCTGTATGTCTTTTATCTTGGCTAGTAATTTATATACAAAAATATCGTTTCTTATAAACTGGCAATAGTTACTACAGCACTTCCATAAATTCTTACGAGAGCAATCTAGAAACTATCCAGTATGAGGATGTGCAATGATGTGTGTGTGTGTGTGTGTGTGTGTGTGTGTGTATTGTTTGTGCTATAACAAATCAAGCTTGCCTGAGGATCAGAGTGCAGAGCTAGCCACCAGTTAGCCATAGAGGCCTGGCAGTGGTGCCTCATATCTTTAATCCCAGCACTGGGGAGTCATAACATCTTTAATCCCAACACTAGGGAGGTGGACACAGGAAGGGTTATGGCTGGTCGGAGAGAGTAATATAAGGTGGGAGAAGACAGGAGCTCAAGGCATTCAGTCTGAGGATTCATGGAGACAGAATCTTGCCCACTTTGGTATGGGGATTTGGTAGAGGTAAAAAGGTCTCTCTAGTGGCTGGCTCCTTTACTTCTCTGACTTTCAGCATTTACCCCAATATTTGACTCTGGGTTTTTATTATTAAGAGCAATTAGAATTCATACTACAAGGGTGGGATCCGGGAAACCCCAACTGACAGTCAGTGACAAATACAGCTGGAGGTGACAGCTACGGTGTGGATGGTCTTGGGAATAAGTCCCTTACATGCAGGTCTGAATACAATTCCTGGACAGCCAGTTGTATTGGAGAGCTGGAGTGGTCATGGGTTCAGGAGAAACCACAAATTCAGCGCTGGAAGCACACGAGTAAAAAAAAAAATCAATCATGTTCACTTCCCGAAGATTTTATCCCATTGTTTTTCCTATGAGATTAATATTGAGTTTGTTTGTTTGGTCCATTATAGTTTTATTTTTCTTATTTTAGTTTATGCTTTTCTTGTTTGTTTCTGTTTCTTAAGACAGGGTCTTAGTGTGTAGCTCAAGGTGACTTCAAGTCCGTGATTTGCTGACCTCAGCAAATTGCAAGGTGTACCACCACACCCACACGTAGGTAAGAGTAATAGTTTCAGCTATTATGTTTAAGTCTGTGACCCACTTTAGCTTTTTGTGCATTGTGTGAGGTTTATTCTGAGGCTCATGCTTTAAAATTTTTAAATTTAATTTATCTATGTGTGTGTGTGTGTGGCATATGGATTGTGTGTGGCATGTGGAGTGTGTGTTTGTTTGTGGTATGTGGGATATGTGCATATGTAGTGTGTGTGTGTGCTTGCAGAATGTGGCATGTGTATGTGGCATGTATGTGTATGTGTGTGGTGTGTGTGTCTGTGGTATGCATGAATGTGATGTGTACAGATACATATGCTGCAGCACACATGTAAAGGTCAGAGGGCAGCTTTTGGGAATTGGTCCTCTCCTTCCACCATGGGTTTTGGGAACCAAACTCAGCTTTTTATGTTTATACAACAGTTTTGCCCGTTAAACCATCACCTCCACCCATGAGGCTCACTTTTTGCCAATGTAAATCTCATCACTCCAACGCCTCTTTTCTAAAATAAGTTCCTTTCATGACTTTGCCCATCCTCCCAGACTTGCACATGCAGATCTGGTTCTAGATTCGGTTAGTGTGAAACGCAGTTCTGTGTCCTTGACTGGTGTGTCTGTTACCACCATCACGCCACGGAATCTTTAATACTGTCGCCATGAAGCTTTGATAGCTGGTGGCATGGCTCCCACTCTTTTTTTTTTTCATTCTTTGGAAATGTCACATCATGTACCCCAACCCTGTTCATTTCCCAGTCCCTCCACATCCACCCCTCACTCTTATAGTGTACCCCAAAAAAGCTAGCTAAAAAAGAATAAAATAAGATAAAAATAAATAATACTAAAACAAAACACTTCAATCCTCCACCTTTCCTGCCTCTCCGTCTCCTCTTCATCCATCTTAGTGGCATTGGGAGCTGTTGTGTGTTACACAGTTCACCCCTTTGTCCAAACAGCTTTACTTGCAAATGTTCATTGTGTAATGAGTTGTTGGTCGAGTTCAAGGTCTCTGACTTTGGTACACAATCAAAACTGGACCCCCCCCCACTGACTTTCCTCTCTGATATCCTGCTGTTGCCCTGAGTTACAGAGATCCTGCACCTATAGTTCCGCAGAACCAATCCATTCAAATACTCTAGCAGGTCATAGATGAGGTAGATTGGGGTGTGTCAACTCCAGGCCTTGGATATGTGTCTGGGTGGCAGCTGAATTAGTTGACCAGGGCCACTGGGATGCCTTATTCTTTTTAAAAATTATCTTACCTATCTTGGGCCCTTTGCCTTTCCATTAATCAGAGTAAACTTGTCTATGTTTTGCTGAGAATAGCCCTAGAAGATTTTTATTTAGCTGATTTAGGATAGATCTGTGACAGCAGTATTAAGAAAATGTCTCTGGGTGATTCTGAGGGGAAGCCAGTGAACTTTGGTTTAAAGCAAGACACGTGTGCAGGAAAATGGCTGTTAGATACTAAACACCTCAAGGATTTAAGGCTGAAAAGGTGGCTGGGGGGGGGGGAACGACAGGAGAAATGCTCCATGGTTAAGAGCACTGGCTGTCCCTCCAGAGGTCCTGAGTTCAATTCCTAGCATCCACATGGCAGCTCACAACCATCTATAACTGTAGTCCCATGGGATCCAATGTCCTCATCTGATATGCAGATGTATATGCAGACAAAACACCCCAATACATAAAATACATAAATAAAGAGATCTTTAAAAAAAAAGGAAAAAATTTGATAGGGGGACTAGAGAGATGCTCGGTGGTTAGAGCACTGGCTGCCCTTCCAGAGGTCCTGAGTTCAATACCCAGCACCATGTCATAGTTAACCTCCAGTTCCAGAGGAGTCCATTGCTCTTCCTGCCTTTGGGAACACTGCTCTCATGGATACATACCTCCCCACAGACACACGTGATTAAAATTGAAAGAGTAGGTGGTATCTAAAATAATGGACCACACAATGAAATTAATTAACTAATTTGTGAATGTTTATGTGCTTTGCTTTATGTGCAGAGGTCAGAGCCACAGCGTGTAAAAATTCTTTCTTTCTGTCTATTACGTGGGGCCTGGGGATCAAATGCGGGTCTCCAGGCTTGGCTGCCAGCATCTATACCTGCTGAGTCATCTCGGCCACGCTGTGCCATTGTTTCATGCATACAAATAGAAACACAGGGACAGCGTAGTAAACAGGAAGGGCAAGGTGTCCCCTGTCCAGTAGTCTGAGTGAGTACTCTCTCCAGCTCAGAGGCAGGAAGGCCAACGCAGTTAAATGCTTGCTATGAAGGCTGGCTACAGGTACAATACTCTTTTTATATGGATTTTTCAAGTAAAACTGTTAAAATAACAATGTATCATGCCTAAGGTCTAAGCATGTATGTCTCTCTCCCTTCCCAAGCTGTCAACCTCATCATTTCTAGGAATTTCCGAAGGATCCCCATTTACAGTAAAAGACACATCTTCACCTCCTAGTCCTACCTTCGTGGCTCATAATTTAACAGTATCATATTGTAATTCTATCTAAGGCCAAGCTATTCTGGAACCTCATTTATCAAAAACTAAAACAAAAAGGAGCTAAAGAGAAGGAGTTTCTTAGAAAAATCTTTGAAAATGTGAAGACTCCAAAAAAATTCCAATTCTAGTTAAGGTACCAAGAGCAACCTCTCTTGAGAAGCCACACCCACACACGAGCTTGGGCTGTGTTGTTTCTTTGAGCATCTCTTTCCTAACTCCCTTGCTTAGATCCATGTTAAAATCTCTTCCTGATGAGTTCCAAATCTGCTTTGCACTGTCAGATGCCCAAATTCTTTTCTGTGGTATAGTCAAGAACCGGGTCTTTGTCCGAGGAGGGGCCTGTGAAAAGCAAACCTCAGGCAGCTACCGGAGGCAGCTTGGAGTTGGGAGGCAGCTCGGAGTTGTGTCTGTGGCTCATGCTGACGTCCTGTGACAGTGAATGTCTAGTTTTAGGCAAGTCGTTGATGAGGTCGGCCCTGCTGGTGGAAGATGGGAATCTTCTGAAGGCCCAGGACTTTATTTTTGCTAATTCATTCTCTTGAGACAAATATGTTTGTTCATTCTGCAAATGAGCAAAGAGATGAAGTGGGTTGGGAGCTTGCTCCAGCCTGCAAGCAGTTCTGCAGCCTGCAAGCAGTGAAAAAAATGGAGATGTCTGCCACAGGAGCTCCTTCTGCTCCTTCAGCCAATAGCCTTTAAGATACCAGCCCACTTGGGCGTGGTCTCTTTTGCTTTAAAAAAGCAGTGGTAGCTCTGTTCTCACTCTCTTGCTTCCTGCTCCACTTCTGACTGCTTGATTCTGTTTCTGGTCCTGCCGAGGGCTGTTGTCTAGGACAGTGATCAGTAAGTTTTCCCCCTTAAATAAATAACCCTTTTATTAATCATAATTCCAAACTGGTGTGGGATTGTTTTGTGACTTATGCCTTCAGATGTCCATCACACGGGCCAAAGCCCTGTTTTCCTTCCATATCCACCATGCCATGTCTCATGGTGTGGACTCAGAGAACTAGGTTGAGGACTTCCTGATATATCATATAGACGGTGTTAGCTACTTTTCCCATTACTATGATGAAATGTTCAACAGAAGCAGCTTGAGAAGACAGATTCGTTTTGGCTTGTGCTGGGGAAGGCATGGTGGCTGCAGAAACTCTGTTCATGGTAGCAGGGACATGAAGCAACTAGTCACATGGTGGTTGATGGGAAGCAGAGAGGGCTTGGGCTGAAAGCAGGCTCAGCTATCGCCTTTAAAGATCCCCAGCAGCTCTCCTCTGTCAGCCTTACTTCCCACCCCAGGAGTTCCACTATCACCGTAAGTGGCCCCACCAGCTGGAAATGAAGTGTTTAAATACATTAACCCACGGGGTACATTTCACACTTCACACGACAACACACATACACATGAACATAAGTGCACACACACACACACTTGATTTTCTTGGTCTTATTTGATCTTTTTAAAAATCTGAATTATGGGTCAGTAAAATGGCTTAGCATGTAATGGCTCCCTGTAAACCAGACGACCTGGGTTCGATCCCAGGATCTACACAGTGGGCAAGAGACCTAAGTCCCACAATTTACCTTCCATCCTCCATGAGTGCATGGTAGCACGTGTGCCTGCAAACACATACGCAAACTCACACACAAAAAGAAATGGAATAAAACGTGTAAAAACTGAGTTACAATGAGACAATAATTAAATCCATCTCTGTTGTCATCATCTTCTTTTACCCTTGTGGGGTCAACTGTAATTATTATGTCAGTTTTTTTCTTTCTTCTGGGTACTTTCTGAGAGTCCTTCCATTCGAAAGACCCTTGCCCACTAATTAATTATTGCTATTCAGGAGTGACTGCTAGAATTTAACTTAGGGGTTCTTGGGGAGCTGGTGTATTTGAGCAACTTTACAGCCACAGCACTTTAATTCTATCCCTGCTTTCTGTCGCGACTATGCTTCCAAGCCCTCCCTTTCTCCACTCACTGAAGATGCAGAGAACAGAATGAAGGAGTTAAGAAAGGAAACAGCTTTGGTCATTATCTTACCTTCCTCTTCATGCTACAGTGAGTAAATTAACTCAGAGAGTAGCTAATGTAGCCAAAACCTGAGCGGTAGCTGTTGGAGACATTAGCAGAATCAGAAGAGGGATTAATACATACAAAACTCAGAGCTGAAGTAGATGTCTGTCCTTCCTGGAAGCCTGCAGTTCACTTCCCTGACTTTTGATTACAGAGCCCTTTTTTACTGCCCCTCCCCCACTTTTGGACTGAAAGGATCCAATTCCATCTCCAGCCCCACAGAGGAGTACATGGCACAAGTTAGAGGGATGCATCCATTCCTTGGTTCAGAGGTCCCCCACCCATGGCCATGAGAGTCCATCCTAGGATTCCATTTGTAAGGACAAAACGAGTCTGATTCTTGCAAATCCTGGTTAGCTTAAACTATCAACTTGACACTGTCTAGAGTCATCTGAGAGGACCTGTCTAAGCCAGCTTGGCTTGTGGGCATGTCTGTACGCTAGTCTCTGGACAAGTGGCCCTGGACTGTGCAAGAAACAGAGTTGAGGGTAAGCCGGTCTGTGATCCAGCTAGCAGCCGGCATCCATGGTTGCTGATGCACTTCTTGGGCTGCGAAGTGAAGTCCTTGGTCCTTTACAGAGGTAATGCTGTGTAGAATAGCAAGCCAGCCCTCCTGTAAGTTCCTGCTAGAATTCCTGTCTCGACAGACGGTAGGGTGAAATAAACACTTTTGTCCCCAGAGTTGCTATTGGTCAGAATGTCTTATCGTGGTGGCGGAGATCAACCTAGGACAGAATGTGAGGCTGAAAGAGGGCAGATGGAGATTACATGAGAATGACACCTTCACAGAAAAATTCACTATTCAAGATAGCAATTGACTAATCTTCAACACATAGAAGCTGTGGATAGAGCTGTGTCTGTTATGTAGCTTCTGGGGACTGAACTCAGGACGCCCGGCTTAGGGAGCAAGCACATGTACTCTCTGCGCTGTCTCGCTAGGTCTGCTATTAGTTATTGTTCTGATTTCTGTGGCAAACGCTTGGCAAAAGCAGCTTGAGGAAGGAAGGGTTTACTGTGGTTCCCAGATTGAAGGCAGATTCCATCACGGTAAGGAAGGCCTGGAGCTTGAGGCTGCTGGTCCGACTGTACCTAACACATGATGGGGAAGGCCTGGAGCTCGAGGCCTGGAGCTAACATTGGGAAGCAGAGAGAGATGAATGTTGCTGCTTGGTTACTTTCACCATTTTGTTCAGTTTCGGACTCCAGCCCATGGAATAATATTACCCACTTTCAGGATGGACCAGCCCTCCTCAGACTCTCTAGGAGTGTACTCACAGACACACCAGAGGTGTGTCTCCTACATGGTTCAAATCTAGTCATGCTGAAGATGGAAATGAACCATTATGATCACACTTACCTCCCCTCACTGTCACTGGTGTGGATTATTTAAGAAAATGATCGTCAAAAAGGACATGGTCCTTGGGTATGAGAACCTGCCACCCAAGGCAGACTATGTCAAAGGGCCACAGACAGAGTTAGCAAACTGAATCATCCAAGTTGATTTTACAAAGGACAGAACCAAGTCCTGGGTCCCAGAGCTCCAAGGCAGGAGGGAGGGGTCTGTAGGCTGAGTAAGACAGGTGGTGGTCAAAACTAGCTGGAATGTGCTTAGCCTTTCCAAAACACTGATCGTTTTCAAGGTCCATTAGCAAACAGTCCAGTCATCAGTGGCCAGCACAATATCCTTGGCTGGCTGCTTAGCAACATTGACCTATGGTGTGTGACACATACCAGGATGATGTGCCAGGCAAGATGAAGGTTATAGCCAAGATGGCAACAGTCATATCAAGTTAGACTGTTCCATACACATAGCTTGTAGCCTCTATGTGTGTGTGTGTGTGTATATGTATTTATATATACATATAAATATATTAAATATATATATAATTTCACTTAGCAGCTGAAAGAGTTACCATTATTGCCAACCTGACAGAATCTAGAGTCCCCTAGGAGACACACCTCTGGGCATTTCTGTGAGGGAATTTCTAGACTGGGTAATTAAGGTGGAAGAACACTGCCTAACTATGGGTTGGGGCTCCAAAGCAAGACAATGAGAAAGTGAACTAAGCCCCAGTATTTCTCACTCTCTTTCTGACTGTAGGTGCCTTGTAACCAGTTACCTCAAGCTCCTCCCACCATGCCTTCCCCACCATCATGGACTGTAACTTCAAACTGCAAACCAAAAGAAACCCTTCCTTCTTCTTCGAGTTGCTGTTGTCAAGGATTTTGTCACAGCAATCAGAAAGGGCAAAGGAGGAAACCAGATGAGTGACAGCATCCCTCTTTCTCTGCCTCCTGACGGTGGACCAATGTGACCACATCCCCTGCTGTCTCATGTACTGGAAAAAGAAGAGAAATCTGCTTGGGCAATCATTTCCTTCTTACACACTTGCTTGTTGCTACCCTATTAAACACTGCCTTGTATGTGCGAGCTGAAGCTCAAAGGAGAAAAGTGCCACCTGTGTTACAGATGCTACCAGGGTGGTTGGCTGGTTAGAATGTCTTTGTTGTGGAGAGTTGAAGGGCTGATTTGAAATGTTCCAGAACAAACTGTCTTGCCAACTCTAGGGTCCTTAATAGTCACTCATCGTCTGCCTCTGTATCAGATCGAAGGCCTTCATGATTATCGCATGAAACCCTTTTGGGACCGGTGACCTTAACGATCACTAGCTTCCATCAATCCAAAAGCTAAGAATGCCGTCTGATGGCCTCTGAGGCCTAGAGAGAGTTTCCTCACTTATCTGCTAGATACTTGCCTGATGGTTCTACCACCATTATTACAAAGTGCCTTAATTCTGGGGGCTGGAAAGATGGTTCAGTGGTTAAGAGTACTGACTGTTCTTCCAGAGGACCCAGGTTCAATTCCCAGCACCCATATGGCAGCTAACAACTATAATAACTCCAAGATCTGACGCCCTCACACAGAGAAACATGCAGGCAAAACACCAATGTACATAAAATAAAAACAAATAAGTTATTTTTTTTAAAAATGCCTTGATTAATGACTCTCTTGTTCTACAACTGTAAAAATCTTCGTGGAGCTTACCACATTAAAGTGGGGTGTGTTTGTTAATCTATTTCCTTAGGCTATGGTCACTCGTATTCAGCTCTGGAATGAGGTATCTCTTTATTCCCCCGAGATAGGGTTATTTCTGTATTGACATATGTAACCTACCACCCTCTCTTACCTGCTGACCCTTCTTTCTTTTCTAAGTACTTATCGTTGTCTAGTAACTAGTACTGTTTTGTTGGTTGTTTGAGGATTCATGAGGGGAGGGATTTAGTATATGAGCTGCTTCCTGTGTATCTGGAGCACAGAGAACAGAACTTTACAAATCATAGCCCTGACTTTAGTAGTGGCATAAGCCTTTAATCCCAGTATTCAACACACAGAGAAAGGCAGAGGTCTGTGAATTGGAAGCTGGTCTGGTCTAACAGACCAGGCTGGATAAGGTTACATACTAAGACTTTGTCTCAAAAACAAACAAACCCACCCAAACCAACCAATCAACCAAACAACAACAAAAATCAAACCATAGCCTCTTAAAACAGCTGTTTGCTGAATATAGAATTAGTGTTCATAAAAGATAGCACACTTCTCCAAGTGTGACATGTGGGATGTGCATCCCGAAGCAAGACTTGCAGATAAGGCTATGGTCAGACAATCTTGAAGTCTCTTCTTGAAAACAGATTAAGAAGGACCCCCTGGTAACACTCACGATGGAACATGCCTCTATTCCCAACACTTGGGAGGTGGAGGCAGGGGGATGGCGTTCTAAAGGCCAGCCTAGTCACATAGTGAGACCCTGTCACAAACAAAACAAAATAAGAAAACCATTAAAAACAGTAATAACAAACAAAACAAGATAGTTGGGATATTGATTGATGTTCAAATGTTGAAAAATCCAAAATGAAATCAAAGATTAAGATATTATTGTACATTAGGGGTACCTCAAAAGAGCAGGGGGATGTATGAACTTTAGTTTCTCTGAATATGTAGCACCTGTGCTAGCCAGTCTAACGTGCTGCCTGATCCCTCCACAGGCTTAGTACAAAGAGTTAGGTCATGAGGATTTGACCGAACAATAGAAGAGACAGTCATGAGCCTGGTTGGCTGTGTTGATTGGCAGGAAACATCCATCTATTTGTCCCAAAACAACACTATGCTTGGTCCTGACATTGGCTCCGGGGAATGAGATTGCTGAGTAGGGAATGAAGAATATAAGAGTCAAAGGTGATTCTGAATCGTCTCCACGAACACAGTCTGGGTTTGAAGGGCTTATTCTGCAGATCTCTGGGAAATTAGGTGGCTTCACCACTGACCCTTCTAAGGATGGTGCATGCCAGGACCAAGCATCTTAGGCTGCGGGGATGTTTGTAGAGATGATTTTTGAAGCTGAATCCAAACCACGTGTGGTGGTTCATGCTTGTAATCCTAATACTTTAGGAGCCTGATGCAGGAGGATTGCAAAGAGTTCTTTGTTAGCCTGGGGCATACAGCAAGACCTTGTGTCAACTGTTCCTTTAAATAACAACAACAACAACAGCCTGCAGCCTACCTCAGGTTCCGGCTATGCCGGTTTCTACCTCTGCATCCCTAAGCATTACCTGTAATCATATTTTATTATTTATAGGATTTTTTTTGAAATAGAAATAATTTGGGACCCCACAATAACAGGAAGTAAGAGCAGAAAAGCCTCTGAATATGTGACACAGGACAAGGTGGAGTTAATCTTGAAATGGAGCATTTTCTCCAGTCACCCACTAGATGCCCTGCCAATCCTGGCCACTCTGTGACAATCTGTAGGCTTCTCCAGGTGTCGGAAGATCTGAAAGAGAAAGCAGGCAGGGACCCCTGGAGATGGAAGGAGAAAAGATGAGGACAACAGACAGCAGAGGTGTTGCTGAGGATAATGACCTTCCTGAGCCAGTGAGTGCAGGGACAAACTGAGCGTGTCACTGGTTGCCAAGATCTCCCTGGACTGAAGACTTCATTCTTCTTCACAGCAGTACCCAGCTTGCTAATGCTAACTCAGTGATGGTCACTAGCTCTGTTTAAATATGGGAAGACATTCATGAAAGAGTCTGTCAGACCAGGTGTTCTGCAGGACACAGAAGAATGTGACTGACAAACTTCCAATATATGTGGAACTGTCTTTGAAATTTCCTGCTTCATGAAAAAGTCTGCCAGATACTATGGACATGTAGATGAAGATTGGATGCCCCAGTGTTACAGAAGAACATTGGGTGACTGCCCAGGCAGTGAGATGTCTCTGTCAATTCTAGAGTTTTGGAAGTTGATTAGAATGCACTTTCTGTTTACTTAGGTAGTATTATATCCTTCTGGAGTCTTTGATGGAGTTGAAGAATAGATAGTTATAATCAGTTTTCCTTGTTATAATAAAAGATAAAGTAGATATAAAAAATATGGGAAGACATGAGAAACATCTCTCTCCTCCAAGACTAAAGCTAACAGAAGCCCAGAGGGCTGGATAAACGGCTCAGTGGTTAAGAGCACTGACTGTTCTTCAGGAGGCCCTGGGTTTGGTTCCCAGTACCCATGCGGTAGCTCACAGCTACCTGTAACTCCAGTTTCAGGGAATGCAGTGCCCTCTTCTGACCTTATAGGCATCAGATATGCATGTGGTACATAGACACACATGTAGGCAATACATTCATACACATTAATTATGTTTAATAAACTGCACCAAGGATGAGCAACAACTGAGCAGGTTTAATATTGAACAAGCACTTACTGTTATTTTACATAATATTTCCTTCACTTCTCATCCCAGACATCATGATTCTTTTTATTTTGTGTCTGTGTGGGTGCATGCGCGTGCATGCATGCATGTGTGTGTGTGTGTGTGTGTGTGTGTGTGTGTGTGTGTGTGTATACATACATATGGAGACCAGAGAACAACCTTGAGTATTGTTTCTCAGGTGCTGTTTACTTTTACTTTTTTACTTTTTACAGGATCTCTCATTGGCTGGAGCTCACTAAGTAGGCTTAACTGGCTGACCAGTGAGTTTTAGGAATCTGTCTGTCTCTGGGTCCCCAGCATTGGGATTACAAACAGGAGCCCCTAATGACCAGTTTATTTCATGTGTACTCTGGGGATGGAACTCAGGTCCTGGGATTTTCAAGGCAATCACTTTATCAACATACATCCCCTTTCCCCAGCTCCCTTCCCTTTTCTCCTTTCTTTCTCTTCCCACTCCTCCCCCACCCTTTTTATTAGTTGGTATCTCATTACATAGCCCAGGCTGGCCTCCTACTGGCAATTCTCCTGCTGTACCTTCCTGATGCTGGGATTGCAGGTCTATACTACTATCATACTGGACAAAATGATAAATCTTTTCTTTTTTTTCTTCTCAGGCTTTCTCTGTGTAGCTTTGGAGCCTGTCCTGGAACTTGCTCTGTAGACTGGGCTGGCCTTGAACTCACAGAGGTCCGTCTGCCCCTGCCTCTCAAGTGCTGGGATTGGAGATGTGCACCACCATCACCCGGCCAAAATGATAATTCTAATGCCTACTTTGTAATGGAGGAAGCTGAGGCCTGAGATGTGGGTGAATCAAAGTCATCAAACCAGAAAAAAGGGAAGTAGCCTCCCCAGCCCACTCAGGGATGGAGAGATTTCATTATACCTGCCCTCCATGGTATGTTTGGGTTTAAATGACGACCACTCAGAGACACAAAATCCTATCTTAAAACATTGTTCTGAGTATTCTAATTAACAGAGTATTTTTAGCAGGCTTTCTTTCTACATCTGGCTTTCTGATTTCATTTCTAGTGACTGATTTATTTTCCCTTATTACAGATCTGTTGTCTTTGGATTTATCAGTATCTCTGGATGGGAGGAGCTAGCTCACTGAGATAACTGGTGTTGATATAGCTCAAAGGTCTACACAGACAAAGTATTCTTAAGGAAAAAAATGGTAACTCTGGTAGTACATTGGATATCTGTTCAGTTTTTATTAGGTTCTTTATTTTCTGAACACGTGAAAATAGAAAATAGTGTTTATCTCTTTGATCTCCAGCCTGGAAAACATATTTGGCCAATAGACAATAATATATGGCCAAAGACACATCTATCAGTTGAGCTAAAACATGAAGAAACTGTAGCGTGGATTGCAAAATGTAAGTTCCCTATGGCTTTGTGAGTAGAAACGATGCAAAGCCCAAAGACAATGCTCCCTGGGGCTGAGTTTCCATTCTTCTATGCTCAGTTCGCAGATGCTGAGCCTCCATCTTAGCATCCCATGCAAACAGTTTCTTCTTTTTCCTGAAGCTGGACTCCTAGTGTAACACACAGAGCTCTGGATAATTAAATGGAATCATGAATTTCATTTGTATCTTTGCTGCTTACCAGCTGAATGAAGCTGGTGACCTCTGCAAGCCTCCAGTAACTCAGTATTCAAATGAGTAAGAATGGAGAAGACATAACAATAAAACTGTGGCCCCCACCATCCTAGAAACCTTGGGAGAATCAAAGAAAACCATACCAATGCTAGTACTCCACAAGTCTATGCGGTCATTGTGTAGATATAACGTTAAGCAGCAAGGTTAGCTTGACACATGGCGTGACGACAGTTTTCACTGTCCTCAAACAAGAGGTTTATATCTTTGAAAACTTAGATTTTAATTCACTTGTTCTTTGATCATCTTAGGCTTGTGATGGGTGTTATTTGTGGGGGTGGGGGTTGGGGGGATGTGATGGGACAGGATCTTGCTTTGTAGCCCCATCTGGCCTAGAACTCATGATCTTTTGCCTTAGCCCTCTGGGTGTTGGTCTTATAGTCTGGTGCCATGGGTGTGGTTCCCCTAACAACAGGGGCATATCCCTTTTCACAACAGGCCAAAATCTTCATCAGGTCTTTTTGTACCTGGCCTTTAGTTTTTATCACGAAAACATTCATTTTCATGGAGATAGCCCCTCTACTTGTTTTTTGTTTGCTTGTTGGTTTGTTCATGATTTTGAGTGCAGGTGCCCTTCAAGGCCAGAGAGGTCACATTCCCTGGAGCTGGAGTGACAGTCAGTTGTGAACCACTGACCTGGGCGCTGAGCAGTAAACTCAGGTCCTCTGGAAGAGCTGTAAGTACTCTAAACCACTGAGCCACCTCTCCAGTCTCCCTCACCCCAGAGGACAATTTCTAGAAGTTCAAGGAGCCTAGCCTTCTTATGGAAAACATTCACTTGAGAATACTAAGCCAGTGGCCTACTTCTGGCCTGTCCATTCCCATCTAAGAGTTTCTTTCCCTTTCTTTAGACAAGCTCTAGACATATCCTAGGCTGCTTCCAAACTTCCGGGATCAACGATGACTTTGCATCAGCCTTCGCAACAGATAGGACTACACGTATGCCACCATGCCTTCCTTTTCATTTTTAATAAATGCTTGTAGCCACCATCTGATCTCAATATTCCGTTTAAGCATTCATCTCACTTGAGATGGTTATTTCTTCAGTTTGGTTATCTTCCAGAGTTGATGCTTTGGTGAGTCTGTCTAGCCTTGTTAGTCTCATGCATATTCCTGTGTTTGTGTGTATGCATGTGTACATGTATGTGTGTGCATGTGTCTATGTGTATGTATATGCATGTGCCTGTGCTGGAGTCTGCTTGGGAGTAGAATAGTAGAGGCTTCCACCCTCCCTTGCTCCTTGGCAGGGGGCATGGATCTAAAAACTGTGGTCTACCATTTTACTGTTGGTTGTAGCTTTCTAGGGATGATGTTGCTAAACATCAACAGAAAAATCTATGCCTCTGGAAGGAAGTCGTTTGTAATCGGAAGGCTGCTCGTTCATTCCCGATTGCTCAGACCCAAAATAATTACACAGAAGCTGTATTATTTAAAACACTGCTTGGCCAATAGCTAAAATGTATTGCTAGTTAGCTCTTATATCTTAAATTAACCCATTTCCATTATTTTATATTTTACCACGAGTCTTGTGGTTTATGGACAAGGTTCTGATTCATCTGTCTCCTGCAGTACACTCTCTCTGACCCTACTTACCCTCTCTCTACATCTTTGTTCGGAGTTGTGGCTTTACTCTGTTAAGCCATTGGCTGAAAGCAGCTTCTTTATTAACCAATGGTAATAAAACATATTCACAGCATACATCACCTCTCACATCAGTCATTGCCTGTGTTTGACAGGCTATCCATTCAATTTGAAACCTGAGTCTCCATTCATAAAATCTAACTAAAGCCATTGACTACCTCTCTCTGACTGGGTACTCTGCCAGCAGATCCTTGACTGGCAGCTTCCAGGTGCTTCACATGGACCCACAAAGCTCTTTTTTTTTTTTGGCTTTCTACACATCAGCCCAGAGTCCTGTATTCCTAAAAGTCTCTTTATTAGCTAACATCTCAAGGTTTCTGGAAAAGATATTAATGGAATCTCAGAATATTGCTCAGGCTGGTCACCACCTTCAGGCTTACATAATCCCAAGGCTTCAGCCTTCCATGCAGTGGGACTACAGGTGTGTAGCATCATACCAGATTTATGGTGCTGGCATTTCTTTATTTTCACATTTTATTCCCATATTAGGTGGGTAAAGGCGATATCAGCAATGAACTGCACAAGTCTGCGGTTCTTCAGAAAACAACAGTGTTTCCATTGTCTTATTGCAAGCCTGGATTGTCACAGTCCACTATTTCAGAGCCTGGGCTTTCCTGGGCCAATGGCAAGAGCAGGTGTGAAACAGCCCATGGAAAACTCAAGGCTCCCTTCAGGGTGCTAGAAAATCCCCATGATGATGGAAAACTGGTTATGGGGGCCACTGAAACTTCCTAAATAGAGGCTGGATGGCATAGTCCTAAAGTTGGTACACAGAGAAGAGGTTGGAGGTACACAGAGGATGAAGGTACAAGGAGGATGGAGGTATACGGAGGATGGAGGTACACAGATGATGGAGGTACACAGACTATGGAGGTACACAGAGGTTGGAGGTACAGAGAGGATGGAGGTACACAGAGGTTGGAGGTACACAGAGGTTGGAGGTACA
>JAQHUG010000008.1:6715260-6749469 GCA_028555095.1 Dicrostonyx torquatus
GCTCTATCTCTGTCCATCATGCGAAATTTCTACGCTGAATTTCTTTTTTAAAGTGCGCATATGAAGGCCAGCCTTGGAGACCTGGCACCAGGTTAATGGTGACACAGCAGAAGGCTATGATGCTGAGATCTGTGACCTCAGGTTTCTTTGAGCTTTCGGTCACCTGGTTGAAGTCCTTGGCTATGCATGGAAAACCCAGGTTCTGTTCTTATCTAAATCTTGCCCTACGATAAAAGCTTGGCTCACATTCCACAGCCGTTGTTAAATACATTAAATATTTATCTAATTCTGTTAGTACCAGGTACTTGGCTGTGTGGTGACATGAAGTCAACGTCCGGACTGTCAAAGGGTTTGTGCAGCAGCAGAGGAGAGGCCCACACAAGTAAACAAGTGGTGCATACTACAGAGTTTGCAGCTGGCACCTCAGGAAGCAGAAAGGGACGTGCAGGACATATTTGACTCCTGTACAGTTCACTGTACACACACAAGACCCTGGGTGAAAGTCACCTCATACTGTGACTTTCCTGGGTTTGCAGACTTGATTTCAAAGTCAAGTTTTTTTTCACGGTTTCAGATTTTGTCCTACTTCTCAGGGGATTTTAGATGTGCAGTAAGGGTCTGTTGTTTATAGCAGTAAATACACTGTTGTTAATTATTAATTAGTTCTATGCAAAGAACAGTATTTTTGATTTTTGGCCTCAGGGATTAAACTCAGGGCCCTGAAAACACTAGGACGTACTCTCTGCCGAGGAGGTGATCCCAGCCCAAGATGCTTGTTTGTTTGTTTATTTCGAGCTAGGGTTTCTCTCTGTAGTTCTGGCTGTCCTGGAACTTGCTTCATAGTCCAGGTTGCCCTTGAACTCACAGAGATCTGCCTGCCTCTGCTTCCTGAGTGCTGGGATTAAAGGTGTGTGACACCATGCCTGGCTTGGAACCTTGCTTTTAAAGGGAACAAGAGGTTGGCCTTTTGGAAGAAGGAACCTTATTCTAACACCGACATTATTTGTATAGTCGCCAGACTGTGACCTGGGTTTGCTACAGCTCCCCTCAGCTCAGGAAGGGCGTGAACAGCCATCAGGGCGTGGAACATCAGTCAAGAGAGAGCCTCCCCCCTCCGGATCCCTCCCCTCCATCCCTCCTCTTTTCCTTCCTTCTTGCTTCTTCTTTGGCTTCAGACAGTTTTGCAAAGTCAAATCTCTTCCCTGTTCGTATTCTTGTCATTGTTGGATGTCATAAACAATGGGCTTACAAGAGATTAATCTATTAGACCACAGACCGCAAGAGCCAAGTTTCTGTTGGCTTCCGAGGTTTTCCAGAGTCATGGGAAGAGGAGACTCAAGCACGAGTGAAGGGATGCGAACCCTAAAAGTTCATTTTGGGTCAGACAGGATGTGTTTTCTGAGTGCCATCTCCTTAGCACTTGTTAGCAATGACCCATCTAAGCCAGGTGTGGTGGCTCACATCTGTAACTTTAGCAGCTTCTGGGACGTTCAAGTCCATCTGGTTTATAGAGTGAGTCCAAGGGAAGACATTGACGGGTTAAAGTCTAAAAAGATGGTCATATTGCAATGATACAGGAGGCAAGGATGCAGGGTGCAGCGGGGCTTTGAGGATGGGTGAAGGTCTAGAGTAGTGGTTCTCAGCCTTCCTAATGCTGCAACCCTTTAGTACAGTTCCTCATGTTGTGGTGACCCCCAATCATAAAATTATTTCCTTGCTTCTTCGTAACGGTAATTTTGCTACTGTTATGAATCATAATGTAATTATCTGATATGCAGGATATCTGATATGCGACCCCTGTGAAGGGGTTGTTGTACTCCTGAAGAGATTGTGACCCGAAGGTTGGGTCCCACTGGTTTAGAGCGCTTATTAAGGGGGTGTATTACTTACTTTTCTCATCTCTGTGACTAAATCCTAGATACTTGAAAAGAAACAACTTGTAAGAGGAAAGACATGTTTTGGCCCAGTGTAAACGTATAGTCTGTCGTGATGGGAAAAGCACAGTGATGGGTGAGGCCCGTGGAAGCATTGGGTGCCGAGTGTCAT
The DNA here is from genome assembly GCA_028555095.1 of Dicrostonyx torquatus. Lineage (NCBI taxonomy): Eukaryota > Metazoa > Chordata > Mammalia > Rodentia > Cricetidae > Dicrostonyx > Dicrostonyx torquatus. Next base: position 6,717,307 of record JAQHUG010000008.1, read on the forward strand.
GGAGGAGGAGGCCGGTGGAAGCAGAACTCATGGTGGTTGCTTCTTCACATTCACGGGGTTTGGGAAAGCAGAGAGAGAACAAGAAGTGATGCCAGCCTGTCAACTTCAGGGCCTGCCATTCAGCATCCCATTTTCTCTAGTAAAACCTTACCTTCCCAGGATTTCAAGCCAGTGCCCCCTGCTGGGGACCAAGCGTTCAATCCTAAGAGCCTGTGGGAACATGACACTTTCAAATCATAACAGGGGGATTGGAGAAAGACGTCAATTTAGTGGACTTCTGCATAAAGTTAACTCACTGGAGATTAAATTTTTAGTTGTTTACTCTGTGTGTGTGTGTGTGTGTGTGTGTACACACGCACACACACACTGGCATATACATGTCTGTGTGTGGGGATCAGAGCAAAGCCTCCAGTGCCATCCTCAGGGTTACGATCTACCTCCATTGAGACAGGGCCTTTTGCTGGCCTAGAGGTCACCGATTCGGCTAGGCTGGCTGACTAGAGAGTCTAGGGATGCTCTCATCTCTGCACCATCAAGGCTGTACTAAATAAATGTGCCTCCACACCAAGAATGTTTACATGGCTGCTGGGAATCAAATTCAGGTCCTAATGATTGTTAGGGACGTGCTTTACTGACTGAGCCGATCCCTCTGGCCGTCCAACTTTCAGAGCGTGAATCTCACGCTTGCATCTCTGTCAACAGCTCCTTCCAGGAGCAGTGTGGAGCAGATGAAGTTTTCAGAGAAGGCTGTTGCAAAGTTAAGCAGGGGTGCTGAAGGATGCTGGCAAGTAGGCAAAAGTGCTAACAGAGAAAAGGGAGCTGTAAAGGGGAGGGACTCCAAGGATCAAGTACAGAGCAAGCTCCAGTTGGGGGCTGGGATTCTTGAGTGGAAGGTTTCTGGGTTGCCAGAAGGCAGGGTGTGGGCATGGAGGTCAGGGTAAAAGCCAGGTCACCTGTGCAAGCCCCAGGTGCCAGGGAGCTGATGGACTGCCCTCAGGGTTGAAACTGCTCATGTGTATTTGGGGCTTTGAGATGGAGAAGATATCGAGGTAGGTAAGATCTCAGGACTTCCGGAAAGTTTTTGGCAGTGGGAAGAAAGACCCAAGGACGATGTGTCCTGCTGTGCCAGCCTTCCTGCATGCATTATTATCCCACTGAATGCTAGCATGGGGAGAAGTCTGGAAGGAGGAGGGGTTTTGCAGCTTGGTGGAAGAAAAATGATCCCAGGCAGCAGTAGGGTTTTGGGAAAGCACTGACCCTTTTTTCTTGACACTGACTTTACAATTTTAGTGGTTAAACAGTAGCCAAGAAAGGTTAGCAGCGGGAGGCTAGAGGCCAGAGGCTGGTGGGGAGATGAGTCACCAAGGAGGAAGTCAGGAGCAGCACACTGGTGAAGACTGAGAAGGGGAACCTGCCTGCTGAGTCTGAGGTCAGGCTAAGGGTTGAGGGAGGTGCAGGTGTCTCCCTGAAGCCTCAGAATTCAATGAGCCCAGTGACCTACCTCTGAGGTTGCAGTCTTTCCTAGAGCAGCACATGACTGTCTAGAAAGTTCCTCTGTGCTTCTGAAGAGGTGGCTATGGGGAGGGAGAAGGCGGCATTTGGGGACAGCTAAAGAACACCATGTGGGTGTGTTAGGGCCACATAGGTGTAAACTTTATACTCCATACTGTTGAAGAGGACAAGGCTGGGGGATTGGGGCACCCCTCACTCCAACCCTCTCCTTTTAGAAAGGACCCTGTACACATGGAGCAGAAAGATGAACAGTCTCCACCTTGGGTCTCCAAGATGTCCATCATAAAGAATATTGGTTTATGCCACAGTGTGGTGGCCTGAAGTATAACCATGTATTTCCCAGGGATTTGAAGCAGGGACCCTGGGACTTTAACTTTCCTGTTGTGGATAAGAGGTGTTCTTTACATCTTGGCCTCAACTTACCTATCTGGCTTAATGACATTATCAACTCTTCATATTGAAGGCTTGTGCAATGGGCGTCTAGCCAATTGTCATAGATACAAGATCTCAATCAACCAGTATGCAAAACTAAATAATCAGAAGGCAGGGGCTGGGGAGACAGCTCACTTGGTGAAGTGCCTGCTATGCAAGCATAAGGACCTGAGATAGATCCAAGAACTCTTGTCAAAAGCTGGGCACACTTGTCATCTCAGTGTTAGGGAGGCGGTGAGAGGCAGATCTTTGGGGCTCACTGGCCAGTTAGCCTAGCCCAATTGACAAGTCTCAGGTCTTAGCGAGAGACCCAGTCTGAATAAACTGGACAACTTCTAAGGAACAATACCCAAGTTGACTCTTGGCCTCTATATGCACACCTGCACGTGTGCACATGAACCAGAATATACCCCCCCACACACATACTTCAGAGGCATTCCCCAAATTTCAGATTAAGGAACACATCCCAAGCAAGGAGTTGTAGGGCTTGTCTGTAGTTCTCCAGGTAGGAAGGGAAAGAGGCAGGGTTTGAACCTGTGCTCTGGCTGAAGACTTTGTGACATCACCACACTGTGTCCCAGCCACACTGAGCCATCTTCATTTCCTGTCCCTCCAATGTCTTCACAGCATCTAGCCTATGCACACACACTTCCTCCCCTGGCGCTTTATGCCTGTCCTGTGTCTTCTTGTCTGCCTCGGTCCCCATGGTTCCCTTGCCGCCAGGGCCTGGGAGAGCTCTTGGTTTTTCCCATGGTCCTTCTTTTTGTGACTGTTGTGATTTTTATACTTAAAAATTTGTACAGATACTTGAGGGCTGTTCGGCTGGGCCCAGTATCTTAGAGTTTGAAAATAGGATGTTTGAATGAGAATATAGTCTCCTGACTACATAAGGGAATAAAACAGAGGATGTCATCTCGTATTAATGGTTGCATTCATAACTAAGGTATATTTGCGTTAAAAGAAAATTATGCTGGGCATGGTGGCACACACTTTTAATTCCAATACTTGGGGGGCAGGGACAGTAGATCTCTGTGAGTTCGAGGCCAGTCTGGTCTACATAGTGAGTTCCAAGACAGTCAGGTCTGTATAGAGAGACACCTTACCCCTTCTCAAACAAAAACAAACAAACAAACAAAAAGCTCCAAACCAAAACAGCAGCAACCAAAATTATAATCTTGTCCCTGGTTTATATTTTATTAGCATTCACAACAAATGGGTACTATTGTTGCCGCTGACACTCTTGTAATTTACATAAAGGAATCACAATAAACACCAGGTATCATTTCCCCTGAAAGCTTCACCTTATAAAGTAAAGTCAGTATTTTGTTTCTGGTTTGGGGCTGAACCCAGGGTCTTGTGAATGCCAGGTAAATGCTGTACCCCTGAGCCACACCTGTAAGCCCCATTTGATTCTGCAGATGCCCCTTTTCTTATTATTGTGTCACCTTTCTTATGTCTTAGGCATGTATTTATTGTTCCGTGTTTCCTGCCCTGTCGTGCGTGGAGTACTTGAAGCGCACCTTGCTTCGTGCGAAGTGCAGAGATTAATGTGGTCCGTGCCTTCCAGGAGGACCTGGAGATGCTTGTTCGGCTGCCATCTTAGATGCTCCGGGTGGCCCCCAACGCTAGAAGGAATGCCACTGGAGAAGGACTGAGAAAAGAGGAATTTGTGGAGGAGTTCGGGGCTAGGTGGGACAAAGCAGAATATTCCAGACAGAAGCAGTTTCAGCACAGGCATGGAGACTTCAAAAAGAGTCACATTCTTTGTGGGTAGTGATCACCATTCCAAAACAGAATGTCAGCAAACTGGCTTTAAAGACCCGATTGTCTTTTCTCAGTGGCTTAGGAATCTGAATTGGACAGATGAGGTGGCTTTACAGGCAGAAAGGCAGAAGGGAAGCAGAAGCAAGAAATGAAAACAGACACTTCAAGTCAAAATTATTTTTCAGGGCTAATGAGATGGCTCAGCAGGTAAAGTTGACACAAAGCCTGAGTGCCTAAATAAAGTTATCCTCTGATCGCAGGTACATGTGCGTGTGTGTGTGTGTGTGTGTGTGTGTGTGTACACAATCAAATAGAAAACTCAAGATTACTTTACATTACAAGGTGGGATCCCCTTGCCAAGTAGCTTAGACTACCTTAATGGGAAGGTCTATTTGTTTTTTCTTTGAGAGCTCTCACGTAGCTTGGGGTGACTTCAAACTCACTGTGTCCTGAAGGTGACCTTAACCCATTGATCCTCTTGTCTCTACCCCCAGATTACTAAGATTATTAGGGGTTCACCGCTATGACTGGGTTGCTAGGAACACAGGGAACCGAACTTCACGCGTGCTAGGCAAATATTTCATCTATGGAGCTATTCTCCCAACCCCTGGGGGACGTATGGAGCATTGCTTGCTGCAAGCTCTCCTTTAAAAATAAGACCAACAAACCCATGGGTCCATTTTGAGGTTGATTTTTGTGTGCGTGGCTCCTCACACTAGTGACTCTCCTCTGGCTTATAAGAATCTGGGTGTAAGAGCAGAAGCTGATTCTCGACAAAGGCCTCCAGTCATTTTTTTATTGACATCAGTGGCACCTTTGTGTGCTTACACAATGTAGGAGTTAAATATATGCTTGCTGGATTGTGATGGAATTTTATTTACATTCTTGGCTTGGAATGAATGACTAAGTTGAGAGTTGAGATAAGTTTGGGAAGCAGGTCTTTTTTTTTTCTTGCCAAGGAACTTAGGCCTCTGTATTATTTAGAGCCTGAATTTCATGCTGATTAGATCTATTTCTAGTTTCTGCTTCCATTACTGATAATCTAATTATGCTTAATTATAACATGCTCGATTCCTGTTCTCATCGTCTGGAGTTGAAGTCCCATATCTGGGTATGGCTGTTGGTTTCTGTATTGTTTCTGGATCAGTTGTCTCCGATTTGTGTATACAGACAGTGTCCAAGGCTTTTCTGTTTGTGTCTACAGTTAAATCACCCATAAAAGAAAATCATTCAAATATTCCATAACATGGTCCTTGAATTCTGTAAGAGAAATTGGAAGGAGAGATTATACTTGAAAAGATACAATCTGCAAACAACTTTGGTAGCAGCAAAACTCAGTGTGTGTTGTTCAGAAAAGAGATTTTCTATTTAAGCAAGTTGGGCCTCCGAGTAGATAGATACAGGAAAAGCTTCTGTCAGTCTAAAGACAATTTCTAGAAATTTTGCCAGGAACTTAAGGCTACCATCCCCCAGGCTGAACTGCGACTACCCCCAGCTGACTGAACTCTTCATTTCTAATGTGCTTTCAGTTCTGTAAAAAAAAAAATGTGGGCTTGGTGAATCATTGACCAACTTCCTTGTAATACCAGAGCTCTGTTTGTAGCATTGCTTAAGTTTCCCGCGGGTACTCTTCTTTAGTGCGTTTGTGACCCTATCTGCCTTAGGTATGGGTTGGAAAGCCTACACTAGCTTTAACACAGGTTAAAATACTGAATTCCGATTTCTGGGATGAGCGGATGGGGACACCCTCATCTGTATGTTACCCCCACCGTCCATCTTTAGGTTTAGTTTACTTAAACAACACAGAACTCTGTGCTCAGGAGCCGGTCCAGTGTGGAAAAGAGCAAGGGGCGAGCGATGGGATGCTTGGTTTTTAGCTTGTTCTAAACTCTCATTTTGTACCAGGGGTTAAGGTTAAAAATGCTCTCCCGGGTTTCTCCTCTTCTGATTGGTCCTTCCTGATCATTCCGCAGCTTCAACCTGTGGCAGGTGACTCACAGGGATGACTCAGTGGAGGTATCCAGAGACGGGGGCTGCAAAGAGGAAGGAACTCACCAGACCCAAAGCTCTTGCAGCGGTCACCTGTCCCAGTCAAAACCTCTTTGTTCCTAAGACAATTTTTGCCCCCTCCCAGGTCTTAAGTTTTACTCTTTTGTTTTGTTTACTGAAGCCAGTGACAATAGGTCCTAGTAAGTATCTTTCTTGTATAGTAAATGTTTTATTGTGAACTTTTTCTTTCAGTTGTTGTGGGTGAGTTTTGAGAACTAACCATTCTGTAAGCCATGGTTACTCATGAGTATTATGCCAGCCTGGGATACATTGTGAGTTCCAGACCAGCCTTGGTTCAGAGTGAGAGACACTGTCTCAAAAACAAAACAAAACAATACAAAACAAAAAACGAAAAGTGACAACAAAACAAACAAACAAACAAAAAAAAACAAATGAACAAACAAAAATATTGATTTTTAGACTAGGTAGCATATATACTTGGTTTCATACACATAGGCAGACAGAAGGATGGAGAGGGCAGGCCAGTCTCTCTACTGATCCATTTCCCAGATGGCTGTTCCCCTTCCTTTTTTTTAGGAAAAGGCCTGTGTCTACATGGACCCAGAATTTTTGCTTGCTTTCTGCCCACAGAGCAACCTCCAGTTCTTCAGCTTGTTCTCTCCCTCTCCTGCTTTGTGATGCTCCCCCACTTACCCTTATTTCTTAGGAACTGATTCATATCAGCCTTGTGGAGCCTTGAAGATACCTGGCTTCCTTTGTGCCCTTTCTGTTCTTTCTCTATCCTTTCAGGAACAGCCATGACCTTTTGCACACGCTGACCAGCTGCTGTGTGGGGTTGGAGGGTTAGGCATGGTCTCTGATCACCTGACCTGGGGATACAGAGAGTCTGGATAACCCTTTCAGGTGGGAGCTATGAGAGGAAAGTCTTTTTTTCACTGCCCCCCTCAGATGAGGAAAGTGCGTGGATCCAGTATCCCCGTGCTTCGGGAGAAAACGACTCCATCTTTAGCTAGCTTGCTGAACGTGGCACTTAACCTGGAAGCCCTGGTAATCCACACCCACTGGAGGTGATGCTCTTTACAATTACTATTATTTGATGAGGTGCAGTCTCAGAGGCGCTCTAGGACCAGGTGCATGCATAGGGCTAGATGAAGAGGTCTCCTAATCTTTCTCCTTGCTTTCTCAAAAAAAAAAAAAATCCAGTGGCTGTATTGTTATTTGATAGAGGACAGACCAGATACTACACTGATAAGAACTCGTGCTACACTTGATTTTAGCCAAAAGCTGAGAAGCCATGCAAACTAGACTCTCTCAGCCCCCTAAGCTGTGTGATCTCAGTATTGTCAATGGAATCAAGGAACGGTTGACTTTACCTACTAAGGAAGGACTTTTTGAGAGTTAGGGCCACCACAAACTAAGGACCTACCTTCATTTTCATTTCTACTTTTCAGGGGACGTGGCTGAAAGGTCAGAGCTGTATATTTTACAGCTTCATTCTTTCTCCCAAAGGGAAGAGGTGCGTGTTGGTGTGTGTTGGCCTTTGTGATTCTAGAATCTCACAGTTAGAGTAAAGGCAGAATATCTTAGAAACTTCCATTCTACTCTGGAAAAGAGTTCATGCAGAGAACAGTTTTTCACTCCTGTCTGTCAAAAGTGAGCTTTTCATCCTCTCCTTCATGTGACAGCAACACTGACTGACCTTGTCTCTTGACAATAGCTGTCAATTTACCAATAGGTTATTTAACAAAAGGGAAGCAAACTCATATGGGTACACTGTGTAGGGAATATTAAATTTTTTTTTCTTAAATTTTTTTAATGTGTGGGGCAGTGGTGGACTTTATAAAAATTGCAAAAGCCGAACTTACCTTGCTTTCTGCCTTATAAATATTTTGCAGTCTATCTTTCTCCTCCTCCTCCTCCTCCTCCTCTTCCTCCTCCTCCTCCTCCTCCTCCTCCTTCTTCTTCTTCTTCTCCTTCTCCTCCTCTCCCTCCTTTTTTCTCCTCCCTCCTCCTTTTTTTTTGACAGAGACTCCTAAGCTAGCCTCAAACTTGATATGTATGCAAAGATAGCCTTGAACTTCTGATCTCCCTGTTTCCACCTTTCCAGGTCCAATATTACAGGCTTGCAACACCATGCTTGTCTTATTTGATGCTGGGGTTCAGATGCTGAGCCTTGTGCATGGTAAGCAAGCTCTACCAATCAAACTACATCCTTAGACCATATTCTCAGGTTTATGGTCAATTTTCCACTTTACAAAAAACTTAATTTGCTATATTTCTCATCTTTCCACTTAAGCATTTAGAGTGTCTTTAGAGATGGCTTTATTTGACTCCAGTTTTGTTGTCTTAGTTTATAAGATAATGAGGTTGTAAATGAAAAACAGTCATTTCATCAAGATACAAGGCAGGGCCCTGACTCATGGTAATGAATAAGGAATTATGATGGTGTGTCTTAGCTAGTGGAAGTTACAGAGACAATTTGAAGGAAAGCAGTGTGTTATAAAGTAATTTAGAAATGAACTACTCATGGCTTTATCAGAGTTGTAAAGCTACATCCTGTGTACTTGGCAGCCTTCAAACACCTTTTAGGCTAGAGTAATGTGTGTCTCGGTTTGGTTCCACATGGTAGTTTCTAAAAACATTGGAGACATTAGAAGGAAAATGACTCTAAGAAAATCAGGCTGGCCAAAGACTGCTAAACCAAAGGAAGTGAACAAAAGTGTGATGGGTTGTTTAAGAAGGGCAGAAAGCCATATGATCATGGAACAGTTACCAGGAAGACCTCAGCATGCTGTTTAGTCAACGGGGTAGGGTGGAGTATCAGTGGGGCAGGGTGGGGTTTCAATGGGGCAGGGTGGAGTATCAGTTGGCAAGGTGGGGTATCAGTGGGGCAGGGTGGGGTATCAGTGGGGGTAGGGTGGGGTTTCAATGGGGCAGGGTGGGGTATCAGTGGGCATGGTGGGGTATCAGTGGGGCAGGGTGGAGTATCAGAGGGGCAGAGTGGGGTATTAGTGGGGCAGGGTAGGAAATCATCAATGGGGCAGGGTCAGGTGTCAGTGAAGCTCATTTCCTGAAGAGGACCTTGAACATGGAAGGCAGCTTCTTTGTTCTGCTAACTTTCAAAAGAATTCTCTTCTGCTCCTGAGAAAGTTCTATCATCATTGCTGTATTTATAAAAACTAAAAATGACCAACATTATTATGTAACTATTAAATGATCCACAGAGTCTTTTTAGTCTTACTAATTCCTCTGTTAACATACTTTCTGTGCTTTGCTCATAATTCACCTATTTTATGTGTTGTAATGTAAGGATGCCCAACTATTGTCACAGTCTAATTCTAGAACATTCCATCCCCTCTAAAAAGAGGCCCTATTATTCTCCTGGTTCAAGCATACCCCGCCTCTGCCTTTCCTTTCTCCCAGCCCAGGCACCACTACTCTGCACTCCCACACCACATCTAAATGGACTTCAGCTGGGTGTGATTCTTCATGCCTGGCACCTTCCCTCCCAGGGTGATTTTGGGCTGGGTCCTTATGCTCTGTTTGAGTTCGTCTATGGGGAGGTTTTGAGATCCAGGCTTACAGGGCAAACCTTTCGATAGACTTCGGGTTTACTTATGCCAGATACTCAGGGGATTTCTTAGAATTGGCTCACTTAAGCAGCCGTCCCTACATATCCACATGTTCCTACATGTCAACTGTCATCCTCAGGTGAGTCTTTAAATTGTTGTCCCTGCCCAGAACTAAGGCCTGTATATGAAATATGTGGGAGATGGTTCTTCTTCTCTTCTATCGGGTGGGTCCTGGGGATTGAAAATGAGGTTGTCAGGGTTGGTGGCAAGTTCCTTACCCATGGAGACATCTCACAGGTTCCAAGAATTCTTTTTTGTACTGGATGAACTGTGGATGGAAATGACCAATTCATCACTATAAACCCATGCTTAGCTTAATATAAATACAGAAAGTTACAAAGAAGAAAATATAGCTATATGAAGATTCAAAGGTTAGCACATGCATATTTCTTTGGTCTTGAGCTGAGCAGTCTATAAGAATTCAACTCTTTGAGCAGTGGGTGTTTCCTAAGCCTAGATCCTGGTCCCCAATGCCATTCTCCATCACAAGGAACTGGAGTCCTTGGAGAAATGCTTCTTGTGCTCAACTGTGAAATACATAATACGAATCTGAAGTTGTTTGTAGTTCCAGAAAATATAGAAGCACCCAAAAGCATTTGTCCCTGCCCCCCAATAAAATAAATTCATGTGTGAAAGTGGTCTGTCAAGTGGTTGAAGGACCTAGGAGAAAATGGAGAATCCAGAAATAAAGTGAGCAGCTGAGAAATGAAGGAATATAAAATCCTGGGAGGATATGGTAAAGAAGTTTACAACACAGACATACTTAGAAGATAATGGACATTCCACAGTGTAACTTAAAGTAGGAAGTACACATTCTGTGAGTTCAGACCAGGAAGTGGGAGTTCACACCAGGAAGTGGGAGTTCACACCAGGAAGTAAGAGTTCACACCAGGAAGTGGGAGTTCACGCCAGGAAGTGGGAGTTCACACCAGGAAGTGGGAGTTCACACCAGGAAGTGGGAGTGCCTAGACAAGCGATTGCCTAGATAACTAAGTGGAGGGAGCTAGTGCAATAAGGACCCCTCAGAAGAAACTCACATAGAATACTATGGATTTTGTACAGAGCATTTAGGACATTCAGAGAACATTAGTTAATTTATAGCCTCCGCTATTTCAGCTCTGCCTAGTATAGTGTGCGAACAGAGCTGGGCAAATGACCCTACGGGGAGGAGCCAGGTAGGCATCTTCTCAGTGAGTGTTCACCTACGCAGTGACGGCTGCGTCCACGGCAGGTCACCCTGAACACGTGCACGAGTGGCACTTTACTGCTCTGACCATCCTCGCAGAAACCCATCAGGCAGGTACTAGGTTTGAGGTTTTGGCTTTTGCTTTATTTTCTTGAGAAAGCATCTCATGGTGCTCAGGTTAACCTCAGACTCTTACACAGATCCTCCGTCTCCCTTCCTAAGTGCTGGGATTACGGATGTGCACAATCACACCCCAACTAATTGAGTGTTTCTACAGAGACTTTTCAAAGCTTTCAGGCTCAAACAATACTATATTGTATATTTCAAAATGGGAGGAGGTTTTTGATGTTTTTAAGAGCATTAAAACTGAAGGAATGATAAATGTTTGAGGTGGATACGCTAATTACTCAAATTTAGTTGTTATATATTGTATACTATTGAAGCATCCCACTGTATACCGTACTTACGTATTCTTGTCTGCAAATGCAGACTGAAACCTAAGAGCACTAACCAGAGTTAGTTCCTGGGTTTTGAAAATGATCACATGAGTTGTTAGTGTTAAGGGGGGTGGATAAAGGACTGGCGGGAACCGACTGGCCAGTTCTCTGTAAGTCTAGCATTCTTTCAGAATGAAAAGGTTGAGCAAGCGTTGTGTTGAGAAACGGACCGCGACCACGCAACATTTCATCATGGTTCAGTGTGCACCTCCAGCTCTGGACTCTTGAGAGCTGAGCAGCGTGAGGCTGTGGTGTGGCGTGTTCATGTGTTAAACGTAACACACAGCTGGTGTGTAGTGTGCATGCAATAAACAGCAGAGAGGGTACTGTGCAGTGTCCATGTACTAAGCTTAGTACATAGAGTGGGGTATAGTATACATATAACAACACGCCAGACGGTATGCAGTGTATTGACGCTAACACAGAGGTTGGAGTCTAATGTCTATGCAGCAAACCTAACGCATAGGTGAGGAAAGTCACAGTCATCAAAACCAAGGACAGTCTGAAACACTTTCATAACAGAGGAGCCTAAATGACAGGTAATTATACTGTGGTGTCCTGGACTCCTTAGGCATAGTCGGGAATCAGTGTGAAGTTTAGCCACTAGTGCAAAAGGTTCATGGTACAACATTTAATGAACTTAGCTGCCTTTCTCTTTTTCTTTTAAAAGTTCTTTTAATCCTAGCAATTGGGCGGCAGAGGCAGGTGGATCTCTGTGAGCTTGAGGTCAGCCTGGTCTATAGAGTGAGTTCCAGGACAGCTAGGACGGTTACACAGAGAAACCCTGTCTCGAAAAACCAAAATAAAAAAAGAATGTTCAGTATTTTGTTTCTTTAAAGCGATCTGTCTGTCTATTCTTTCTTTCTATCTTTCTTTCTTTCTTTCTTTCTTTCTTTCTTTCTTTCTTTCTTTCTTTCTTTCTTTCTTTCTATCTACCTATCTATCTATCTATCTATCTATCTATCATCTGTCTATCTATATTTCTATCATCTATAATCTCTTATGTCTGTTATTTATTATCTTGTCTGTCTGTCTATCTACCTTCCTACTTATCTACTTATTTTTGGTTTTATTCTCAATCATAGAATGAGGCAACCTTTCATTCCATAAAACTGGATATGAATTCCTTTGATTTCTGATACGGATTTTGATTTTTCGGGCATAGCTCTTTAGTCACACATAAATCAAACCAATAGCATGGACAGATCACTTTATCCACTTCCTTGCAAGGCAGGCCCCATGAGATAGTATTTGTCTGCTTGCCATTGCTTTGCCAGGTTATCTGAGATTCTCAGCTCATGAAGCAGAAATGTTTGCTCTGGGTCTCTCCTTCAGAGGGTTCAGGTTTCCTGGTTGTGTTCCTCTGGGGCTGTGGTCTGGCTGTACATCCCACTGTGCATTTGGCTGAGGAGTTTCTGCCTCATGGCGGCTGGAAAGCAGAGAGAGGCAGGAAGACTCTGGGCTCTCCACATCCTCTTCAGGGGTCTAGCTACTTCTTTCATTAGGTCCCACCTTTAAAGGCTCAATCATCTTTCCATAACGCCCACGGCTAAGGACCAGGTCTTTAACACATGGGCTCTTGGAACCCATTTAAGATGGAAGCTATAGATGATAGAATACTAGGAAAATAGCTAATGAATTAGCATCCAGTTATTGTGTGTGTGTAAGGTAGGTAGTGAGTATTTCATTATGGTGCCTCTTGAAACTGGCGTGGGGCTTGATGGGGAAACTCAGTGGTAGAGACCTTGTATGAGCAACTTTGTTTTTGTTTTTGTTTTTTTTTGCATTTTTAAAAATTATTTTTAGCCTGTTCTTTTTGGACCCAATGCAGGAGGCTGGTCTGGAACAGTGATCCCTGTAACTGCCATCTAATTGTAACAATGTGTCAAAACAGCTCATGGGTTGTGGTAAGCACAGTCAGCTAGGGGCAGACCCGTTGAAAGGGTGAGTGTGGGAGCTCGGCCACTGCGCGCCCTTCTCGCTCTTCTGAGATTTGGGTTAAGCCGATGCTGACGCCTTTTAGCTGTGGCCTTGGCTTCTTAGTTTTGTTCTACTGATGAGCATCGCATTTACCATACTGGTGGAAATAGAATTAGGGCCAGTGTTTTGAGGGGACTTTCCTTTTCCTTCTCCTCTCTTTTCTTTTTTCCCTCCCTATCTACCCTTCTTCCCTCTCTTCCTTCTTTATTTCTTCCTCCTTCCTTCCCTCCCTCCCTCCCTCCCTCCCATCCGTCTCCGTTTCTCTTCCCCTTCTCCTTTTTCTATTTCCCCCCATGCCGAGGATAAAACTCAGGGTACACACTAGCAGTGCCATTCCACTGAGCTATATCCCCGGCCTCCACAGAGTTTTCCGGTTAAGATTGGAACATGAGTATGCAATTATATCGGTTTGTAATAGTGTTTAGCTTTACTTTCATCTTACAGTTGGCTTTATTAGAATCTTTGCATACTTCTTAAGTCATTTCTGTGAGGATGTGAGGACTTTGACTTATCTTAAATCTTCAGGCTCCCGATTGGGTAATCTTCACCCATGAACAATTGTTAAGTAAGAAAATACTTCTCTTTCCCTAACCTCAACAGAGGCCCGCCCAGACAACCCTTCCTGCATCTCACAACTCTCTTAAGTTTTGACCTTGGCAATGATCTCAGAGTGTCTCCCCTCCATTCACCAGTCAGTCTCTCCTTATCATAGACTGCTTTAAGTGTGTGTTGTTTAAACCACAGGAGTTTGTGCTGTAATCTACTTGTAAGGAATGTGGGTATCCGCCAGAGATTACAGCCAATAGGCCAGCCAGGTGACTTTGACAACTGTCCCATCCCTAGTAGGACAAAGTTGCTAAGATAGCCAAGAGTTTCATGACAACCCTTGACACGGTGCCTGTTTCTTAACAGACAACGACATGTTGCTGGTGTTTAAGAGAGGTGAGAGGTCAGAGTTTCCTTCTGTGTAGACTTGCTTCTGAGCCCCTAAATCCCACCCTGGGGTGCAGGAATCCACCTCTCTGTAAGACTCTAAAAATGCTACTTGTGTAATCCTGTACTTGACTGTTCCCATCTTTGGTTTCATGAGACCTATATATATACATTTTTTTTAATGTGTCTGTGAGTACGGGTGCCTGTGGAGGCCAGGGTGTCTGATGCCCGTGGAGCTGGAATTACAGGTAGCCATGAGCTACTGATGTGCTTGCTGGAGCTTCCTCAGTCCTCTGCAAGGGCAGTACGCTCGTTGCTGCCGAGTCATCTCCCCAGCTCTGGCACCTTCCGCTTGTAGCAGAGGTTGCTGTCCGTGGGGACTCGGCTTTTATAACACAAGGGATTTGAAGTGGCAAGCTGAAGGAATGAAAGGAGACGAAACTTCAGAGTCAGGCTGTGTAATTGGACTGGTGTGTGTCCTGTTGAGATCTGCCTATGACCTCACCTTGCTCAGTGATGGCAGTTGTACGAATTGGCTCATGGAGATTTCATTCTAGACCTAGAGGCAATGTTTATTTGTACAGTCCATCCAAACTTTTGGTGCCTCTCTTGATGTGGTGGCGCACGCCTTTAATCCCAGCATTCAGGAGGCAGAGGCAGGTGGATCTCTGTGAGTTTGAGGTCACACAAAGAAACCCTGTCCTGAAAAACCAAAAACCAACCAACCAAACAAACAAAAAGAAAACAAAACAAAAACCCAAACTGAAAAAAACAACCCTCAGGGCCTGATCCGGAAAGTGAGCATGTGGTACCTACATCAAGGGGTGGCTGTGAGTTCAGATGGTATGGCTGACTCTTGTTTGGGAAAGCTTAGTTTAGTGAACTTTTTAGTCATCATTATTTCCCATGGTTTTGAGACTCAGAGAAAAAGACTTCCTTGTCAGAACACGTAGGTTATCTTTCAGGAGTTACCTTGGGATTATTTTGGTGTTTCAGGACCCAGGGCTGTGTGCATGCCGGGTAAAAGTTCTACCACCGAGCTGCACCTGCAGGTCTTAGTGCTCCCTTTTCAGAGGACTAAGGTGGACCACGCCATTGAACCGTCTTCGATTTCAGTCTGTCCGGGAATGCAGGGGCAGGGAGCTGCTTGAAAACTCCCTAGAAGAGAAGGAAAACTCAGTTTCGAGATAATGACGGGGTCCGCGGAAAGAAACAGGCAGGAGAAGGCATAAGGGCAGGCATATGGATGACGGTTTGGGAGAAAAAGGTCTGGATTGTAGTGAAATTGGAGAACGGAAGTATGATCAGAATTCAAGGGCGTTTGGTGTATTCAGGAAGTGCCAAAGCTACTCAGAGGAACGGCACTTTCTATTCCGTAAAGACTGTTTCTTATCTCCGAGCTGCTGGGTTGTTAGTGTGGTAGGTTCAGATCATTTGCCAACACAGTGGCCCTGCCTGTGGAAATCCTGAAAAAAAATAGATCAGACATTGGGCCATTGAGCCACCAGTTTTACTTTCCCTCCAGCCAACTGGCTACATAAAAAGAGGTTCTGTCTCTTCTAATGAAAAGGGACTAATGTGTGTCTTTGGTGTTAGGGTTTCACTATGCAGCCCTCACTGGCTTTGAACACTTACATAGCTTTGGTTGATCTTTGATCTCCAAGCATTCTTTTTTTTTTTTTTTTTTGGTTTTTCAAGACAGGGTTTCTCTGTGGCTTTGGAGCCTGTGCTGGAACTAGCTCTTGTAGACCAGGCTGGTCTTGAACTCACAAAGATCTGCCTGCCTCTGCCTCCCGAGTGCTGGGATTAAAGGCGTGCACCACCACCGCCCGGCTCTCCAAGCATTCTTTTTCTGGCCTCAGCCTACCAGCTTCTGGGATTGCAGGTAAGTACCACCATGCCCAGATCTGGAAATGCACTTGCTTCCTGCAAAGGTCTGGGCTAAGGGATCCTATTCATTCTGTTACACGGGAGTATGTTGTCTTCAGCTTCTGGTTATATTGCTAGTGGAGCTATGAGTAAGACTTTCAACTCTGGGGCTTCTTATACTACCATGCTATCTCTTTTAAGCTGGAGAGCATCTTTATGTGGTACCAAATAACATCCCTCCATAGAAGCCTCGTTGGGTAAGTGGCGTGTGTTGGCTCCGTGGCTGACCAGCAGTACAGCCAGAATTTTGGCCCAGGCCACTTGAATTCCAACCCTCCATTCCTGTCTACTCATTGATTTTTATGTTTCAAAGCGGCGATAACTTGAGAGTATTTGGGTAAGTGTGGGAACACATCAGCTCACTCAGGCTTGGTGACTGTGTGGTTTGGCTTGTGCGGTGACTAGGACTTGTTCTGCACTGTTATCCCTTGCAAGTGATACAGCAGGTAGGCTGCAGTGCTTGTGCAGTGCAAGCCAAGTCGTGTCCCTCTGGAGGTGGGTCATAGGGTTTTAGGAAGAACATTAGCATGCTGAGACGTGGCTGGGGGAAAATGGACAGGAAACTATTCGACCTTGAACCTGCATCTTCGAGGAACATTGTCAGAGCAAGGGAGGATCCTAGAGACACAGCGTAACAGAGACTGTTTAGCAGGGTGTTACAGGTCCATGGGAAGAGGGACGTTAGAATTTCCCGAGAAGAAATTTGTTGGGGTTGGTGGAGAAGGGAGTTTTGTGCGCACAACTAATTGCCGAGTTCAGGAGGGGCTGAGGTGCAATGACCGGACCATCACAGGGATGCCTGAAGGCTTCAAAGAAGAGAGATGAAGATGACAGGAATGGCAAGAGAGATGTTTAAAAATGCTTTTAAAGGTAGAAAGGAATTGGCTATATTTGAAGACAGGTGTGAAGAAACCGCAAAACCTAAGAAACTGTAAGAAACAAAATGAAGTTAATCCGAAAAGGATGGATACGGAGTTTGATGGACTGAACTCACTGGGAGGGGGTTGGGGCTGGTGAGCTAGACCTCTTCTCCGGTGCTGCTTACCACCACAGCCGTGCGGGACCGTCTCACACTGCTTTCTGCACCTCATCTTTCCGAGAGTCTTCGAAGCCGCTTGGGATGCACTGGGACTTGGAAGACCAAGCAGCTTTTCCTGGTCACAATAGGTCTGAGCTTCGTACAAAAGGTTATTTGAGCTTTTACCCTGGAGGGGTATGTTCTAAACTTTTCCTCACTTGGAAACTTCCTGTCTGCCGTAGTAATTTGGCAGCTTACTATTTCCAAGGCTGAACCAGTTTCTGAATTGTAGGTCTGTATTTGGTTTTCTTTACTGTTCTCAGCCTGCCATTTAATCTGTGCATGCCCTTGAGTCCTCCCCTGGATTCAGTGTAGTTGGTTTGTGGGCTTCTCATCTTTTCATAAAGTGTGCCAGCTCCTTCTACCCTTCTTTTCCTTTTCTCCTGGGACGAGCAGCCCAGCCCCCTGGGCTGGAGAGTTCTGTGTGGAGGCCCAGTGTGCAGGCCAGGAGGACCCTGTAACAGGTCCCGGCTGAGGGATGCTAGGAGAGCCTGATGGCCAAGTTTACCTCGCTAAGTTCACACCTTCGCCATTAGTTCAGGGTTTGAGACTTAACACTTAGTACTCAATATTGTGACTCTCCCTTCGCTGTTGAAAGAAGAGATTGCTGAATTATCTGTTTTTGTAATTTTTTTAAAAAATAATTTTTTAAAAAACTTATGTATATATGTTTTGTGTCTGCTGGGATATGTGCTTGTGGGTTGTCCTGGGGGTCAGGAAGGGGCACTGGGTTCTCTAGAGCCAGAGTTACAGGTGGTTGTGAGCCGCCTGATGCAGGTGTTGGGCACTGAGCACAGCTCCTCCGTGAGAACAGCAGGGGTCCCAGTCACCGAGTCCATCTTCCCAGCTCTGGAAATGGTTTTCAGTTTGAAAGCCAGATTTGAAAGTTTTCAGAGGGGATATGGGAAGAAGAAAGTGAGTACTTTGGAACCCCAGCAGGAACGCCTGACTCTGTGTGCTGTGAATGAACCATTTGGATGCATGTGACTTTTTATTTGGTTTTTGCTTAGGAAGATTAAGAATGACTACAGTTTAATCTTATTCATTTCCTTCCTTTATAGTGGAGAAGACCAGCTTGCATAATTTGATACCTTGCTCAAGGACACCCAGTTAGCTAATCCAGTTTTTTTGGTTTTGTTTTGACACAAAATCCACATTCTTCCTAATGTTTTTATGCCTTGTATTCTGACCATCTCTTCAGAATCAGTAAAATGTGACTATATTAAGGCTAGGCCAGGGATGGGTAGTGATGGTACACACCTTTAAATCCAGTACTGCGGAGGCAGAGGCAGGAGGATCTCTGTGAGTTTGAGGCCAGCCTGGTCTACATAGTCAGTTCCAGGACAGCCAATGAGACCCTGTCTCAAATAAAGAAGTAATTTTAAAACAGAAAATTAAAAGAGAAGGCTAAACACCCAAATTAGGTTCCTGCAGATGGAGTTGTTGATTGGTGTTTAAATATTCCAAGCAGCTTAGGAATTCTCCCTGGTGTTCCTGGGAAGGTGGTATATTAATATCTGAATGGACGAGTTGTGGGAGTCAAAGAAGTTCTAGCGGGATAAATATGCAATGCTATTTTTATCCTAAAGGCGTTTAAATTTGTCATAAATATTTCCAGCCAGCTTGGTGAGTAGTTTATAGCTGTGTTTACAAGTTTTAGCTTTTGCCCAAAGCTGAACAGGTCACCATGCCAACCGCTTCGCTCACTCCTCGGAAGGCCGAGTGGGGAGCGTTAAACGAACTGGAACTGATCGTCATGACTGACCCCAGGTGCCGTGGCTTTCCTTCGGAATTTCTGGTTAGTTTATTTCAGGAGCATCTATTTTCTTTCTCATGCAGCTCTCCTCAATCTCACAGCAAGATGGTTTTCACCCCTTTACGCTGCAACCCCAACACGTGCCATGTCTTGAAGGGTCCCCCACAGGCTCTGTCTGGAAGTGATGGGATTGAAGGCGAGCCTCCCGTGGACCCTCCTGATTCAGAGCCTCCCAGGCAGCCAGGGTCTCAAGTCCTTCCAGCCAGCAGCCTCCCATTTTACCTAGGATCACCCTTGGTTTCTCTCTCTGCTTCTCAAGTTCTCATCTGTGGCTGCAGGAAGGGTGAGGAAACTCAGGCTGTGTGGATCCTCAAATGCTCAGACCTGGGGAGCCGAGGCAGAAGGCCCAGGCGGTGGGCTTGCCAGGTGTCTCCTTGGTGACAGTGTGGATAGCGTAGTGGAGGAAGCCACGACCTCGTTGTGTTGTTGGTGCACAGTGCCCGCAAGAAAGTTTGTGCCAGCAGCAAAGCTGAGTCCGTTGCCTTCATCACATACTGATTTGAGGCTTTGAGCCAGCAGCAGCTGGAATTGTATCAGAACTAGTGAGGCGTTGGGCATGCCGCCAGCCCTTAAGTTTTAGCCTTCATCTTCTGAAGGGAGATGTTGGAAAGAAAAAAACAAAACAAAACGGAGAAAGTCCTTGGATCCTAAAATATAAGATTAATTTGTTAAGAAAGATTCTTATTACTTACTTTTGTTGTGTGTGTATGGGCTCAAATGTATGCATGTGTACCACATTGAAAAAAAATGTATGCCCTGGCAATGCTGAAGCAATCATGGGCAGCCTGTATATGGTGGTTTTTTGAACTTTTCCATATTGGGTTTCATGGTCTAAGTTGATGAGGACAACCGACCAGGTCTCTTCCTCTGCCTGGGTACAAATGTCTGTGTGCCACATACCTGCAGGTACCTGTGAAGATCAGAAGAGTCACCTGCCACCTATGTGGGTGGTGCTGGGAACTGCCTTTTTAAAAGATAGTTTTTTATAGTCTCTCTATGTAGCCCTGGCTGGCCTGGAACTTGCTTGATAGTTGGCCTCGAACTCAACAGAGACCACCTACCTGCCTCTGCCTCTCAGGTCTGGGATTAAAAGCAGGGGCCACCATACTGACTCTATTCTTAGTCATTGAGCCATCTTGCTAGCTCTCAAGAGTAAAATTAATTTCATTGCCATGCATGCCGTGACTTGTGTTAGTGAGAACCAGGGCGATGTGTGTGACTCTTCTTATAGCTGATTACCTATCCATCCCTCCATCTCTCCATGTGGGTTTCTTTGAAAGGACTGGCTGGTTTGATAAGTCCAAAAATTTACAGACAAGCTGGCAGGCTGGAGACCCAGGGAAGGGTTGCAGCTAGAGTTCAGAAGAGGACTGCTTGCTGGTGGGAGCCTCTCTTCTATGGCGTTTCTGCTTGTTTGGTGAGGCGCACCTCCTTTAAAATAGACTTTTTTTTTTGAGTAGATTAATTTCAGTAATGCAGACTGTTTCATTCTGTTCATTTAAATGTCATTACATTACATTGCAGTAGAAGGTGGTTTTAATTAACTGTGGAAATTTGCGTTCACTTCCCCTGCTCATGCAAAATAGACTTCAAGGAAACATCTAAGCAACACGAATGATACCTGAGCACCTCGGTTTAGACAAGCGGGCTTATGAATAAACCACCACATTTACAAATGAACAAAGCTTGCTCACTGCCCGCAGAGAGCTCATATCTAGCTACCATGCACACAGATGTGCACATGCACTTGCGCACGCGCACACACACACACACACACACACACACACACACACACACGAGAGGAGGGGATAAGGGAGGGAGAGGAAGAAGTGAATGTAAATACACAAGGCAGTATAGAGGTAGGACAGGCAGACATCTAGCCTAGTGGAATTGGGAGAGCTATCTAAAGACCTTGGCCCTGGGAGGGAAAAGGTGGGTGGTATGCTCTGTAGTCCGTTTGGTAGAGGATGGTGTGGGAGCACGAAGGCTATCAACCATGAAGGCTGGCGAGGCTGATAGACACACAGAGCAAGTCATCCTTTGAGGCAGAGAGGCTAAACCTTAGCCTTGGCGCTGGAACTAGAGCTCTGATGAGAGTCGCTTCCTTACCTGTCTCTGGGATCCTTATTGCCCAGCGTGGTCGTCTACCATGGTCGCATTGGATAATTTGCCTACGTATCTCTGCCCACACATGCTATCACCTTAGATAGGACCGTCCCTCTCCTTTACCGCATCCTCTAACCCCAGGCTGTAATGGGCTCAGCTGTTAGTAGCACCTGTTCTACTTTGGCGTACTGGTGTAGCAGGAGGCTGCTTGTTCGTTTCCCGGCCGCCCAGACTCCCGAAATAACCACACAGAAACTGTATTAATTAAATCACTGCTTAGTCTGTTAGCTCTACCTTCTTATTGGCTAGCTTTTACATCTTATTTTAACCCATTTCCATTATTTTATATTTTATAATTTAACCCATTTCCACTATGACAGGCTCAAGACAGCTTCTTTATTAACCAATGGTATTCACAGCATACAGAGGGGGAATCCCACATCATACTGGGACCTCTTCACATAATCAGCTCTTTTTCTTTTAGTACCAAGTGTTGCATCACCATTTCCTTTGAATTGACACACTCCTCTCTGGAGGGAGGAGGGGAGGCTCACAAGAATCAGGAATCTAGTGATGCTTTGCAAGGCTCCGGACACTCAGGAAGTTGCAGGATTCACACGCCCCCCCCCCAAGGCTCTATGAACAGTAAACAGTTGTTGTGGCAGAGGAGAGTCCCCAGTGGAGCCACCTGCAAGTTGAGCAGTGCGTATCGGGGTGTAGCTTTAAAAGGTTGTCACACATGCTGGTGTCAGTTGTCAGACTTAGCAGCGAGGCATCTTTACTCACTGAGCCATCTCTTTAAAAATTTGATCCAGGGACACACTAAGTTGTCCATGCTGGTCTGGAATGTTTGCTTCAATGTGTGCCTATATGCCATGTGTGTAGAGTACCTGCAGAGGCCAGACGAAGACATTGGGTCTCCTGGGACTGGAGTTGCAGACAGTCGTGAGCTGCCTTATGGGTGCTGGGAGTGGAACCTGGGTCACTGAGCTATCTCTCCAGGCCTCCACTTTCCAGCTTTGATATAGGCAAAGCTAGCAGGGAGATGTCAGTATGGATCCAGAGATGAAGTAGGTGCTTCTACATCCTGGCCTGAGCTGAACCGTCTCAGCTGCAGGTCATGCCACTGGAGGGCTTTGGGGAGCTCGACTCCTCTGTGTGTGGGCGCAATAGGAGAGTGATGGCAGTCTGTGGGCTGGAAGCAGGAGGGTCAGAAGGTCAATCCTTGGCACCTTGGTCTCCCCTGAGGAACAATGTCTTTACATCAGTCTTTCCTCTCCCTCAAGCAAGGTGACTGAGCAGGGCAGGCAGGATGGTAGAAGGTCACTTTCCAGTGGTCTAGAAATGGGACATCCCTGATAAAGTAGGAACCTAGGTGGAGAGATTGACAGCTTGCTCAGTTTTGCTGGACAAGTGAATGCTTGAGTCTTCTCTGGAATTGATATAATGAAACTCATGAGCAGTGCAGTAATATTGAGAGAGAGAGAGAAAGAGAGAGAGAGAGAGAGAGAGAGATAGCGAGCTGAGAGAGAGAGAGAGAGAGAGAGAGAGAGAGAGAGAGAGAGAGAGAGAGAACGAGCTGCTCTCTTGAAGGAAATTCATGTCCCTATAAAAAGAAGCGGAGGGAACTCCTGCCAAGTGAGGTCATATAGGTGGCACCGTCTAGAAACTGGTGGCTTGACCGTGGACTGTACAGCCTCTAGAGCTATTTCTGTTGTTTATAATTTACCCAACTCAAGGTGATTTGTTACACTAGCACAAAAGACCAAGGTAGTTGTCAGGCACTTTCTGTGTCATTACTTGCACACACAGCTCTGGGGTCTTTATACTTCTAGTTAACCATTATCATTGTTAATACTTATTGTTTGGCTTTTTGAGACAATGTCTCTCTGTAGCCCTGCGTGTCCTGTAACTTGCTCTCTAAACCAGGCTAGCAACAAACTTACAGAGATTTGCCTGCCTCTGCTTCTGCTGGCAGTAAAGGTGTGTGCTATCACGCTCAGCTTATACTTCTCTTTTATAGGTAAGGAGTTTGAACCATGGCCATCTGTGTATATGAACACAGTGAATGAGGACTTAACCCTAGGCACTTCCGACTGTCTAGCCTAGGTCATCTTGTGATATCTATGCTACAATGTGATTCTTTACTGCCCATGAAAAATTGTGTGTGTTGGCATGTGCTCCTTAAATCACTGCAGATGTGACGCTGTCTTCAGCCATCTGAAGCATGAGAGCATAACCATATACAACTTTCCTCAGTGCTTCCTATTGGTTACAACGTGTCTTAGTCACTCTTCCATTGCTGTGATAAGACACCATGGCCAAGACAGTTTATTAGGAGAGTTTATTGGGGACTCACAGTTTCAGGGGGTGGGCCTGCAGCCAGCAGGCAGGCATGGTGCTGGAGCATTAGCAGAGACTTATATCCCAGCCCACAAGTAGGCAGAGAGATGGAGGGAGAGGGAGGGAAAAGGAGAGAGAAGGAGAGAGAGAGAGAGAGAGAGAGAGAGAGAGAGAGAGAGAGAGAGAGAGAGAGAACATGACTAACTGAGAGGCATTTTGACTTTCAAAATCTCAAAGACAAGCTCCAGTAACACAACTTCTTCAACAGGGCCACACCTCTTAATCCTTCTCAAATAGTTCTACCAACTGGGCACAATTATTCGAATATATGAGCCTATGAGGGCCATTGTCCTTCAAACCACCACACACCGTCTCCATTTTAAGCAGTTCTTTTATCTTTGCATCTCCTTGCAGACATGAGCTTTGGACATTGAATGGACTGGACCTCATGTGTGGACATTGAGGATTTCTTCTATTAGTGGCCTATAGTGTTCATCCTATACATTCATCTAGAAGGTGGTGCCCAAGCTCCCACCATTTTTTAATGTGTGCAGCATATACTGAACCCAGAGCTGGGTTCTGTGGGATCCTGACCTAATTCAACAGATCTATGAGTACTGTTCTTTCACTCTAGAGTTTACAAAGGAAGGAAATAGGCAGTGGAGATGGCTCCGAAGGGAAAGTGCTAGCTGTTCAAGTTGAACACCTGAATTCAGGTTCCCAGCTTTCATGTGCAAAGCTGGGTGCAGCAGCACATTTCTGTCATCCCAGCACTGAGTCAGGCAGACAGTTTGATCCCTGGAGTTTGGTGACCAGCCAGACTAGCGGAATTGATGAACTCACGTTCAGTGATAGCATGGTCTCAAACCATAAGGTAGAACATCATTGAGGAAGACACCAAATATTGACCTTTGGCCTCTATATGCACACAAGCATATATGCATGTCCACTTGTGTGCACATAGGTTATGAAAGGAGACACATGAGAGCAAAGGGCAGCAAGAGAAAAATAGTATGAAGTGGGGGCAGGGAGAAGAAGGCAGAAGGGATCTGGTACTTGAAGGAGAAAGAAGAAATTTAGAAAGACAAGAGAGGAAGGGTCTCACACTCAGCAGGCAGCATGGGTCATGATGTGGTTGTTTTCTTGTACCTGTGACGGTTCAGTCCCTCTGTGGGGCTAGGCTTACCCAGCAGTGACTTGAGATTCTCTGTCTTATGGTGCTTGGGCAATGGCCACACTGGCCTCTGTCTTGGTGGGATTGTCTTTCATAACCCATCCCCAGTCTCTCAGAACCACCACGCCTGGAAGTGCCCTCAGATGGGTAGGTTCCCTAAGCCACTGTGAAGTAGACAGATGAGAACAGGTTCTCTTTTAACCCAACCTCAGCACCATCTGGCCCGGGTTGGTTAAGGCAATCATTCAATGACATTTCTGTTTTAATTATGTGTCTCATTAAAGTCAGTTTGGGCTACATCCAACTGCTTTCTGGTCAGCTTGTTTTCTTTTGTTCTCAATTTCTAAGTTCTAATTAAGCCTTTGTATACCTCTAATTTAAAACAGTTTGGAAGTTTCCTTAAGAGAAGCCAGTTACTAAATGAAAGTTTTAATCAAATTCATTTACGCATGGATAAATGATCTGTTTGAATTAGAGAGAAAAAAGCCCCCAGTAATTGGTATTTAAGTGGCAGAAGGAAGAGTTGGGGTCAGATTTAGAGGTCAGAAATTCTATTTCAAAGTCCAGCAATTCCAGCGACACCAAGGGCAGCATTGACGGGTCTTGAGCTTAGTTAGCAAAACATTGCAGTTGCTGTTACTGGAAGGGTCAGAAAATAGGATGAGGCAGCCTGAGCTGGGGTGTGTACTGGAGTGAACAACTGGAGAGTCCTGAGAGTGAACTCGGGGGGTACCTGGCAAGCTGTGGGCTGAGAAAGAAAGGGACTGGCATTGGAGAATTATGAAACCAGTGTGTGGTGAGGGCAGCGTTAGTGAGGGTAGATGGAGAAAGGGGTCTTTGGGTAAGTTGGAGGAGATAAAGCTGTCTCGGAGGTGCTGTCAAGAGCCCATGAGAGTGTATATTTTCTGGATGATGGTAAAAACAGCCAAGCAGAACTCTCTCTGTTCAGGGAAGACAGTCTGTACTAGTGACATTCTTGATGCTGAGACAAAAATGCCCTACAGAACCAGCTTAAGGAGACAATGAAAGAAGGAATTTTTTTTTGGCTCATAATTTAAAAGGGTATAGTCACTGTGTGTGTGTGTGTGTGTGGTCTCTGTGTGTGTGTCTGTATGTGTGTGTATGGGGGGGTCTATGTGTGTGTGGGTCTGTATGTGTTTGTGGGGGGGTTGTGTGTGTTTCTGTGTACGTGTTTATCTGTGTACATGTGTGTCTGTGTACATGTGTCTATGTGTATTTGTATGTCTCTCTGTGTGTGTCTGTATGTGTGTGTGTGCGCCTACATGGTGGAGGTAGATGGGACTGTAATGCCAAGACTCCTGACATCCTGGTGGGTCAGGAAGTAGAGAGAGGCAAGCCAGCATTCAGCATGCATTTTCCATCTCCCCTTTTTATTTAGTCTGGGACCCATGGGAGGGTGTGGCCCACACTCAGTGTGGATCTTCACACCTCAGGTAATCCTTTCTGGATAAGCTCCACAGACACACCCCAAAGTGTGCCTCATTAATGCCCTACATTATTATTAGTTCAACCAAGCTGGCAGTCAAAATAAATCATCACACGATCTACTGATGGAGATGTTTAATGTCCCAGACTGGATGTCACAGTAAAATTAGCATATGTAAATTGTAGCAGTCATCAAAAGGAGATAAAGGTTGAGGACTTTCCTCTCCCTCATGTCTTGTATGGAAATTTCTGTTTTATCTATCTTTCTGCTGTGAATACCTGCACGCTAAATACTTATGGTATGTTCATGACTGATGAGATCTTTGTTGGGATGACCTTGTTTCTCCACAAAGTGTGTCCACAACATACCTGATTGTATACCAGTTTGTCTCATGGAGTGTGCATACCGTATATCTGATAGTATACTGATTGTCTCATAGAGTATGCCTATACTTGATTGTATACCAGTTGTCTCAGAGTGTGCATACAGTATATATCTGATTGTATACCAGTTTGTCTCATAGAGTGTGCATACAGTATACATCTGATAGTATACTGATTGTCTCATGAAGTATTCATGCAATATATCTGATAATATACTAGTTATCTCACCAATGGCAACTTTATGTGTAGTGAATCAGCTCATCATTTGCTGTGAGAATGGCCACAAACCAACTCCCCAGTATAAGTCACTTTATCACAGCCAAAACATTAAACCCATTTATAGGAAGGTTTTAGGCCAATAGGAACATTATAGATTAATCATCTGAGATCCAGATTTTCCTGTTCAGAGTGTTTTGGCCCCGAAGGTTAAGATGAGGGGAGTCTTTATCATCTTTGATAACCAGCACAGTTTACACGGGGAGGATTGCTGCACCTGTGTGTGCTGCAATAAGTATCTCTGTGCATAGCATCTTCATTAAAGGCTGTCCGATGCCATTCATACTAGAGGTTGACAGTGACTATCCTGTATCTGTCACAGAGCTCGTTAGTGGCTGTTATGGGGCTAGGGGAGCAGTGTCCTCACATCGGGTGTGCTTGGAAGGACCATCATGTTTAAGGTAGTAGCAACTCTTAAAAAAAAAGATTTATTTATTTTATGTGTATGTGCTTGAGTGCAATATGTGCACTGTGTGTGTGCAGGTGCCTGTGGAGGCCAGAAGAAGGTGTCCAATCTCCTGGAACTGGAGTAAGAGGCAATTGAGAGCTGCCTAATATTTGGTGTTGGGAAGAGACCTAAGCTCCTCCCCCAAGCAGCATGTGTCCTTAACTGAGCCATCTGTCCAGAGCCCAGTAGCAGCTCCTAATTTTAATGTGTCTATTTCCCATGATCCTCTTCACTGGTGTGTTCTTAAGTCAATAGTCATTTGAAAAGTATTGTGACGATGGGTCTGCATTTTACTTAGTAACCCTAACAGGTCTAACGTCTGCTCAGAAGGAAGTGGTGTCCTGGGGCGGGGCGCGGGGGGGGGCAGGTCACATCCCAAACAAAATTGTAAGGACTTCTGTGTGTCCTGTTTCCCTGTATACACGTGTCCCCCTGCCCAACCCCACCGACCCTCCTTATAGAATTTGCATTTCTGGGAACTGGAAAGTAGCAGCGGGTAGCCCCTTCTGATTATAGTGTGGGAGGATCCAGCTCAAATCTGAAAGAGAAAGAGAAGAACCACCACAGGAGACAGGAAGTTTCATGTTGGCTTAGAAGAGTTCTGGAGGCGTAGGTACCGCTTGTTGAAATAGTGTCCCACCAAGTAGCCCTTGAACTCAAGATGTATCCAGGGATGTCCTTATACACACCATCCTCCTGCCTCAGACTCTCAAGTGCCAGGATTATAGGTGAGCACCATGGCACTTGGTGAGACTAGCCTTCATGTCAGTTCAGAACATCCAAGCATCGTTTTGACAGTCAGGGTGTCGCTCAAGTGATGCTTAGTTCTGTCGCCAGGACTTGGTGGAACTGGCATAGAGGTAAACAGATGAGGGAAGTGAAGCCCTTAGGGGTGAGGCCACAGCTTGAGATTTGGGGAAAGGAGCAGAAATGGAAAAGAAAAGAGCGTTAGACAAGAGTTGGCCCCTTAGGGACTGTCTCCAACAAGCCTGCCAGATTCTAGGAGACAGCAGGATACCCCGGGCTCTTGGTGTGTCTCGCTCCTTTTCTTGGTGGGGTTTAAAAATAGTTCTTTTTGTTATCACAGCCATCTCCAGGTAGATCAGAGGCCTTTTGTTTGCTGCTCAAGAAACAGGAACAGATGAAACTTCCTGAAGATCAAAGACTAGATTGTTGGTAGAAAATGACTAATATTGGCCTGGGTTTCCACTGCTGAGCTTCCACCCCAGCGAGGTCCTTGGGTTATGGGAATAGCTCATCATTCTTGATGGGTCAGTTAGACTGATAAGGAATTTGGAGTTTCTTCTCTGTGTGGAGTAGCTTTTTAAGAGGTCAAGTTCTGCTTATAATTATAATTGTAATTATGAAATGGAATAAAAAGGAAATGAATGGTTTCTGTCATCCTCTTCCCGGAGTCTTGTAAGGGGCCTGTTTAAAGGAGCTGGTGGGATGGCTCAGCAGGTAAAGGTGCTTGACAGCAAACTGGACAACCCTCTGACCTCTCCACATGCACCATGGCAGTGCATGCACACACACACACACACACACTCACAAATGTGATTAAAAATGAAAAAGACTCAGGTTAAAACAGCTCTTTTTGAAATAAAACATCATCTTCTTCATTCACAGAGTCCTTGAGGGTATTGGCATGAATATTACATGAATATTATGTATCTTTATGTACAAAGACCTTATTTCTTCTGAACATGGAAGGGCGTATGTCCAGTGTGTCCATTCTATAGATGCAGGTTGGAAGAAAGGGGTGAGTAGCAGATGACGATCCAGGTCAGGCCCAGATTCTGTGCTGGTTGCCGCAATGCATTGTTTGTTCTGAATCAGAGACAAACGCAGGTACGTGAGCCTTCATGGCCAGGCTTTCCATAGCAGACGAGCGTGAAGTTGCCCCAGGGCTACATGACACATTGCAATTCCTGTTTCCAGCAGATGGTGTTGTGCCTTCGGTATCCCTTCAAGACAAAGCTGCAGATTTGTTTTGAGAACCTAAGCTCCAGTACTGTACCTGGGAAGCAATGTGTCTGTGCTAAAGGTGATTGATTTCTTGAATGTGGCTCGCATTATTTTCATAGTTGTTCATTTGTGTGAGTGTGTGCACCTGTGTGTGAGTGCATGCCTCTGTGTGTGTGTGTGTGTGTGTGTGTGTGTGTGTGTGCGTGTGTAAGCCACGGTGTGCAGGTTGAATTCAGAGGATGATTTCCCTTTTTCCACGATATGGGCTCTCGGGACTGAACTCCAGTCCCCAGGTTTGGCAGCAGGCACCCTTACCTACTCAACTGCCTCCGTTTATTTGACTGGGTCACAGCATGGCAGGGGGATGGCAAAAGCTACAGTTTGTTTGCAGAAGGAACAAGTACATGGCTGGTGTCACTTGATAGCCTAATTTTGTAAGGGCTGTCTTAATATGTTAATCCTTTCTGAAGACGGTTTCCTCAGTGACCTAACTACCTTTTGGTAGGTCCCACTTCCCAAAGGTTGCTACATTGATCATGGCTCCAGCACATGAGCCTTTGGGAGACACATTGTCTTCAAGACAGTTTTTTACTCTGAAAATAAAGCCTGCGCCATCACTACCTAGAGGATGGGCATGGGTCCCTGGCATCCATTTAAGTTTTAGGTTTGCACAGACGTTTTCATCAGACCCTAACAAACCCAGACGGTAGCACCAATTGCGGTTAGATTTGCTCAGTGTGCTGTCATTTTTAAGTTTCCTTCTAACCCTTTTATTTAAAACACATAAATTCTTCAGAAGACCCAACAGTTATTAGCCTTGTTCTTCATTTGAAGCTCCAGGCTGGAAGAAGTGGCTGGCGTGGGTCACTGGCTTCCGTCATGCAGCAGGTGAGTGTGGCCCTCTGACTTGTGTGGAGAGTTGCCCTCACTCTCCTCTGTACTGCTTCCCTGTGGTGGTTTTGAACCCTTGGGAGCTGAGGAGTGAGTCAAGTGATATGAGTGCTGAGCTGGTTTTCCCCTTGCTTTTCAACTCTAAAGATAACGAAAGCCAGAAAGTGATCCCATCCAGTGAAGCAGAATGCCTGCCTTTACCAGGTCAGTACATGACTTATTAAAGGCCAAGTCACGGAGGATACCCTTCTGTAGCCACTAGTTATGGGAGCTGTTGATACCTGTTGGAATCGTCTTAATACTATCACTTTTTCTCCTGTATTTTCTTTAGCTGTCTTCTTTGTGAATGCATGCGGTTCCAAAGAGTAACCTGCCACTAGGTTTCTGGGTGTGAGACTGTCAAGTGACTTTTACTAAGAGGATACAAACAAACATTTGTTCACCTCGGATAGGGCTAAGATGATGGAGCAAAGAAACAATTGCACCCATGTACAGCACGGGGAACCAGTGGCTTTGTTGGGATTGCTTACAGGAACACAGGTGACTCACAGGTAGCTGCATCACTGAAAAGGTCACCTGTATGGGTGACAGCTCACAAAAGCTGCATGCCTGGAGCTTCCTTCCTCGTTCCCTGTATCCCAGGCAGTTCTGATAGAAAGTCTCCTTTTTTCCAGCAATGGTCCATGGCGTTTGTAGCCTTGGGATGGAGTCTTGGGATGCTGCAACTTTCTGGGTTCCCCAAATCTCACTAGCTTTCTGAGTCTGATGATCCCCCATCCGCCCTTAGGAGGAAGAGCTTCAGTTCAGAGGAATGGCTGCTCAGTGGAGCTCCTTCTGTTCTACCTGGAGTGTGTTCCAGCTTTATCTAGAGTTTTTATTGTTTTCGTTGTTCTGTCAATGTTCGGCGCTCATCTGAGTTTTACAACTGTCTTGAGAAGATGGATTGTTCCCACATCCTTTCTGCACCTCTACTTTTTATTTATTCTCCTTCCCAAACATTTATATCTCTCCATCCTCCACTCTTTAAACTCTGTATTCTTAAATATCTGCCTGCATGGCCCAACTCTACAGACAGTTCTCAGATTTTAAAAAGCTGTCTGCTTTCTGGTCTACCTCTTCTTCAGTCAAACAAATTCAAACTTTCTTTTGTGTACACGGTTTACAAGCAGCCAAGTTCATTTTGACTCAGCTTCAGGTGTTTTTTTTTTTCCCCCAGCGTGAGTAATTCATCATTTCTGATGAAAGATTCTATTAGATTGTGACATCTTTTAAAACCCCTTTTAACCTATGATTGATTATCCTATGGGAGTTTGAGATTTAAATCCTAGGTTTACTGTCAGAGGTTTTTGTTTTTTTCCCTTTATGGACACAGAAGTCTAGAAATGCTATTTGGTGTAGTAAATGAGGACTCATGCTTTTCCAGGAAAGTTAGAAAACCTCATGTATTTAACCACCTGTGTTTTATTAATGTAGTCTATTATGTTGAAACATACATAATTTACTACGTATAGTTTATTTACTATAAAATATACCATTGCTATTAAATATACTATTAATTAATAAGTATACTCATAATACATAAAGTACTTATTATATATGCATGCAATTATTTTATATTTTCTCGTTTACTGGCTTCTCACTGAAATTCTTGTTGGAATTTTCTTACAGCAAAATTTAGGCATATAAGGGCCTTGGTAGCTACAGACTCGGAAAAGTGAAACATTTTACTTTATTTGTTTATATCTTATTTGTATGAATTTTTGCCTGTGTGTATGTCTGTCCACTGTGTGTATGTGTGTGTGTGTGTGTGTGTGTGTGTGTTACCTGCAGAGACCAGATGAGGGCATCAGATACTCTGGAACTAGAGTTACAGACAGCTGGGAGCTGCCTCCCATCTAGGTGCTAGAAATGGAACCTGAGTCTTCTGTAAGAGCAACAAGTGCTTTTAGCATTTAAGCCTTCTTCCCATTCACTCTGGTTAGCTTTGTAAACAAGAGTTCAGGTGGCAAGGCTGCAGGCCCTTCATTGATTTGGCAAATACAGTGCGAGGTTTGGTAAGTATAGTGTGAGAAATTTTAACCTCCCTGAGAATTGGTTTTGGTAGCACTTTTAGCTCGAGAAAATGTAGTAATTTCCTACTGTCAGTGATACTCCTTGGTTGGATTAGGAGGATTATTATAATGCTTCCCATTCAAGCGGAGAGTGAGGATTGGATCTGGACACAATGTCTTTGATAATGAACAAGTGTCACCTGACTCCAAGAGGTCACACTTTTCATGAAATCACCAATGGTTCTAGAACATGCATGGTCACACATCACACTTGTGACAAAGGTTTTTATTATTATTATTATTATTA
>JAQHUG010000008.1:6779786-6790188 GCA_028555095.1 Dicrostonyx torquatus
TATATATACACACACACCTCTTTCTCTCTCTCTCTCTACATACACACGTACATACACCTCTCTCTATATATATACACACACACCTCTTTCTCTCTCTCTCTCTACATACACATCTTTGTATATATGTTCATATTAGTTCAAGCACAGCCTCTTATGAGCCTTGTGTTGTTCCTGGAGACTGATGTCGTCTGATAGAAATTTCCCAAGAACTAGGCTCTGATCCCCACAAGCAGCATAGATCAGGAAAGCCTGACTACTCTCCTCTAGCTAGATTGTTTCCCATTCAGTGAACCTTTGGTAAATAGACCTTTCTCTAAGGGGGAAATACATAAATTCATATGACTCATAATGAGTAGATATGCCACCAACTGTGAGGTATTTAATAAGATTAATTTAAAAGAGGGTTATTTCACTGATGTCAAATAAGGTTAAGAGCTGGGACTGGCCGAAATGTATGAAATCAATGGTGCTTGTGCTGTACATGGCCATAAGGAAAGTGGTGATGCCCTTGATGTAATCAGTCGTGGTGATGGTCAAGAGCCATTGTCATCCTGATTAGATTTAGAGTCACCTAGGAGATTGGTGAGGTACACTTCTTCATATGTCTATGAGGGTTATTTCCAGGGAAAGAACTGATGGGCTAGGATCTACCCTGAATCTGCATCAGCTCCTGTCTCCAGGTTCCTTCTCTGTTTGAGTTCCTGTCCTGACTTGATGATGAGCAGATATGGAAGTATAAGCCAAATAAACACTTTCCTCCCCAACTCGTTTTTGGTCCTGGTGTTTTGTTGCAGCAATAGAAACCCTAACAAAGTCAGAGCCTAAGGCCTAAGAGCCTGGAATTCAGATGCCTGAAGGGAGAAGATGGGTGTTCCAGCACAGAACTAGGAGAATCCACACTTGCCTTGCATGTGTGTCTGATCCAGGCCTGTAGTAGACTGACTGTACAAAACCTCCATCCATGAGGGCAGGGATTCTTCACTTATGCCCCTGATTCACAACACTCTCGTGCACATATCCCAAAGAACGTTTACCAGTTGTCTGGGCATCCTTTAATCCAATCAAGTTGGCACATAAAATTAACTATCTCAGCTTCTATAGAAGCTGATTATATACATATATATATATACACACACACATACACACACATATATATATACATATACACACATACATATACACCTATCTATAAATGTGTGGGCATAGGTGTGTATGTATATCTATGAATAAATAAGAATATCTCTCTTATTTATTTATAAATATATATAAAGGAGAGATATTAGTTTGTCCAAAACCAGCATGGGGACTTTGGGAAGCCACTAAAGGAAGTTTAGTATATAAAATAATCACTGTTGAATTAAATGTGGATGAGGCTTCTGGGAACATTAAAGAGCACTGCAGATATCAAGGATTCTTTGCTTGGATTGCTTTCAGGCACCTTTTGTTTTGTTTCATGTTTCCTCCCTGATTTTATGCTAGAGGAAATAGAGGAAATGACCCTAAAGATCAGGTCATTTATGTAAGGGGGTCATTGTGGGGGGGAAATCTACACTCTAAGCAGAGACCTTGCTCCTGTATCAAAGGTTTTTGCATCCATTATTCACAGACATAGACTGAGAACCCTGTATATATAGGAAGAAATGACAAAAGTGCGCACAGCTGCAGAATGAATGTGCACTCGTATGTCTTGATTGCATAGAAAACTATCACGTGGCCAGGGTTGTGGCCAGGGTTAGCTGTCCTTCCCAGACTTGTGTCCACCCAGCCCCAAGCTGTGCTCTTGTTTCCAAGCAGCATCTTTGCAGATGCAATTAGTTAAGCTGAGGTGACCCTGGGTTAAAGTATGCGCTTCAGATGCAGTCTGACTGGTCTTTGTAGAAAGATCTGGATAGATAGACTCAAGCCACACTTAGAAGTAAGATGGCTGTGTGAAGAAGATGGGGGTAGGACTTAGGGGTGCAGCTGGAGTCCAGCCATGTCAAGAATTGTTGTCAACTAGCAGAAGCCAGGAAGAAATGTGGGGCAGAAACTGCCCTCCTGAGCCTCCAGAAAGAACTGCCACCATGTGCATGTGATTAGCTGTGGACTTCTGTTGTCTGGGACCGTGAATTTAAAAAAGAGAACTCAAGTTTTGTTTTAAGCCATCCGGCATGTGGCAGTTTGTCATAGCAGCTTCAAGCGGCTCATACACCTTGATTTGTGATGCTCTATCTTTGGATGTCAGGACACATGGCTCACCATTCATGTCTAGATAGTCTTGTTATGCCTCTTCCTCTATTTGCTTCATCAACACCATGAAACTTTCTCCTTTTCTCTTTCCTTTTCTTCTTTTCTTTCTCCCACCCCTGACCCCTGCCCCAGACCATCTTGCTCATGTATTCTAAACTGGCCTCTTCTCTACAGCATAAGCTAGGCTTGGACTCTCAGTTCAGCCTTCCAAACGTATGCTGGGTTTATGGGGATGTATCATGCACCTGGCATCTTTTGCATTACTTTTAGCAAGATCAAAATCATGGAAAGTTACCAGAATGGAAAGGTCAAGGGCATTTGGGGAAAGCAGTTGCGTGCTTGCACCGCGTGGCTGATGCTGTGTTTGCTGACGGGGAAGCTGCAAACCAGCTCCAATCTTCCTCACTCTCTGAATTGGGTGAATTCCCTCAAGTGGTGTTTATTTGTGACTTTAAAAACATTTTTCTGTAAGAAGTCTCTGGAGGTTACCTGTAGTGGTACTGCTTAGTGTTCAGCTCGCAAGGACGTGCTTAGAGAGCAGATTTAAAGAAGGTGGGCCTGCCACTTGAAAGGTGTACATGACTTAGTTCTCTGATAGCTGAGTGGCCATGCTATCTAATATGTCTATTGCTGTTTTAAAACAGAAATGGCGGACATAAACCCATCTTCCTGGCTAATGTTAGTCATTATAAATGGAGCGGTACCCCCACCCTAAAATTGGCAAGGAGCTTCAATCACAGGCTGACAACAGTTACAGGGGATCTTCACCAACGCTGATTCTTTAAAAATTACTATTAATGCTTTTTAAATATTAAAATATTTTATTTTATTCAATCTGCATATGTGTACGTGGCATGACACCCAGGTTGGAGGTCAGACGATAATTTGTGTGAGTCAGTTCTCTCCTTCCACCACGTGAGTCCTGAGGAATGAACTCAGGTCATCAGCCTTGGTGGCAGTCACCTTTATCGGCTGAACCATTTTACTGGCCCAGAATGCTCTTTCTTTCTACAAGCATGAGGCAGCCACAAGCTTTCTTTCAGAACGGACTTGACTTCACCTTGCTCGTTCTAGCCACGGAAAGGCGCTGTTGAGGATTTTGCCAAGAGGTGAAGTGTTGTTTCAAGGTGGCATTTGGTGTCACAAATCACACTGATAGGACATGGACAAATCTTAGTACTTAACACTCTTCATTGCACCTTTAGTGTAAGAGCACAGATGGGTGTTTAGTGGGATCGGGTGTGATTAGCATTTGTGTCTGAACATGTACGGATCTCTTTAATTTGGGAAAACATGCACACTTGAACTCTAGGTTGTTCCGGGACTTGAAAATGTGTTTATCACTCAAAAGTAATCAAGTTTCTGTGGGCTGGCCCAGTAGGGAAAACACACAAGATGCACTTTTGCCTGTGCTACTAATGCAATTTAAATCGATACATGTATTAATAGCTGTGAATGTCTTCATGTTTTCTCTCCGAATGTGGGCTACAGAAGGCGTTTTGTGGGTTGCAATCCCTTTGGGGTTGCATATCAGATATACTGCATATCAGATATTTACAGTATGATTCACAACAGTAGCAAAATTACAGTTATGTAGTAGCAATGAAATAACTGTAAGGTTGGGGGTCACCACAACATGAGGAACTGTATTAAAGGGTTGCAGCATTAGGAAGGTTGAGAACTACTGCATTAGAATATGCATCCCTCTTCCTGGTGAAGCTCAGCAATTGTAGTAATGCTGATTTTGTGTGTGTGTGTGTGTGTGTGTGTGTGTGAATTGGTTTTTTTTTTTCACTCACAGAAGGGTACAAATGAAGTTATGTTTTCCGAGGGTGGCAGCCAGAACTCTGACTTCTTGTTTTCCAGTCCAGGCCCGACCCAGGCAGATGATTTCTCCCGCATGTTGGCAATTCAGGTCACCAAGTGTTTTTGAAAACATGGAACAAGGACTAGCACACACTGTTGGTGGGAGTATAAATACATATTACCCTCCTGGAAGGCAGTTTTCCCACACATTTCAAGAAAGAATGTTTTCAAGTTCATATGCTATCAGGAAATAAAATATATTCATGGGAAATTTTAGTTATTTTCATTAATAGTGAAAAACTGGAAGAATCCTAAATGGTCTAAAATATGTGGACAATTAAATCAAAGAGCTAGATTAATGCTGCCATTGAGAATGAGGTTTTTAAGCCAGGTGTAATGGCTCACATCTGTAATCCCAGTACTTGGGAGGTTAAGGGAGGAGGATTGTCCTGAGATAAAGGCCAGAGTGAGCTGCACAGTGAGACCCTGTCTCAAAGAAAAAAAAAAAAGAAAAGGCAGAGATGAAGGAGAAAATGTTTTGAAAGCACAAGAGATGAATCCGGGCCAAGCTTCCATTTCTTTCTCTGAATGTGGCTCCCTATAGAAAAGGAGTGGGAAGGAATAATGAAAACGTAGAACATCTTCTCTTAGAGAGGCCATTACTCATGACTTTATATTTGTTTAATTAATAGTATCATGACTACTCCTGGAATGTTATTTAATATATTTGAATGCATAGTGCAAGATCACGGAGATTCATAATTGGCATTTGGACCAACCACCCTTTGTGTTCCTTGCTATGTCTTAGGGGTGAACAATAGACTTTGGTCCCTCTCCTGCTAGTGGCCATTTGTCCTTTTGTCCCCAGGTAGTGTTTTCTTCTATTGCTTTGTGACATCTGGCCACCCCATCTGATGTTCAGTCAATGTCCACATAATTGCGTTCTGTGATGTGGAAAGAGAAAGAGAAGACATATGCAAAGATATTTCAAGGTTGGCTGTTTTTTTGTCACATTTCCCCACTTCCAGCTCTTGCTAGGTTTTCAGTCTTTAGCAGAGTCACTTAGAGTTTAATTCTGCAGACAAAAGTTATGCCATGTCCCTTTGTCCTGTGGCCCGTTGAAATGGGAAGTGGTAACTGTGTTCCTGGTTAGTGCCAACAATAGAGCTTAAAGCTTTGAAAAAAGTGATGTGTGCATGTGTGCGTGTGTGCGTGTGTGGTGATGGTGGTGGTTGGAAACTGTCACTGTATTATCCCTTATGTCTCAAACTTATATTCACCTGCCTGTTTGCCTTACTCTATTTCTGTGCTTGTATTTCTATTTTTCACTCATCTTTCTTTATCCGAATTAAACTAATCATCTTAAGTTCAAGAAGACAAAGTATGATTTTACTTGCTTTTTGGAAGAATCGTGGGAGAAAACAATGTCACAAAGGGAAGATGGCCCCTCTCCCCTTGATTTCAGAGGCTTCTCAGGTACAAGGGCACAGCAGGAAATCGATGAGGGCGTGCGAATGTAAGGATGTGGCTGATGGGGAGAAATCAGAGCACGGCTCAGGTTCAGCAGCCTCGCTGTGCTGCAGAAGGACTCCGGCTGCATGAGGGAACCATTTGTGTATCTCCTGTCTGTGCTTGCAGTGTGTGCTCAGGATAGCCCCTCATGGGCACACCAGAGGCTAGCCTCACCTAGAAATGCCCTCACAGGTGCTCCCAGGGCCTGGTTTGTCTTTACAGGTGATCCTAGATCCTGTCAGTTGGCAACATTAACCACCACATCCTGTATGCCAAACTTTGAATTTTGGGCAACAATGAGCATGAATACCAATCATAAGACAACAGTGTACCTTAGACTGTTTCATTTGATTGAAATACTATTTATGTGGGACTTAAAATTTTAAGTTGAAGCTTCTAAGGATTTAATTCCCAAGTCTCATTACCTGCTAGAACCTCTGTTTAGACTGGGTAGATCTCAGTTCACATTTAGAAACAGTCGTAACCAAAGAGTAGTGGGTGTGGGGTGGCTCTGGGAGGGACAGTTTGGTGCCATCCTGTCACGCTTGCAGATTCTAGTCTAAAGGATTCAGGATCATGTTTCCTGGCGGTGAACAGGTTCTGGTTCTAGTGTGTGGGCTTTAGACATTTCAGGAACACGTAACTCGTTTGCATGAATTGTTTACTTTCTTGTGTGTAGTGTGCATGCATGTGTGAATGTGTATGGATGTGGGTACATACATGTGTACGAAGATGGCTGCGTACAACTGTGTGCCTGTATATTGAGGCCAAAGGTCAAGACTGAGTGTCTGTCTTGATCATTTCCACCTTATATATTGAGGCAGGATCTTCTGTGTGAACCAAAAGCTAACCAGTTTGACTATCATGACTGACTGGCTTGCTCCAGGGCTTCCAATTCTGCCTCCCAAGTCCTGGGATTTCAGGCAGGCCACCATGCGCGCTTAGCATTTATGAGGTGCTGGAGATCCAAACTCAGGTTTTCATGCTTACCCAGAAAGTGCTTTACCCGCCGCTGAGCCCTCTCTTCATCCCTGAGGGGTTTTGTGTGTGTGTGTGCGTGCACATATGCATGTGTGTGTAAGTTGTTAGGGGCTTCTTTCGATATTTCAAATAGAAACAACACCTATTGAGAGTATAAAACAGATAATGTATAAGAGCAATATGTATACATATTTCTAGATAACATTTAACCCACAGCTTTCTCTTCTTCGCACCCCACCCCCGAATTACATCTTCTCTAAGGCATGGCAACAGTGTGGTGTTCCAGCGGTAGAGAGTTCTAATTAGTATTCAGTGACTTGGCTGAGTGCTCCAGTAGTACATTCTGCATTAGTCAGCTTCTTTGAGAAGCCCATACTTAAATGGAAACAGAGGTACAGGAGATTACTTGGGTGAGACATTTTTCTTCCTCCCATACAGGGAAGATACTAGTGGGGGTAGATGGGATCTTAAATGTGACAGACATTTAAGCCTAGCAGCATAGGCCTATAATTCCAGCTGCCCTGGAGACTGAAACAGGAGAGCCATATAGGTTCGAGGCCTGCCTGGGCTGCGTAGTAAGTTCAGAGCAAACCTGAGCTACTAAATGAAACTCTGAAGAAAGGACTGAGGAGAGAACTCAGTGCTAGAGTGCTTCCCTAGCATACAGGAAACCCTGTCTTTAATCCTTGCTACTGAGAGAGAAAAAGAGAGGGGAGAAGTGGGAGAGAGAGGGAAGGCAGAGATGTTTGTGCGTATTAGACTATTAAATATTTAGGCCACCGAGTACATTTAGTGTAGTCCTTGGTGAGTAAAAACAAATACTATATTTTTACAGAGATGGAGGTCTAGGCTAATTCCATAATATTTTATCACTTTATTGGTACGTGTGTGCTCAAACCCTCCTACCACGTATGTGTGGGATAAGTTGGGTGCAGAGCTTCACATGGTTTGCTCATAGGATGTGCACACAGAATGTGGCACACATTTAAAAATACATGCTGGATTTGCATAGGAAGCCTGACGCTGAGCATGTCTAGGCTTCCAGAATAAAGCATGGGAAGACAGAAAGGCATTGGAAAGAAAACTTTGAAGGCCATATTTAGAAACCACCTTGAATGCAGTGTCTATATATAGAGAACCTCTTTTGGAAAAGATAGCTCTCAGCCTTTGTTGTACATTCTGGGTCAGAGGTCTTGTTGAACATCAAGAGGGTGAACTACAGAGACACATGGATCTTTATGACCAAGTTGGTCTTCTAGACACTCTGAGGTAGCCCTTTTTATGAGAACCAAAACCATGGTGTTCATTTATTTTTCAACATAAAAGAGCATAGCATGGCTTGCTGCCCTAGAGTGGCTGACCTGATTACTTTCTTATTGGCTATAGGTATTGTCACCTGTTCTGACCGAGCACAGATGCCCGCCCTGCTTCTAGGCAGACCTATCTCCATTTTCCTTAGCCAACATTATGTTGTTTTAAGTCCTGCCTATTGGCTATTGGGCTTCTACAAACACGATGTGAGATGCAGGAGGATTTCAAAGAGTTGTTGTTATTTTTGTAAGCTGTCTCTCCTCCCCTTTTTCTTCAGTCTGGTACTCTAGCCATTGTTATGGCGCTTTCTGCATTTAGGGTGAATCTTCTCTCTTCAGTTAAACCTCTTGAAGGGCATTCACAGAACAGCCAAAGTGTGCTTCATTAATTTCCTTTGAAATTGATGATCAAAATTAACCATCACGTACTCTCACTCACAGTGTGTAAGGGTGTTGATTTCTCTACATCCATGCAAACACTTGTCATTGCCTGTCGTTTTGATTACAGCTGTACTGGTGCTTGGAAATGGTACCTCTTTGTGATTCCCACTTGAATTTTTGTGACTGCTAATTACTAACAGCCATCTTTTCATGTACTTATTATCCATTTACAGACACACACCACACACACAGAGAGAGAGACACACACACAGACACGAGAGTTATTTGTTGAGATTCTATGGCTGCCTTTAAATTGAATTCTCTGTTTATTAAGTTATAAAATATATTACTTACAAATATTTCATTCATTTTTTCACTTTACTTTGAAGCACAAAAAAAATTTTGTGACAGGGTCTCTCTAAGTAACCCAGGTTAGCTCCCAACTCCTGACCTCCTTGCCTTAGCTTCCTGAGTGTTGGAATCACAGGCATGCAATATATACAGCTGAAAGTTAAAATGATGATTCTTAACCCTCATCCAGCTCTCCTAGCTTTTTGGCCTAAATACTGTTTGTAGGTAAGTTTTGATTTGGGGCTATTGTGAGACTCTGTCTTCTGAGAATGACATGGCTGTTGCCATTCTTAAAATAGAGAAGCTGCAATTACTCCCACGAGCTCCTCACATGAGTGGGCCCACTAAGTGTATGAGGTTCTTCACAGGATGGCCCTTAAAGCCCATGGGGTCTCACCCCTTCTCAAAAATAAACAAACAGTCAACATTTACAGGGGAAGATGGGGGCAGAGTCCTCTTCAGTACAGTAGCTGCCCAGAAGGTGCCCATGTTCCTGTTGGTAACTCTTCACCTATGCACCTGTGAGCAGTGCTAAACTCTGGCTCACCAAGCTAGACTGGATGGACTCATTTCTTTTGTATTTCACTGGTGCCTTATCTGGGAAGAATAGGAGTCTGCGCATGTCCCTCAGGAAAGGTCTCACCACGGTGGCTGGCTTTACTAATTTAAGACTGCTGTTTTTTTTTTGTTGTTGTTGTTGTTTTAACAAATTGCTTGTTTTTAGACAGCTGTATCTTACTATGTGTGCATGCTAGATTTGCCTTTAACATAGCAAAACAGATTGCAATAGACATGGATGAAGACACCAGTAACAGCCCTGTGTCTGTTAACATTGCAAGCATGATTTGAGAAATGTGTCCCTGGGTGATTTTGTCATGATTTGAATATCCCAGAGTGCACGTATACAAACAGAAAGTGTCTAGCCTACCAACCATCTAAACTATATGAACTAGCTCTTAGGCTAGCAACCTATAAAAGAACATCCCATCCTGCTGACCCTCCCTCACGCCTTTTCATGATGCAATGTTTATTGATCCGGTCATGTAAAGGTCTCATGTAGGCAGGCTGTCCTCTGGTGCTGATACTGCCTTTGCCAACTGAGACAGTCTGGGTTGTCCTGGCGAGTACTATTATGTCCACAAATGAAAAGCAAATTGCAAGGGGGATAAAAGTGGAATATTTTAGAGTCTTTGTTTCTGCATTGGATTTAGTAAACTGCAAGGTGAAAACCACCATGCAAAGAGATAAAGGTTTCTTTCCCTTTTTTTTGAACCAGTTTCCACTTTCTGTCCTCTTTCTAGGCCTCTGATGATTGTCACTCAGAAGATCACAACTTTGGCTTTCCAAATTCACGATGGTGAGAAAACAGTCTTCCTTTTGACTCTCAGAGCCATCCAGGTGTCCGGTACTCCCATGCATCTGTCACACACAGTCCAAGATTTACGTGAGCGCTGGCAGGCCTTGCTCTCTCTTGTCAAAGTTTCCAGGCCTCCGTAGTCACACCCTTCTGCTTTCCCAGCCATTACTCCCCATTTTTTTTTTTATTTATTGAATCCACAGTCCACATTCACTTAAGTGTTTGCTCCAAGAACAGTGAGATTTTCTGTTTACATTTTAAAGTTAATTCATGATGCCCTCTGGCCTTTTCCAAATTTATTAAGACAACGCCTTCCTTTCTGCTTTAATTTCATCTCTGAAAAACTTAGAGGGCAATAAAAAATTTAGCAGCATTGGCTGCTTAATCAGTTTTTAATGCTATGGTTTTTAGACCCCTGCGGGAGGTGTGTGCTTGGAAGAATTGCCTGATAAGATTTGCCTGACCTAGCCGGGCG
>JAQHUG010000008.1:6790283-6818163 GCA_028555095.1 Dicrostonyx torquatus
GAGGCAGGCGGATCTCTGTGAGTTCGAGACCAGCCTGGTCTACAAGAGCTAGTTCCAGGACAGGCTCCAAAGCTACAGAGAAACCCTGTCTCGAACCCCCCCCCAAAAAAAAGATTTGCCTGACCTATAAAAAGCTGGGAAAAGGAAGAGTCTTTTGCTTGTGTAAAACTGAACACTTTTTTCATTTAGGTTCTTCCTAACAATGGTCAGAGCACGTGATTTCCATCATTAGAGTGGTTTT
The DNA here is from genome assembly GCA_028555095.1 of Dicrostonyx torquatus. Taxonomy (NCBI): domain Eukaryota; kingdom Metazoa; phylum Chordata; class Mammalia; order Rodentia; family Cricetidae; genus Dicrostonyx; species Dicrostonyx torquatus. Next base: position 6,790,525 of record JAQHUG010000008.1, read on the forward strand.
TCAGGGAAGGGAGGAACGACTTTCAGCCGGGTGGATGATTCTAATACAGGGTTAAGGGGCTCAATGGGCAGGTGCCCTGTGGGTTTGTGTTGCGCTCAGAACGATCTCAACTGTTGACATGTCTTTGCAGTAGCCAGGTGGAGAAGATTTCTCTCCAACAACTAGTGCCCTTGTTTTACTTAAAGCGTGGGAACAGACCATGTTTCATTTGACCCAGTGTATTTCATTCATACTTGGGGCTTTAGCTACTCTGCATAGAACTGCGTCTTTCCATAGCAAGAATGGGGTGTCTGTAGAGTCACCAACCATCCTGATTTTCCCAGGACTCAGACACATCCCAAAATGCAACTTACATTGTCAGATTCAGAAAGTCTCAGGAAAACGGAAACCCTGCTTGGTGTAGTAGCTGCCAGGAATATCTAACCCATGGGCCTGAGAAAGCCCAGAATAGCTTTGAATGTAGCCCTAACCCAAATGATAAACTTGCTTAAAACATTGTAAGATTTTTTGGGGGTGTATGTGGGATTAGCTGTACTGTTCTGTTCTTGAGTGTCAACTTTTTATATGACAACTTGGTGTCACCATGTCAAACGGTTGGGCATGTCTACCAGTGTAGACTGACAGAAGTAAAGTAACCAACAGTCAAAGTGAGTTCAGTTCTGCAAATTGCTATGGGTGTGTTGAGATCTGATTGGATTAAACAGAGTGGGGTCGTATTGTTGACTCTGTGTGTACGTGTGTGTGTGTGTGTAGACATGGCCTCATTGTGCATCCGAGTTTAGTCTTGAACTTGGAATCTTCCTGCTTCCTCCCAGGTGCAACCATACTGGGCTGGGCGGTTTTTGTTTTGTTTTGTTTTTGACACTTCTTCTTCTTCTTTTTCTTTTCTTTTCTTTTCTTTCTTTTTTTTTTCATTTCGAAATAGTTTGGACCCAAATTTACAATTTAAAGGACTCTCCCTTTACCACATTTCCTGGAGTATTCCTAACACAGAGTGAAGTGTTTATTTACATTTTTCTTTTCTTTTTCCCCCTTGTGTGTGGGAGAAATGAGGGAATTCCAGAAACACTCTGCCTTTTCTTAGACATTGTCTTTTGACAGGATCTTATTATGTCTCCTTCCTGGCCTGAAATTCGATCTGCCTATCTCTGCCTTCCAGATGTTATGATTACAGGCCCAAGCTACCACACCTAGTTTAAGTACGCTGTGGAATTGCCGTCATGGTTACCAGGCAGAGTTCGAGTTCTTATGTTGCTTGTTGTACTTCAGAGCCAATATGTAGCTCACTTTTCTACTCCCAGAACTTGGGTAGTGTACGTAAGAGGGCTGCAAGTTCAAGGTCAGCCTGTACTACGTAGTGAGATCCTATTTCAAACAAAAAAAAAAAAAAGGAAGGAGGTTAAAAAAATACCCACAGAGATAATAATGCTTTAGTTTCTTTGACTCCAAGATAGCATGTACATTTTACAGAAAGCAAACATTACTTGTGGTTGGAAGTTTGGCTGTTGTGGATGAGTTCAAAGAAGAAGAAGAAAAGACAAAAATCTGGTGATTCCCTGTGTTTTCCCTGCAGTCAGCATTAGCTTCCTTTTACAGTGTAGAAGGAGAAAGTCTCTGTTTCCTACCCCCGTTATGTCTCATCCCAGTGCCCTCAGCTTCCTCTTAGAGCTATTGCAATTCTTGGGTCTATTAGTAAGTTTTCCTGTAACTATGACAAAATCCTCTGACCAAACCAGGCTCCCAGTTGGAGGTATAGTCCATCATGGCCGGGAAGACATGGCGCAAGGTGCATGAGCCCTTGTCACATTGCCTATGATGTCAGGAAGCAAAGATACAGTCCATCATGGCCGGGAAGACGTAGCACAAGGTGCATGAGCATCTTGTCACATTGCATCTGAAGTCAGGAAGGGACAATACAGAGAACATTACAATCATAGCCGGAAGACATAGTGGCTGGTACATGAGTACCTTATCATGTGGTATCTGAAATCGAGAAGCAGAGAAGTTTGTGTGTTGGTGCCTTGCTCATTTTCTCCTCTTTATTAAACCCACCTTGGAGTGGTGCTGCCTGTAGTTAAGGTGGATTTTCCCACATCATGGAACCACAGGCATGCCCAGAGGTTTGTCTCCTAGGTGATCCCAGGTCCTGTCAAGTTGACAGTCACTGTTAGCCACTGCCCCACCTTTCCCACTTGGCATCATGAGAGAGACATCTGAAGAGGCTCAGCCCATGAAAGGCAGCTGGAGCACTCTTACAACTGCTAGAGCTATAGAATGCTGTTGTGTGACAAGGAATCCCTAAGTGGAGGGGATGGGCAGGCTTACGTCCAGGCAGATCAAATACAAGTAACCTTGAATGCTGTCCGTATTCATACAAACCTATGGAGACTTCTTCAGGCAGACTCATGGGTAACTGTTGTAGGATAACTTTACATCCTGCCGTAAGGATGGAATTCAGGGCCTTGTGTGTGTGCTAAGTTCATGCTCAACCAATGCCTTCCTCCTTTAGGACTTTTGGAAAAATGCAAAACAGTAGAGGAGGCAAAAATATATAGTAGAGGAGGAAAAAGCTTTTTTCAAATGAGCTTGGGAAGACACCTTACTCTGAATTTCATTTATCTTTCATAGGATTGGGTCGAAAAGCTGAAGACCTTTCTGCTGAGCAACACCGACTTGCTGTGAAGTAAGTTAGCAGCTAGCAGTGTGTTCTCAAGTCCTTTGGATGTGTCTAGAGCAGTGGTTCTCACCCTTCCTAACACTGCAGCCCTTTAATACAGTTCCTTATATTGTGGTGACCCCAACCGTAAAATTATTTCCTTGCTACTTCATAACTGTAATTTTGCTATGGTTATGAATTGCACTGTAAATATCTGACATGCAGGATATCTGATATGCGACACATAGGTTGAGAACGACTGGTCTGAAGTTTCTTCATTTTAATAAGTACTCATATATTAATTCTATTATATGGGAATAATTATTACTGTTGAATGCTGTTGATGGGCCCTTGCCTGTCTACTAATCTTTGCCTTTGGACAATGCTAAGCAATGGCTAACCTTACATACAGATCTATGTGTTTGTGTGTGTTTGGGTCTGCTGTAGGGGAAAGGTCAAGAGCAGATGAAGTCTCCCTTTCCAGGATGTATATGTGTCTACTCCAGAATCATTTCTTTTAGATTTGTGTCTGGGGCCTTTGAGAAATAGTAATTACCAATGCATGTAGCATGGTTAGTTCCCAGCTTAGGGAAAGATAAGAAGCAGGACAGAAGGGAATCCAGGTTGGGGAGTCAGGGATTCTGAAGGTGTTCTTTGGCCAGTGTGGATGGGCATGGGAAAGGGAAGGGTGTTAGAGAGAAAGGGGGAGGCTCCCCAGTGGATCCGGAGATAAACGATGAGATGGGGATGGAAATGCCATTGGAGTGGTTTACAAAGAGCAGCCATGGCTGGGGGTTGTGTTTCTACCTGAGGGTTCTAGAAGCAGCTGGCATCCCTAAGGAGTCCCAGGAGATGCCTTTTTGAAGGAGCTGAGATTTGGAAGCAGTTGTGAAGCACTGGAGGAGTCTCATACTCTGGTTTCTTGCTCAGTACTGTGTAGCTATAACCAGCTTACGGCAAGGCCTGAGGAACCTGTGAGTGATGGTGTTTTGAGAACTCGCCTACAATAATACCCTGCTAGAGCAGTCCTCCTGCGTGCCCTCAAAGCATTAGGCAGAGGCATGCACTCCAGGTTTTCCCTGGTCTCTTTTTCAGGACCTAGACAACAGATTGTCACAGTTGGTTTTGTGTGGCTTCCAAGTGGAAACCGGTCGGGTCCACCCACTATTTACTTTGTATTTACGTTGGCAGTCAGGAGAGAATTTCCCCTTTCCAGAGTATCTCAGCAGCTGACATTGGGCCAGATTCTCACCCTGCCTTTGTTTGTACCTTCATGTTGTGATGCAGGCAGATAGAGGGGAAGAGAAAAGAGCAGCCAGGCTTAGACTAATCTTTGCCTGCGATCCCTCCCTCAGGGTTCATGGGCCTCACCAGCAGAGGGTGACGTGGCACTGTGGCCATCTCAATCACCTACCTCGTCATTGGTTCCTGTCTTAAAGATGTCTCTCTTAGCCAGATTTTATAGAGAATAGAAGAGAGATAGACTTTATTATGGATAATAACATTCAGGCATATGGCCATATTCTGATGGAGAATTGAACGTGGATGAGTACTCAAGTTTTAAATTCCATTTCTGTTCACAGAGTGAAGCCCTCACTTTTGGAATATTTAAGTTACCATCTCAACTTTATGAGTGTCATAGCTGGCCCTTGTAACAACTTCAAGGACTACGTAGCCTTCATTGAAGGGAGACATATACATATGAAGTTGCTGGAAGTGAACTGGAAGCAAAGAGGTTTCCACAGTTTGCCAGAACCTTCTCCTACTGTAAGTTTTCAGTATTTAGCATGCTTTTTTTGGTGTTTCATAGAAAGGGTTTTACTCTCAGGGCTGACACTAGCTAATAGTCATTCTAATTAAGGAGTCATATAGCTTGGAGTGTGGCTTGGTGATAGAGTACTTTCTTAGTATGCATGAGATCGGGGTTTGATCCCTAGAAGGGAAAAATGAAACAGTAAAAGCCAAATGTCAAACAGCTTAGCAGAGAGCTTGGCCAATCACCCCCTCCCCATTTGATTAAAATCAAATATAGGCAATTATTTAAACTGTTCTTTGTCAGATCACTTAGTTCAGAGCCAGGCTCTATCCTCAGTTCATATTGTGTCCACTCAATCACTTCTGTGAAGGATGCCATTGCTATGCCATGTTAGAAAGGATGCCCATTTTTATGAAGTTGGAAACTACAGACCTGTAGGATGATATTTCCTGGGAAGTCAGAGGAACTGGGCAAAATTACCGAGTGTTGACTAAACTAGAAGTCAGGATATCCTAACCCCAGATGTTGTGGTTTGTGTCTCTGTTGCTCTGATAAAACCATGATCACAAACAGCTAGGGGAGGAAAGGGCTTATTTAGTTGCAGAGAAGCCAATGCAGGGACTATACAGGCAAAATCCTGGAGTCGAGTTGAAGCAGACACCACAGAAGTGCTTGCAGGCTCCTGTTCAGCGACCGTTCTTCTACAGCCTAGGCCCAGCTGCCTAGTGGGCCCTTCTACACCAGCTAGCAATTAGGAAAAGCCCCATAGACCAATGTGGTCAAAGAATTTTGTCCACTGAGCTTCCCTGTTCCCTGGTTATAATAGCCTTTTGCTGTGGGACAATGGTCTTCTACCCTGTAAAGATTTGTCACTTGTATTGCTTTAATAAAATGCTGATTAGCTGGGAGCCAGGCAGAAAGTATAGGCAGGGCAACTAGAAAAGGAGAATTCTGGGAAGAGGAAAGGCTGAGTCTGCAGAGTCATCACAGAGGAAGCCAGACACAGAGAGAGCAAGATGAGAATACCTTGCTGATAAAAGGTACCAAGCCATGTGGCTAATACAGACAAGAATTATGGGCTAATTTAAGATGTAAGCATTAATAAGAAGCCTGAGCTAATAGGCCAACCAGTTTATAATTAATGTAGACCTCTGTGTGTTTTTCTTTGGGACTGAACCACTGTGGGACCAGGCAGGACAGAAATCTCTGCCAACAGCCTTGTGACAAAGTAACAGATGAAGCTAACAATGGCACCAGTTTAAATATTTGAGTCTTCTTTGGAAGCACATGCTCTCCATCTGCCCATGAACTGGCTCAGGTGTTCAGTCACCTGCAGAGAATCCATTTTACTGGAAGCTCCACCTTCTGGCTGGCGACTCAAGCATGTTTCCCTGCCTCTCCAGGCTGTACTGGTGGAAAGCAAATGGTTACTGCTTTCTAGTGTAAGATTGCTACCCTATGATGGCATCCATTTATCTTATGTTTTGGACAACAATCCCACCTAACTTATGTTGGTAGAAGATACTGAAAGACACATTCAGCTATGGCCCATGTTTACCATGCACACCTCCAGTCCTCAAGGGTTACATGTGTGTTCTGTATCTAAATATACCACCTAACCTAATCCTGTCCTAATCTTGTGTCTTTTGTTTTTGTTTTTGTTTTTGTTTTTCGAGACAGGGTTTCTCTGTGGCTTTGGAGCCTGTGCTGGAACTAGCTCTTGTAGACCAGGCTGGTCTCGAACTCACAGAGATCCGCCTGCCTCTGCCTCCCGAGTGCTGGGATTAAAGGCATGCGCCACCACTGCCCGGCCTAATCTTGTGTCTTAAGGAAGAAAACCCATATCCATCCACTGCCCTTTCTAGGGAAGTTATTGGATGACCATGTTCTTTAGATGCTCTTGCCAAAACTGTGGTCCTCACACCTGAGTAGTTACATTTGGTTTCTCCCCATTTCTAGGGTGCTGTGATACAGAAGTTGTGCATGACCTTGCTGTCTCTCCTGTTGTTTTTGACGCTCTCAAAGTCCTTTCCTGTCACCTTCCTTCTTGATGACTGGTTTGTACACGAGGCCAACTTTCTGAGTCGACTCTGGTACTTATATGTCGTCATGCAAGCTGCAAAGCCCAAGTATTACTTTGCGTGGACATTAGGTAAGTTTGATCGAGTGGCCCAAAATGAATGAGGAATGCAGTGATCCTCCTTGGATGGTTTAGCCAGAATATCGTTTGTATCATCAAATCATAATACAATCCAATCTTTCCTGTAAACTCAGTTATCAGTGAGGAGATATCTGGGCTGCTGTTTAAACCCAGAGTTCCTAACTGCTTCCAACCACTGACCTTAGCCATTTGGTGCAGTACAAAGTTAAGAGAAAATTCCAGAACAGTCTTGCTTGCTTTTTTTTTTTTCCGGGTTGTATGAATGGACAATGAATCTTACCATCACACATGTCAGTTTAGGTTGTACATAGTGAAGGAAATGCTGGTTGAGCTTGATGCTTCAGAAGGAAGATGAGTTCAGGTTTTCCTGTTTATGGTGAAAAGCTCAGTTTTATTTGGTTTTTATCACACATCTTTTTTCTCTCTCTCTCACTTGGGGCACATTGGCCAATCTCAAGGTTTTATTTCTTTCCTTTGAAAGAATTTTAGATGGAGTTGTTTAAGGCCTTGCTAAGAGAAGAACCTATGCATTTACCAGCACTGCTTTTGATTTAAGATGGAAAGGTCAGAGAGCAGCGACTTGGCTTCTTAAGTCCGATTAGTCATTCAACAGTTCCCAGTGTTTTGTCCACAGACTGCAGGTTAGGGAATAGCACATGACTCAGGTCTCCTCTTTGTTTGTGTTTCAGGTTTTAAAATCTAAATTAAACTTTGCAGCTGCAGAATTATTTTCTTCAAAATATATGTAATGTGAAGTAGACGGCTTTGGCCATTTAGGCCGGTAGTCCAGCATGGACAGGTTTTTCATGACAGTTAAGACTGAGAGCCAGAAATTTTCATTGCCCCAAACATTAACTTTGTGCCCATTAAGCATTTCTACTGGGGCCAGGTTATTTTTAACTACAAAAATGTCTACGTGTAAGTTCAGTCCAAATGCAGTATTTCCATACCAATTGGCCAGAGCCATCAGACTTTGAGCTGTTTTTTTTTTGTTTTGTTTTGTTTTGTTTTTTTGAGGCAGGGTCTTACCATGTAGTCCTGGCTGTCCTGGAGCTCACTCTGTAGACCAGAGATCCTCCTGCCTCTCTCTGCTGGTACTAAATGGGTGAACTACCACATCCAGCACCAGAGCTGTATTAGAATTTATGGTGTGCTGGGTTTTGTTTCCATTTCCATTCAGTTTAATTTAAGGGGTGTTTGTTGAACAGACTTTATGCTAGGAAATGCCTTCTGCATCTCGAGACTATGGCATTTTGTGGGAACACAGACCTCTTCGTCACCTGGGCAGGAGGCGCCAAGAGATGCCTCAGTGGTATAACGTACTTCAAAGGCCTGTCCCCCGCCACCCCTCCCTGATTCTGTTGTTGCTTTGCTAGTTAAAAATGCCGCCTTCTTTACTACTTTAGTAGCTAGGCATCTCTATCTTGGGTAGCTAGGAGTCTATTTGGGTCCCTGTATATATGTGTTTTCCCATGCAAAATAGTTAATGCTTTTTCTTTGCTCTAACTTATAACAAACTTGTATAGCTGTGTGTGTGTGTGTTGTGTGTGTGTGTGTTGTGTGTGTGTGTGTTGAGGAGGAGTGAGGGTGTCTTTTCCCCTTTTACTGCATTCTCTGTTTCCACTTAACTTTGCTTTCTTTCTTCTCTCCCTACCCTTTCTGTTCCCACGTTTTGTATCTCGGGGCTTTAGGGCTGGCTTTGGACTAAATCAGCTCCAGATTTAAGGAGAAAAAAGGCCATTCCGTGGCCTCATGGGGAGAGTCTGACACAGGTGGGTGTGGTTTGTGCTGACAGGGTCGGGGTGGGAGGGGTGGCAGGGAACAGAATGTCATTCTGCACTTTAGGAGAACCCCCAAGACTTTTGAAATGTGGTCATGTTTCCTCTGGACAGCTTTCTCTGTGCACGGAGCCCTTTTCTCCCTAATCGCCTCTGTCCCATCTTTTATGTTTTCCTGGTTGTTTAGTAGAAACATTTCATTAATGGCTTTGATTTGAAGTTTTTTCCAGTCTCGATTCCACGGGCTGGTCTGAAATTAACCTTTGTATCATTTATGAATAAAGAAGCAATGAATAGTCCATCAGGGAATATTTAAATTGCTTAACCAAATAATTGTTTTATCCAGCTCTTTAAAATGCCATTTACATATAACTGATGTACTAATTATAAATTTAATCCTTAAAGCTGGCCTCTCATGGATGTCAGTGGCACTGCACTGTGTTAGGCTTGCTCTAGTTACTGCTTACATAGAAATAATAAATGTAATAAATATTAATGCAATTATTTTCTTTGGATTTAACATCCAATTCTAAACGCTCCCCCCCACAACCAACTGTTCCTAATTAAAGAGACTCAACTGTTAAGCTGTGTTCAAAAGGACCAGCTCCAACAAAGGGGTATCCAGATCAGTTTGTCTGCCATAGTAGGTTACATCATGCGTGGAGAAAGGAAAGCCGGTTTGGGGCTATGAGTCAGAACCTCACTCTGGCTGCTCTAGGCCATGATGGCATCTTAGATAAACTTCTGCAGAAAGCGCTGTGCAGAGCAGGGAATCCTGCCTCTCCAAATAGGGTGATTCTGGGAGCTAGCTATCTCACAGAGGAGCTCTCAGCCTTAGGATGTGGAATCAGTTCTGGCCTTCAGATTCTGGCACTGCTTACACTGAAATGGTCTGCACATTGAACGAACATCTCCAGTCTCCATCCTCTTTGCATTCCCATTAGCAGAGGCCATTATGATAAAAATGGCCACCACCATCATCTCTTGAGTTTCCTTTGATGGGTCCTTGGTGTGAACTTTGTCCATATTTCAACAGCTTCTTCAACATAAGTGCCATTGTTATGTCTGTTTGATCCTTAGGGGACAGGCTTCTAGAAGTTAGTCACCTCCTCTAACTTCCACATTTTATGCTGCTGAGCGTATCCTTACCGACCCCCCTAATGCCACCATGATAGGAGATAAAAATACTTGAAAGGTGTGGGATCCAGAGACCCAGAAAGGTGTGTGGTGGCTCATCTTGATGGCCAGATTGCTGGGATTGAGAAGCATATTGGCTGTTAGTACAAAACACTTCTAGAAGTGTCTGTGTGGGCATTTCCAGAGATAGTGAGCTGAGAGGCAATTCCATTCTTGCATGCTTACAGCACCGGACCTAGGCTGAAGGGACCGAATTGGGGAGAAGGCGATAGACGGGCACAGAAATCCTTGGTCTTTATGCTTTCTGAGTGCCACGATGTGACATGCTCTGCTACACCCCACCTTCCCTACAGTGATGGATTACAACATCTGGGCCTGAGTAAATCTGTCCCTGCCTTAAGCTGTTTTTTCCTGTGTGCTGTGAAAATCTGACCATCACAGATGATGACAAGGGAAAACGCACATTCATGCACACGGTCACTGCTTGGTTCTTTCGGCTCTGACTGGGAGTGGTGGGCACAAAACTAAAGGAGGAGACAGGAAGTTAGGAATTGCCGTGCTGGCCTTGCAATGGGCTGTCTAGCTGTGATTTTTAGCTGTCACCTAGTTGACATCTGTCATTCATAGATTTGTTCTCACATATATGAAACCATGAGGCCCCTTTTCAGGCATCTGCTTTCTTTGTTTTCTTTTTCTTCTCTACTGAATTCCCCTCTAAAGGAGAGAGGATGGCATGGGGCTCTGTCCTTTTAAATCCTGTCTTCTATGAGAAACCAGATAGTTTTCAAATGAAGCCAAGCCTAAGATAAGCATCGTTAAATCATCAGCTATGCCAAAAATAGAGGAGATAAACACTGAGCTGCTCCCTCCCTGTCCTGGGGATGAAACCCAAGGACAGTGCTAGGCAAATGCTCGACCATTGAGCTCAGAGCCAGCCTCCCACCTGGAGGATGCCCTCTCCTTTAGTGTGGTTGTTCTGACAGCAGGCTCCTTTCCAGCGGGTCTGAGAGCTGTCTGCATTTGGACTTAAACCTTTATGGGAGAATCCTCTCGGACCTCCTCCAGTCTAGAACTGGAAAGGGCTTTGATTTAATTAGTGTGAGTCATTGGTGACTTATTTTCTTGAAGAGCATATTCTAACAGAGTTTGGAATATGATAAAGGAGAAAAGTAATCTCTTGGTCTTCATCATAACAGCTAGGGCTTGTCAGGACTCCAGTCGGTTACAAAATACCTCATTAAGGCATTGATTTGAGGTAGATTGTTCCTTTGGGGGCCCTTATCTTACAATTTAGCTAAGTAAATAAAGATGGAAGCAGGGGCTTTCAGAATGATTTTGTGAGTTAGATGGTTTGCTGTTTTCTTTTCTTTCTTTCTTTTTGAGACAGAATTGTTCTGTGTAGTTGAAGCTGGTCTTCAACTTCCTCCATAGCCCAGGTTAGCCTTATATTTGCTATACAGCCCACAATAATCTTAGACTCTTGATCCTCTCTTCTCTACCTCCCAAGCTCTGCTATCGCACACTGTGTTAGGGTGTTCATCGCTGTGGCCCTGTGTGGCTTCCACTGGTGCCGGCTCCCAGTTCCCAGCTCAGCTTCTCTACGTTGTTGTAAACTTTCCTTAGCTGCATCTTGTGTTAGCTCATCAGCCACTTTCTGTAGCCTGTCCAGGTTAAGCTCCTGTTTTCTTCCAGAACGGGCTCTCTCCTGACATAGCCTTTAACACCTGAGATGGTTAATGTTGATGGTCCCCTTGCTGGGATTTCAAATCACCTTCGGCACACGCCTCCAGGCATGCCTGAAGGTATTTCTAGAGAGGCTTAGCTGAGGCTTGACCTGCCTGAGTGTAAGTGGCACCGTGGTCTTGGGTCCTGGACTGAATAAAAAAGAGAAAGTGGCCAGAGAGCCAGCGTTCCACCTCTCTCTCTGCTTCCTCACCGAAGTGCAGTGTGACCAGCTGCCTCCTGCCCCACCACCATTCCTCCCCCACCAGGAGCCAAAATAAGCCTTCCTTAAATTGCCTTTGTCTCAGCCAGGGGGAACGTAACAAATCCCATGTGTTACATCTTTAGTGGTAACCCTTGGTCCCCACCGTGTCCCTTATTGGCCTTTACTTCCAAGCACCGGTGTATTTTGCCTTCTTCTCTTCCCCTACACCCTGCCAGTCACTGAATCCCACTACTGACATCTTCACATCATTTCTTCACCCCTCCTGGACGCTCCTCTGTCCATTCTATGGACGTCTGTTTTAGCAAGCATTCAAAGGCTACAGAACAAATGAATAGAAACCAAGGTCACCAAACAGCCCACTTCATACTTGTGCCAAATCCTTTGTGTGTGTGTGTGTGTGTGTGTGTGTGTGTGTGTTTTCCAAGAAACTACCGAATAAGCATCCAGTGTGTAGCGAGACAAATGTTTGCCGTCCTTTAGAGGTCTTTGCCTGGTTCCTGACATTTTGTCTTAAAACCACAGCGGACGCGGTGCACAATGCAGCTGGCTTTGGGTTCAGCGGTGTGGATGCCGATGGGCATTTCTGCTGGGATCTGCTCTCTAACCTGAACATCTGGAAGATTGAGGTGAGAACACGGCGCTTCCGGACAAATACCACAGTGAATGCAGCAAACAGTTGCTTTGAGTGTGGGAGTCCAAAGTCCTTCGTCGGGGTGTCTAGAAAAGCTGTTTGGGGAGATGCCCGGCCCCATAGTCTCCTCACCATTTGTATTCCTCTTCCTCCTGCACATTATTATCATTTTGCTCTCAGGATACCTTCTTTCTTGACACTTTTAATGATTCAAGGAAAAAGTGATACCAAAAATTTGTAAAAGAGCCGGTAAAACCTTTTTATTAATTCTTGTTCTACCAACCAAAAAGCGAAAATGCCATTTTCTTTTCTTTGTATTTGACTTGGATTTCGATCTAGACTGTGGACCAGAGGCTTGTTGTGCCTTTAGATTTACTCGTGCTTGGCTGTGGGCATGTTTTTTTTGTGGGGGGGGAGGGGGAACAATTTTAATTCATTTGATTTTTTATTTTTTAGAAGAACTGTCCCAATGCACACCTTTTAGGCCACTAGGATAGTGTGTCTCTCCGTCTGTCTTTATTCTTGGACCACAGTTCTCTTTGTGTCGTTGGAGACAGACATGGTTCCCTTCAAAGCATATTATCTCAGTGTGCTTTATTGTACCTTGTTTGCACCAGCACAGACACGACTGCCGAGCCACAGAGCCACTCATCCTAGAGCAGTAGAGGAAGGCGAAGCTTCTCATTGTGCAGCAGGAGCGCTGGTCCCATAGTCAGCCCACTTAGGGTGGCTCTGAGTTTTTTATTTCCATCTACCCTGGTGCAGACAGGGAGAGCAGGAAACCTGGGAAACTGGCCATCTTCCACCCACATTTCATGGAAAGCAGACCAAAAGGAGACACCGAGAAAACCACCATGTTCTTCGGCCTGAGGCCTTCTGCATTTGGAGGGCCTCCAGGGGGAAGGAGGCCTTCTTTTCACCTACCAAAAATTTATAAGGAGGGTTAGATTTCCTCCTCCCCATCCTTCTCTTCCACCTCTTTCTTTTCTTCTTCCTCCTCATTTTCTTCCTCTTCCTCCCCTTTCCCCTTCCTCTTTCTTCTCTTCTCTCTTTTCCTATCTATCTTATTCCTCAGCCTCTTCTCCTTCATATCTTCCTCCTCGCCTCCTCCTCTTCCACTTTGGGCCTTTGTGCCTGTTCCCTCACCAAATTGCATCATATATTCAATTTAAATGCATGATACTATTTGATGCCTCAGCTTTATCAGATTGCATAAGCAATGAGTCCCAACTATGGGGGAGGGAATGCTGATCTTTAGATTCTAGAGAACCTGAGGGCTCCTTGGGTCAGAAAGCCCTTGCAGATATGGTTAAAAGGGGAAAAAAATCCAAATTTAGAACTGGTTCTGAGTGAGCAATTAGCCCCATTCCAGTAAACCACCTCTTCAATAGGAAGTTTCCAGACATCATAACCACCTTTCTCATTCTTGGAAAAGCATGTGAAGACTGCAATTGTCAGACAAAGCCCTAGGGTTTAGGGACTTCGCTCCCTTGGAGCACTATTGGTCACTGTCCTTCACAGCCGACCCCCTTGGCTTTTGGCTGCCCATGAGTTTACCCCAAGTGTGCACCAAAGACAGAATCTTTTCATGACCAAAAGTAGCTTGGAGAGGAAAGGGTTTATTTTTGCTTATCCTTCCACATCATAGTCCATTACTGGGGGAAGTCAGGGCATGAACTGAAGCAGGGCAGGAACCCAAAGGCAGGAGCTGATGCAGGGACTATGGAAGGATGTACTTGGGGTCAAAGGCTGATACTAAGTTACGTTGTTACTGAAGAGAAAATGAGAACACTAATTTCCACTGTATTTGGTGCGGGGCAAGAACAACGGAACAAGGAGGTCTGGTTTAGTTACAGTTCTTCAAGGCCGTGTTTTATAGCAGCCAGCTAGCTATGCAGAGAGAAACAAACTGGGTTTAGCAATAAGAAGTCAATAAATAATAGATCTCCTAACAATCTATCATGCACCATCTGTTATGTTACCTGTCATCTGCCCATCATCTATTTTCCTCTTATCTTTTGATCTATTGTCTATCATTTATCTAACTGTAATCTATCCGTATCTGTTTACCTGTCTTAGAGTTTTTTTATTGCTGTGTTAAAACTCCATGACCAAAAGTAGCTTGGAGAGGAAAGGGTTTATTTTTGCTTATCCTTCCACATCACAGTCCATTACTGGGGGAAGTCAGGGCATGAACTGAAGCAGGGCAGGAACTCAAAGGCAGGAGCTGATGCAGGGACTATGGAAGGATGCTGCTTACTGGATTGCTCACTAATGACTTTCTCAGCCTGCTTTCTTATACATCTTAGGACCACTTGCCCAGGGATGGCACTGCCCACAGTGCCCACCACTCCCACACCAATCATTAATGAAGAAAACAACCTATAGACTTGCTTATAGACAAGCAAATGTTGGGGGCATTTTCACAATTGAAGATCCTATTCCCAAATAAGTTGAGCTTGTTTCAAGTTGACAAAAAGCTAAGAATCATACTACCTCTATATTATCATCTGTTGTCTGTCCAACCTGTGTTCTCTCTCATCGGCCTATCATCTGTATCTGTCATCTGTCAGGCCATCTTGCAGCTATATGTCATCTATCTTCTTGGCCTATTCTCTCCTTTCAAGCACATTACATTAGGCAGGTGTGTGGCCTACACAGGGTTTCTTATGACTGAAGATTTTCTACAGGAAAAGCCACACTTCTTGTTACTCTTTGAATGAGCAAGCACGGTTCATGGCGTATTTGGGGCTGTCTTCTTTGGCAGTTGACTTACACTGTTGCCAGATGGGTGAAATTTCTTGATCTTCTTTTCTGTATTGTGATCCCTTCATGCATGAAGTCTCTTCCTATTCCAGGCAAAATTAGATACAGCTGGGACTGTGAAGCTATTTATAGATATGACTGTAAAAGGCTGACCTAGTTTGCACGTGGTCACATAGCACAAAGATAACAGTCTCATTTAATTTGTCCCCAAAGCCCCACCATCATATAATTAGACTTTCCCTGTGGTAAATCCCCTTTTGGAGTAGTTTTAAGACATTTGACTTTGTTTTTTAAAAATCAGAGTGGGAGGGAATTGACAGAATTTCTCCCTCAGTTTTGCTCTAATGTAAAAATAAGTTTTGAGCAGACTTGAGTCTCCAAGCCAAGGTTTAGCTGCAAAGTAAATCTTATAAATGCCAGAAAATGTTACTGCCGGGGGCAGAACAGCTGATTGACTGAACTGTGCGTAATCCTGCTTGAGATTCACATCAGCTGTGGAAGCAAGGGAGTTCTGGGCAGGACTTTCCCTTGCTCGGGCGTTTTTAAAGCTAATGATAGGCGTTGTGTTCTTGTTTCTAGACTGCTACGAGTTTCAAAATGTACTTAGAAAACTGGAATATTCAGACGTCTACTTGGCTGAAATGGTAAGGGATACAGAGTTACCTTATTGGGGACTTCCTAGGGGAGCAGCAGTGCCTGCCAATCATGCCATTTGACACTTGGACAATATTGTCCACATCTTATAAATAAAAAAGTAGGAATGATGAATTGAGAAGATCCCAGCAGGTGCCTATTTTATCCCAGAATGCTCATTATTCAGCTCCACACACTAGTTTGTTCCTTGTAACAGTCCTGTGAGATGCTATTAGCTGTATTGCTCTGTTTTATTGCTGAGGAAAGTGAACAGAGGGGTTACATGACATGCCCAAAGTCACCGATCTATGAGTGACAGATACGGGACCAAAGGTCTGTTCCCGGAACTAGGCTTTTGACTTCTCTGCTGTTTGGCTTGAGACCCAGGAGAGTCTAGTTTTCTGATCTAAGGAAGTCAGTGTCAACATCAAATCCCTTACGAGAGCTGCTGCTGTCCCTAGCTCTGAGAGCTCTACAGTACCCCACATGCCTGGATTTGTACTGACATTTCTCTGACCTGTTTCTATATGTGCTCTAAATTTAGAAGCGTTACTTGTTAGATAATTATGAGTGTACTGTCACTGGAATGCCAACCTCCACTTCGTGAACGCCCCTGAACCTGCAGGGAGCATGTGAAAAGATAGGCTTTGCTTTTGATGAGCGGGGTCTTTCACAAATCCGAACCTGAGGCAGAGCTGAGGAGGCAGCTGGGTGATATTAAGTGAGACTGGTTTTGCAGAGGATCAAGTTCAGTGCCTATCACCAACATGGAATGACTCAACCACCTGTAACCCCAGCTCGGAGGGATCCAGTGCCCTCTTCTGGTCTCCAAGGTACAAGCACTCGTGTACAAACCCCCACGCAGACACATACAAGATAGGGAATCTTTGAGCTATTGAAGCAAAGCAAACACAGTGTAGTAGTTCTTCAAATGAAGCCGATGTGCTGCTCCCTGGAAACTGTCACTTCCTGCAGTTTTGAAATTCTGATATGAACGTGATTGTTTTTAACCAATGTTGCAAGCAATTTTACCACCAGCCTTTATTTCTTCCTGCTGAGTAGTTCTGGGCATACAGTTTCTATTAGGAATGCACAGGACGAGATGATTGAGAATGAAATATTTCACTCGTGCAAAAAGATACAAAGGATTGAGAAAAATAAAAAATATAAAAGCTCATGCCTAGTTCTAATGTCAAAAAGAAATCTTACCGAGAGCAGAGTTCCAAGCCTGTGTGTTCCTTCCCAGCTGCATCTGTGTTCCTCTTGTGAAATGGAAATGAAACCCTGAATCTGGGTGTAAATGAGTGACTTTTGCTGGGCAGTGGTGGCACATGCCTTTGTTCCCAGCACTCAGGAGGCAGAGGCAGGCAGATCTCTGTGAGTGTGAGGTCAGCCTGGTCTAGGGAGTGAGTTCTAGGACAACCAGGGCTCCATAGAGAAACCCTATCTTAAAAAACAACAACAGCAAAAATCAGTTACTTTTGGACCATCCATGGTGGGATTCTTGATACCTGCTTGAGTTCACTGTTGCATTTTCTACTGGGACGCTGTCACTTACTGAAGAATGTAGTGGCCACCTCGACTGCCATTGGCAATGCATAGCCTGAGTTCTGGGGAGAAAGTTCCCTTTCACGTCCTATCACTAATTTTAATTTTGACTCAAGAAGAGCCAAAGATCTTCAGGGAACTAGCTGACTTTTCTCTAGCTTCTCACAGTGTAGTTCCCACATTGAACATCTCATATCCGAAAGCATGAAATCTCCAGTGTCCCCCTATCTGAAGCCTTTTGAACACTACCATGATGTCCCATGAGGAGAATTCCCCATCTGCCGTCAGGTGACAGATGACAATGAGAACACACACACACTGGAATATTAGGTGACTCTTCATTCCGGCTGTGTGTGGAACGTGTATGCAAAACACAAATGAGCTTGTGTTTTAGACTTGGGTTTCAATACCAAGATGACTCATGTATATGTAACCATTCTGAACTCCGAAGGAAAGAACCAAAATTGGAAAGACTCCTTGTCTCAGGCATTTAGGGTAAGAGCTACTCAACCTGTATCTTGATTTAAAATTTGATGGGCTCTGGGCGGATCCACTAAATGTCACGCTAACTTCTCACTGGAGTTCCTACCAGAAAGATAAAAAGGGTTGTCATATTGATTTATTTAAGTGGCTTGGAGGCCTGGTTGGAAAGATAAATTAATGTTGGCTAAATGAAGATAATTTCTACAGATGCTTATCTGGCTTTCGGGCATTTTAATGCCATTGGCACTCATATTAGTGCCTCTAGTGGATATGTCCTTTGGTGAAACCTGCTTCTTTAAGGCAGGAACTTGAGTTGTTATAGTAGACCTTGTGATGGGGCCCAGACCATCTAGTCTAGTGAGGTTAAAATTGATAGCAGAGCCATGAGCCGCATGGCTGATAGTGTTCCAGGATGCCAGAGAAGCATCAGCCTCCCAGCATTTCATTGCAAGCTCCTGCTAAGAGTCAGGCAGGCATCTCTCAGGGTGGACCTGAGGACTTCCCCGTGGTCGGCCCCAGAGAGGTGCAGGTGGAGGGTATGCAGTGTTTGAGCCGGGGCTTTGCTAGTCCTTCCTCTCTTTGCAGTGTGTGCTATGAACGGGTTCCCTGGTACCCTACTGTGTTCACCTTCGTCCTGTCTGCTCTGTGGCATGGCGTTTACCCTGGATACTACTTTACATTCTTAACTGGAGTCCCTGTCACATTGGCAGCTAGAGCGGTAAGCATCCTTCAGCTGTTTGCACTTTTCCTCTAGCAACCTGGTGTGTGTGTGTGTGTGCATGCATGTGTGTGTGCATGCATGTGTGTGTGCATACATGAGTGTGTGTTTGTGTGTGCGTGCATATGTGAATGTGTGTTTGTGTTTGTATTTGTGTGTGTGCGCGTGCATATGTGAGTGTGTGTTTCTGTTTGTGTGTGTGTGCGTGCATACGTGAGTGTGTGTTTCTGTTTGTGTGTGCGTGTGTGCATATGTGAGTGTCTGTGTGTTTGTGCATGCATATGTGAGTGTGTGTTTGTGTATTTGTGTGTGTGTGTGCTTGTGTGTTGTTCTGCTTTAAGCAGTGGTGAGTTGAAGGTTTGGGGTTGTTAGGAGTGACTTTTTGATGTAGAGTGATAAGTTCCCCCATGGAATACTTTTTATTTTCTTTTCTTGGAATGATATTTGGAAAAATCATAATGTATGAAAACCTTATTGCAGAAATACTTTAATATATAGAGACTTGCCATTGTAAAAGTAATTAACTGATTCACTTGCAGAGAGTAAAACAATAAGAATTTTGTGGGCAACAGATTACTCCCTTGAGAAACAATCACATTTTTCATCAGTAAAAACTGGATGCACATGTACAGATGATCATGTTTATTAACTAATGCAGGTTCTATCACACTTCAGTTTGCTGATAACCTGCTTAATGTCCTGTGTCATTATACTAAGCCTAGAAGTCGTTCATGACGTCTCTGAGAAGTCAGTGAGGTAGCAGCCTCGGAACTGCATCTACTGGAGCCAGATCTAACCCCATATGTCTGTTATAGTCAGCATACAATTACTGTGTTAAGTACAGCGTTTTAGGTTTGGTTTAATCTTATCCTCTGATTATGATCATAGTCTTTTTTATTTCAGGCTCCAATAACGTTCATTGTGCTATATGTAAATTTTGCTATTGACTCATTTTGCCTGATGTGGGGGGGGCTGGTGGGTGTTTGTAGGTGCATTTCTAATGTGTGTGTGGAGAGCAGAAGGCAGCCTTGGGTGTCATTTCCCAATTGGCACCCTCTATTTCTTTTTTGAGACAGGATGTCTTGCTGGCCTGGAACTCAAAGCAGGCTAGGCTGGCTGCTAATGAGCCTCAGGGATCTGCCTGTTTCCACTTCCCTGGTACCAGGACTACAAATGGATGCCATGATGTCTGGCTTTTTGTTTTTTTTTTTATTTTTAATTTTAAGATCTTCTGGATCTTCAGTTTACAACTGGGTTATCTCCCGAGCTTGTGCTTTGCTCATTCTTCAGTGCAGTTTTCTATAAATATTTCAGCAGCTCTGTCACATGCCAGTCAGTGTACAAGTGTCCAGACACCGCAGTGGATAAGACAAGCTCTCCCCTGAAGGTTGTGTTTTACTTAGATTAGATGAAGCATATTAAATTCTACATATGAACAAGATAAAAAATGCTATTCCTGCTAATTTCAAAAATTCTAAATATTAAATGCATACTCAAGAACAGATTGCTAGAGCAAACTAAGAAATAAAGGTCAGCGCTTTGCTCACTGATGTATTCAGAGTCTTGTGCCTTAAGTATCTTTACTCCAGTGGCTCCTCTGGCACAGGCTTTGATTTATGTAGATCTTGTCTTGCAGTGTTGCAAACTGTTTTCACAAGTAAGTGAGGTGGTGGATGGAAAGGGGGACTGATGGAGCAGAGCTTCCAGTTTTTCTCTAGCAAGAGAATGAACTCAGCAGCCGTGAAGCCCTAGGCTTCTGGAGGTTAACTACTTAGCTATTAAAATTTCACATCCACTGCCCAGAATTTCTGAATGAATGGAACCCCAGACTCTGTTCTGAGGAGGTGAGAGTGGAGGAAAAGGGTCGTCGTTGTTGTTGGGGGTCTTCGTTTTGGTTTACTTTTATTTTGAAACAGAATCTCCTGTGGCTCAGGCTATCCTGGAACTTCCTACGTATCCAAAATAATGACTCTGAACTTTTGATCCTCCTGCCCCCATCTCTGGACTTCTGGAGTTCTGGGATAGTAGACCTATGCCATCCGCCCGGTTTGCAGAGATGCTGGGGAGCTCTGTGTATCATAGACAAGTAATTACCAACTGAGCAAATCTCCAGCCTAAGAAAGGTCTTTAGTGCTGTTGACTTGCCAGAAGACTCAACAGACTCAGTCCATGTAAAAGATTAGCACAGACATGGCACACAGTAAGCACACAGTGAATAGCTGTTGCTTTTAGTTGTGGCAATAGTTCATACTTGTACCCTTGTAGCTATGGAAACAGGGTGCAACATAGACACTTATTAGTAAGAGTGTGCACCACAAAACTAGAACAGGAAGACAAGCTCACTCTCCCCTAATTACCTAAATTCACTAAAGATTAATATTTATGGACATAGCAAAAAGTCTACAACAGATAACACCAAAGACAAACAAACAAAACATCAACCTAGCTTAAAAATTCACCAGTGCCACTAAGAATATGAATGTAGATACATATAAATAGAAAAGGCTTTTGAAGGCTCTGTGCCAAGTTCTTTTTTTCTTTTCTTTTTTTTTGGGGGGGGGAGTGGGGAGGATGGTTCAAGACAGGGTTTCTTTGTGTAACCCTGACTGTCCTGGAATTCACTTTGTAGACCAGGCTGATCTTGAACTCACAGAGATCCTCTTGCCTCTGCCTCCCGAGTGCTGGAATTAAAGTTGTGCCAAGTTCTTAAACTGTTATTTTTAGGGGGAAGGGGGTAAAAAGAATATATGTAATAAATATATTTTATATATAATCACATATTTACACATTATGCATACATACATACACATATATACATACTTTAATAAGAAAAGCTATAGTGGGGTTTTGGTTGAAAATGGAGCTCAGATGGTCAGATATGCTCTTGGACCTGTGTTCCTGTGGTCCTACTTTTTGCGTGTGATGGAGTGGAAGTTATTTACGCTTTCACTCCTGCATTCTACTTCTGCCTTCTTGCAGGTGAGGAACAACTACAGGCATCACTTCCTTTCCTCTAAAGCTTGGAAGGTTGCTTATGACGTGGTTACCTGGGCCGCCACTCAGTTGGCTATCTCCTACACGGCAGCGCCCTTTGTCCTGTTGGCAGTCGAGCCAACCATCAGTTTATACAAGTAAGTTTCCAGTGATCTCAGTTGATGCCTGGTGCATTTATCTTCTTTTGACCTCAGAGTTGGTAAGCTGAATCAACATACTAACAAATTATACTAAGATCTGTTAGGTGTGACTTGACAGGAAAAATGCCTATAGAAGCTGTAAGAGGAGATTACTGTACCAAAGATGCCAGGCTGCGCTCCAATACCTGTGATGATGGTTGACAAGACTCCCTTAAGTCATCCGTAATGTTGTGAATGGGCTCCTGTGGCTGTGTATTCAGAAGGGATAGATACAGAGTACGAACTCAGGATTCTCCCGGCAAGGTCGTGCACATCTGTAATCCCAGCACTTGGGAAGCCGAGGCCGGAGGAGCTTGAGCTTAAGCCTGGGCCGTGAGATCTTGTCTCAAGTGAAGGCCTAAAAAGAAGCCTGTAAATCTGCTCCTGCAAAGGGTGAAATCCTGCCCTTGTCTCCTTTTCCTGAGAATTAAACAGTGTTGGAGAGTTGGATCCTCTGAGGCAGATGGAGGGTGGACGTTCGGGTGTCGCTGCTGATTAACTGAGTTTCCTAGCCTGCAGAAGCACCTTGCGCCTTTTGCTAAGATCCAGTGCTGGTGCATGGGGATTTATATTCCCAGATGTTCATGATGGCGGGGGATATGGCAACGAAGGGAGGGGACCGGATTTTAGGAAAAGGTATATCAGGCTTTGTATTTGAAAGACTATGCTCCAAATGAACTATGACCTATAGTCATGTACTTTTATATTTCATGTTCTTGTTTAATTTTTTTCCTTTATGGAGTGCTTGAGCCGTTGGCCTTGAAATTGGGTAATTTCACCATGAAAGGAGGCTAAGAATGCCTCAGGCAGCCCTGTTAGGAGTGGGTGTGGGAACCGAGTGAGGAGCATGCAGAGGACACAGACCAGTCCTCTAACTAGTAAATGCTAACATGCGCTATTTAGTGGATGACACAGGCCTTTCCAGATTAACTTTCGTGTGTGCATGAGGGAGGGGGTGTGTGTGTGTTGCATATGTGTTTGGTAACCAGAGGTCAACCTGTCAACCTTGCTTTCTAAGGTGGGGGCTGTCATTTGTCTCACTTATTGAATAATGAGCCCTAGGGATCCTCCTTTCTCCACCTGCCTCGCACTGGGATGACAAGCATGTAATAAACAAGTACATATTTAGATTTTTAACATGTGTTCTGAGGATCAACTCAGGCCGTCATGTTTATGTGGCAAGTAATTACTTGACTGAGCCATCCTCCCAGCCCCAAGGTTAATTTTTTTTTTTAACACAGTCTGGTTATAAAGAGTGACTTAGAAATGAACAGTGCTGTGTTGATGCCCAGAGAATGGTACCCCAACCGTGATGTTTAGGCGTGTTGATGCTTTAAACTAAAGGAACCAAAAATCTCTGTTTTCCACCCTGCCTCTCTTTTCCTCTCCAAAATGCGAGCCAAACCTGCCCCTGAGTGCCCTCATTCTGAAGCCTGAGTGTTTCAGATGACTTTGCATGTTGAAACACAGATTTAACCCCGCAGCCAGAGCTCATGTGGAACTTTCTCAGATTATCCATCCGGTCATATTTTGGCTAAGCCCAGAAAGGTGATCATTCTGACTCCACCCCTGCATCCCTCCCATAATCCCCAAATCCTGCACCAGATCTGGGATTACATGTGCATATGAACATATCCATGTGTAGGGCTTTTCTTTTTTTAAACATATTTGCTGGGGATCTAAGCTCAAGTCCTCTTGCTTGCACAGCCAGCTCTCTCTCTTTAGCTCTGACTCACTCTAAAGAGAGCCACTAAATCTAGTAAAAGGAAATTCACATGTCATGGCCATTTAGAGAAGGTGAGTGTAGTTGCCTTGCAGATCTGTAGCTTGTTCAGGGTCCAGGAGCCAGCAGTGAAGGACAGCTAACTCATTTCTCAGATGTTCTCCATCTTTAGTATTTATATTCCTGATCTGCTTTGTGTGAGACTATGGTTATTTGTTTTTTATTCTTTTGACTATTTTGCTCTTTGGGGGGCCCACCACCCAGCTCCCAAATAATTACTTAATGAATGTCCAGTCTTAGTGTGGCTCGTTTCTAGCTAGGTTTGCTTAACTGAAATTATCTCGACTACCTTTTGCCTCTGGACTTTTATCTTTCTCTAATTCTTATTCTGTGACTTGTGTGGCTGGGTGACTGACTCCTGGAGTCCTCCTTCTTCTCTGACTCCTCAATCTTTTCTTCCTTCTTGATCTTTTCCTCCCAGATCCTATTTATTCTCCTATTCATTTATCCATCTTTCTTTCTTTCTTTCTTTCTTTCTTTCTTTCTTTCTTTCTTTCTTCCTTCCTTCCTTCCTTCCTTCCTTCCTTCCTTCCTTCCTTCCTTCCTTCCTTCCTTCCTTCCTTTTCTTCTTATTTAGTCTCTCTGCCTGCCAGCCCCACCTATTGTTTCTCCTGCATTGCTATTGGCCATTCAGCTCTTTATTAGACCAATCAGGTATTTTAGGTAGGCAAAAATAACACAGCTCCACAGAGTTAGACAAACGCAATATAAAAGAATGTTACATCTTTGCATCATTAAATAAATGTTTCACAGCATAAACAAATGTAACACATTTTAAAATAATATTCTACCACATGAGATGTTGTATTTAAAAAAATTTTTTAAAGTGAGAAAAGGGAAAAGAAAAAGAAACCTATGAAATTGTTTCAAAGCCCAGTATTCATACGCTTACTTACCTTTCAACAATGCTCTTTTAATTCAATATGTAATTCAAAGGATGTTGGAATTTGGCCTGGGATAGCTCAGTTGATACAGCACTTTTCCTTGCAAACCGAGGACCTGAGTTTGATCTTGTCTTACTTAGGGTTTCTGCTGCTTTGAAGGAACACTACAACCATGGCAACTCTTACAAAGGAAAACATTTAATTGGGATGGCTTAGAGTTTCAGAGGTTTAGTCCTTATCATCATGGCAGGACATGGCGGCATGCAGACAGACATGGTGCTGGAGAAAAAGCTAAGATGTCCATATCTTTATCTGCAGGAAAGGGAAATTAAGTAACTACGCTACCGTGTCACTTGAGCATAGGTGACCTCAAGGCCTACCCCACAGTGGCACACTTCCTCCAACAAGGCCATACATACTCCAGCAATGCCACAGCTCCTAATAGTGACATTCCTTATGAGGTTATAGAGACCAGTTACATTCAAACCACCACATTACACTCCCTGGCTCCATAAACTTGTAGCAATATTATAATGCAAAATGCATTTAGTCCAAAAGTCAAATTCTCTTCTGAGATTAATGTAATCTCTTAACTGTAATCCCCTATAAAAATCAAATCAAAAACCAGATCACATACTTACAACATTTAATGGCACAGGATCTACATTACCTTTCCAAACACAGGGAGGGAGCATAGTAAGGAAAGGCCAGGCCAAAGCAAGACCATAAACCAGCTGGGCAAACTCTGCATCTCCATGTCTGCTGCCAAAATGCCCTTCAGATCCCCAGCACCCACATGAGAAGCTGGATGTGGTAGCACATTTGTCTTTGGTTTTGCTTTCTTATAAAGGAAAACATTTACTTCAGTGGCTTATATATAAACAGAGACTGCTTCTTCGTTTTCCAGCCACCCAGACCTGAATAATCACACAGAAACTGTATTCATTACAACACTGTTCAGCCAATTACTTAGGCATATTTCTAGCTTTCTCTTACATCATAAATTAACATATTTCTATTAATCTGTGTGTCACCACGAGGTTGTGGCCTACCAGTAAGGTTTTGGGGTTCTGGCATCTTTCTCCTTCTGCAGCTACATGGTGTCTCCCTGACTCCACCTACTCTCTCTATTTGGATTCCCACCATAGGCCAAAACAGCTTCTTTATTAACCAAAGGTAATAAAAGATATTCACATCATACAGAGGGGAATCACACATCACCTTTAATTTCAGATATTTGGTCCATTACCATCATGGTGGGGACATGGTAGCATGCAGGTAGACATGGTGCTGGAGAAGGAGCTGAGAGTTAATACATCTTGATCTTTACACAGCAGGAAATTAACAGAATTAGCGTATATTAAGCACAGGAGACTGCAAAGCCCGCCCTACAGTGACACTCTTCCTCCAACAAGCCCACATGTGTTTCAACAAAACCAGGCCTCTTAATAGTGCCACTCCTTTTGGGAGGCATTTTCTTTCAACAGCCACACCCACTTTGAGTGGTAATACTCTTAGTCCGTGTGCTCACCTTGGAGGCATATTGCTATCCCCTGGTGAATCTATAAAGCTCCCTGATGCTGAGTCTCTTCTCTGGAAACAGTATATACTCTGGACAGTAGACACCCAGGATAAAGAATCCCTGTTGTGAAGACAGGAGAAATATCATCACTAATTTCAGGTGGACCTAGATCTGGTGGTAGCACATTTGTAATCTCAGCACTGGGGAGGCAGAGACAGGAGAATCTGAGGTTCACTGCTTAGCCAGCGAAGCTTCATTGTAGTGTGTCAGGCCAATCAGTGAAGGGCCCCGCCTCTAAGGAGGTGGACCTGAGTGGGCCCTTTGACTTCCACACACAGATGCACACATAAGCATACATAAGCATACAGATGCATACATAAACACACACATTTATAAAAGGTTAGAATCTATAAATAGCTTGTATAGATTGCCAGTTCTTTAAGACACCATTTATATAGAGAGTACCAAAGTCAGTACTGAATGTGCTCAATAGATGAGAGCTGATTTGAGATTTTTCTATAATAGAAAGATGGAACATTCCACAAAGTTTTAGAGGAGATATGAACTGTCAGAAAGGTCACTAAACTTCACTAGGAGACTGAAGTTTGCTTTTCTTGACTGTGTACTTGGATTTAAGTAAACATAATTGCCTCATGTCACACAGGAACAAAGCATCTTAGGTGTGTTCACTTTGATGTTACAGTTGACTGTAACCCTGCCTGTGACCTCTGAGAATCCAGTCTATACCCAGGGATTTTTCTAAGAGGCCCTCCTCACTCTCAATGTTCTTTTCCTACTAAGTCAGCTGGCCGATTACTTCTCCTTTGCTGTCTAAATAGCTGCTCATCATACCCAATCAACCCCTGGTTCATGGGCTGAGAATATTCTTAAGACACTATCATACTGATGTCTCTCTCATAACATCATATCTCCTTGAAAGACATAAAGAAACATCTGTACCCCAGATAGAGAAGAAACTGACAGATTACAGTAAGACCCCCTCAAGTCCAGATGGGGAGTCAATTAATTTATTGGGGTTATTTACCAAACCATCAATGATTTTCAGGCTGGTTTCACCATTGAAAAGCAAACATCAGTCTTGGGTATCTTAAATACTGTGCACAGCTGGCATGGAGAGGAAGGTGGTTGGAATCTCAGGGAAGCATCATGTGTTAACCTCTTGATCTCCAGGGTGGGTATATTATCCTTTCTGTAGATCTGCTTTCTCTTGTGTTGCTCTGTTTATTCACCATCTTACTGTGAACCAGGATCCTCTATAGATCTCTGCAGCCATTCTGCTTCAAGATGGGGCTAGTCCTGTTAAGTCCAGAGGAAACTGGATCTGTGGTGGACCATATATTCCCCTTATTTTCCTCTGGCCGTTTACAATGTATTCAGTTTTCTAAGTGTACTACAGGTGGTTAAAAGCATAGAAGAGGCTTGTGTAGATTATATGCAAGTATTGTACTGCTATATAAGGGAAATGGAATGTCTGGAGATTTGGACATAAGCAGGTGTCATGGGACTGATGGTCTGTGGGTACCAAAGAACCGCTGTGTTTTTCCTGTTACTCTTCTTCCAGAGGACAAGGCAGAAACTCATGGTTTTTGTTTTTGAAATCCCAGTTTATACTTTTGTTGTTAGGGTGGGTTTTTTTTTTCTTTTCTTTTCTTCAGTGCTGAGAATTGAAGCCAGGACTCCACACATATCAACATGTGCTCCACCACTCAGCTCTATCCTGGCCTTGTGCTCCATCCATCTTGCCAGTCAGTGATCAAGAAACAAATGAGCAAGTGAAGATGCATTAATGCTCTTGACTACACCACAAACATTTCTGGAAACCATTCCTCTTGCTAAAGGTGGAGCAGCTTAGGATAGATCTGAGTTATTTGGGCTTGTCACTACTGAGGAATGTTATATGTGTCAGTTATGGATCCCTTGTCTTTGAACTGTTTTTCTTTAATTTTTAGAGAACACTGGAGTGGCTGGGGATACATCTCAGTGATGGAGTGCTTGCCTAACACAAAATCCTAGATTCAATCCTTACCATCAAGAGAATGTG
>JAQHUG010000008.1:6819193-6831468 GCA_028555095.1 Dicrostonyx torquatus
GAGAGAGAGAGAGAGAGAGAAACAGAGACAGACAGAACAAAAGCACAGACGATCAGTGTTGAGAGAGTCAGACTAAATTATTCATTTAGCCTTTCTAATAGATCTGGAATAGTGATGCTAACAGAATCAACTTCTATTTACACATATTTACTAGCAGGTTGTGCCCACTGTTTACCTGGCATTTACACTGTGCCAATGACAGTCAACACTGAAGTAAAACTTGGCTCTTTATTAGTTTGGATAGAATTTCTTTTCAAGCTCTCTAAATAGAGTTTTCACGATACAGACCCTGTAGCCATGAAATGGCTCAGCCACTGAAAGCGCCTGGTGTGCAAGCCCGGCAACCTGAGTTCAATCCTTGGAACCTATGCTGGCAGGAGAGAACAGACTCCTAGAAGTTGTCTTCTGACCTCACATGTACTGTGGCACTTCTCTGCAAACCTCCCCACAACAAATCATAAAAAAAAAGCCCTCAGTATCCTTCCGGTTCCTAAGGTAGATCAGAATTCCTCCGTCTTGAGAAGTACGTGAGAGATGAGGCTGTGCTTGCCCTTAGAGGTCAGAGGTTAGAGGTCAGAGCGTACTTCATGGGCTCTGTCGTCCTCAGCTTTTTGAACAGCAGAAATATCTGGTTGCAGTTAGTTCATTTGATCTGGTCTGTTTATGTCAAGGGGCAGCGCTGTGTCTATCCATCTCTGCCTCACCCAACCTTGTGGTTTCATCCATCCTTAGCCTGCTCGCCTACCAGAGTGAGGAGCGCATGGCAACCCTGGGTCATTGTGGCTCACTACTACTGCTGCCTCTTCTTGTCCCACTGAAGATGATGTCATCATGTATGTTGTATGTTTTTTGTTTATGCCCTTTTTGAAAGCCAATTCTTGTGTTTTTACTTCTAGGTCCATGTTCTTTTTCTTACACATCGTAAGTCTGCTGATAATCCTTTTCCTGCCAATCAAACCACGCCAGCCTCAAAGGCAGCCTCAAAGTACAAATTCTGTAAAGAAGAAGGCAGACTGATGCCCACAGAGAGAAGCTGGACAACAGAATTGCGGGACATTAGGAAGACACAGTGGACAGGCTTGAGTGTTCTCCAGTGACTCAGGAGATGTTTACATGCGTTCTTTTTTCACTGCAGGGAATATTTTTATAAGCCCTTTTTTTTGTGCAGCTAAATCACCATGTCTAGCTTTGTCCTCATATTTTACAGTGCCTTTCAGTGACACAGCGTGGTAAGCAGGCCACTGGGTCGGCTCTCCTGAAGTCATTTCCACCTGCTGAAATCTGGATGCATGGATCCAGGCATTGCCTCCAGCACTTAGGAGGTGTTTGCTGAGATGACTCGTCCTAGATTTCAGAAGTCAGAACATTCCCAGGCATGATTTTCCCCTGCAACGCCAGACCCTCGGATGACTTACGGGGTGTGGCTACAGCTCCTATGCTCAGAAGCCCTTGGAGGGAAGTGATGATGATGGAGGGATATTTTCAGGGTGTTTAATCCTGAATGCTTGAATGGATTGGTGTGCCCTCAGACAGGCTGCGTTATTTCCCCAAGAATGTATCATTCCCTTTCTTCCTTCTGAACTGAGCCAAGACTGGAAATCAGAAAGTTTCCTGCTTGTGTGCCCCAGGAGCTGGGGAGGGGGCGGAGGCTACTGGTTCCTATTTCACCTGCTTTGAGCTGCTGGACTTGACCTATGTTGGCCCTGAGAAGGCACCCAGACACTCATCCTGTCAAAGGTGGCAAATGCCTTTAAGGAATAATTGCTTTTAGTAGGTAGAGGCTCTCTTTTCTCCCTGCATATCTTGGATGTGTCAGTGATCATGGCCAATGTGTAGACATGAGCTGATGTTTGTAATGGAGTAAATCCAGCTATATTTTAGGAAGCTGCAACTGAATGACAGTGCTCTACTGTCTTCATTACGAGTGTGCTGTGGTTTCTTTCGGGGATTTCTACTGGGTAAAATAGTCTGTATGAAAGAAGGAAATAGAATATTTAAAATGTGGAAATTAATAATAATAATAATAATGATAATAATAATAAAATATATGCTTCAGTGATGTGCCCCAATCAAATGGCCTGGGAGCTGAAAATCTGTTCTGATCAGATGATAAAAAAATTAGTTTCTGACTGAATAAATAATATATTTCTATTTTAGGAAATTATTCCTTAGGGAAGAATTGTTTCTTGTTTTTGTCATCTTGTGTGTGTTTTCACGAATGTGTGCACAGCTGAAGTTTTCTTTGCATTCAGTTCTAGCACTGTAGCATGGTCAGTGCTCACCATGTATGTCAGGAATGGGGGCAGTATGAGTTCTTATCTTCATTCATAGTGTTGTAAGTATGACTTATTTCCCTTACAAGGGAAGGGACTGTGGATTACACACATTTGCTAGTGTGACAGAATTAGTGAAGCAACTGAGATTTCAATCCAGACCACTCTTGTGTGAGCATTAGCCATGGGCTTTTCCATGAGGTACCTTCCTGGTGTGTCTTAGGACAGTAACTTATACCTTGACTTTGAAAGCATTTATTAGTCTTGGTGCTGGGTAAGAGTACACTGGTCCCTCCCTGGGGTATCAATGAGGGAATTGGTTCAAGGATGACTTTCTGTTTCCAGAGTCTAATGATGGTCAAGTTCCATACATAAAATGACATAGAATTTGCATAAAAATTATTCATAATCTCCTGTATATTTTAACTAGTCCTTGGATTGCTTGTAATAATAGCTAATATAGTATAAATTCTGGGTAAATTTGTATATGGAGATTTCTGTCCCACCTAGTCCCACAGCCATTCGGTCCCAAATAAACACACAAAGACATATATTAATTATAATTACTTGGCCTAGTGTTAGGCTTATTACTAACTAACTCATACAACTTAAATTAACCCATAATTCTTATCTATGTTTAGCCATGTGGCTTGGTACCTTTCTCAGTGAGGCATTCTCATCTTGCTTCTTCTGTATCTGGCTGGTGACTACAGATTAAGCCTTTCCTCTTCCCAGAATTCTCCTAGTCTGGTTGCCCCACCTATACTTTCTGCCTGGCTACTGGCCAATCAGCATTTTATTAAACCAATATGTGTGACAAATCTTTAGAGTGTACAAGAGCATTCTCCCGCAGCATAAATTATTGTTACAGTGTGATGTTTAGGAGAAAGAAAGATGCCTGTACATGTTCCGTGTAGCGATTACCTCCTCCCAATATGACGAAAACAGGAACAAATGGGCCAGCAGGAAGCCAGACGCAGAAGACGCCGGAAAAGAAAACACGCAGAAGCTAAAGTGGTGGGGAGAATCCCACAACCAGTGGGAAGTTCCATGCATGCGACAGCTGAGCGGCAAGGATCAGAATATCCTGGAGCGCTAGTTCCTCCATGGCGTCATTGTTATGTGAACCCAGTGCATGAGGCTCACTCTGTTTTAACGAGGAACTCATGGGACAAGCCTGCCTTACAATCCAAAGACCAGTTGTTTGTGATAGACGATGGGATAAAGGTGCCTAAAATGTACCAGAGCCTCTGGCGGGAACATTGTGTGGTACAAATGTGAAAAAAAAAAAATCACGCTGACGAGAACAGTAACCATCAGGATTGGCATGAAGGGTGAGTAATCCACACTGCAGAGTTCTCTCTTACCAGGCTTCCCTGTACTTAAGCATCTTCACTTCTGAGAGAAGAACCTTGCTGAGGAGAGGAGAGGCAGCTGCTGGGCAGCTAGCTTGCATCTCCGAGGCTTTTCACCAGCTCTGAAGGGGCAGCTCATAGAAGAGAAATTCGGCTCTATCCTCCAAGAACATTTTCCACATGGTTTCTCTTTAGGACCAGGGTTTTAACTAGTAGTTGAAGCTATGTTTAGATTTCTAGGCTGTCTGTAATATAAGGTGTGTTTAATAAGAATGAGTTGGGGGAGGGCTTTGAAATCAATACATTTTCTGCTTTTTTTAAATTAAAAAGCTTATATGTATGAGTGTATGTCTGGTGTATGTATGTGTGCCATGTGTGTGCCTGGTGCCATCAGGGCAGGAAAGGACAGGAATTTTGTGGAACTAGAGTTACTGATAATTGTGGATCCCAGAAATTGAACCTGGGTCCTCTGCAAGAACAGCAGTGCCCTTAACTATTGAGCCATCTCTCCAGCTCCTGATTTTACTTCTTTGTTTTTTTTTTTTTAAAGACAACTGTAAAATAATCTATTTTAGGGTTATTTTTTGTACTTGACTTTTTAGGTAACCCAAGGAACAATATTATTCAGTAGCTGAGAAGAGTAGGAAGGAATTCAGTCCGAGATGCTGACTGGTTAAGAGAGAAAGCATCAGGAGGAGTTGTTCCTGGAACTGGTGGGACTCAGGCTGTTCGTTCTGTGTCTAGGCAGTGCGTTGATGACTCACTTTCTTACCTCTGATCGTACATCTGAACTTCTTAGGGAGCTTTAAAAATACCAGTGCCTTGTGGTCTAGAAACTTCATCTTTTTCTCCCATTGTCTCTGACACTTGGCATGGTGCCTGCCGTGTAATGAAGATGTAGTAAGTGTAGTAATGAAGGATTGGATGGATTAGCTTAATGTGTCGTTGCTCTTGACAGTTTTGATTGAGCTGTGTTTATGCTGGGAAATGTTCCTGATTTTCAAAATTAGCTTTGGAGGTTAAGAGTTAGATTTGTAGAGAACGCTGGAAGCATGTTCCGGAGTGAGAGTGGGGGATTCCTCAAACAGTGAGTTTGCATAGTCTGAAACTGCCTGTTCTATCTGTTCACTGATTAGTGCATTTAATTGCTCATCAGATGTGTTGTACTTGGAGCGGGCTTGACATTCTTCGACACAACAAGTAAAAGATGCTGGAGACACATTCTCTGCCCTCCCCAGTAATCCTAGAAAGATATGGTTCAGACCCCTGTAGCACAGGGTTGCTCTGGGGACATGCAGCACTCACAAATTAAAAAACAAATGGATTGGTGGCCTTACCCTTGCTTCCCTGCAAAATTTGAGCGGCCATTCCTTCTGGCTAATGCTCTACCCAGGACAGCAACTGCACCATCCACTGGCCTGCTGTCCAGAAAAGTTACGTCTTCCCTGTTTGAAGACACATTGACCTCGAGCAAACAGTCAGGACATCAGCTGTGCCTTCAAACAGGCTTCACTTGCATGGTTTCCTGCAGAGGTAATTTCCAGGCCCAGCAAGTAATTTCATGGGACCCCCCGAGGAAAGTTATTCTTTTAGAAAAGTTCCAGTTCACATGAGCTTTGTCAAACTCCCTGTGATTGCCCACTCCTGGCCACGAAGAAGAGCAGAAGCAACCACGAACAGCTTTTTTTTTTTTTTCTTGTTTTCCCTTCTACAGTACTGTGAACTTGGCAATAGCCTTTGTTGTTGTAGAGATGAAGGCCAAGGCTCAGGGACTACAGGTGTTGAGATGAAGTTATGGCAGATTCAGCTGGAGATCCAATTGGCTTTTATTTGTGGTTCAATAACCAAACAGCTTCTGGTGACAAAATAGAATGAGCTACCAGTGAGCAGGGCAGGTAGCAGGATCTATAATCTAGAAACAGTGGGGAAACCTGGAAACCATCAAGTTCAGGTTATTTATGTTTTTGTAAGAAGTGAGGCATGGGGTACTTCATATGATATGAAGGCAGGTAGATTGAAATTTTCTTTTAGGAGAAACAGACCTGTTTGGATATCTATTTGCTTCTTTAGCATTGATTGTATTCTGGTTTGGTCTGAATTACTACAGCCTTGTATAGAAGCTCAGTTCAAAATGGTGGCCTCCCATAAACTCTAGTTAACACAAGTAATAGGCCCAAGTTTTTCCAGGTAGTGGAGGAGATGGGATTGGGATTCTTCATGGGCTGAGTCAAGAGTCTGCTTTACATCCAACTGCAGAGCTTATTTTCAGAGCAACTGACACCTTTAGAGCCAAGATTAACTCCAGCACTCAGCTGGCCCAGAGGTTTCCAAACATATGCTTGCTGTAGGATAACCCTTCTGTACACTGTGAATATATGCTGCTCTCATTGGTTGATAGTAAAAGCTGCTTTGGCCTATAGCTAAGCAGAATGTAGCGAGGTGGGAATGCCAGGCTGAATACAGGGAGAAAGAAGGGCAGAATCAGGAAGAGACACGATCCAGCTGCTCACGGGACAAAGTATCAGAAAAATGGTAAGCAATGGGCCACGTGGAGATGTTTAGATTAATAGAAATGGGTTCATTTAAATGTAAGAACTAGTTGGTAATAAGCCAAACATTCTGGAGTTAATATTAAGCCTCTGAGTAATTATTTAGAAATGGCTGCAGGATGGGACAGACAGAGAAACCTCCATTTACATACAGTGACTGGCCCTGCCACTTGGAAGCTTACTGGACATGCAAGAGGTAGAGATATTAATGTGTAGAAGTTCATGCGACCACGTCCACATTGGAGCAAGTCATTCAGGGCAGTGTGATTCTATGTTTCTGGACCACAGTCAGTCATATGTGGCTCAGAATAATCTTTCCCGTGTTCCATTTAAACAGAGCTGTGTTTTGCCAACAGTAGTTAATCCTTGCCTCTATGGGGGAAGGGAGCTAAGGAACTCAAGAAGTAGAGGAAGAGAACAGGAGCCAAGCTGGCCAGTTAGCTGATGTCATAGATATAGATCTTCTGTCAACATTTCCACTCCTGAAGGCCCTCTTGTTTAATATGGCCCTTTGATGTAGGTGTCCCTAGACTTTGGGTATTTGAAGCTTGTTGTGAAAAGCAAGTTGCTTTTCTAGAAATAAATGACACTGGGAGGTCTAAGCACAGAGCCCTGAGGAACAGAGCAAGGACATGACAGAAGTTTGAGGTCCAAGGAGGAGGATTCCTAGTAGGTAGACTGGTCTGGTGACCGTTAAGCACAGGAAGGTGTCTCGTTGCTGGGTTGTTTATCTCTTAGCCAGAGAGACTTTTCTTGGCAGTGCCGGAGCCTCATGCCTGCTAAGCAAGTGCTCCATCACTGAACCACACTCACACCTCCCTAGAAATGTTCTCCATCCCAGAAAAGGCTACACTTGGTTCCGACTTTGCTTAACATTGGCAAGAGAAAGGAGAAAAGACTAGCTAAGACAGAGATCACAAAAGGAGCTAAAGATGGATCAAGATATCCCAAGAGTCAGCTAAGCCGCCTATAAGGGCCCCCAGTTGTACAGACTAAGATACTGCCTGTTTTTGAAGGTTGCTATGCACCCACTGTTTGCATCTCCAAGCACATCTATAAGGCAAGAGATCTTGGGATCTGAAGGTAATGGATGCCTGCCACATGCTCTGAGGCTTGGTCCTGGAAACCTGACAGGGGCAACTTGTGGATGAAGAAAGGACAGACACACACACAGAAATGCTGAGATTGGTTGGGTTGGGTTTGCTCTAACAGAAGTCATCTACTTCACATCCCTAAAGCTTAACGACCTTCTTATGTACAGCACAAGGAGGAGCTATTAGCTAGTCTCTATGGAAGGTCTCTGCAGGAGAGCAGTCTCGGGCTGTACACATAGGGGAGGGGTATGTGTGGGCCAAAGCTTTCTGCACACTCACTCAGTATTTACACACGAACCAGGGGAAGGCTTTGCCACTCCCGTGGGTCTGAGGCTTTGGCATCCTTGACATGGCCATGCTAATGTCAGCAACACATACTCACTTGGGACTTCATCAGCTCCCTAGAGATGCCTTTGCAAATTCTTAGTTATAAACATCCCAGAGTCTCACTCTGCAGATAGCATGGTTGCCTGGGGCTATGCCCAGAGTCAATATTATTAATTATCTGTCTATGTAATTCTGATGTGTAACCAGGTTCAGAGTTAATGGTATAGTTTTGCCTTTTTGCATTTAAGGAAACTGAAGCTTGGGGACTTTAGTGTTCAGCCCAATGCATCACTAGGCTCCTTCATACTTGAGATGAGGGTAGAAACATAGTCTTTTGACCCCCTAGAGTGTTTTGTTCACAAATATGCTTTTTTCTTGTAGAAAACACCCAACAGTGCCTCACTCCTGTGACAGTGGTCCCCAAAAGAGCTCTCTGTTTTCCATTCTCCCCTCCCCCGCAGCCTTAAGGATGAGTGGCAGCTCAGTGTGAAACTTGGAGAAAGGCAAAGGCAGTACACCTTCAAGATAAGGTGTAGGAAAGGACTCTCTGAACAGGGCATCATTTGTCTAGGAATTAAAGGCAAAAATTAATGAGCAAGACCTTGTAAATCGCTAGGCACAAGGTGGGAAACTTTCCTTAGAGTTCTCAGTTAGGGGAGTCTCCAAGCTTTCCAAAACAATATAGGCCATTATCACTGCCCTTGGTTGCTTTCCAGGACATGAAAGTAAGACCCTGTTGCTGAGACACCACACACTGCAAACATAGGACCTGGAGCATTGAGCTGGCATTGCAAACCTCCTCCCTGAGGATGAGCTCTCGTAGTATCTGATGGTGCTGTGCAAGCTGACAAGGAAAAAAAAAATCAATATTCCTACCTTCCTGTATAATGCCTATGAACCACAACAGTGGACATCCTGGCACACTATAATGGTTACAGTATTGACCCTTAGATCTTTGGCATCACCAACAGTATTCTTAATTGGACTTAAGGCCCCACTCAGTAGGAAGGAATTCTTGCCTGGTGCTATGACCCTAGCCTAGCTGCTGAGGTCATGAGACCCTACTACTGCCACTTTCCAAACCAGTATAATCTTAATTGCTTTCTGAATGTGTGCCTTTGTGCCTATTAAGTATAACTTTCACCCTCATCAAAGATGTTTCTTTTTGTAACAGATATAGACTGCCATAGAAATCCTCAATTGATCAAATGCCGAGAACCACTGTCCGTGAGGGTTCCCATTTTCCCGCATCCTCAGTGGCATCTGTTGTCCAAGCCCAACTGATTCCTCTATAATACAGCCTCTACATGTAAGGCTCAGGGAACACGGAAGCAGGGGCAGAAGGATAGTAAGAGTCGAAGGACCAAGAAATCTGCGGAGAGAGCGGGTGTCTTCTAGATATGACAGAAAGCTGTGCCCATGAACTCTCAAAAAGATGATTACCTACACCTACACAGGACCTGAATAATGACAACACCCGTTGTCAACATGGATGGGGGAGATCTCACAAGGTCTCAGATGCAAAGCTACAGGCAACCAATGGCAGCTGAGAGTGGGAGACTCAGTGTTCTCTAGGGAGAAGCCACCCTGGTGGGTTATCCAATCCCAAGTGGCCGGCCCTAAACACACCTTATACTTAAAAGCAACATTATTCGGACTCAGTAGGTTTTCTGTGTGTGTATGTTGGTGGGACCCTCAGGAGGAGCTTGTGGGGAAGAGGGAATGATATGAAAACAACATTCATGTATAAAGTCCTCAAAACACTTCTAAAATCAATCTTTTTACAATGAGTATCATTGCTTGACCTTAAACTATGTTGCAGAACTACAGACAAAGCCAGCCTGGCATTAAAACAAAGAGGTAGATCAATGGGACAGAAGACAGGATCTGAAACTAAATCATCTAAAGCTACAGCCCCCTAATTTTTGACAAAGGTAACAAAAACATGCAGTGGGAAAAAAAAAAAAACTAACCAACACATGGAGCTGGCAAAACTGGATCACCACCTGTAGAAGAATGAAACTAGAGCCACATCTTTCAACCTATGTTAAAAAACAAAAAAACTTGAAGTGGACCAATGTAAATTTAAATTTACATTGTAAATTTAAAGCCCAAGACTGAAACTGCTAGAAGCAAACAAGGACATCTCTTCGAGATCCTTGTGTAGGCAAGAATTCTCTGTAGTTAGCACAAGAGTGAGCCTAAAAAGGCAACAGATAGGGCGACCTGAAATTAAAACGTTTCTGCACAGCCAAAGAAACTGTCACCCACACAAAACGGATAGCCAACAGAGTGGCAGAAAATCTTCACCAGCCACGCTTCAGAATCTACAAAGAGCCCCAGAAGCGAAACATCAAAGAAACAAAACTGCCTCTCAGCCAAAGAACTAGTGAAAGAAACTGTCCTGTGCTCAAAAGAAGATGCACGAATGGTCAATAAGTTCCAAATGCTTCCGACACCCCTAGTCACTGGGGAAATGCAACTATTTTGAGATATCCCCTCACCCCAGTCAGAATGACTATAGCCAAGAAATCTAAGAGCAAATGTTAGAGCAGATGTGGGGAAAGAGGAGCCCTTATGCACCGATGGGGATGGGAGTAATTTGATACAGCCATTAGGGAAGGCAGTGTACAGGTTCCTCCGAAAACTAAAAATAGATCTACCATACGACCCAGTCATCCCACTCCCGGGTGTATGCGAAGGACTCTGTATCTTACCA
The DNA here is from genome assembly GCA_028555095.1 of Dicrostonyx torquatus. NCBI lineage: Eukaryota > Metazoa > Chordata > Mammalia > Rodentia > Cricetidae > Dicrostonyx > Dicrostonyx torquatus. Next base: position 6,829,511 of record JAQHUG010000008.1, read on the forward strand.
GAGAAACACTTGCATGTCCATGGTCATTACTGCATTTACAATGGAAGGTCACACCAGCCTAGATGTCCATCAACGGGTAAATGAATTATGAAAACATGGTATATACGTACAACGGCTGTGGGGAGAAAAGAGAACTCGTGGAATTTGTAGGAAAATGGATGGATGTGGAAAGAATAATGTTAAGGTAATTCAAATTCAGGAAGACAAAAATCCCATGTTCCCTCTAAGAACTCACATGTGGACCCTAGCCTGCAATGTATGTGTATATGTAAACAAACGTGACATGGGGGAAGTCTAAAAATCTGAAAGGAGACCAAGAGAGGAGAATATTAGATGATGAGGAAGGATGGAGGGTGGACATGAAGATACGTGGGGCATGAACAGTAAGAAGCACCTGGCAGGGTGAGGGGAGCTGCAGAAATGGAACAGAAGAAACAGGATTGGGGGAGATGGGGGAAGGGAGAATCACAAAATAACGTGTCACGTGGTGGCATCTAGCGTATTATATGCCAATTTTTAAAATCTGCATTAAAAGGGGTTTCAGGTCAGGGTTTGCATCAAGGGCTTTTCGTGTCATCCCCTTGGGTCTTGGTTGGCCCCAGGTGCCCAGCCTCATGCTGGAGGCCGCCTTCTAGACAGAGAAGCAGGTTTTAGAGGAAACTCTTTTCTGGGTGCACATGGCTCTTAGGATCCAATGGTCCCTTTTGTTCCTGGACAAAGAAAATTCACACCGATAAGCACTTTTGATTTTAAAATTTAGAGTAAGCAGTCGACAGCTACAACCAGCCATTTGCCCTGCACTTTCTATTGTCTTTGCTTTGTCAACAAAATGACCCTTCAGCATTTCCAGCTGCAGCCAATTGCAGCTGACTGTACCGCTCTGCAAAAGCCAGCAAATGCCAGGACTAAGTTTCTGCCTACTCACCAGTGACCTTTTCCTTTGAGTCCTCCACATTGCTGTCATTGACAGTATGCCATGCCCTCACTATTTATTACTCCTGTTGGCTCCTGCTGTATACAACACAAAGCCCACCACCTTCCTGTCCCTCCCAACCCTCCTCCTTCCACTCCTGCTTTCGGGCCTGCAGTTGCCCTGGCTGGACTGTCTCCAGAAGCAGAAGCAGGTAGTGATTTGGGGAGGGCGGGGGAGTTATGCATCTGCAAAGCAGAGATTGAAGCAGCACCGTGTTCCAGGGAAAGACTGGACCCGGAGGGCAAAAGGAAAAACAACAATGCTATTTCCTGAGCATTGTGTATGACTGTATTCCCTGAGAAATCTCCATTGGGTGACTGACTTTTAAATTAGGCTCACCAATCCTCAGTAATATCATCTGCTCTGGATCTCTTCATATCAGCTGCCCAGTTGTGTTTCTTTCTGTCTTCATGTCTAGCAAAACCCTGGCTCAAATTGGTTCTGGATCAACATGAGCTGAACAAATGAAAATTTACCTACCATGGCAAGATTATGTTGTTACTTCTCTGCACTGAGGAAGAAAAGAGCTGACCTTGGGGTTGTGGCCTTCATTGCCTTTAGAGACCAAGGTAGCCCTGGTCACAAACCACTGGCTCTGAATATCTTCTGAGTTCTTCTCTCTCTTGCAGTTGGGACTACGTTTTGATTCTTGTTCCCCAGGGTTTGGGTGAAGTATGGCCGGTGAGCTCTGCATATGCCCATCTCCCTATTACGTAGGCCTTATTATGATGGCTTCCTGTAGCTCCTGGCTCTGTTGAAGAAGATGTGCATCACTGTCTATGCAACCAAGGGCCAGTGTTGCTCATCCTCTACAATGGACTCTGTATTGTGGAGAACTGCCGTCAACAGATACCAGAGACTGTGTCTTAAGCAGCAAACATCTGATGCCTCACCATCCTGGAGGCAGGAAACCCATGTTGGGGCATGACCCAGTAGTTAAAGTGCTTAACTCACACAGACAGACAGACAGACAGACAGACAGACA
>JAQHUG010000008.1:6871623-6888089 GCA_028555095.1 Dicrostonyx torquatus
GCCAAAACACTTCGTTCTAAAACTCAACCTCTGAGGGCTCTGTCACACTCAGAGACACCCCAATATTCCTGTATCAGTATTCAAATAATGCTGCAAGAGGAAAACAAAGACACCACAACTGTTTATGACAATGTTTGGCCATCAGGTTAAGATTCCTTTCCATTTGTGGAGGTTTGGGATGGGCTGTATTTTCATTTGTCTCTAAGATGGGGGAGAAGAAGGGTCTGAGCCTTTTCAATTTCCCACGGAAAATATTGCAATATTGTCTTATTTTCATTATGCAAGTAAATATGAACATACCACATATATGTGCTGTTTATGTAGTTATAACTCAGTAATGCTTGCTAGCACTATTTTTATTGATACAGTTCTGTTTCAATATGCACACGTCTGCGCATAAAAAGTGTTTAATTTTTGCAGTCATATTTAATCCTGAAATTTATTTCTGAAATGAGTCATTTCCTTCAATTAAGTGTAAGATACACTGTCTTATGAACACTATGTTCTTGGCTATTTTTGCTAATTCACTCTCTGCAAAAATCTGTAATTTAAAACCTAGGCTTAATAAAATAAAGATTTTGTTCTACAGAAAAAATAAAGGTAATTAGGATTTTGAGTACAGGAATAAAAGAGCCTTCATTAAACTTCATAAATCTTATTTGAGTGTCCAGAGCATTAGTACTTTGGTACAAGCACATTTTGTAATGATGTACTTTTAAAAGCATAAAATGTGTGTTTTGAGGTTCATAACTGTAAGTCTTTGGGACCAATAGTCACCTGTTAATCACCTTGCAGAGTCACTCACTCACTTATTTATGTATATTTTTAATGGTAGAAAACAGAAAAAAGGAGATTTATTTAATGTAACAACACTGAGAAGGTGTACAACGAGATGCAGTGACCGTAGAGTTAGCTCCCACTGCATCTGGGACTGAAGCTTACACAGACTGCACATCTAAGCGGTCCCAGTCAAGGTGCTGTCCCGCCCACCATTGACCACCATTCTCCTGGCTTCAATCTCATCCGGTAGAGTGGCCCAGCCACCTGTTAGAAGTGTGTGAAATCTCTTTTTCAGAGACAAGTTCCCCTCTGCCTGGCACCTTTTCCTTCTGTTCATGAGGTTCCTGGGGAATTTACATTTCTTTCAGGGTCCTTATGCCAGGAGTCTGATAGCCTGAGAGACACAAGTGTCTCTTTAGGACATCTTCATTTTATCGGGCCAGCTAAAATTCCCACTTTTTTGTTTTAACACTTCAATCTTTGGATGGACTCTCTGTGTTTGCAACAAATATAATCAACAGAATGGAAGCAGTGAGCAAGACGAGAAGACATTTAGTTAGTGCCAGGCAGCCATTCTACATAACATCTTGGCTTTAGTTACATTTTGGAGAGCAGGCCTAAGTAACTCCAGCTGGTTGGCTTGAGACAGGGTCTCATCATCAAAGTCCAATTGGTCCTCAAATTTATAATCCTCCAATTTGGCTTCCCAAATGCTGAGATTGCAGGTGAGTATAACCATTCCCAGAGTGGCTTTATTTTAATTCTCTCAACTCCCCCAACCCTTGTCTCTGAATAATATTCTCTAAAGACATCTCTGATTAATTCATGTTTTGTTTTCTATTGTCCTGCAAGGCCAGGAGAAGATTCATTCTGGTTGGTCTGACTTGGAAAGAGATCTGAAGTAAAGGTAAGAATGCTTAGCATTATAGTCCTAGATAGGGAACTGGGAGAAGCTACAACAGAGATATTTTTTTAAATGTTCAAGATAAATTCCTTATAATTTCTTGATGGAGTCATCTATTTGACTCCTCCTCAATTTTTTAAAAAATTTATTTTTTCTAGACCTCCAAGTCTAGTCTTGAGAGTGAAGAACCCAGGATCTGTTTTGGTATTTTGGTAACTGTTGGAGTAGCTACTAGAGTTACAGTGTGAGGTCATACCCAGATGGCTTCCAGAGAGGGAGAGAGAAGAAATTTAAGTATTATTTGACAGTGGGTAGGTGCTGTGTTATCATTAATGATAACAATATCATCATTATTGGATTGAGATAAGGTCTAATAGCAGTTTTCTTATCAAGAAGAAAATCATTAGTGAGGAACAGTTAATCTAAACATCTACAGGTTGAATCCCAAAGTCTGGGGAGTGTGGTCACTTAGAGTATTAAAAATTATACTAATAAACTTTAATCTTTGGTTATGTTTTTTGTTAGGTGTTTATGATCATGCAGCTGGCCAAAATTAACCACTTTCAGTTTTGTTTTGCTTTGTTTTTAACCCCATCTCCATTTTTTTTCTAAGTAATATCCACAGAGACGTGCCAAGATCTGAATTTTATCTCTGTTGCTAGGTTGGTGACATGGCAATCCCATCTGTCTCACAGAGTATAATATTACAAACCTTCCCTCTATGAAAGTAGTTGTTCAGCAGATCATTCTGGTTAAGCTTGTGTGACTTTTGAGTTCTAACTTAAAGAGAAAAAAAAATAAAGATATTTTTGATTTTGGATACTGATGAGAATCTCAATGTCTGTCTGGATTTTAAATCTTTTTATTGAAACATAGCATTCTAACATTATAGGAGGTAAAAGTAAGCATACACAGAAGGAGATGTGTGTTGTAGGAAGCTAAGCATTGTTATGTAAAATAAGCAAATTCCTGCCAGGCTCACCCATTGACTCCAACATCACATTATCTACACTTGGTGCTGTAAATTTCAGGAGACATCTTTGCTTTACCTGTTGTTATCTTAATAGTGAGATAGGAATTCCATGGTCTGAAAGAGTCCAGGAGAGTAAGAGTAACTATCTACCCTTCAAGACACTTCAAGGGAGATCTGTGAGGCATATGGCCCCTACCTCATCTTCCCAAGCCTGGCCTTGAATCAAACTATCTCTTATATTCATTACTCCTCTTTGTCCTGTTGTCCTCAAGTTTCCTTCTGAGCCCTATATTCAAATTCTTACACCAATGAGACTAAGGACCAGTGAAAGGGACCGTAACATATGTATATATTAAAGTACATTATTTCTAACACTGTATATCACTCCAGCAACTGTTTCAAAGCAACAGTTCACCTTAACATTGTCAAGGTGATGTGCATTTAAAATGGACCAAGGTAAAAGTATTTCTGTATACAGGTCAGCCCTGAAACTAATTATTTTAAGTTTGACAAGTAAAAGCAGTTTAGATTTTTTTGAGCACTTAAAAAAAATATTTTAAGCAATTTTTAGGTTATTACTCTTAAATTCTGTAATCAAATTTTCTTTCAACCTGAATTTCCATAATTAACACATGAAGGCACCAAATCATTTTGAGTAAGCTTAAAATAATGGTTAAAAACTGAAAAAAAAACCCAACTAATAGATCAACCAATAAATCCTCCCCCAATTTAATTAGTATTTTACATAAGCCTGCCAGAGATGTAGCCCAGAAACATAACGTTCCCTTTCTTCTTAAATTTAAAATTTCTGAATTCTGATTCTTTTCTAAGATTTATTTATCTCTGAGTGTTTTGCTTTTATGCATATCTGTGCCCTTTGTTCACGTGGTGCCTGCAGAGGCCAGCAGAGGTCCAGGAGTTAGGAATGGTTGTCAGCCACCATGCAGGTGCTGAAGTCCAATGCAAGTCTTAAGCAAGAACAGTCAGTCAGTGTTATTAACTACAGAATCTTGTTTCCACCTCTGGATTTTAGGTTAAAAGAAAAAGACATAGAAGCAGTTGCTTTTATAAGTCCAAAATGACCCTAACCACAGTCATACACACAAACACTCACACACATTAAAAATAAAAAAGACACTCCAATCATGATTTTCGGTGCACAATGAATTTAAAAGGGAATGCAAAACTGAAGTGGCCTGAGTTTTCTTTCAAGCAGCTCCCGGGGCAGAGATTAGCTTTTGTCCATTACTGTTTTAGAAATCATCCCAAGTTAAAATATTTTCTTTCTTTTCATTTTCTGTGTATTGTGTATTGGTGAGATATATATATATATACATATATATGTATATATATTCACATATATATGAGTATAAATGGAGTTTATACTCATATATATATGGACAGTAACACTTCTCCTTGTTGCCATGGGTTCTCAACCAGCTCACTGTCAGTTGTGGAATACCTTCCCCTGGAATGGTTGGCCATAGGTATACAAGAGATCCTAAAACTATAGCTATACAGACTATAGCTATTGCTCTTGGTCTCTAGAACTTGATGGTAGACTCTACTGCTGAAGGTTACTCATTGCCCATAGGATACGGAAGAATCAAGTTGGCACTGATCAGGCACTGATGGCTGCCATGCATAGTACTAAAAATCGCTATGTGGGTGGCTGAGGGGAACATGTAATCAACACTCTTACTTAGCTGTGAACCTTTGGAGTTACAATAACAATCTAGCTGGCGAGATATGCTCATAGGTGTAAAAGTATCATGCCTGTCATAGGAGTAGCCAACCACTTTTAGACTGGATTTAAGCCCACAGCACAAGATGAAACTCAGACCTGGCATTATAAACTTTACAAAAAAAATAATCAGAGCTCTGGAAGTCAAAAACAAGGTGAGAACTTGTTACTGCTCTGCTAAATGAACACAATATCAATCTGCTTTCTTCTATTTATTCACCTCTATTCCTATGTATTAGTGCACCTCTCAAGCCTCGGCAGAGAAGCTTCCTTTTATGTCGGATGGTGATCAGCATAGAAAGCCACAGCTGGTCAGAGTGCTGAGAATGAATGCTTTTGGGGTACTCAGCCCTAAATGACTCTATTACACCATCTCCCTACATGGCTCAGAAAGCAATGAAGAGGAGGCAGAAAGATTGTAAGAGTCAAAAGTCGGGGATGCCTGCTGAAACACAGAGTGTTCAGGACACAACAGGAGCAATGCGCTCACAAACTCACAGAGGCTGTGACTGCCTGCACAGGAGTACACAAAATTAAGTCAGTAAAAAAATTCAGCATAGCTAAGGGAGGAGGGCCACACAATGCCCCATTCCTAGCTGAGGAGTTTTAGCAGTCAGAGGCTGATGGGACGGGAAGAACCAGTTTTCTTCAGGGAAGTAGTCCTTATTAGATTGCCCATGCTCCAAGGGGGGCCCAACACCCATGCACATAAGCATAGCATTGATTGGATTTAGATAATGAAAAATAGACATGAAGTTAAGAGTGGGATGTGGCAAGGGGGAGGTGTGAGAGGAGTTGGAGAGGGATTGGAGAGATCAATGATCAAAATAGAATGTATAAAATCCTCAAAGAATGAATAACAAAACTGCTCAACAGAAGAATAACTAACAATATTAGAAAATAAATAACAAATATTTTGACATCAACATTATGCGTGTATGATACAGCATATACTTCATATCATGCAGTATACAATATTAGTATGATGCTATGAAAATCTGAAAATAACCAAAATATATGTTGTATTATTAAATACAATAATAAAAATTAAATAACAAACTCGTGCAATAGACTTTGCTCTTGACTGATTGTCCCCCAAACACTTAAGTATATTTAGTAATGCGCTGAGGAATCTTGATTGTGTTACTCAGTTCACAGGAAGGGAAATACCCATGCTCCAAACCTCTTAAGATCTACCTGGATCATTGCAATGCATTCTTTTTTTTCACTTAAGCAATCAAACAGGAGGGAAAGGTGTGCAAGTAATAAAATAATGGACACTTGTACATTTAGACCAAGGGTGGATAATGAAAATGACTTACATAAAGCTTCCCCACTACCGAAAAAGCATGACAATATAACAGGATATGAGGATTTATAACAATGCAAGCCTGGGGGCTTCAGCATTTGCCTTGGAACCAATTCCCACCTTCCTCCCCACCTACAGCACACACCTTGAAAGTTAACTATGACACCAACCAGTTCACACCTTGACCCCCATCTCTAGTATGCACCCATGAACGCTAGTTATGACACCGTAAAAGCAGTTCAGAGGCCATTTTCCTTTACTCAGCCACAGAATTTCTGTTCAGTGTGGAATTAAATACTTCTGATGCTCTTTAAGTAGGATGTGTTTGCTTGATTTAATTTTCAGTATTCTGTGCTAAGTCTGTCAAGATGTGACTTCCTGGCGTAGGTAATGTAAATGATAAAACTAGAAAAAAAAAAACCTGAATCTTTTCAAGCTGATTTATCCCTCTGGCACATTCAGAGTAGAAGGTAGAAGTAATTTACATGGCGATTCATTCCTCTTCCACTGTTTTGGTCGATGTTCCTAAGAGTTTATATTTTCCCATTGTTGAACTATCTGTTCTTGTGTTTGGAAGTCTTAGCATCAACTGAGACTGAGGAGTTCTGGACACTCTGAAATCGATAAATCTACCTTTGAGCTGTCTTACATGCATGCCACCATCTATATATTTCATTACATGATGGCTTTATCTTAAAAAGGTTATTGATAAATTGAAGCTAATTATAGCATAAGTTGTTCATATGGTACGTAACATCATGATTATTTTTCATTAATAGTGAATTTATTTTCATTAATTAATTGATATTTAAGTTAATTTCATTAATTAATTTGAGACAGGGTCTCACTGTACAGCCCTGACTGATTAAGAATATAGAATTTGTTTATTTCAAATTCACACAGAGATCCAATTGGCTCTGCCTCCTGATTACTGGGATTAGAGATGTGAGCCACCACACTCAGCTATCTGTTTTAAATTTATTTCCTAAAATATTAATGTTCAGTATTCACATGTATCTGTTCCCAGGGTGTTTTCAGTGTCTCGTTGAAGCTTCTCTTTCCTTGCTTTCTGCCTATATAAGTTGTTTTGTTGAAATATCTTGGGCAATAAGTGGACCGTGAGGGCACCATTGAAAAGTTGATGTGAGGAGACAGAAAGGAAGCATCTAGGAGGAAAATGTTAGATGGTGGTTGGGGTGTGACAGCATTTGAGGACCCCGTTTAAATTGCTCTATTCCTGAAGCTACTGTCCCAAGGCCTGATGCACAGTGGTATTTGGTATTTGAGTAACAGGGCAGACTATGTTTGACAGACTAGTTTCTACAGCCATTATATTCCTCTGAATTTCATTTTAACAAAACTGACTTTTTTCCATATACCAAATATTATTAGTCACACAATTAAAAGATTGGACTCATGTGAGAGAAATCAGGGTTCCCAGATTTTGTGGGGCCTAAGGAAATTTTATTTCTTCTTTTATAAACAGAAAGGAAATGGTGTTCTTGGATATAGCTAACAAGAATCAAAAGAATTTAAGTTACTCTAAGGTAGCATTAATTTATGGCAACTTTAATATTTTAATTGCATCTTTATGAGTATGTGTGTATGCATGTATAGTTCCTATGAGTTTGCACATGACTGTTGATGCCAGAGGTGAGGAGCTGTACCCTGTGGTAGTTTGAATGTAATTGGCCTCATAAGCTCATAAAAGGCATACTATTAGGAAGTACTGCTCTTTTGGAGTAGTTGTAATCTTGCTGGAGGAAGTGTGCCACTGTTGGGATAGCCTTTGAGGTCTCATATACATTCAAGCCATGCCCAGTGTCTCAGTTCACTTCCTGTTTCCTGTGTATCAAGATGCAGGACTCCTAGTTCCTTCTCCAGCACCATGTCTGCCTGCATGCAGCCGTGTCCCACCATGATAATGGACTAAATCTCAGAAACTGAAACCTATTAATTGTTTTCCTTTATAAGAGATGCTGTGGTCATGGTGTTTCTTCACAGCAATAAAAACCCTAGCTAAGACACTTGTTATTTTAGACAGTCTCTCATTGTCCTAAATGCAGCTGAGTAGATGTGGGTAACTGGCCAACCTGCTTCATGTACTTTCCTGTCTTTGCCTCCCCCATGCTAGGATTGCAGGAACACACTACCACACTTGGAATTTTTATTTGGGTTCTAAATAAAACTCAGGTGCTTTAGCATTCTCAGTAAGCACTTTATCAACTGAATTATTTCCCCAGCCACCTCTCTTCCTAATGTTTATTATCAATAAAGACAAGTTAATAATCTTTCCTCATTTTTAGTAGTAGAAGAATTTTGCTTAGGCTCTAATAAGAGTTTGAATTTAAAACAGAGGCACCTCAAAATCGAGTTCCTCCTCAAATATTTAAATCTCTGTAAGTTTAATGAGATTTTTAAAGGTCTGAATTACACAGAATAATGAGGATATTCGAGAACATTTGAATATTTTTAATCTTGAAAAATATTGAGTTTCAAGGAAACCTTGGTTCAAGGAAGGTCCAGGTTAAAAAAAAAAAAACAGCCACAACAGAACCATTATGATTTATGGACTGGGAGAACAACTCTGCTCAGAAAGTGCTTACGTAACATGGAAGCACAGGATCCAAGTTTTATCCCCAGAATCTGCATTAAAGTCCAGGTATAAAGGATTCTTGAGGCGTACAGAACAGCTAGGCTGCCAAGTCCATGAGTCCTGGACCCTGCGAGAGACCTCATATCAAAAAATAATAGGAAAGTAGGCAGACATATACACACACGCACTGAAAGATGAACGTGATAAGTGAAGGGACACAATATTGTCCTCGTTTGTAGCTTCACTGAGCTGACTGGCATTATTTCTATCAGGTAAGCATATCCTAGTGAAAATTCAAATATCTCAGATGGTTGTGAAAATCTGAAGTGTGATCCTAATTAGTCTTATCAGTAAAAGCCAGGAATCAGATATTGGGGTAAAAACCTGCAAGATCAGAGAAGCAGAGCAGCAGCCAACAGAAAACCTCTTACCTCTCCGAATCCTCACACAGAAAGGGCAGAGATCCTGTTTCCTCCCCCTCCTCATCACTTCCTCTCTCTGTCCAGCCTCATAACTTCCTGTCTCCTATCTGTACAGACCTCCAGACCTCTATGGTTAACTAGTCTCTAGCTCCACTCTCTGATATCCAGACAAGCTTTATTTGTGAGAACACAAACAGAATGTCACACACACACAAAATCCAAATATAAAAGGGTTTAAGAAACATAAAAATATAAAACTTAATAGAAAAGTTGTTTGAGATACTGAGTTCTATTTATTGGTACCAGTTTCAATGTCGCTGAAGATGGACATCACCCTGCTTTTCTGAAGCCTATGGAGATGTGTTCCCAGAAGAGACTGGCATAGATATGGGGTTAGTTAAAACTGTTCATGTCTTGACCTTCTGCAACCCAGTAAGTGGTGAGAAGTACCTGGTAGTCCTTTTGTCTGAAAGAGAGCCTTGGTTGTGCTATGTCTTCCAGTGCAGAAAAATCACCTCTCTCCAGCTGCCCTGCTTTCAGACTTCTCGGAACTATCTGAAGAAAGACTACACAATTCTCAATTTTAACTTGCCGTGTTCAAAAGGCTCCTGTGGTAGTAACTCCTTTCTTGAGCAGGAGGTGGCTCATGTGACACTTTACTTCTTATAGGATGCCCAGTGGTTATTGTGTAAAGTGATATTTACATGTTTTTCAAAAATGGTAATTAGAATGACTAATTGCCAACTAGGAATTAGGAGAACTGATATGAGCGTCAATGTCCAAGGAAGCCTAGGACTCATTAGTAAATCTGACAATGTGTACTGTCTTTTCACCTACCTGCCAGTCTATAGGATTGAAAACCATAGCCAAATCCCAGGAGGTCTGCTACCATGCAGGAAACACCACAGTGAAAGTTTTAGCACCCCCCTCCTCGGCCCTTTCAAAGACATTTTGTTTTCATTTAATTTATTTTATTACTGGGTATGAATGAATGTTTGCTCCCTGTATGTCTGTGCACCACGTGTGTGCCCATTGCCTCAGGAAGGTAGTGTTGGATCACCCGGAATTTGAGTTATGGCTGATGTGAGCCACCACGTAGGGCTTCCTCTGGAAGAGCAGCCAGAGCACTTTGCCACTGAGCTATCGCTCCAGCTCCTAGCCACCCCAACCCCTTTTAAATACAGGAAGTTTTATCCTAAAAAGGGACCTGGGTGTCTTCTTTGAACAGTGAATTTTGATCCTCTTGGAGATAATGAAGGAAGAGTCAATGCCAGGCAAGGTTAGCTGACAGGAGTTGAGAAAAATTAGATTCTTCAGAATTAATATTTAGTTATGACGTGTATGATTTAAAACTTAAATTTCTGTTTATTTTTAATATACTTTAAAAATTAGATGTAATTTCTAAAGCTTCATTAATCTTTTGCATACTAGTAGTTTTGTAAATTTTTAGATGCTTTTTTTATTCCAAATAAATTAGGTTGTTCTATTGATGGGGACTTACAGTTTAGTGTGAGGGGGAAAAATGGAAAATCAAATGTTTCCCACTGAGGAAAAGAAAACTCTACTTACCTTTAATTTGATTTTCCCATTTTCCAAATTCTTTTAAGTTGAATCAACACAGTTATTAAACATTACACCAACTGGAGTATCAAATAGAAGTATTTCCTTCATTGAATCTTTTTCCATTTTCTCCTAAAAATAACAAGCTTCTTCATGCTATCTAGGGTCTGTGTTTGGATTAGATCTATATATTGCTTTGGGGAATAATTCCCTCAGCTCTGACCAAGCTCTGTTATTTATATTGTGCCTCAAGCTTGTTCTGTACCTTAGGAGAACACAAGGAGGCACAAGACACTGAGTGACCAACCTATGTGTGTCTTCCTGGCTGAGTCAACAAAGTTCCTCCACCGGGGGAGAGAGTGTGCTTGGTTGAGCACCCCTAAGAGGAGATTCCATCTCCAGGCTGTTGGGCTGGAGGCCACAAGACCCTCTATCTTCAACATCTTTATGATCAGGTGCTCAAGGGCGTCATAAATTGACGGCCACAGGAATGCAATAAGCAGGAAAGGTCACAGAAAATGTAGAACTGAAACTGAAGGAGTGGCAGGAGAGAAAGGCAAATGCTAGCCAATCAACAAACATTTTCAGAGCAAACAACCAGAGTGCTCTGAAAGCCGAGTGCTCTGGAGGAAAAAATGGTATCTCAAGCTGAGTATTTGAAACAGAAAAAACAGGGTCCGAGCAGCCAGCTCTGAATAAACTAATAGGCTCTTGACTGAACCAAGAGAAGATTGAGCCTTGGAAAGAACTCACCAGTTTTCACCAGAAAGGTGTTGTTGAGTGATGAGGCACAAGGGGCCGTGCTCATACCAAATACCAATCCAGGTGGCACCTCCAAGTAAAAGCATCTAATCCCTGGGGCTCCACACTGGGTGCCACAATCTTTAGATCAGTCCTCAGCCTTCCTAATGCTGTGCAGCTCCTCACGTTGTGGTGACCAACCATAAAATTATTTCATTGCTACCTCATAACTGTAATTTTGCTACTGTTATGAATCATAATGTAAATATCTGATATGCAGGATATCTGACATGTGACCCCTATGGAGACTGTGACCTACAGTTTGAAAACCATTTTAGCTGCATACACACGGCTCTGACCAGAAAGGGAGGGAGTTTCTTCTGGAGTCAGATATGGGTGACACTGTAGTACACTGTGTTTGGATTATATCACATACTGTACCCCAATGTGATAGCAATTTGGGGAAGTTTTTACAGCCACCTTGACCATATAGTTCTAACTTCATTTGAAGTAGCTAGCTCTAATTCTGAGGGAAAATTGATCTTTAAAACCTAAATTATCATAGCTCTTATTTGTGGATATTGTCGTGATCTGTTTTATTATACCAGATTTAGCCTATAAGATATATGGAAAGTCACAATTTTGAAGCAATTAGATAACAATATAGTATTTCTTTAACTTGATTGCCTTTTCAGTGTTCCAAATGCTAAAATGTGATAGAAACAAGAGATGCAATCCATTAGACATCAGGATGCTATAGGCCTTGTAGGCATGACCAAATCCCCTTTTCTCTTTCATACTTAGAAACAGAAACTGGAATCTAGACGCAATCACTGCAGTGCAGTCCATTTCCCTTTTAATTATCAGAAAACAGCTGCTGTTTAATTTTAAAAAGATTTATTTTTATTGTTTTTAGTTATCTCTAGGTGTGTCTGGATATGTGTGCTCGAGTGCAGGAGCCTGCCTGCAGAGGCCAGGGGTCTCAGTTTTCCCTGGCAGTGGAGTTACATATGGTTGTGAACTGCCTCGTGTGGGTGCTGGGAACCGAACTCTAATCCTCTGGAAAAAGAGCAAGTGTGCTTAACCACTGAGCCGTCTCTTCAGTCCTAGCTGACTCTTATAAATCCTGGCTAATTATACTGTATGACTCCTTTAATACTCATTTAACCAAGGAAAATCAGGGCTTAATGTAAAGAACATCCCTAATGTGTATTAGAGACTGATGTCTTCTGTATAATTTGGTTAAGAAGAGTTAAAGCCCAATCTTTGTGTGTCTCTCGCTGGCATAAATAAAGGGACAGTTACTTCATTTGTTAACTATCTGAGCATATCATAGTGCCTTTTTACAACTTTAATGTGTTGAACCAACATTTTAACATCAATAGAAACATAGTAATCAAAATGACTGGACCCAGTATGTATGTATGTATATGTATGTATATATATATATATGTATGTATGTGTATATATGAGTGTACATGCGTGTGTGTGTGTGTGCACATGCATCTTTTACCTAACAAGAAAAGGTTTATTAGCTTGTTTTAAGAATTTGGATTTATTTCCAAACTAGAGTATTAAGTTGTTTTTTTTTTTTTAAAAAAAAGATTTAAAATAAGTTTTGGTGAGTTTAAAAACTAGACTTTCTGTTAAGTCTGGAGCGTAGCCTCCAGCCCCTGGCATCCATCCCAGCAACCCTGGCCTGAGAGCTGCATTGCTCTGGACCCCAAATCCCAACATGCCAGGTCCTGACCCCTCCCACAGGGTATTTAAGTGGACTCCCAGAGGAGAAACACATGGTTCCAGGTTTGCATGGGCTCCCTGATGTCCTGTCTCCCCCGCCATGTGCTCAGCTACCCAAGAGCTTTGTACTTAATAAAACGATGGACATTTTGATTTGGTTTGATTTGACCTAATTGGACTTTTTTGCTCCGGCAGAGCTGCCCTTTGCTTAATTTTTCTTAACACTTTCTTTATCCAATTTATACAGTGAGAAAAGTGTGCTTCACAAAAATTGTGAAGAAAGACACTTGAATCTTGAATCATGAAAATTAGATTTAAGTAAGGTGGGAGTCTGAGATAAGCTAATAGTGGCAAAAGCATGATTAACAAAAGGAAATGCTTCATTGTCATATATAATTTCATTAAAAACAACATTAGCCTTATTTCATTACTCAGGAACATACGGGTGAATTATTAAATACCATAATTAAAATCTAAACATGAAAGGATTTAAGAAACACAGAAAGTGGGAGAGATGTTCAGTTACTCGGGGTATTCAGTTGTCAGTGGCGCTGAAGGCCGGCATTATCCAGATAGAATATTATGTGGATATGTGTTTTCAGATGTAGTTGGCACTTGTTGGATGGGAAAAAAGTTCACCTCCTGGAGTTTTGTAATGCAGGTGTGTTTAGAAGTACCTGGAGAGAGTTTCTTTCCTATAGTCAGAATGGCGGCTGCATAACGACGTCCTTTTCACTCTTGCTCGATGACAACATCCTGCTTCCTTATCCCTCAAGGAAGGCTTTGTAACCAATTCTGATTCCTAGTTATCGTGTTTAAAGTCCTTTATAATGCTATACATCTTTATTTGATAGAGATGGCTCATTGTGTTTAATTTTTATAGGACACCAAGTGTTTGTTTGATAGAGAGATAATGATGGTTCCCGAAGGAGTAAATCTTAGTAGAAAGGCAGAGTCTAGTTCATTTGGACAGTTTATTAGCATTATTATTTGGCTAATAGATCACATTTTATAAACAGATTTCAGAATCATCCACTAAAGTGAGTCTCACAATCATTCTGTAATTTCAGTAGGAACAACTCAACTAGAAATTCTTCCTTAAAGAGGATTTTCCCCACAATTAAAATAGTAACCATTTAACAAATCAAAGAGTTTGCCCAATGAGAAAAACTGTAAAACATAAAAGCAAAATCTAACCATAGGTTTTAAATGCCTAAGTAAAGGAATAAAGCAAAGTCTTTATTTTTCTGTGCCTCACATTTAATGGTTTTATACTAAGAATATTTATGAAAAAAGAAAGTCATATGCTTTTTATGTTAACCATGATTATTACATAAGTGAAATAAAACTTTAGTTTGTATATTTTAATTTAGAACCAGTTTGGAAGAAAATTTTATCAAAATATATATAATACAGTTCACAGTTTAATGAAACCTTTATCTTATGAATCCAGTGAATGCTATTTTATGCAAACAAATAGCATTTTAAGGTTTTATTAAACACTTAATAGACCCAAGAATATAATTTTAATACTTTGAAGAAGTATGCAAGTATGCAAGGTATTTATTAGTGTTTTTAATAAATCATCAAAATGCTTGGTAGCACCTTCCCATCCACTCTGGAATTAGTTTTTAGTTTTTGAAATTAAAATATAATTACATTATTTTCGCCCTTTTCTTTACTTCTTCCAACTCCTCACATATACCCATAGGTGTGTGTGCTCAAGTGCACATGTGTATTCCTGAATATGTTAGTCAAGTTTTCTTAGTCCATGTAATGTTACTTGTATGCTTATGTTTTCAGGGCTTATCATTTGGTAGTGGATAACCAATTGTGGTACTCTTCCCTTGGGAATACCATTTTCTTTTATTCTCTGTATTCCTTAGTTGCTTGTGGGTCTTATCCAGGGTTTATATTTCTCCCTTCATTATTATTTTGTCTGTGGGTGTCACCCTTACTCAGGTCTTGTTTAGGTAGCCCTGTTGTTGAGACTTCATGGGTGTAGCTTCCCTGATGTTTCTAGGAGCTGCAATCTCACAGCAGATAGTTTGCTGCTTTGGTTCATAAATCTTTCTGACTCCTCTTTTGCCATGATCCCTAAGCATTAGGTGCAGGAGTTGTATTATAGAAGAAGGATCAGTAGTTTAGTGCCTGGTCTGGCAACGCTTCCCTCAAAAGTCATAGACTATCTAACACTGGCCTTAAGACACCCTTATGTTATTGGTTATGGAACTCCAAGAAAGCCTCAGAATACTGCAGGTTATTGCTGTTACCCTTGGTGCCTCCCAGAGGTTGAATATAAGTCCCTATCGCTTAAGACACCTGCACTTCAGATACAGAACCTGGGGGATATGAGCTGTATCTGACCTAAAAGCATCCTTCATGTGGGTGAGCTTTTATGGTGCCAGAAAGTGCCCTGCAAGTTTCCAAGGGAGGGGAGCAACCAACAGTCCTACTCAGCTATGATGCCCGTGAACTACAGCAACTACCATTTCACAATAAAGCTTAAGAGTGCAATGGTGGCACCCATGTCTTGTTCTCTAATTGAAGGTAAGACCTGTTTAACAAGAGGGAGATTAAGTTTGGTACAGAAAACCCAACTGTCTACCTGGGGCTAGTGATGTCATGGATCTTGGAGGATAACCTACAGCCATCACTTTGCTAAACCAGCGCATTCCTAATGGCAATCTAAATATGTATCTTTATACTTACAAAGAAGTATAGCTCTCACCCTCCAGCAAAGAAACTTCTTTCTGCAGCAGATAGAGGTTATTACAAAAAACCACAACAAATCAAAACAGAGAATCAGCGACCCTGTGGTGCTCAGCCCCAGTTGATCCATGTTGGAATTTTTAACTGGCTGATGTTTTATTAGAATATAGAAGTAGAAATCTGCGTCTTTGCAACTTAAAGATATGGAGATAAATTTCAAGTAGTCAAGGAAGCCTGGCATAACTAGAATGAAAGTTTAATAAATCAGAAGACAACACAAAAGTGACATCTGCATATATTATTGATTAAACAATGGTTCCAGGGACCAGTGGAAAATGATTGTTTAACAAGTATTGATGGAAAAACTAGATATGAATAAGGAAAATGTCATGGTCACCTCATGATCTATACAAAATTTAACTCAAATTAGATTGTAAATATTTTAAAACATAAATCCATAAAACTGCTATAAATAAACAAGAGAAAAATCTTCTTTTGTTTGAGATAAATGAAGATGTTTTATGGCCAAAGTAAAAGCTATAAAAGAAAAAGACAGCTGAGTGTAATACTATACATAGGTAATTCAAACACTGGGGAAACTGAGGCAGGACTGAAGTTATGGCCTGCCTGAGCTCCAATAATGAGAGCTTAAGTTAAAATACCAAGGACTGGGAATGCTGCTCAGTGGAGGGAACTGGCCGAGCATGCACAAGTTCTGGGTTTCACTGTTAGCCCTATAAAGAAAGAAAATAAAAAAGAGAGAGGAGAGGAAGGAGAGAGTAAAGAAGGGTCGAGGGAGAAAGGGAAATAGACAGGAGGAGAGACAGGGAAGGAATGGAGGAAAGAAGAAAAACTGACTAATTGGCTTCCCTAATATTAATCGTCTAATCTTCTATTAAAAGATAAGTTAAAGGGGCTGAAGAGATGGCTCAGAGGTTAGGAGCATTGCCTGCTCTTCCAAAAGTCCTGAGTTCAATTCCCAGCA
>JAQHUG010000008.1:6898811-6956016 GCA_028555095.1 Dicrostonyx torquatus
GACAGGGTTTCTCTGTGGCTTTGGAGCCTGTCCTGGAACTAGCTCTTGTAGACCAGGCTGGTCTCGAACTCACAGAGATCCGCCTGCCTCTGCCTCCCGAGTGCTGGGATTAAAGGCGTGCGCCACCACCACCCGGCTTAAGTCTTTAGTTAAAACTGGAATTGTGACTTCATATTCAACTCATAATTTTACTTTATGCACTTCTTAGAAGCTGACCCATGGACTGTCTCCTGAACCTAGCAAGTTTGAGTGCTGCAGTAACCGTGAGCTTACTTACCTTTCGAAGCTGATACAATCTAGGTAATACAATGTGGCAGTGGCATGCATGTCCTTTTAGGCCAAATTTATAAGTGTTCTGAACACTGATAGTCTAGCATGATGTAGACAAAACTATCACAGACAAAATGTCCCAAACAAAAGACTCTGGGTTCCTCTGTCTTGTGTTTATCTATTTTTTTAAATCTGGAGTGAGATGACTGAAAGGATTCGATTAACTTATAGAAAGAACACTGACTGGAAAATCAATTAGTTACAGAGCTCTCTTCCATAAGGAACTTCTGCAATGTTTATTTTGGACAGCTCTTGATTTTTTGTGATGAATCATGAGTTCTTTGCAAGAAAAATATGTCTAGGTTTCCGAGCCAAAATGATTACAGCTGAAAAAAAAAGGACTCTTTCCTTGAAGATGAAATTAAAAACACAGTCATCAAGCCTTGCCTAGAGAGAAATCTGCCTCCTACGAAGTGTGAAATGTTTTCATTCACCAGCGTAAAAGTGGAAACAAATAACTTGTGGTTCTCAGTTTATTGTTTTTGAACCATCCTTCATTTGAGCCGCAAAGCAAGATCTGATAGTGCATTCAAATTCATTTACTAGACTTTCAGACATTTTACTTAGACGAAATTATGGGTATGCTGTGTAGATGCCCAGGAAAAATGATGTAATTAACTTAATATTCTCCAATGGCTCAACTTACTAAGCACCAATGGGAAAAGCTCAGGCATTGATCCCTACTTTCCTTCTCATCTGGGAAAAGAACTTGCTCTTTGCTGCCTCACGTTCCGGGTGGGTCCATGATCCTTCAGGGAATCGCCATCTTTGCCTCACATCTTGTCGCAGGAACGCTGAGACTACAAACGTGTGCTGTTGCCTCTGACTTTACACAGGTTCTGAGAATCTGAATTCAGGTCCCCACATTTGCATAGCAAGCACTTTTACCCGTAGAGCCACTGCCCCAGCTCCACTGTTGTATTTTACAAAAGAGTCCCCGCTCATCCTGCCTCAGTCAACTGTGGGGACTACAGGCCCATTTTTATAGCAATAAGACTTAGTTCCCCACCAGCATTACGAAAGACAAGGAGCTGGAGAGATGTCTCAGTGACTAAGAGCCCCAGAGATTTGGGTTTGATTCCCAGCACCCACATATTAACTCACCACCTTCTGTAGTTCTAGGTCCAGGGGGGTCTGATTCTTCTTCTGGCTTCAGTGGCAATGCATGAACATGCCACTCAGACATACATGCAGGCAAAACATAAACAATAAAATAAAAATAAATATTAATAAAAGGCTTCATCATACCCCAATCAAAATAGCAGTCATCAAGAATGCACGTGACTAAAAATGACGGGAGGGATGCGACAAAGAGAAACTGTTGTACACCGTCAGTGCGAGTGTGAACCACTTCCGAAATCTGTCTGGAAGCTTGTAAAAATACTTGGAAGAGACTTGAGACCTGTTCCACAGGATGGAATTCAGAACTGATACAGCTCCTCAGGTCATAAATATTCATTACAGCATCTTTAAAATCTCCAGTTCTGAACGCGATGAGCTAATAACACCACCGCCCATTCTGGCCAGTCTGTGGCAATCTCACTTTGACTTTTGCTTGGCTAACTAAACTTCTGTTAAATTGTCTATGTCTTTGATGGAATTTTTCCCTTGGAGAAGACAGGATGTGTAACTTCTGTTTCTCTTTCACTTTTGTGAAGATCAAATAAGATGGGCAAAGCACAGACGTTTTTCTCACTGTTACTAATTGAGTCAGGGTTCATTCCTTCCTGTGTCGGCTTCTCTGCCTTTGCCCATTCCTGAGGTTCCACCTGAACCTATTCATCTACTGTTCACCCTCCAACCTCATTTCCCTCCTATAGCCTTTGTGATGGTTGATAGTTATTGTCAATTTGCCGGGATCTAGAATCACAGAAGAAGCGAGCCCCTGGGCATATCTGTAAGGGGTAATCTATATTAGCTTAAGTGGAACGAGCCACCTTAAACATGTTAAGGCCATTTTCTGGGGTCGAATCCCAGACTGAATAAACAAGAGAGAAGAAGCGGAGCGCTGGCCCTCATTGCTCTCCGGTCGGCTTTCTCACTGCAGGCACAAGGCAACCACTTGACTTCTCTCTCCTGTGACCCTCGTACTACACCTTCCCTGCTACGATGAAATGCATGCCCTCAAACTGCGAGCTAAAATAAAGTAAACCCTTTGCCACTGCATATTTTCTTGATAGATATTTTGACACAGTGATGAGAAACATATCTAATAGAAGCCTTAGACATATTCTTGATGATAGCCATTGCCCCGAGGTACATATCCCAGCTCAGATTATGCTTACGTTTGGATTTTCTCTAGTAAAACAAGCTTAGCATATCCAAAATTAAACTCCTTTTTTCTCTAAAACTTGTTTCTTATTTGCATTCTTAATCTCTAGGAAGGGCACAGCCTCCCACTGTACCACCAAGTGAATACATGTCTCTCCTTGTGCTTCATTTTCGTCCTTCACAACCAAACAGTCAGCAGACCGCTCAAGCCCCACTGCATCCCAGATCCCACCAGCCACACAACCATTACCCTCAGTCCTCAATATTCTTTTATGAATATCTAATCCAACTAAAAGTGTGATAACACACACCTTTAATCCCAGCTCTCGAGAGTCAGAGACAGGTGGATCTCTGAGTTTAAGGTCCACCTGTTCTATCTACATAGTGTGTTCCAAGACTGCCATAGTGAGACCCTGTCTCAAAAAACAAACAAACAAGACAACTTGACCCAACTCCCTGTCAGAAGTCACTTCTTATTTGAGTCTTTGTTCTCTATTTCCACCAGAATTAGCTTTCATCTTCCTACCCATCAAGTGATGTCACATGACCCTCAACAGTAATTGGATGATTCTACTTCTCCATAGGAATTGGTCCAGACACTAGAATCTATCCTTTCATCATCTGCTCGTTCTTTCAAATAGTACTAATTGAACATGTCCAATGTGCCAAACTTCAAGTAGAGCGGTATGTAATACCAAAATATTTTTGTTATATAGGGATTCCAGCTCATGAGACTTGATCAATATCAAGAAAAAGACTCATGAGATTTCTCATTCAGCCACAATGGCAAAGGCACTTTTTTGTACCCAGTGGCACTTGCGCGTGTATGACCTTTGTCTGGAATACCCTAACCTTCAAAGCTTGACTCAAATCCTTTTTCTTCTGTTACTAGGCCTTCCCCCAACTTGCTGTCGTCAGAGTAAATGCTGGCCTAGCTAATCTCCGAGTCCGTCTCCAGTTCTCTATTAGTTAAACACAGTGGCATACATTTCTAATCTTCTTGCCTACCTGAATTGTGTTTTGGTGGTGGAGGATATGGTGCTGAGAATCAAATCCAGAGCCTTGTAAATCCAAAGCAGGCATTCTACCACTGAGTTGTATCCTCAGCACAAAAATCTTGAAGTTTGTCCGTTTAGTGTCTATAAAATATCAATGCTGTAATGACTAAGAATTATGATAGCTTGTATGAAGCTGTTTTGATTATTAATTAGTCATGTCTTTTGGTGTGTAAAGTCCACAAATTGCCACGTGTGTATGTCAGAGTGATAAGTAATACTTTAAAAATAAAATTTGTAAAAGAAACATTTAAGATTTATAAAAATAAGTCCAAAAAATTATTCAAAGGATAACATTTTTGCTTCTGAACAAGTGCTGTGAAGAAAGGGGACTTCATTTGCAGTGTTAATGTATCACTTTTAATAATATAATTTTTATAATTTTTATTCAAGAAAAGTCAAGTGGGTTGTCAAAAAAGACATATTATCTACTGATGCTCAACTTTTTCCTATTAAATTTGGTTTTCATTTTAGTCTGTTTTAGCGCATATAAATATCTTTGCAGATAAATATTGAGAGTTAATCTCACAATAAAATGTATATTTTATATGATTAATTTTTCTGCCTGGAAATATCATTGTTTGTTTCTTAGTATATAGTTGAATACTTGAATTTTCAACAGCATATTAAACAACTTGATTTGGAAATTAACATGCAAGTTACATTAATTGCAATTTTCTTCCCCAAATTTATTTGTATAGAAATTGAGAAATTCTACTGGATTTTCATTTATTAAAGAAATACATATGTGCATGGAAGACCATGTCTTTAACCCAAGCTCTCAAGAGTATGAGGCAGCCCAGAACAATAGGAGTTCAAAGACAGCCTGGCCTATATTTCAAAATGGTGTCTCAAAAAGAGTTTCCTTTCACCAACAGTGCTCAATAAGGCACTATGAATTTATTGCGATTTCTTCATGATTGCTTTTATTTAAAAAGTTGATTTATGAACATGGAAATGAAATCCAGATCATCTGTAAGAACCTTCTAGTATAAAAGAACAGGTGCTGCATGAGCTTGGCAAGCACAGCGTGACTGGGTCATACCTCAGCACACCCAATAACATGTGTTCTCACTACCTCATCGCTGTCTTACCTGCTAAGAGACGTGACTGGGTCATCCCTCAGCACACCCAATGACGTGTGTTCTCATTACCTCATCACTGTCTTACCTGCTAAGAGGCGTGACTGGGTCATCCATCAGGACACGCAATGGCGTGTGTTCTCACTACCTCATCGCTGTCTTACCTGCTAAGAGACATGACTGGGTCATCCCTCAGCACACGCAATGACATGTGTTCTCACTACCTCATTGCTGTCTTACCTGCTCAGACTTGGGTGCAGCCACGATAACCTTCATCCACACCCCTCAGATTCCCATGGCTTCTAGCATGAACCCTTGATGTAAAGTCAGGTAGAACATGCCAGCACGTACTCTGGTGTCACGTGTTCGTACCGCTTTCTCTGTGGGGCTTCTGATGCCAGTTGAGTTTATTTTAGAAGTTTGGGACATCTTTTATGTCTTTATGACTTAACAGCAGTGTTAGTTCTCATGACATTTAAGAATATTTCCAGGAGAAAAACTTCCCATATATCTATCTGTCTGTCTGTCTACCTATCTATCTATTAGCACGGCCTTACTGTGCAGCCCTGGCTGGCCAGGGACTTGCTATGTAGATCAGACCATCCTCACCCTCACTGAGGTTCACCTGCCTGTGCCTCCCAAGTACTGTGAGTAAAGGCAGATCTTCCCACACCTGGCTTTCCCACGTGTTTTGATAGGGGTCTTGCTCTGTTACTCAGGCTAGCCCTAGATGCTGAGTCCAGAGAACCTTCTTGCCAAAATCACACAAATGGCCTGTGATAAAAAGCTGTGGCCAGATAAACTATTTGCCATTCAAGACCTCACACTTTTATGAGTTTTTTTTTTTATCTTACAGATATTCAAGTCATAGATCATGCAGAAAATTGGCGACGATACACAATCTGCACAAAGAGTTAAAAATACAATTATAGCAACAGCTATTTTGAATCTATGAAGTGTGCCAAAGGGGAGACTCAGGAAATTACCTGGTAGTTAGCATCAATACCAGGGAAGAAAAAGAACAAGTAATGACGGGATCGATCAAGAAGTACTTAGGCAAGAACAATTTAATGAGCAAGAAGCAGCGTGAATTTGTACAGAGAGATTGTGGAACACAAACCAATTGGAAAATACGAATCTAAGTGCTGGAGCCAAAGGAACGCAGATGTGGCAATTTTCCGCTATAACAATAATTCTGTGGAAAGTATAAATTAAGGCAATCCTATGAGAATAAAAAGAAAATTAGCTTTGGAGTGGAAAATGCGGACCTTTGGAAAATCTTGCTGCTTAGAAGACAATTGCAACCCAATCAATGCTTCCCCCACTGCCACGCAGCACATAATGAGTGCTAGGGTATTAGCTCACCACCCACTAGCACGGTCAAAGCTGCTTAATAAGCAATAGCCAAGCCAGCCAACACGGGCAGTGTGTGAAGGCTGGGCTTCATCAGTAAACCAAGGTTGAAAACGAACAGAGATTAAGCTCTGAAAAGATGAAAGAAAGATTTAACAATCCAAGGCCCTTAGGCAGATGCATTAAATTTTACTTTATTTCACATTTATTTTATTTGTTATTTATTTAAAGCTGGTTGTGATTTTATTTTGGTTTTTGAGACAAGATTTCTCTGTGTAGCCCTGACTTTCCTGGAACTTGCTCTGTAGACCAGGCTGTCCTAGAACTCAGAGATCTGCCTGCTGCTGTTTATTGAGTGCTGGGATTAAAGGCGTGTAACACCACTGCTTGGCTTATTTTTTTCTTTTCTTTTCTTTTTCTTTTTTTTTTTTTTTGAGAATTTCACACATGAGTACTGCTTTTATATTGTTTACAGCCTACCTAGATCCTGTTCTAATTCCTCCTTTGTGTCCCTGCCACTCTTTCTCACATTCATGACATCTTCTTTATTATTGTTCATACACACAGACACACACTCCTAACGGGCTGCGTCCATTTGTTGTTGCTTGCGTGTATATGTGTTTAGGGCTGACCACTTGGGATTAGATAACCCAGCCTTATAGCAGACTGTCTGCTGTGGAATGGAATAATCTTTTTGTACACTGTAAAGATGGGTCACTTGTTCTGGTTTAATAAAGAACTGAATGGCCAATAGGTAGGCAGGATTTCCAGACACAGAGGATGCTGGGAAGTAGAAGGGCGCTGTCACGAGGAGATGCAGAGCAAGCAGCATGGATTTTACAAAGTAAAGGTGATTGAATCACATAAGAGAAGTAAATTAAAAGAAAGGCGTTAATTTAAATTATAGATCAGGGTAAAAACAAGCTTTCGCAATTAGTAAAAAGTCTCTGTGTGGTGATTTGGGAGCTGGCCAAGACTGGCTCTAACTGCCCTTTTCTCAGCAGCCATTACTTGTCATAGCTCTTCATCTAAGGGTACATCACTTTCTTAAAGCAGCCTAATGTGCAACTGCACTCTAAATACTATTTTTTTAAAAAAAAATCTCATCTCTCTTTAAAATCCCTTCTTTTTGCAAAGACCATTATAGAAACTCATATTTTTAACCTAAAAATAATTTCCTTGTATGCAAAATTAGGGTTGAGGAAGTGGAAAAACATTTGTTTGGATTGTGGAGTCAAGCTAAAGATTCCAAGTGGACCGGAGGAAGGTAATACTTGGACTTTGTTCACCAGGAGCTTTTCCTAACCTAATGGAGCTCAGGTCAGTCCTAAGCGCCTCTGTTCTTACAAGTCGTGCTTTGCCAGTGATCATCAAGGAGCCTGGGTGCCTCACAAATCATGCACCTTTGTGGCCAACAGAAGTGTTTTCAAGGTGGCCAGAGGTCAAAGAAGCTTTAGCCGCGTGGATGACCTCTCTGATGGATACATGACAGCAACTATGATGGCGTGAATGAACTGCTTTTCAGGAAAGCAAGGACCACGCTCCAAAACTGAGCCAAGTAAGAAACATGGCAGGAAATGCTCGGATTGTATGGTGAAGTCATAATGGAAATGTCACTAAAACTGGCACTTCCATTTTCCTTACACAGTTACACTCAAAAGGATTTTGTAAATGTCACTCCATTTTCTGAAAATTTAAATCTAAAAGTGTGTTGATTTCTTTACCCAGGTGAAATTATGTATACTTCCATCTTAAATTTCTGCCTTATTCTTACTCGGTCCCTCATTTCATTGAACATGCAAGACTTTCTTTTGTAAAGTTAACGTCTAAGCAACTATCATGAGTGCAAAGACTTTGTTTGGGTAAAGCATGCCATATTTATTTAACAATCATCAATGAAAAGCTGTTAGATTTAAAACACATAAAACATTTTGCTGGTGGGAATTTTGTAGCTTTTTAAAATTGTTTCCTCTTACTTATCAAAACTATTTGCCATGCTTGGGCATGTAATACGTAATATGAAAGTAGATTTGCATAAGCAGGGGTAGGGGAAAGGAATATGAGAGAGAAGAGTGGGGAGGGGGCAATCAAAACAAAGTACACATTAAAACTGCTACTTTATAGGTAATTAAAATCAAATTAAAAATTCAAGTTAAGTACCTTTTGAGATATTCATTTATTTTTATGTGTATGATTATTACCTGCACGTATGTGTATCTCATGCTTGCCTGTTTTGCATGGAGGACAGAAGATGTCAACAGACACCTTGTAACTGGGGTTACAGTTGTGAGCCACCACATGGGTTCTAGGAACTGATACCATGTCCCCTGCAAAAGTAGCAAGTACCGAGTGATCTCTCTCCATGTTGAAGGCCATGCTTTGACAAGGATACTACTTACCAGGGCAGAGGCATGGGGATTAGAAAACTAAGTCAAGAGTTTGAAGACACAAGTGAAAATAATAAAGCAGGAGCATAGGATACATATACCCAACACAACAGGGGGAAGAAGACAGAAGACAGCTTTAACAAGCTACAAAGGACAGCTGGAACAGTTTCTTGCTTCAATATTTTGAGCCATTAGAAAATTAATCCATGAGGAAAGATTTCTGTTGTTTAGGCAGTGAACCCACCCTAGACCAAGTATCCTGAAGGCAGCTACATCCTAAATCAAACCTCTTAATTCAAAAGAAGGAGCAGAAGTCTGCTTGAATTTCCTGACCATTGGTGGCAGGGGTGGGGGTGGGGGAGTGGATCTGCCTGTGTGGGTCATCTTAGTGTCAAAATGATGAAGTAAGCACGCCCTAGGTCAGGACGTGTAGCCACACTTGTCAACAACTCTGAACAAGCTAAAACTCTCTGACCTTCCAAGGGCGAAGTAGGCTCACATTTTTTGGGATTCCACATCTCCAGCCCTTAATAAATAAATAAATAAATGAATAAGCAAATACATTTAAGTGGTTACATCGCAAAGGTAGAAAGAAAACTGGATAAAGCGGCTGTTTATTTACCACATGTAACATCTGGCAATACACTACACAGATAGCAGCAATGGATCCAGAAAATAAATCACCAGAGCTCAAACGGTAAAACTCCAAAAAGCAAAATAGACATGCATGCCCACCCAAGCTTTGAGCAGTGCTGGTTTTGTCATTTTTATATTTGTCTTTATTCTTTTTTAAGACATTTTTAAATATTTATTTATTTATTATGTATACAATATTTTGTGTGTATGTATGTCTGCAGGCCAGAAGAGGGCACCAGACCTCATTACAGATGGTTGTGAGCCACCATGTGGTTGCCAGGAACTGAACTCAGGACCTTTGGAAGAGCAGGTAATGCTCTTAACCACTGAGCCATCTCTCCAGCCCCTTTGTCTTTATTCTTATGAAATTATTTGAATGAAGGGCATGAAATTTGGTAAAGCGTACTGAATAAGATAAGTTCCTGTGTTGTCCAGAGGATTCATAGTTGGTGTGTGTGAGCTGTGGGCAATATCCATGCATAGAATAATTAGCCTAGGACTGAAAATATAACTAAATGGTAGAGCATTTACCCAACATGTGTAAGGTACTAAGTTCAATTCCTAGCATCATCAGGAAAAATAAATAAATAAACAGACACAGAAGGGGAGGGAGGAAGGCAGAAATAAAGGAAGATTTGAGCTAATAAAAATAGCCAACATTTATTAATCTTAATTGCAGTCAGTCACAATACGCTATCTGTGCCTGTATTAGTTAATTCATTTGATCCTCGTTCACACTGAGACCCTCCATAGTGCAGCAAAGCCCCTTTAAGACAGCAAGTAAAGAACTCAAAATAGTTTTGGGAAGTCTCTGAAACTGATCAAATTTACTAAGCCTCTCTTCTCAAGAGTATCTAAGTGAAGAACACACGTCACTCAGACCAGACAAGCTGTACCCTTGTGACAAGCCCACCTTCCTGGAGTAAACAGATACCAGCCAAAAAGCCTGACCGTCAAGCTTCCTAGAAGAAAAAAAAGACCAGTTGGGCTGCCCGAAAGAGGCTCAGGCCCACTGGAAGACCAGCCTGGAAAGAGCACTCTACAATCTATTGAGGGTGTGCAGTGTGCTTGGGGTTCCCAGCTTTGTGAACTTCACCTATCCTGGGGTGGACTTTTATGATGCAGCTGTCTTGGAGTCATGTTTGCACCGTAATAACCTCATGTTACCTCTCACCTATGTTCCTGAAAGTAATCCTAAGAAAATTCATTGGCTCACCAAGTTGGAGCTTGGGGGGTATCTGTACTCTGGTCTATCATTGGGTATGTGTCTGGGGTAAGTGGATATTGTTCATGTCTGCCTAGGAAAAGTCTGTCTTACAACCAAGTGCCAGGAAACATCTGCTGTCAGCTAGCTTAGCCAAGTTCCATTGGTGCCTCTTGAAATGAATGTCAGGTCTCAGGTCTCCTAGCTAACACTTTTCTCAACAAAATTATGCTGTCTTTGTATTTTCAAAAACAGGCATGCTGGGCAGTGGTGGCTCATGCCAGTAATTCCAATACTCAGGAGGCAGAAGCAGGTGGACCTCTGTGAGTTCAAGGCCAGCCTGGTCTACAAAGCAAGTTCCATGATAGCCAGAGCTGTTACACAGAGAAGCTTTGTCTCAGAGAAACCAAAAATAGGCATAAAGGGAGAAAGTAGCAACTACTGGTAGATATGAAAAGAAAACTTAAAAACTATCAAAAAAAATTGATCTCAATTTTTGACAATAAGCAAGTTTTCAAATAGCAAGGGTTAGATGGTAGGGCAGTCTAAATGATGATGGGTCACACAGGAAAACGTGTAGAAAGTTGGGGAAATGTGTAGAGACAGGAAAGGGTAAGAGAAAATGAAATAAAATGAAGCCTGTGAGGGCTGAGAGTCAGCAAGACTCTTTCCTAGCATTGGACCTGGCATGCTACACTACCAACTTGCCAGACAAGAGAAGCGTCCTGGTGGGACTGTGGCATTATTGCTACCTAGGGAGCTGACTGGTTTCTGATTCACTCTGAGGCTTACTCCATACGGGGAAGTTAAGGCGCATGAATGGGGCGATGGAAGACTCTAAAGTGAGCCTACTGCTTTTGTTTGATGCTGTCAAACTGCCTCATAAATATTTATGTTCATATACCTAGACTGGTGATGCTTTCAGCCTTGATCAAGCAGTTAATTCAGATACTATGGCTGGTCAAATTACTGAGAACAAGTGATGGTTGGATACTCAGCCTTAAATGAGACACCCATAAAATTCCCTTCCTGAAATAATGCAAGAGCAAGACAGTGGAGAGGAGGCCCATGAAATGCTGTCTTCGTGGAAAGCTGTGATTGCCTGACAGGGTCCTCACCAGACTGAGCCCGTAAACATTTAGTCATAGACAGAGGAGGGGATAGTAGGGCCTTGCCCTGCCCAGTCGAGCTAACGGGGACCAACGGCTATAAGGAAGAAGTCATTATCTTCAGAGCTGTAGCCACTGCTGAGTTTCTCATACTCCAGCAAATCGCTTTGCACCCATGCCACACAGTGGCCTTGGCTGCTCCCAGTGGGTCACAAAGCAAAGCAAAGCAAAGCAAACAGACAAAAACAAACAAAAGAAAAAGTCCTGAAACTACAGTGGGCACTTGGTGGCAGGAGGAGGGCCTATGGGAAAAAGGATGACAAGCGATGGAGAAGGCATTAGCATGACCAGAACGCATTATATACTCATATGAAATTAAGAAAAATAAATTTATTTTAAAAGATAACATATTCCTGTACATCTTTTTAGAAACAGGTTTTTAAGGTTCCTTATCTCAGCCAAGCAGAGGTAAGACAAGAGTGTGCAAACTTGGGCCGTTAAAAAAAGGTACTCTGAGAACCCACGTAGAGACTTCCAGATACATTTTGAGGTTTAATAATAATCTTGTGTTTCATGATAATTATATTTTCCATTTTGCAATGTACTTGGGATGATAACTCATCTCTATGCTTTTAGCTTTACAGAAAGAGAAAGTAATTTAGGTAAAATACTGTTAAATGATTAACAGGCTTATCTATAGAGAAACAGTTAGCTCAATGGAAAGGAAATAGACAGGGAATAAACTTTATCCTGCTTTGGGTGCCTTAGGAGCCCAAATAAGAAATAAAAACCTTTGAATGAAAGTGCTTTCTACATGCGTGTTACACAGGACTCAGATCTCCCACAGCAGAGGTCTGGGGCTTCTGATTGATGGTTTTGTCTATGTTTAGATACAGCGTCCTGGCTTTTATTTACGTATAATTAGCTTGTGAAGAAAGAAATTCTATCTTATAATTTTTATCAAAACCTTTATAAATTCCATAGTAATAATAGCAATAACAATACAGGACTGAGGCATCATGTTAATAAGAAGGATGTAAGGTTTATAGATGTAAATGACTTTTTGATAAAGAGTGTTAAAGAGTAAGAAGATGCTTTTACCTAGGGATGGTTTTTGTACCGAGAGCTTTGTCCTGAAGTAGAAAAGCATTTGAAGATGGAATGATGGAAGCGGACAAAACTGAAGGTTGAGAGTGCCAAGTGTACAGAAAGTGGACATGGCTGTAACTAAGTTAGTTGTAATACATTAAAATATTAAAGTCAAAATTCAATACCCGGAGGTAAAACTGAAGCTCAATTCTTCATTCACAAAAATCAGGTTTTCCTCTATATTGATCTATTCTTAGCAATATTTACCAAAACCTGGCTTAGGAGGACAGACATTTTATTACATCCTTTTGCTAAATGAGGCCTTTAACCTGTCTCTGTAATCACTAAGCTTATGTTTTCTTATTGAATAAAATATTCACTTGCTGGGTGGCCTGCGCAGTAGAAGTTTTGTTAAACTATATCTATATTGGGAGCATTTCTGGTGAATTACATAGGGACTGGAGAACTTATTTTAATGACACAATTCAAATCTCCTGATACAATTAGAGCTCTCAGACAACACTAATAACTTTTCAAAATTAACCAAAATTGTGGCTGTATTAAGGTCCACCCCTTTGGAAACACCAACATCTCTTTATAAAATAAGTTCTTGGCATGTTATAAGAAGCTGAATGAAAGCCATGTGAGCACTTACATATTACAGGGAGGCACAGAGGTAAACATGACAATTGAAAATTCAGACTTGGTTGCCATCTTCCTCCATAGACTGGAAACCCAGGTGAGGGAAAGGAGCTCCCACGCATGAATTCCCTCCTATTGCGTGGGCCTTCACTTGAGTTAGACAGCTGCCGTTACACCCAAGGCGATAGTGCCACTGTGGCTCCATTGGGGCTATCGTGCTGGCCATTTTAGTTCACAGTCTTTGTAGCCAGGAAGGACCACCCATAGATTGATCCTCTTCTTTGGCAACCTACCTATCACCTTCTGATGCTGAGAGCAAGTCTTTGAGTGTGCAGGTCAGTTCCAGCGTGATTCTTCCAACTCCTGTGTCCAAAGTGTGTGCTGTATTCAGAAAGAAAGTCTTACCCTCAAGCTCTGGAAAGCAAACCCAGGGCACCGACAGTAACCCATATTGTTTTAGAAAACTCTTGTTATCTTCTGACCAACAACTCAAAGCTTTCCCATGCTTACTACTGCAATGATGGCAAGGTAGCATATGGCTCTTGTGAATGTCATTGTCACACTGCGTGGCATCACTCAGACCGTGTGTGTGTGTGTGTGTGTGTGTGTGTGTGTGTGTGTGTGTGTGTGTTTGTATATTTTAAAAATGTAAGCTTATAAAATAATATGTTGCCCGGGCCTTTTCAACCATTCTTAGTGTTAGCTCTTTCTCCTTCCCCTTCCTGCATATTACCCTTCATCTTTACTCTCTAGAATAGGTCTCCCCTTTTCTATTTCCCTCTTTGTAGTACAAGTCTCCTGTTCCCCCCTTTCCAGAGCTTCTCCTCCCCTCCTCACGTGGTTTCCTTCTGTTTTTCTGGCTTCTTAGGCTACTTCAAGTTACATCTGGGTTACCTCACCCAGTGTAATGTCTTCTAGTTCCATCCATTTACCTATAAATTTCATGATTTTATTTCTTTTAGAGTAGAATGGCATTCCACGATGTGCATGAACCACATTTTTATTACCATTTGTTAGCTGAAGGGCATTTGGTTGTTTCCGTCTCCTAGCCATTGTGAACAGAGTGCTACGAATGTGGACGAGCAAGTGTCATGGGGTTGTCTTATAACTAAGAGTGTCGTAGCTGGGTCATATGGCAGACTGAGTTTTAGCTTTCTGAGAATTTTCCACACTGATATCCATATTCGCTGCACCACTTTACAGTCCGACCAGCAGTGAACAAGGGTTCTCTTTCCTGCATCCTCAACAGTCCTTGTTGCTGTTTGCTTGGTCTTCACCAACCTAACTGGGGAAAATGGACTCTCAGAGAAGTTTAATTTGCACTTCTCTGATTGCTAAGGATGCTGAACATTTTATAATATATTTCTGAACCGTTTTTATTGCTTCTTTAAAAACTTTTCTGTTCAGATTCAGAGGGCATTTTAAAACTGGACCTTATGTTTTCATGACTTTATTTTTTGAGTTCTTTATATAGTCTGGATTTTAAGCCTCTCTCAGATGTACAGCTGGCAAAAAAAATTCTCTTCTACTCTGTGGGCTACCACTTCACGCAATTGACTGTTTCTGTTTCTTTTGTTGTGTAGAAGATTTTTAGTTTTATGAAGTCTCATTTGTCAATTGCTGGCTTTAATTTCTGAGCAAATGGCGTTCTCATCAGGAAGTTATGACCTACATGCGTCTTGTAGAACACTGTTTGTGTTTTCTTCAGCAGTTCCACTGTTTCAGGTTTCACACGAAAAGGACCACCTACATTTCCTTAAACTGAGTTTTTATGTTTACAAAGATTCAACTATATATTTTCACAGTGTCAGAATTTAATAGACTAACAATAGATTCACAAGGTATTTGACTTTGTAAGTATCAATGTTCCCAAGTAGTCTCTTGATAGCCTGACAAGGCAAATACAGCAACACAGACTCTTTTATTCTAATCTTACCTATGAATATTAACTGTCAGATTGTGCATTACACTACACACAATATATATGCATATATGTAGTTTACAGATTGACCACATAGGATTGAAGAAGCCCAAGTGGAGCTCAAGGAATTGCAAAGATGCCCGAGAGGCCGATAGGGTAGCTAACGGGAGTCTCTGTGGTAATAAGGTAACCCCTGCTGGAGGTCTGTGCCTACCAAGTCAAGGTTTGCACTTAGTCAATGGCAGAGGCTGGAGAGGCCACGTGCAAGACTCAGTCCAGAAGACAGTTACATGGCAGGTTGAGACAGACAAGTGGGCAAAGGTACCAATGGCACAGCAACAGGGACAGCCCATCTAAAGCCCCAGGACGGCTGGGAGTTCTCTGCTGCACACAGGGTGGTAAGATAAGGTCTTCTGACCACTGAAGCACTAGGTCTCCTCTTCATGCCATTCAGGTGAGGGAGCTGCACCCGTCCTCAGTCTTGTGAGTCCAGTATGTTGTCATGCCTGTTTTCTCTGGTTTGATCTTAACATCAGTGTGTGTGGTTGTGGCTCCCACTTATTTGACAGCTTTTTAAAAAAATAGTAGGCCCCTTTTTGCTTTGAGGAATAAGTTGTTAATCTGTCTGTGCCTTGGTGTTGGTGCAGACAGATGGTGTTTACTGCCCATCAAGGTGTGAACTCTTATTCCGATTTTTTTTTTTCTCAAAATGGAGTCAATACTGCTTGTAAAACAGAACCTCCTGCAGTCTGAAAAGCCATTGTTTTGCAGTGTGGAGTAACTCAAAGCAGAACACATCCTGATCTCAATATCTTTATTTTTCACTGATTTTGAACTGCAAACACTTCATTGAGGAATTGTATTTCCATTCACACAAGTCGTTAGTCCGGTGTCTTCTTACAATGTGTTGTCTAGGTTTGATATCACAGTCATTCTGGCCTCATGATGCACTGAGGAAAGTATTTTCTTTCTTTCTTTCTTTTTTTTTTTGAGAAGAATTGAGTTCATTTTTGTTCTCAAATATTTTGTGCTACCCCCCCCTTTTGTTGGCAGTCTGTTTTTATTTTCAAATAAGTGCAGCTCGAGCCACGTGTAAACTGGGAGGAACTGCTAATCGGCTTTCATTTTACAACTCTGAAATTAATCCATACCATCTGTGGTCCATGACAAGAGCGCCAAATTTTTAGTTAGCCACAGCAAAGACAAGGGAGTTCCCTAATTCATCCTTAAAAGTTTCTCAAGCTTCCCCCTCTCACCCTCTTCTGAGTGGAGCATTTATCTCGGAGTCAGTTCAAGTGGCCTTACCCCAACCTTCCTCAATCTTCAACACAGGACCAGCTGAGCCTGGATCTGGGAAGTGACAGCCATCAGAATCCCTAGAGGGAGAGGGTTGGACTGAGGGTCTGGGGCGGGGCGGGGCGAGGGAGGAGTGCAAAACAGAGCCTAGGGGTTGGAACCTGTGGAGCAGCAACGCCCTCTAGGCTATAAATATTGAGGTGCTTCGCGATCGCCAGGCAGCTGCGAGGGACTGGGTGATGCTGTGTGGCTGGAGAGGACACACGGCTTGAGTCCTGCTCCACGGGTGGCTCGGGTGACCGAGGCCGGTACCAGCGCAGCGGCTTTCCCAGCTCTGCTGCTCTCCCGGGTGCGGTGAGTCCTAGCCGAGGCGTCCCGCCAGCGTGGTGATCAGGGGCGGGAGGGGCCGGTTCCTGGTCACCGCATCTGAACCGGGAGTACTGGGCGAGGGGGACCCGGAGGATCCCGGAGAGCGAGCACTTTCCCGGCCAGCGGGCAGACTGGAGCTAGCCGCCCTTCTCCAGATCAGGTGGGAGGAAACTGCGCTCTTTTGCAGCGTGCTCCAAAAGACACTGTTTTGACCAAACTCTTTCGAGTACAGCTAAACAGGTACAGAAATGGGAGACAAGCAAACCAACTTTCTTCCGTGCTTTTAAATAATTGTTGTATTTTAACTGTGACCTGAATTTAGCCGTGGCCTGTGTGACCGCGAGGCCAGCTAGAAGTTGGGCTACTTTGAGTAGAAGAGTGTTCCCTCTTTGTTTGCCAGTGACCCCCTATCAGCGGGTCACCGTCAGCAGACAGTCGGTAGGTGGGCCAAACTCCATCACCGCAGGTGTCCCAGCGGCTCTTTGATTTCTCAGCCTGGGGCGGGGAGAAGCAGGTTGCTTCACCTTAGCAGGCCCACTTGGCCTATAGTGCCTGCAGGATTCCAGTGGTTCAGTACTGAGCCTAGAGCATGGCTCGCCACTCCTCTACCCCGTTTCCAGTTCCTTTAGCCCAGGGCCTCTGCAACCCCAAACTGTGGTGGTCTCCAGAAAACTCCAGCCGTCCTGTCTGTCCCCTCCTTCTCTTTGGTCAAGCGTAGAGTAATTGACTACCGGTGTCCCCTTGTTTTCTAATGTCCTCTTTAAGCATAAAAACCCACCTACTCTCAGGAGACTTTTTTCGCAGGAAAGTTTGGGCACTGTGTGCCCTGAGGTCACGTTTGGAAGTTGACAGCATTAATTTCCTGTGCCATTCCAGGAAGAGAGGCTGTGTCAAGCATCCTTATCCCCTTCTGTTCTCTTCAGTCAGTACTTGTCTTCTTCAGGGTACTTCACTCCCAAAGTGATTTTTTTCTGATAGTTATTACCATAGGGTTTCGCCCCCCATATTTATTGCCCTTAGCAAAAGCATTAACCCTGCTTAAAATATTTTATTAAAATTAAAAAAAGGAAAAGAACCCAAAAGGCTTATTTTAGTGTTTCATCTCCTTGGTTTAACCACAAACAAACACTACCTGTTTTGTTTGCCTTCTAACGGCCCTACTTGGACAACCACTTCACTGGTGACCTAGAATAATTTTCTTGCTAATGCCCTCCTTGTCCTCCCACCAAATTAGCTGTATGATATTAAGAGTGTTTTTATTTGTTTAACAAGTCTGAGTTTCAGGTCACTGCCCAGAAGGTCTCCTCCAGTTACTGAAAACCCTCCATTCTTTCTGCTTCTTGGTGATTGCTGACGAAACAAAAGTCTAAAATGTGTATCCTGTTAGCCCACACTTAGAGTCTTCAAAACTGTCTATCTTTCTTTTGTCTCCTCAGTTTCCTAATAGCTCCAGAGATCCATCCCCAAACCATAGGTGTCAGTTCCTGTAATGTATAACAGATAATGCTGAGGTTTAGGGAGTGGCCTCAAGTTGCAAGGTCTTAATATTTACTAGATTTTCAGATTACTCCTCTTCCTGGACTTCTTGGTTTTTGTTTGTTCATGTTTTTGTTGTAGATGTTGGTTTATTTTCCCCTTTATAAGGCCTTGGTTTGTAGTTCTGATCTTCCTTGGTGTTAGTTGAACCGACCTCAGTGCCCACTACCTCAGGAGAGAGTGGGTTTCCTCCCAGGGGGAAGACCTGTCATTCCGAGGCTTACAAAATGTCCGACCATCACCGTGTCTGAGGCAGGCGTACTGAGCTCCAGTGTGTTGCCTGTCTTACTTGGGTCAGTGTGAGGACACACCTATGAACCATTCAGCTTCGTCTCCTGTCTAGTTTGGAGGAAGAACGTTCCCTGATACTTTAGAGCTTATTTTTGCTGCCTTTGGCTGCTGCTACTTATGACTGTGAATACTGTGTTACTAATTAACAGTGACAACTAATTTTGCTTGTTCCAAGGAAACAAAAGTTTAATCTTATACTCGCTCCAAACCCCAGTGAAGTACTTAGCTGCGAAGGACTTTGAAGCACAGTTTGAACGCTGGCCGCCAGGCTCTCTCGTGATGCCCTTCCCAGGCAGATAGCTGGGAAGAGCTACAATATTTTGCTTTCAGATCTGTTATAGGGACAGAGATGTAGTTCCTGTTCCATTTGCATGCTTTTACTGCCCAGAACAGACTCCTGTCCCTTAGCCTTTTGTTTGTCACTGTGCGTGGTCCTTCCTTTCCCTGAATAGTAGGTTCTAGCAATCAGCTTTTTACTGACTTTACCGCTACAGCTACTTTTACCCAGTATTACTCAGTGGCAGAAGGTAATGTGTGAATGATTTGGCGAGCGACTACTATTAACCTCTTAAAGGCTCTAGAATATAGTGTTTGCCTCTCAGAAAAGAAATGTAAAGAGGTATAAATTTGCCAGAAGTTTTGCGAGAGTTATTACTTTAACACCAGATGGGAATACAAAGCAAAATATATATTCAGGACATTCATAGAAATGACAACTTGATATTGGTGTTATGGACAGCTGTATTACCAGGAAATATTTGCTGATCTCTAATTCTTTTCATAGCAGATAATTCAGAAAAGTTTCTTTGCATCTGAAAACTAAAATTGTGATTCACATTTCTTTTACAGAAAAGAATTTGTCATACAGTTTGAATGTTATGTGATTGCTTTCTTCTACTTCCCTCTTAAAGGTCTGTTTGGAAGTGCTTGCGTTAGGGTTTGTTTCTGGGCTTCCTCTAAAGGTCTTAAGTGGAGACAGGAGTTTAGAATCTGCTAGCTACGGTTAACTCCCATACCCAAGAGTCTTTTCAAGAGTTTCATGTTTAATTATGTGTACAACATTTAAAAGTGTGGGAAACAGGTGAGCAGGGAGTCCGCACTGCTTCTAGTGGCAGCCTTCTGGATGAGTTATGAATTTTAGGTCATATGACTAATGATCCTTAGGTTTAGATCAATCGATTTCTTACTCACTTTGTTTACACAGAAGACACCTTGATCTTCACCAAGTGATAAAAGTCTTAGCTCAGGCCAATGACTTTAACTCTTTGTCTTAACTTCAGAGCAAGAATATGGGAAACACATGCATGTTGCTACATACTTGTTTATAAAGAGACACTCTGCTTGCTAATTCACTCTTTGAGTTGCTTAGATATCTGCTCATTTTATACGAATCAAAGATCATACACTGCTTTGGAAAATGAAGGATTGTCTGTGAAATCTGAATCAGCAAAGGCAGCTGTATGGAGCAGGTGACAGTCAGCCTTTGAGGACACGTCAAAGCGTGAAAACGGTCTTTGCCCTGCAGAGTTAGTTGCAGGGATGTTGAGAAAGAGAAGACATTTAAAAGCCACTCCTCCTGTCCTGGTGTTCAGATGAGATGGGTGTCTGGCGAGACTGCACTGTTCAGTTCCTGCACTTCTCCAACAATGACAGCTCCTTCTATTCCTCCCTTGGACTCGCTTAATATTATGGATCGTGTGTGTACACCCTCACAGTTCCTTATTAAGCGATTCCTTGTGTGGAAATCGTGACAGCAGAGCTAGCTTTCCAACCCATCTAGTGTACCATCCTGTCAGCCACAATAAAAAGGCTTAACATTGCTCTCGTCAGGAATAGACACTAATGTTGTTTTCAACCTAAAGAACTACTGGCAAGGAAAGAGTGAAAAGGATGAAAAAAAAATGAAATTGAAGATGATGAAAGGCAGGCTCCATATCAGTGGTTTTGAATGTGTTGAGGCCAGGTAAGCTCTGTTCCCCTGTTCAGACTCACCACATTTCAAACCGAAACAAGCATCCAGTCTCCCCAGGTGCCGTCCAGTCTCCCCAGGTGCCGTCCAGTCTCCCCAGGTGCCGTCCAGTCTCCCCAGGTGCTGTGGTCCACAGAGCAGTTTCCTGAGAATCATCTGAGAATTTATGAAAATGTAAAATCTCACACTCCTTGAATAAGAATCTGCATTCTCAAAAGACTTCTGGGTGGTTCACGCACATTAAAGACAGAAAGGCCTTGGTATTCATGCCTTCCTTAAAATGATTATCTTGGATGCTATTTTCTTGGTCTTTGTATAAGATAATGTTTTAAAACTGGGTGGTGGTGGCACATGCCTTTAGTCCTGGCATTCAGGAAGAGAGGCAGGGAATTTCTGGGTTCCAGGTCAGCCTGATCTGCAGAACAAGTTCCAGAACAGCCAGCACGACACAGATAAAACCCTTTCCCTCCAACAGAAAATAAATTTTTAATAAAGCTAAAATTTATTCATCATATAACAAATGGCATATAGTGTTCATTCCGTAAATGATTTTCGTTTAGCCTTCAGAAAACTCTATGACGTAGTCTCTATGTATCTTCATGTTATCTGCCCGAATACTAAGAAATAATGGATAGAGAAAAAAATACACAAATATGGTAACATTTAAGATTTACTTAAATCTTAAAAGCCAAATACTTTGCCACATTGTCTGTCCCACACTGGGCAACCTTCTTTTTGATGGCTTAAGAATTTATTTAAAGTTGTAATTTGAAATCAGGACCCATTTCTCTCCCGGAAAAAGAACACTAAGAAAAATTGCTTTGTTTCTAATATTTGTATCTAATATTAAGATGCGCTGAGAAGAAATCTAGAAATTTCCACTGTGGATTGAGAACTGAAAGTGTGGCAGTCTGTCACCCGATGTGCATGTGACGGGAGGAACCTGGGTAACACACAGCGATCGAGTTCTAAAAATGGAACTGGACACAGTACAGTCTGGAGTCATAACTGCTTGGGAAACTGAGGCAGGAGGTCCCATTGAATCAGGAGTGCAAGAACAGTCTGGAAAATATACAAAGATGGTCCTTAAATGGTGAATAAAAGGTAGTAGAGCTTTTAAGAATGAACTTTTGGGGGACTGAGTGTATAACTTGGTTGGTTCTTTAGCATGTAGGTTTCTTCCCCAGGACCGTGGGAGCTGAGCATGGTGGTTCATGCCAGCTTAGACCACACCTTACCTTCAGCTTTTGGTATAGGCTCTTATTTACCTACTATATGGTTTAAAAACTCTGTAGTAGATTCTAGCTGTAAAGTGGTCAGGCTCCACGTAAGTGGCCAATCCTTTGAAGTCAGTGTCTCTCCAATGCTTTAGTTCCTGCAGGGTTCCTCCCTGTGTAAGCAGACTTCTGACAGTTGTTAGATAGACCCAGCCAAATGCTTCTTGTTTTGCCAGAAGATCATTGAAGGTGGCTAAAAGACTGAGCCGAGCCTAGGTTCTCTGGGATCGTGTCTAAGAATCGTGGCCTGCCCCAGGACAGTTGGCACAATTTTCTTGGTGATGAATTTTACACGCTGCTTGGATCTAGGACGTTAGCATCCAGGCAGATTTACCAGTACAGAATTTAATGTTTATGGGAAAGACTTGGGGCAAAGCTCAACTCAGAGACACCAGCACGCCGTACAGTGAGCGCGGGAGAGCTAGTGTAGCGCATAGTAGATGTGCACGCAGCAGGCAGAGTTCCCCAGTGCTAACAAGCGAGGCACTATCAATGGCCACCCTCGCCGGCTTTGCCAGGCCCAGCCTGTAAGTGCAGACAACTTATATTAGTTTCCTTCTTCTTCCAAACAGATCCAAACATTCTGTAGCACTTCCTCCAACAAATGCCATATGCTCACAATTTTATCATCAGAATTTCCTCTACTCTTTGACCCACATTTTTCTTGGTATTTAATTCAATTACATTTCTTCATGATTCTAAATATGTGTAATTCTTTTTGAGTAAGAATGCTCCATTAAGCCGAGTTTCATGACTGTCTTCCCATTCAGAGGATGTCACTTTAGATAAAACACATTGTACCATGAATAAGACACACTGCACCGTGATGTTTCCCAGCCATTTGCTGCCCATAGTTCATTATTGTTACTTTAGCCATAATAGGAGAGAACTGGAATGTTTCCTACATGTTGATAGTTCTTAAATACTTTTTGAAGTTTGACCTGCTGAGAGAAGGGGTTCCTACATGTTGATAGTTCTTAAATACTTTTTGACCTGCTGAGAGAAGGGGTTTGTCAACAGGGCCAAGCAGTCACAATATAATTGAGAAGTATAAAGTCGTAATGTATGTATCTTATATTTTAATAACATGTAATGACAATATATTCATAAGCAACATATAAAACATAAATCACAAGTACCATTCTGTGTGCATTAAGGCTTTGTTGATTCTTATCAAAATACTATTAAGGCTGGAATTAGGTTCTTGATGGTCTAATGAAAGTAATTTAGTTTTTTTTAATCACTGACTTGTGAGTAAAATAATTTCTTTTACTTTTATTAATGCCATAAAATTTGTATAGCAAAATAACCACAACAAAAAGATTAATAAAAATATACAGCAGATCTGAGAAGCCCTAGAGGGTTAGTCATTCAAGATTCATTCTTCCTATAATTCATTTTATGTATGCTTTATAAATTACCTTAGCGAGTCTCTAACATTTCTACTTTGTATTTGCCTTGGACCTTCTAGTACTTTCCTTGTAATCCACTCTGCATTTCTTGCCTCAGCCTGCCACTGCTAACACTCTGAAGAGGGGCACTGTAAAATTGACGTTTTCCTTATTTTTCTTCCAAAAATGTAGTCTTACAGAAAGCCCATGACTTTTATATCATATTAGTATTTTAAGTGAAGAATCTTCTCATGAAAATGTTTTTGATACTGGTATATAATAATGCCCCCAAATTCTTCTGTTATGATACTCTCCTTCTGTTATGATACTATATTTCTGTTATGATACTATACTTCTGTTATAATACTCTACTTCTGTTACAATACTATATTTCTGTTAAGATACTATATTTCTGTTATGATACTATATTTCTGTTATGATACTATATTTCTGTTATGATACTATATTTCTGTTTTGATACTATATTTCTGTTATGATACTATATTTCTGTTACAATACTATATTTCTGTTAAGATACTATATTTCTGTAACGATACTCTACTTCTGTTATGATACTATATTTCTGTTATGATACTATATTTCTGTTATGATACTGTATTTGTATCTATACTATACTTCTGTGTACAGGCTTTCTGTGTCACCTGTACACAATCCCTTTAAGTAACTGAGCTGGTTAAAATAATCTTTTTAGACTCTTCCAAATCCATAATAGAAACTATCGATGAATTTAACTACCTAAAAATAAATAATTAAACAAACGGCTGGAAAATAAGCAGCAAGATAAACAAATTCCAGAGATAAACTGCAAACCTTTGAAAGCTGCTTGCCACACATGACATCTAAAATATTAGCTTCTATAACTAACATTCACCTTTTCATACGAGAAACTATGAATGGCCTAATTGAAAAAGGAAGCAAAGGTAATGGCTATGTGAAATCAGAGCAGAAAACTCCTGAAAAACATTAGAAGGTGAGAAACCAAGTCTCATCCACAGGCACTGAAATGCCAAGTCAAACGACACATGAAGAAGATATTTTTACAAAAGCCTAGATTTTTGGCATCAGAGTTTTATTACAAACTTTATAAATAGAATTTTATCAATATCCATCAAAATGTTAAAGAACAGTTTAGTTCAGTAATTCTAATTGTGCTATTGATAATGTTCAGTAAGTATAAAATGTCTATGTATGAATATGAGCATTGAAGCGTTTTGTAGCAGCCAAACAGAAAGCTGGAAAAAAAAGAGATTTAAGGCCTTAAGAACAGGCTGGCTAAGTAAATTATCAATGAATGAATCTGCTTTATGTGTGCTGACAAAGGACGTTCTGTATAGCTAACAGATTACTGTCAGCAATGAGCAGAGAAGTAAAATCTTAGTTAAGAGAACGTGAATGTACACAAATGTGTACACATATATATATATACTTGGGGTTCTAGAGGGGCAAAGAAGAAGAGTATCTCTGGGAGGCAAACTCACAAAATTATCATGTAGCAACCTTTATATGACATGCAGGTCTTATATGAAAAAGACAAACAAAAAAA
This sequence comes from Dicrostonyx torquatus, assembly GCA_028555095.1. Taxonomy (NCBI): domain Eukaryota; kingdom Metazoa; phylum Chordata; class Mammalia; order Rodentia; family Cricetidae; genus Dicrostonyx; species Dicrostonyx torquatus. The sequence goes on from JAQHUG010000008.1 coordinate 6,923,584, forward strand.
GTCTTTCCTGATAGGAATTTCAAAATATAGTTTAATAATACTTGCGTAAACCTCATTAAGAAAAGGGAATTCGTAGCAAAGTTTAACTGCGGTTTCTTAAGTAAAAGCCCAATCCGCTGTCCTAGTTTGCACCTAACAGCATGTCTTTAGGGTCAGTTTCACCAAGTCTAGTCCCCCTTGCCTGCAAGACACCAGGAAGGGTTGTTAAAGATCATTAGGAAGGAGCAGCCTAACTCCACATTAGGGAAAATAACGTTCTCAGTGTGCAACATGTGGCTTCATTTTCTCATCAAACAATCTTAATATGCAGTATTAACAAGTACTTAATAAAAAATTAAAATCTGACCACCTTTGTGAGTCCCTTTAATATTTTCCTCTTCCAGATTTAACATATGATCGATTGGTATACAATGGCTGGCACTTTATCCAGATAAATCACTACAGCCATCCCTGGAAGTCATCACCAGGTAAGGGTCTCATAAGTAGTTTTCTCTAATAGTCAGTGATAGGATAAGCAGGGAAGAATAAAGTTCCACCTTTACTCTATTTTCTTGATACATAGCTTAGGAATGTGTTTCCTGTAACTTTAAATATAAAACACTATCATAGTAACCATTCATTCATGAACTGATGGCAAACCATGCCAGATAACTGAAAACCTTTGGCAAAGGGCCCTCCAGCCTCTGATGGTTGCCCTGTGTTGCATTCTCGCTGTGCAAGGGGTGAAAAGGCTAGCCACGAAATGGTTCTGGCCTTATCAGCTTCCAGGTCGGGTATGCATTGTCAGGAATCTAAAGACCGAGACCTTAACATTAGACCTGCTCGCTTTCAGAATGCCAGCGTGTTTTAGAGTCTCTGCTGGCAAATCTCTCGCGTGCTTTAGTGATAACGTAGGGTGATATCAGTCAGGGAGGGAGGTCCTGTAAGCCCTGTGAGAGACATGGAGTCACAGGGTAGCGCACTGGTCCCTTGGAGAGTAACACAGCGCTCTGAAACTGTTTTGGAGATCCTCTTCTGTAGTAGAACTGGGGAAGGAACCTTCTACAGCTTCCCTGATCTATTTAGAGGAGTTTAAAAGCCGCATGTGCCCCGTGGGACACACTGTGATTCTATTTTGCTAAGGCAGAGTCTAGATGGGGTGCTAGGTGGGCACAGAAATGTTACAAGTGGCATTGTTCTTTTTCTCACTGGCACAGGAGAATCTTTCTGGAAGGCACCCCAGGGTAGTGGCGTGAGCAGACTATTTAGGACTACTTTAATCTTGAAGATAAAAATAGTCACATTCTACAGAGTTGTCTCTGTGTATCTTTGGGGTGTGTGTGTGTGTGTGTGTGTGTGTGTGTGTGTGTGTGTGTGTTTGTGTGTAGATAAGCTTATGAGTCTGGACAGTGTATGTTATGAAGTTTAAAAAGTCAGCTTTGGAAACAAGAACAATAAATTGTATCAAATACTTTTCTAGTTTGTAAGACAGTAAGACAATACTTTTTTTTTGTTTCAGTACTGGAGTTTGAACCCAAGACCTTATCCACAATATGTTGCTGAGTTACGTTAAAAAAAAAAAAAAAGACTGAGTATTACTAATTACCCAGGCAAACTTTGTTGTTTGTCATTCTGCTGCATCAGCTAACCTCCCAAGTACCGAGGCTTAGAGGACAGCAACCCCCAGGCCCAACTGATGTGGTATATTAGGAGTTCTTGTGCTTGCTTTTTTTTCCCATTTGATTTAAATCTAGACTTAAACCTGGGAAGAGGGACTACTAATTGAGAAAATGCCTCCATAACATTGGCCTATAGGCCAGTCTGTAGGGCATTTTTTTAATTAGTGATTGTGGGATGGACAGGCCAGTCCATTGTGGTCAGTGTCCTGGACTGGTGGTCCTAGGTTCTATAAGAAAGCAGGTTGAGCAAGTCATGAGGAGCAAGCCAGTAAGCAGCACCCTTCCATGGCTGATACATTAGTTCCTGCCTCCAGGTCCCTGGCTTGAGTCCCTGCCTTGGCTCTCCAGGATGATGGGCTGGCTACAGACTGTAAGATGAAAGAGTTTCTTTTGGCTATGGTGTGTTAGCACAGTGATAGAAACCCTGGCAAAGACGGCTCTGAAGAGGAAGAATCTCAATCTATGTTATTTTCCATTAGCCCCAGGTGGAAGAAGCCAAGCAGCTAATCCAGAATGCTCCTTCCAGAAGAGGTTCTAGTCTTGGGCCTGACCCCCTTCCCAACATGTCCAAAGACATCCCATTCCCGACATTCACATTTGCAAGAAAACTTTTCAAATAACTGATGCCTTGACAGTAAGAATAGTAAACACAGATGATACATTATACATTTCTTTTTCAAACATTTCATTTAAGGCTAACACAAGCAGCATTCTTCATTGCAAGGAGCCATTTTTTGTTGTTTCTAAAGAGCTGATGGTCTACCATTCCGCCTAACTAGCAACATTGCCCTGGTTTCCTGCCAACTCGTTCCAAAGGCCCGGTTTCCAGCTGTAGGCACTATGCTAAAATACAGAAGGCGTTTGTTTACCAAAGGACCTTGTGAACTCGGTAATGCCCCTTTAAAATTTCTGCCAACTTACAACTAAGGAACTCTGATCTCTTATTGATTGAAACGTGTAAACAGCATTTTAGAGTTTGTTTTACAGGTCCAAAGTGTTTATGTTAAAACCAACTTTTACAAGTAGGGAAGCCTGAGTAGTACATTTAAAAGAATAAAAACTGGGGTTAGTGACATAAGAGTCTGTGGATGTGCACTGTTCAGTCTGACAGCCATTGGTCACATGTGGGTGCTAAAATTTAAATATCAATTAATCTGACGACAGAAAGTAGAAATTCAGTTTCTCGGTTCCGAATGAGCATCTCGAGTGTTTAGTAGACACGTATTTGATGTATGGCACAGATGTAGGACACCCCCGTTCGCACAGACAGTCCCATTTAACAGGCTGCGATAAACACAGTTTTAAACGCTGCCGTGGACATGAACTGCCTGCTAAAGCAAAGTCTTATGCTCTTTTTTAATTTGGAAATTTCAAAGTATTTTGATATTCAGTTTTTCTTAGTTCTCATTGCCTGGGATACAGCTATCACAGGCTTCTTTATGTGTTTCCTATTAGGTTTTACACATGAATCTTTAGTAAATTAGTCTAGTTTTATATTCATGATCTCTTTAAAAGGTGTGCATAGGTCCCTATGTCACCTCTCGAGCTGAGGACTAACATGTGGACATGACAGTTGCCTTATTAACCTACATCCTTGTCACCCTTCTTTTTGTAAGGTCTCAATATTTTTGGAGAAGGAGGTGTGTCTTATTTGTTTTAACTTAAATAAACCTTAAATAATTCTTTATAAAGAATTTGGTGAGTCAAACAAAATCAGTTGCTCAACACTTTTGCTTTAGACATCTCTAGCTTTATTTGACATACACATATTACATATAGCAGTAATTTGGTCTTATTTGTAATGAATACAATGAATCCCTGGTGTAATACGTTCTTAAAGTTCTTACTCCTTCTGTTTCCCCATGTTCCATTAACGAAATGTCAGTCTCAAAGACATTCCAGTCATTATCCCTAGCGATGCAGTTACATTTATTTCCCGGAATAACACAGTTGCACAAGATCAAACACTGAAAACAAATTTGCCTTTCCTGTTGAAGCACAGGGTTGGAAGGCAGCTGTCAACCTGTCTTTCAGAAAGGGATGTCATATCTGCCTGTCTTCCAATTACACACTTAGAGCGTCACCTTTCACCACAGCACGAGGTGGCCTGGAGCCACCTTAGACTTTTAGGAGCAAATCCCAAAATGTTTCCAATGGGGGAAATTTTAGCCAGTGTGTGTGTGTCTCTGTGTGTGTTTAAGTAAATTAACGTGTAATTTGGTTTATAGGGGAAATTATGTAATATTTGCAGTTTATGGATGGTAACTTGATTCCTTTGTTAACTAACATGGCTAGTGTAACTCTGCCCATGAACATGCTGCTTCACATTGGTTAAGGAAGATGCTATAACATCTTAAACTTTTGTATTTCATCTTTTTTCTTCTTCTGTGTTTCTGTGGTGTTACCATCAATATAATATAATTAACATACTACAATATAATACAATATATATGTATACATACACAAGAGAAAGTATTTCTTCAATCTTTGTGATTTATTCTAACAATTAAAATTCTTAAGTTAAAAGGAAAAACTAACTTCCTGGGAAACTTTTATTCAGTGTATGCAATTAATTTTCATTAACTTTATTAATGAAAGGTTGCAAGTCAGGTTTACCTGATGCTGAAAATCCAAGTGGGGCTGCACCTTACCTCTTAGAAGAAGATGCCATTTAGTTGGGAAACAAACACGATCAAATTTGAGCAGTTGAGTGCTGTGGTCCTGACTCAGAGTCACGCATGTACTTAAGCCGGGGTGTATACCGAGAAGAGGTAAGGAAAACAGTGTTGTCCTGCGCCCATTGATCATCGAGGGTGGAAGACAGTCAGGCTTCATTTAAAGAGGGCTGCTATAAATCCTTTTGTCGATACTGAATTCCTTTAGAGTGGGGCGGTTACAGTGGGACGGTCTGTTCATACTCCTTGTCACAGAGCTCACTGCCCTTGGTGCCCATGCTCCACATGGTTACTTAACTGATTTCAGTTTTCAACTGTCACATTAGGAGATAGTCACCGGGCAGGTATGAGGTACCTGCTAAGTTTCTTTCCTTCGACTACAGATTTGGAATATAAAGTAAGTGTCATGGCGTGGTGAGTCCTCAATGAAGATGACAGCACACATGTGGTACCTTAATTAAGGTGTGCACTTGGCAGTAGGTTCTGCCGTTCAATCAGTCTGTACCTGTGAACACCTGAACGCTAGGTAGCACGAGCACACAGGTGTGAACAAAGATAAAAGTTCCAGGACCCAGGTCTAGGATGATGGCTCATTTGGGAAAGTACTTTCTGTGTAAGCATGAGGACATGAGTTTGGGTCCCCAGAACCCACAGAAAAGCTGAGTGTGGTGGGTGGGGAGGGACAGGAGAATTGCTGGGGCTCATGGACCAGTCCGCTTAACTAACTAAAATGGTGAACTCCAGGTTCACTGAGACACACACATACACACACACACACACACACACACAAAGTGTACCTACACACGCATACACATATACACCCACATTACATACACATGCACACATAAACCTACACTACACATGAGCACATACATACAAACAAAAAGAAAATTAAAAATGTCCTCATACGAATTGCCTTAGGTGTGGAACAGCACAGAGCGCAGTTTGTGGGAGCAATGGGCAGAGGTTGCTTCTTCAGTTCTAAAGTGATGTTCAGAGAAACCTTTGACCAGAAAAGAACTATGTGGACGTTTGGAGAAAGATGGCTCCAGCAGAGGCTTTGAAACCATGAGGAAGCATGTATAGTCTTAGGAATGTCAGAGGCGTGGGGTCTGACAAGTGACGTCTAAAACTGCAAGATGTGAATTGACAGAAACAAGAGACAGGTTTAGAATGGACCTAGGAAAAGCAACTGACGGAATTTTAAAGCCTAAATGGTTGTAAAAGTTAAAATATTTTGATACACAATGAATCATTCCCCCAGTTAAGGCTTTTAAGTAGAGAGCAGGCCCACAACTCTCTCCTTACTGACGCGGCCTCTGATAGTGACTGTAACTTTAGAAACCCATCTGCTTAAAAATCTGCTCCTTCCGGACAGCAACTTCCACGTTTGTGCTTTTGTATAATTCATTTCACTTTGCTTACAGTTGTGACCGTTAGTCCTGTTTCTGGGGCTGAAAATACAGTTCTTCAAACATCAGAGAGTGAAGGCATCATCAGGAGATCACATTTAATGAAATATCTGCATTCTCAGACACAGAGTACTTAAGTCCTGGGACATCACCAAGTTCAAAATATTTTCATGGACTTTTTATTCCATTTAAATTATTTTATCTTCAAGCTCAATAAGAAAATTCAAACTACACACATTTGCATTGTATATGTGCCCATCCATCCCCATATAAGAGGGAATAAAATTATTTAATGGGAAAAAATCAAATCTACTCACTCTGAAATTATATGGATGATTTGAGTGAGAACAAACAATTCTGATGTTGTTTGTTTTTTAATTGGTGTTGTTTTTCATACTCTTCATTCCCCTGCTCTGCTTCCACTCAGGACTTCTAATGAAGGCTAGGGAGCAAATGTATTTAGCAATCTGCGTTTAAGGGATGGAAATAAGAACATGAAGATTAACAGTATCATTCTTGTTAATTTGATTCTCTGCAGCTTAAGTAAAGGTCTCTGTTGCTATTTCCAGCAAATGGGCCCGAGGAGAAAACGCAGGTGTGGTGCCATGCCTCCTCTGAGAGCCTGCTGCTTGAGCTGGAGAATTCCTCAGTAGTAGAAAGTTACAGGAAGAGTGAAACTCCCTTCATTGAAAGAAGTGCTAACAGCTCAAGGGCTGGGTGTTCCCTGGGCTAAGAGATGTTCAAAGCAGTGTGAATTCTGATAAAAATAAGAAAACAAATTCTGTTAGTATTACTCTTCAAAGAATTTTTTTCCTTAATGCTTCTGCCAAATAGTTACCTTTTAAATAGTTCTAAGCGAACAATTGAATATAATTAGGAAACATTTTAATAGAAAATTGTGCCTTGTAAAAAAGAGCTTATTTCATAATATATATTCTTCCTGCTAAAATGCTAAAATTTCATAATATAAATTCTTCCTGCTAAAATAAAAAACTAAGCCTTTTCTGGTCCCTTATAAATGATGACTTGTTTATTTGGTGTGAATACATATCTGAGTCTTGGAAAGTGTTATTTGGACAACTTTCAAACAACTAATATCAACATATTCATAACTTTTATTATTATTATTTTTAATATTTATTCATTTATTATGTATACAACATTCTGTCTGTGTGTATGCCTGCAGCCCAGAAGAGGGCACCAGACCCCATTACAGCAACATGTGGTTGCTGGGAATTGAACTCAGGACCTTTGGAAGAGCAGGTAATGCTCTTAACCTCTGAGCCATCTCTCCAGCCCAACTTTTATTATTTTTTAAGACACAGCCCTGCTACACCGCTCAGGCTGACTTAGAACTCTGCCCTCCTGCAGGGATTATGGGTATGCACCATATTCCCAGAACTCAGAGCTCTCCTAAAAGCTGGGCCACCTTGTACACTGGCTCACTGAACAGCAGTGGCTGTATCATATAAAAGTACTGTTGCAGTAAATATAACCAAATTGTGCTCAGAGAACCCGTTTACCTACATTAAGCTGGGGAAAGGGAAGAACGGCGTTCAGCAAGGTCCATGCCCCTTTGTGCAGCTTTCTGCCTCCAGTCCTGATTCCACTCTCACTCATTAGTGCCCTCTGCCTTCTCTCTGACTGTCCCAGTGGAATCTAGCTTAATTAGTCTTACAGAACTTTAGACTGCTCTAGAGACGAGCTTGTGCTGAAGTGACAAAAAGATATAGGAATCGGCTGTCCTGGTGGTGTGTGGCTTCTAAACTGAAGTATGAACCCAGAAGAATATTTGTAGCAGAATCCCAGGCTAGTAAGTACTCAAATCTCAGTCCATCACTGATAAGAAGGCACAGATTTGCTTGCCTATATCACTTCTGTTAGTGAGAACATAAAAGACAGCCATGTTTGGAAGCAGCACACTTGGGAATACACAATACATAACCTCACACGAGGTTTTCCTTTCCCGAACAAAAGCTTGTTCCGATTGTTCTGAATTCTCTGCCAGGGCCTGGGTCCTGCTCCCGACTTCAGGAGACACACACCTCTTTTGTAACTCCAGTGTGTCCTTCGAAACTGCTCATAAAACTGCCAAGTCTAGCCCTTCTCCTCCGAATTAAGTCTTTTTAGTTAAATGTCAGTGTCTGGTCATGGTTCTCCTCGATACTCATTACAAAATAAGTCAGTTCTAGTTGAGTTTCAGCAGCACAGGGATGAGCAGGTAAGCTAAGAGGATGCATGGAATTTAACCACTGTTCCATTCAAAACAAGAAGCTTTAGATTCCTTCACCACGGGTTTCTTTGTCTGGAAAAATAACACTCCCAGTCCCCCAAACAACAACAACAACAACAACAGAAAACAAACCCAGCATTTGAGAGAGTGACAGCCCATGGGCTAGTGAAAGGGTTAAAACAGTGCCAGAGAATACACTAATAGTTTCTTTCTCTCAATTCATTGACTTCAAATAGATTTTTAACTACTTTACTCTGCCAGCTGTTCCAGAAATGGTTTGTGTCTAGTTGATTCTTACTTCTCTTTGAAAAATGATTTATTTTATGTGCATTGATGCTTTTGTCTGCATGTATGTCTGTGTGAAGGAGTCAGACCCTGAACTGGAGTTACAGATAGTTGTGAACGGCCATGTGGACACTGGGAACTGAACCTGGCTCCTCTGGATGAGCAGTTGGTGCTCCTAACTGATGAACCTTCTCTTCAGCTGATTCTTAGTTTCTATCTACTGTTTTATCTGGTAGAGACACAAATTAAGCAACCAACCAATTCAGAAAACAGTAATATTTGAAAGAACTACAGTCTTTCTCACTTAAAAATAAAAATCAAAGATTAAAATATTGCCAGTCAGGAATGATTCATCTTTAAAATTCTCTCAACTTGTTTAAAGGTGGAGATGGTAGGAGAGTAATAGTTGAGGGAGCAGCTGGCACCAAGGAGTGATCTTGTCTGTCACTCGCCATACTTTCAGGTCACCATGTTATCATCAATGTATTATATTGCCACTTTATAAATGAGAACAGGAAGAATCAGAAAATAACAGTGGACATTTTTCAGTGGACACTTGCTGATAACCAGGCAATGTGTCCATCTATTTATTTTTTTTTAAGATCTAACAATAGTTTTAAAAATGTATAGTCTGATTTCTCTTACTGTATCTACTTTTTGACAGCAGCAGAGCCTGTTGTATACATTGTTAAACAAGGACAGAGCCAGGACCCCAATCTGGAATTTACTCCAATAGCTTGTATCTTAGTTCAGGTTCTCAATGCTGTGATGAGACACCATGACCACGGCAACTCTTATATAGGAAAATATTTCATTGGAGTGGCTTACAGTTCCAGTTTTTAGTCCATTTTCATCATGGCAGGACTTGGCAACATGCAGGCAGACATGGTGCTGGCCAAAGAGCTGAGAGTTCTATGTCTTGAATCACAGGCAACAAACAGGAAGTGAACTGTGTTACTGGGCATAGCTTGAGCAAAGGATATCTCAAAGCCCACCCATACAGTGACACACTTCCTCTAACAAGGCCACACCCATTCCAGCCAGGCCACACCTCCCAATAGTGCCACTCCCTATGAGCTTATGGGGGCCATTACATTCAAACTATCACAACTTGCTTCCAATCGCTTCTCTCCCAAGTCACAAACCACTAAATATGCAGTACCTAAGATCTTGTTGATATTTTTAATTGCTACTGTTGGTAGTGTTATTTTCGTATAAGTGAACATTATAATAATACCTAATTACAGTTTCTACTAATACCATCTCTAAGTATACACTAACATTATCTAGTGATAGAGTGAGAGGATCCAGAAGGTATATTTGTTGTAGTGTAAAACAGATACTATGTCACATTTCAGTGAGGAAAATTATTAACTCATATGCCACCAAACATAGGCCCAAATGCAAAAGAAAACCAAGAAGCACTTAACTACTTTAAATAATGTATTCTGTAGGATAAATTATTGCACTGTGACTCAGTTTCTTTTGGCTGTATAACTAGTCATTTGGGATGTGTAGGAATTGCTAAAATTATTCTTGAACTCTAGCTTAAAGTTCTATATGAAACATTAGGCAGGTTGTCTGATGATATATGGAGGACACTTTGAAGATATTTTATTTTAAATTTTGTTTATTTTTGTCTATACCGCCGACATCCCCCCATACCCCACGGCCCATCCCTCTCACGTGAGTGCATGTGTCTCTGGAAGACAGAAGAGGTTAACAGATAACCTAGAGTTGAAGTTACAGCCAGTTGCTAGCCACCCTTGGTGATTAGCATTCTCAGGTCTTCTGTTAAAAGGTCTATGCAGACCTTCTACTTCATAGATTATTGAAAATTACCATTTGCTTAAACTAAGGTATAAATCAGAAAAATATTTCTTATTGTTGCAAAACTCCATGGACTCTGCTGTTTGCACCATATCCAGGGTTGCTGCGCAGTTCATCTACGAAGCAGGATGTAAGCTGTTCGCTGAGAAAAGGTACCAGCCATGTGACTTGCATGGATGGCTGACAATGGGTTAATATAAGTTACGGGAGCTGGTAGGAAGACTGAGCTAATGGGCCAATTAGTGTATAACCTAATATGGACTCTCTGTGTGACTTTCTTTGGGGCTCGCCCGCTGTGGGGTACTGGGCGGGACAGAAACCCCAACGAGCAGGACCCTCATGTTACAGCTTTGGAGCCTGTCCTGGAACTAGCTCTTGTAGACCAGGCTGGTCTCGAACTCACAAAGATCTGCCTGCCTCTGCCTCCTGAGTGCTGGGATTAAAGGCGTANCTGTCCTGGAACTAGCTCTTGTAGACCAGGCTGGTCTCGAACTCACAAAGATCTGCCTGCCTCTGCCTCCCGAGTGCTGGGATTAAAGGCGTGCGCCACCACCGCCCGGCTGAGGTCGGACATCTTTAGCAGCTTCTCCATTAGAGTTTTTGAGACAGGGTCTTTCACTGAGTCAGGAGATCAGCAACTTGGCCTACTGGGATGGCCAGTGAGCTCCATGGGTTCCCAACCTCCCAGTGCTGGGGATAGAGAAGTCCACCACCACACCAGCTTCCACATGGCTGCTGTGGGTCCACACGCTTGTCCTTGTGTGATGTATTGGTCTCTTCTCTGTTGCTGTGATCAAACACCATGACCAATGGCAGCTTTAGGAAGAGACTTTATTTTGGCTTACGGTTTTAGAGTTAAGAGTCTGTCATGACGGCAAGGCATGGCAGCAGTCAGCAGGCATGGCTATAGGAACAGGAAACTGAGGGCTTAGCATTCAAATGCAAGCGTGAAGTAGAGAGACACACTGAAGTCGGGAGGCCTTTCAATCTCATAGGCTGCCCCAGTGATGAACTTCCTCCAGCGAGCTCTACCACCTAAACCTTCTGAAATAGTGCCACCAACTGGGGACTATGTGTTCAAATATCTGAGACTATGGGGGAGCTTAAACCACTACAAATAGCAATCTCTGCACCAAATGGGCCATCTTCCAGCTCCATAGTCCTTTCTGAAAAAAAGATTCGCTATGAACAGTTATTCATTGGCATATTTCCATATAGACTCGCACTGGCGAATCATTGCACTATTGCCCTGCAGGAGTGGGAAATGAGTACAAGGCTTAGAGGTTCTTCCCAGACCACAGAGCAGGGCTAGGACTCACTCTTAGACATTTTCTTCCGTCCAGAGTGGAACAACAGAGACCAGAGTGACAGCCATACCAGAAACAAGCCGTACCAGATAACAGTTGGACACACAGGTAAAACTATGGCTTTTAAGACAGTGGGCCTTATGTGACAGAACCATAATCCTGAGGTCTCCCCAAGAAGCAAATAAGGAGTTCATAAGTCAGCCCAAGTTTGCTGTCTGTCTGTATGTCAAAGACAAACAATCCTTGCCTGGGAAGGGAAATGCAGGTGAAGTCTTCCTAAATTAAAGAGCTTGAGTTAAGGAAAGCAAAAGAGGCTTGAGTCCACAAGATAATTCCAGAGAGGGACAAGATATACAGAGAACAAGCCTTGAGATCTGCAGAGGGTCATTCTGTGCTTCACTGCTTGTGAATGACTGAGTGCCTAAAATGGTCGGAAGAACTAGGACCCAGGGAATGCTCCCGTTTTCCTTCCCAGTGCCCATGAGTGAGTGATGAGATGTCCTTTTCCGGCTGGTGTGAACGGCAGCCGCTGTCTGTAGACAGCCACTCCCATTCTCATCACACCCAACAAAATTGAAAAGCTAGCCCCAAACAAATTAAACTGCATGTATGGCAAATGCTTCCTGGAACAAACCCAGGGTATGACTACCTTCCTGTAGAAGAATGTCCGATTCCCAACAAAGTCAACTCACTGTTTAACGCTCATCAGCCAACCTCCAGGCATGCCAAGAAGCAGAAAACTGGAATCAATGAAAAGGAAAACAGACCTATCAAGGACAGGGTGATGGGCTTACTGCATAAGGACTTTACATGGGTTTTGTTGTAACTGTACTTCATTTGAGGACCTACATAAAAGCCTGGGCCTTTGAGCAGAGACTCGGAAGATGTAAATGATGGACACTGTGCTTCTGGAGATGACAAAACACCAAGTGGAAGTGCAAGTGGGACTTTGGATGCTTCGAGCGCGGTCTTCTCAGTGTCCTTCCGATATTCTGTCGATTTTCTGTCCTGGATGCTGCTTGATCCCAGCAGCCTAATACATATTTACTTGTAATTGAAACTCTCAGACAAAGTTTTCTTTTCAGGAGAGGACTAGTCACAGTATTTAGCTCTATAGTCACACAGACCCTCTTGCCTGGTCCTGGCTCACAGAGCAGCTTCCACTGCTCTCCATAGGGCTGGCATTTCTCTACACCAGATTGACACGTCTCAGCTAAGCAGCCATCAACTTTTTTTTTTTTGGTTTTCCAAGACAAGGTTTCTCTATATAATAGTCCTGACTGTCCCAGAACTCACTCTGTAGACCAGGCTGGTCTTGAACTCACAGAGATCCACCTGCCTCTGCCTCCCGAGTGCTGGGATTAAAGGTGTGTACCACCAATGCCCGGCCCAGCAACCATGGTACCTTCTGAGTCAGCTGCAAGAAAGTTCACATCCCCAGATTACCATTTTTGCACTTAGATTGTCGATTTTTCTATGAAAACGCTCTTTGGATAGAGGTTAAAACACATGCTCTTTATTATAGAATACAATCATCCTAGAAGTCAGCACTTTTGCAGAGTCCAACATTCCTGTCCAAGATACCACGCATAAAACCATGAACTGCCTTCTCCTAGCTTCCAAGCAGTTAACCTGCATATGCATGTTATTCTTCAATGGAATTTAAAGACTGCTCCTGAGTTCAGCTATATTTTTCTAATAAAGCAGAAAAAACACCAACCGATATGCTAATGTTAACATAACGTTAATATGTTTTACGCAAGATAGATTGACAAGCTGTGCGATTGCTCATGCAATTGGACAGGTAAGCCTCATGGAACTCTTCACTCAAATCTATGCAGTCAATAGAATGAACTTAGGAAATAAGCTGGCATTGAAACCACAATGTGCCCTTGTCACACGAATGCTTAGGTAATTTCCTGCCTGCAAAGTGCACCTTAGAAACACTTGAAAAAAACAAACAAACAAGAATACATCCCAAACCAAATATTTCTGGCATTCAGTAAGATATTTCAACTGTAATCTTTTCTTATCAGTTATATAACAGGGGGCAGCTAAATCAATATGGCATCAGTCTGTTCAAAATTCGGGTGCTAGATGATATTAGCTTCACAGATGTTAAAACAGGTACAAATACCCCGATACCATTGATTCCATGCTGTACTCATACACACGAAGGTGGCGCATCACTGAACATCCACACAGCGGTGTCTATGAAAGGAGGGAAGTAAGCGTCTGTGTGGAACAGTAAGAGAGACCGCAACGGAGCGGGGGCCCAGGCTCAGACTGAGCCAGGCTTGTGTCAGACACGTGGGGACAGGGCAGCCTGGCTGTCTGACAGCCACAGTAGACAGTCCTCCGTCACACCATACCTCTGCGTGCCTCCAGCTGTCTCCATTTTCTGGGCCATGGATTTTTGTTGAACGCAGAAATGAGAGAGAGAGCCGTCTAGCAGCCTTGGGTATTTTTGCTTCAAGTGTTTAACATCGTGTAGAAACATTGGATCGGTGTCTGTTGCATCCTGCCAGGGCTTCGCGGCTGTTTTCTCAGTTGTAAAATGAGGCAGTTGGCAGCTGTGGGACCAGGTCTGCTCTCTGTCCAGTTCCACCGTGTTGTTTCTTCATTTGCTCCAGTGAAAATATTTCCAACTAAGACATCTCCCATAAAATGTGAAATTCCCAGCTTATCTTTAAAAATCCCCCTCTCACCCCCAAATGCCATAGTTGGCTGAAAAATAACCCCCTGTCTTCCTCTAAGGCAGAGGTGGGCTGTGGCTTCCCATTTGGTTATCCCTTGCTTGCTGCCTCCTGGCCCTGAAGTATATGAGGACGAGAACCATGGTGCTCACAATTTCTAGGAATTATTCCAGAAATAAAATGACAGGAATTTCTGATTTAAGTTTTCAAGGGAAGCAAAAGACTGTGAAGAATGGTTCAAATATGCTAAAGGCTTAAAACATACTTTTTGGTTAGATAATATGACAGTCAAATCACCTCTGATAATTACCATAGTATTGTGTTTGTTTACAGAAACAAAAGGCATATATATTACATATATCTACGTGTATTTTGATGAAAAAGAAATAAATTTGAATTATAAATTTCCTGCTTTTGCAGAAAATTCTATGACTTTTAAAGCCACATCTAAACAAACAAAGCTGCTCTCCAAGCCTCGATCGACAGACTACGCAATCAGAACATCTTTGGTTTAGTTACGCCATGAAGCCAGACTATTTACTGAGAGTGGAGTGAAAGTGGAATATTCCTTGTGGGTAGGGCTGGGGCTGCTGGAATAGGCTAGCTTCGAAAGTATAGGTTCTGCACATGGGAACCTCTTCCTATCAGGGTTTCCAAAACTCTTAGCAATTCTGACATCTTTACAAAATTCTAATGAAATTCACAACTCTGCCTGCCCTCTGATGAGCAGAATGAAAGATGCAGAGTTATTTGTCTTTCCACTATTTTATACAGTAATAAAGTAATACTGAAAATGTTACTATCACAACCGGTAGAGTATTGTGTAATTATTAAAAGGTAAAACCATGAACTCATGTTAGAGAACAGTTGCAGATGTTAAACCAGGTAACCCAAGGGAGAAGTCATATGAATATAAGAGGAGCTCTAAGCAAATAGACTTCTGGACTCTGAACGCTGTGTTTTTAAGGCCTTTTTAAAAAAACATACTTTATATGACATATTCTGAGCACACTTCCCCCTTCTGCATTTCCTCCCAGCTCCTCCTCACCTCCCTGCTCATTCAATTCCATGCCCTTTCTTTCTCCTCAAACAAACAAATAAATAATAAAGCAAAAATAAGAAACACAAAAATACAAAATCAGAAAACAAAATATGCAAGCAAAAGACCAAACACAAACAAACAACAAGAGCAAACAAAGCAATATGAGACAAAAAGCCTACGAGACCACCATTGAGCTTGTCTGGCCTTGGCCAACCACTCCTGGGCACGGAGGCATACCCTGAAGTGTGGTTGACACGCCCAGTGAGACTCCATTGGCAGCAAGTCTTATTTCCTTTGGAAGTGGGTACAAACTGCAGGAGACTTCTTGGCTAGTGGTGAGACCCTGTGTCCTTCCCCATCTCAGCACTGGAGCCTGGCTGGGGTTGGACTTGTGTAGACCTGTAAGGGTGTTTTTCTCATTTAATTAGTTCAGGTATAATCTGCCAGCCAGAGGTGTATATGCTGCTTAGTGAGATGGTTTTGTCCCCTCAATTTAATCTTGTAATCACTCATACTTCAAATATTCATTGTTATTTTGTTTTTGTAACTGAGTCTTTAACTTGGCTTTATTGCGTGAGGAACATCAGATAATCTTACAATTTTAGATTAAAAGAGTTTCTAGTACCATTTCAACTTCTGGGCTTAATTAAGAATGTGATGAGCTGATTATGAAATGTAAAGTTTTATTGAATAATTTAGTATAGTATAAGGAATAGGAATATATTGGAAATAATGATATAATAGTATATCATTTTGATGATTATATATGTAAAGATAGTAATGAGAGATAGCATTTGATGTAGCTGGAGAAATGGTTCAGTGCTTAAAAAGCACTTATTGCTTTGGTTCTTATCACATGGTGGCTCACAATTTTCTGTAACTCTAATTCCAATGGCTCTGATCCCTCTTCTATCAACTGCAGGCAGCAGACATTCCACTAACACACAGGCCAAACAGTCAGAAGCATACAATAGAATGAGTAAATCCGTATTTTTTTTAAAAAAGCACTTGTTGAGTATGTGATATTACAACTATTTCTCCCTTCATTTGATTTAACCTTCATGTTAAGAGTTTATTGTTGATTTTAATTTTGTTTTCGATATAAGTCTGTGGAAGCATAGATAGCATAAGTCAACTACCCAATTACATTATTACTCTGAGATGTAGTGGTAATTTTAACGCTGTCCAGTCAATAGACTAACCATTGACTAAGTCAATATTTCTACATGCTGCACGTAGATCTTAGCCTATAGATGGCTTTCCATTCCTGTCATGTATTTATTTTGGTCTAGTCTATCTACACAGAATATATATGTACACTCGTTATGCTGCCTTTTACTCAGCAATTCCAGTTTTATGTATGAAGATGTAGCAGCAAGCCAGGCAGTGGTGGCACACACTTTTAATCTCAGCACTTAGGAGAAAGAGGCAGGTGAATTTCTGTGAGTTCGAGACCAGCCTGGTTGACAAGAGCTAGTTCCAGGACAGGCTCCAAAGCTATAGAGAAACCCTGTCTCAAAAAACCAAACAAACAAAAACCATGCAATAGTCAGCATACCTCCTTATTGATTTGGGGCGTATCTCTGTATCTCCCTTCCTGTTCATCTCCGTACTTCATGGGCTTCTCCTCCATTTCTGTTTTATCCTTTGTTGAAGTGAGGTTGTTTTGATATTTAATGCAAAGACTTTGCAATTGGTAGTGTTTATCTCTTAGGAATTGCACAGCCTGACCTCAAATGCCTCCCCAAATGTTACCTATTCAGCTTTAGCGTACAGAAGAGACACCAGTGATAGGCAATTCCTCGGTGTTTCCATAGTGAGAAAACAGAGCTCTTAATAGGGTGGGGTGGGGGTCAAACCATCTCTGATTTAGATGCTCTTTCAAACTTCCTGGCACTTTTCTTCTTAAACCAGTCTGCAAGAAACTTGAAGGAAATGTTTGAGGGCAATGAACTATTAAAATTGTGGTCACGGAATTTTGTTTATAGAAGTCTATTGATAACTGTTATTTAGAAAGGTTTTTTTTCTCAGAAATATTCATTAGCTATGAAAACAATTACTGTATGTCCCGGTGAAATAAAAAAGCTACTTTGTAGCAGGAAGTCAAGCTGAGCAGTGAAACTCACAGCCCCCATCTAGTGTGTCACTTCTTCCTAGCTGTGTGTCTCCTCTCTCCCTGACTTCTCTAGTGCTCTAATTCTCTTGAGTGCTTCATTGCATTTCCATTTCACGTGCTGTTCCTCAGAAGAGAACTTAGAGTGAACGTAAAGCTGAATTTATACGCAAATATTGCCAAGTCATTTTATACCCTAAAGGGTGCACAACGGATTTACTACTCAGTGGCCCTCAAGTCCATCCAGTGTCTGCTGACAGAATGCCACCAGAGGGCAGACTTTGATTTCCAGATTTGGTGGCTTCTGCCCTCTAGTGGAGATTTGCAGTTCACTTCAACAGGCCTCAGTTGTCTTGAATTTCTTGACTGCCTCTTCAAATCCTTGAGTCCTAGAAAATGCTTAGAGAGACTATTTTCTAGAATGATCTCATGAGCAGATGTTTAGGCAGTCCTCGATACTGAGCCAACATGCCCCCAACACTAACTTGGTCTTTTGAAGGGTTACTCAACAGAACTGTGTCTCTTGTGAAACCTATGAGTACGTAAAGGCAGCATATGGTTAACTTAGCGCTGCTAAAGAAAAGAAGTAATGAAGAGAAAAGGAAATGAAGCAAGAAGACAGGAAGAGTAGGGAGGGGGAAGGGAAGGGACCGAAAAGAAGGCATGGACCAGCACTCGTCATTTGCAGCACTGTTGATTTCTGCTCCGGGTGGTTGTGTGCCGGGGTCCATCTCTTGTGTTGTAAAATAATTAACACTCTCAGTGGTCTCAATGCTCCAGCCTCTAGTAGCCTTCTGTTTTAAAAATGAAATTTGTCCATTCATTGTGACCTTGAAGGGCACTATGGCCTCTGATTAAGAAGCATTGGGTCAGATGCTCTAGAAGTGCAGAGAGTCAAGCAAGTCGTTGTGTGTTCAGTTTAACTGGACACTGTTTTTGTGTCGCTTTGTGCTACTTAGGTAGTTGACGAGATTAACTTGTCATTCCCCATTAAGGTTGTAATCATCTCACAGAAGCTATGTCTTCCTTTATTTGAAGTTCAAAGGACAATAAGGTCAAAAGATGCTTCCTTAGCATCCAGAGAGTACCTGGTGCTCCCGAAGTTAACGTGTTTGGCAGGCTCTCCTTAGAGATGAGGTCCTTGTCCACACTGCTCAAAGAGGAGGGTTGGACTTGACAATCCACTTTTACTCTCTTAGTTTGATGTATAACTTTTACTCACTGTATAGGAGAGAAGCATCGAAATTAACTGGGGAGAAAAAAAAATAAACAAATGCTCCCAAATAGCCATTACGTTCAGCTGGGACTGCTTCCTGTGGAGAAATTAGGGCACTGGGGCCTTAGTCAAAAACATTTATTTGTAAAAATTAGTAAGTTGGGGCTGGAGAGATGGCTCAGCCATTAAAGACCAGTCTCACAAACAACAAACAAACAAATAAAAAACCTTAGAAAGTAAGGTTGTTTCAGTGGTTCAGTGGGAATGACACTTGTCATCAATCCCGATGGCCTGAGTCCTGTCCTTGAGGTCCATATGGTGGGAGGAGAGAACAGATCCCTCCATGTTGTCCTCTGGTTACCACATGTATTCTGTGTATGGCATGTGTGTCTCTGAAAAAGTAAGGTTAAAAATTTTAAAACTAGAAAGTTTTACTTATTTCTATCAATTTGTTTTTTCCGATTCAAAGGAAATTATGCTTTTCTACTTTTTATGTTGGGCTCCCCAATAGGCTGAGCTATCTGGAAGAGCAAGGGATTTCTCACTCCCTGATGGAGACAAGGAAGGTCTGTAAGCGTGTTGCTACTACAGTGGAGTTCGGGCAGTGTGGAGCTGGTGGTGAGATAGACTGGTTTGGGGAGCTTTGTTGGTGGGAAATAAAAGCAGAAATCGCTTGGTGAATGGAAGGGCAAGAAAGGCAGAAACCACAAGAGGAGAGTGAACTGAGAAGGTGATGGTGTGGCGATGAATGTCCTAAGCAGCTGGTACACCGTGCGTCACCTGCCACCTCACTGACACAGCCCTTCTAGACAGACACGCTCTTTCAAACTTTGTTCAAACCAGGAGAGGAGTGTTAGTCACACTTAGAAGAGGAGAGAACTCTCAGAAGGCCAAATGATGCAGTAATGCAGGTCTTGCTCTTGAGAAGGATTCCTATCTGACTGTTGTTCAGACTGTATACTAGAAATGGATTTCATTTCAAGTTGATGTCTGACATCTGGTTACTCATTAATTGCAAATGAGATTGTCACAGGAAACCAAAGTCACCAACAGCAACGGGCTCATTTTAATTTTTGAGTGGCAGAGTATCATGCCTTTTGTTCCAACCTCTCTTGCCTCTTATCACAGGCTATTTATTAGAAAGTGTGAAACACCCAGTGTCAAAAGGAACGGAGTGACAGATAGCAACAGGTGGAACAACCCACAGCCAATGGTGTAGTATCTACATTTTAACAATCATATACAATTGAAGAGGAATTATCAGGCTGGCAATGTTGAGCAGCCCCTGCATGTTTTCATTGCTGCTGTCTTTCAGTTCTTTGCTCCCAAGTCCAGCTCTTGCTTGTGTTTTGGTTTCTTTTGTTTTGAGTACTGTGTACAGCACTCCAATCTCTCTGTTACAGTTTGCTTGCAGTAAAAGTAATAAGCTATCTGCATCGTAGTATAAATCTAAGAGCACCAACAAAAGTCCTGAAATAGGCATGTCTGACTTTTGACTTTACAGCACTACATAACAAAGTTCATTCTTGAGAGCCACATGATTGGGTTCTTAAAATAGCCTCATGGTTTAAGTTAGTTTACAGTTTTGAATTTGACTATGTCCATAGCTATCCTCATGTGGATCACAAGCCACAGGTTGGACAGGCCTGCTAGGACCCCATAGTACCTGCCTTTTTGTTGCCAGTGGCATTATAAGTCCCAGTAGACATGGTTGCCACTTCAGCATCATCCGTCACAAACGGCATTGTCATCATTTTCCAAATGAAGAAAATGAAGCACAAATTAGGTGAAAATCCCAACTCCTGAACTTTGAAGAAGTAAATCATATCTGTAATCCAAGCATTGGGGAGGGAAGCTGAGCCATTCTATGTTACATGATTTTGAGGCTAGCCTGGGCTACAAAACCAGATTCCCTCCCACTCAAAAAATGTAAATTATATGTTGGTTGTACCCATCTCTCTTGTTTCTGTCACCATGTCCTTCCCACTCCTTGACCTACTCTGCACTCTCCTATCTCTGTGTCCTTAGGTAGAATGGCCTGTTCTAGTCAGTAGCTGGTTCCAATGGTGTCATAGAAGAGAACAGCTCAATCTACATAAATCAGATAAATTTCAGACACTCATGAGCAGATGGAAGATGTGTTTTAGGAGATAGCACCGAGCTAGGTGGTTCATTCCAGTCCCAAATGAAGGAGTGACACACAGAATTTCATAAGCAATTCTTCATCTGGCTTCAGCAGTTTCCCAGACTTCCATTTCTGATGACTGATAAAGGCCAAATGAAGCATTGGACAGTGGACAGTGGACAGTGTGGCATCTCACTGGACTATGGTTGTTAGCCATGATTATCAGCATTAAGTCACATTTGCCAGCTCAGGTACCTGAAACTGCATCCATGTCTTTTGGTTCTCATCATGGGCTCTTCCCAGTTCCCTGTATAACTCTGGCCTGGTGAAAAGTGGTGCTGTCACGAGGAGTCTAGGCATGGAGGAGGATTTTCACATGCTCATACCGTCTTCCTATCACATTGGTCTTCCTGCCCTCTGGCGCTCTCCAATGGCTCTTCATACTTAAAACTATAAGACCACTTCCTGATAACACCAGCATGGTCAGAGAAGATTTTCCAAGTGTGTGGACTAGTCTTGATCACATATCTTTCATTTTAACTTTTCTATACTCTTTGAAAAAGAGAGACAATAATAACATGAACAGTCAAGAGTTTGGGATTGTGGGCGAAGAGAAAGAGCTTAGGGACACTTATTGAAACTGAATTATGGGGCTGGGGAGATGGCTCAGTGGGTAAAGTTCTGTCCAAGAATGAGGACTCAAGTTTGGATCCCCAGAACCCATGTAAATCCTGAGCTTGTGGCCACATGCCTGAGGCTTCAACCCTAGAGGAAGGAGACAGACAGAACTGGGACAGGGTGCTAGCCAGCGGGCTGAGTTAAAATGGGGACTTTTGGGTTACTGATAGATGCTGTCTCAAAAACTAACATCCCAGAGTCACCCTCTAGGCCTTCACACATGCACCTGCATAGCAAGCTCACCAGCAGACACATGCACACACTCATGTACCACACACGTATACACACACAGCTGAGTTCTTGAAGCCATGGTTATTAAGTAGAAATTCTTAGTGAGGGTAAAATTTTAATTGTAGCTTAGGCTCGCATCAGTAGGTTCTTACCTTGAATAACTCCTGAGAAACAGAGGAATTGGGGGGGAAAATCCGAATTTCCTCTTGTGATCCTCTTTTGGGTTTGGCATTATTTTAAGTGAAGCAAGGGGCAAGGCTAATTAGTAATAGCAGCACATTTAGCTGCTGTCCCCACAGTTAGGTGTCCCCATGTAACTGATATGCAGGATTGAGATTGCTGCTTGTCTTGTGATCATTTCTGTAAGTTCAGACCACAGTAATTGATGCTGATGGGAAAAGGATTATAAACTGTTGGTATCACTTAGACATACCATACAGTCAATCTTTATCTGAGAGTGGATCTTAAATACTTAATTTATGTGCACCAATATTTAAAGAAAATGCGGCAACCCTCCCCCCATCCCCCCGTGTGTCTGTCTTAAAGTCAACTCTAGATATTTGCCCCTTAGTGTCAGGTCCTCTATCACACTCCTGTAGTCATGGCTGCCAAGATCACCAGCATGGAAGTGAAGGCTGGAAAGGCCTGGATGATTCATCAGAGGGCACGCTTATTACCCAAAGCTTTAGTATGTCTATAATTTGTAGTGAGGATGCAGGCAATGGTCTAATCATCAGTGGATAGTCTCCTAGATGACAACTCTATCAAGGGGTAAGGGTGTGGTCAACAAAGAACTGACAGTGGATCCAAGGTTGAGGTGAGACCTCATCTGTCTGGAAACCAGGGTCATTAGACACTCACACACTGAAGACAATAGGAATTGCATTTCCTTGTTAGCTAAGGCCAGGAACTAGAAAATCTGGCCCCTTTGTGACCAAAGAATAGACTTTCGGCCCTTGTCTTAATTCTATTGCTGTGATGAACATCACGGCCAGAAACCAAGTTGTGGCAGGAAGGATTTATTTGACTCACCTTCCACATCACTGTTCATCAGCAAAGGAAGTCTGGACAGGAACTCAAACAGGGCAGGAACCTAATGCAGAGGCCTTGGAGAGAGGGGTGCTCTTTCCTGGCTTGCTCCACATGGTTTGTTCAATTTGCTTCCTTATTGAAACCAGCACCAGTCCAGGGGTGGCACCACTGGTTTGGGCCTTCCCCCATCAATCACTAATTAAGAAAATGTTCTACAAGCTTGCCCACAGCCTGATCTTTTTGTTTGTTTGTTTGTTTGTTTTTCAAGATAGGGTTTCTCTGTGAAACAGTCCTGGTTGTCCTGGAACTCACTCTGTAGACCAGGCTGGCTTTGAACTCACAGAGATCCACCTGCCTCTGCCTCCCGAGTTCTGGGATTAAAGGCGTGCACTGCCACCACCTGGCCCACAGCCTGATCTTACGGAGGCGTTTTCTCAGTTGAGGTTCCCTCCTCTTAGATGACTGCAGTTTGTATCAAGGTACCATCAGTCTAGCCAGCACACTCCTCGAAGCTGAAAGCTGGATGAGGGAGATGAGATACTAGAAAAACCGATACAATGCATCCCCGAAAGCAGCTCTTTCTATTACCCTCTGCTTTGACTGGAGTAGCTGATTGGGTTGGAGAGACTGCTCATCCATTAAAGGCTAGACTCTCAACCAAAACATCACTAGAACATTAAGTACCCCCAAGTCAATCTAATTGTTCAGTACAAGCTGCTGTATAAATTAGCTCGCAATCTAAAGAGAAAAGAGTCCATAGTATCCAAATAGACAATAAATGACCAAGCCATTTCATTTTCAAGGATTTTCTTCATATTTCAAATGGGTAGGCCAGTGTTCAAATAAACTATTCTCTTTAGTACATACTTTTATAACTCTTTAAAAAAAGATTTATATTTTCATTTATGAATACATCCATGTGAGCATATGTCAGATGTGTGCAGGTGTTCACAGAGCCCAGACAGGGTGCTGCATCCCTAGAGTTCAAGTTTGCCGACAGTTTGAAGTGCTTGGAACAGAACTCAGGAGCCCAGAGCAGCCTGCAGCTCCCGACTCCTGAGTCATCGCTCCAGGCTCCTTTGTTCTGCATTTCTGATTTGGATAGCAATTATCTTCCCATGTGTCCCTCCACCCTAGCAATGCTTCAGGGAACAACTCTTGCTGAGTATCCACAAGGAATCCAGTGGCTTAGAGAAATAAGCATTAAGAAATTTACAGTTTCAATTAAAAATCACCTTTTACTTGTTTCTTATCATTCTATTTTATGGACTCTGCTTTTCCCTTATTTCCTTAAGCACTCTGAATGCTTGGGGAAAAAAAAAATCCCCACGCAGTTGTGCCATGCTTTACAGGTCCTCAAATAGAAACTTCATCTGTTCCTTCTTGGAATTTGCTAGATTTTGTACTGTTTTCAGCTCAGCCCCGCGAAGAGGAACATCCTTTGGCGGCTTCAGTGTCTGGATATGAACTTCTGCTGGGGCAGAGAATGCTCATTGGATGTGGGAGTTTTTAAACCCAATTCAGGGGTTCACTTTTCAACTAGCGCTCTTTTCTATAGGCATACTGGATTGGGTCCACCTGCTCAGATTTTGGCTGGTCTAAATCATTGGTAAAATGCTCATGGAAGACGTGCTTCTTTCTAATTAGCAGTGTTCAAGGCTGGGTTGAGTCTTTTATCAACACATCACTATTGTTTTCCAGGAAGCTCCCTTGGCTTCCCTGAACGACCCTTTCACATGTTTGGTATTAGTCAGTGTGAACTGCTAAAGCTGAAGGAGAGGCTGACCTCAGCTTGCAAAGACGTTGGATTTGAAAAATCTTCTTGTTAATCGATCCTCTAGAATGCAAACTTGTTGCCGGCTCATTTCGCTGTGAATGCTATTGATGGTTTCAGGCAAGTCAGTACAATTTTAGATACTCCAAACATGGGATTAATGGAACCAACTGATTTGTGTGATGTCAAAGTAGGGTCAAGAGAGCAAAGGGGGAGGGGAGGACCATTTCCTCCTAGCCCTGGCCTGGCAGCTAGGGCTCCCCAGAGATTTGCATGCATTAAATAAATTTCTTCCTGCTGTTTTTTAGTGTCTTTTTCTTTTTTTTTTTTTTAAGACACTCTCATGTACCCCAGGCTGGCCTCCAGCGATGCTGAAGTAGGTCTTGAACCCTTTATCTTCCTGCGACCGTCCACCTCCTGAGTGCGGCTAGGATTAGGCTCAGCACCGTGCAAGAAGCAGAGCAGGGAGGTAAACTGATTAGTCCTTGTTAAGATATGAATGACTGCTAGCCAAAACAATCGTATGCAGTAATTAACTTTTATAAAGAATTATCTAGAAATTATACTGCTACGCAGGCATAAGTTCAAAAAAGTATAATAAGATTAGTGGGAAAAGTCAATAAAACTTGAAAAGAAAAAAAAAAAAAAAGCAATAGACCTCTCCCAAAGCTGAGCCCTAGGTTGTACACATTAATCCTTTTACTCTCTACTGTCCTCTAAGCCTGTTTCTAGAGGCTTTCTCCCCGCTTTGTTTTCTTGCCCAAAAGTTGGGTTTGCCCCTGTGTGAGTGAAGAGCAGGGAGAACTGATTCATGAGCCTGACAGAAGCCAGTGTGTGTGCGCCTTAGACTCAGCCACCCACCCATTCACTATCCACACATTGAGTAGCTGGGAAGATATCACCAAGTCACCAAGTGGGATGGCATCTTCTTTACAACCCGCCGCGGAGTGGCCTGCTTTCTCTCTGTAACACACTGGCTTAGAGGATGGGAACAACATCACAACTGACAGTTCTTCGAATCTGAAATGCCATATGGCGAGGGCATAACTGCCTGTCCTGAAGATTTTAAATTGCTTAGGAACAGCAGGAAAGCGGAGGCTCATGGAAGACCATTAGGTGAAAGGTATTTCCTCATCGTAAGCATAACTATTCCATAGATTCAGTTTTTAAAGTTTTTTTTTTTTAATTCTTCATAATACACTGTTTAGCTTGGTGTCAAGAATGGATTGAGGTTGTATCTCTGGGCAGAAAGGCAGGCCTTTCTAAGTTGTCCCAAAGACTGAACAAAGATACAATATCACCCCTTCCATGAACAAGCAAAATGGGCCTAATTATCTGGACAGGAATGCATCCCTCAAAAATCTGTGTGTTCCAGTACTATACTCCCTGGGGACTCTGGGGACTCTGTCCAACCAAATGGCTGACCCAACTTTCCTGCTTCCTGTGGACCCTCTCAGTAACCTCTTCCAGTCCATTTCCATTCCCCTGTGACACGAATTCTAGTTGGTCTTAATAATAAGAACCCAGAGTCAGATATAAGGGTTAATGCTGAAGATCAGAAAAGCAGAGAGGCCACCTCTACCAGTGCTCAGACGGAAAGGGCTATCCTGTCCTCAGACTGTCTCCTCAGACTTCGTCAGATGCAGGGATGATCCACAGACTGCAACTGTCTCCACCAAACCTCAGACTGCACTGAGCTCCCGTCTCCTTCTGCTTTATATTCCTCTCTCACCCAGCCATATCACTCTCGTCTTCACCTCCCTAGTGCTGGGATCACCTTTGTGTGAGTTCTGTTTCTCTTTTAGACAGGTTCAATCTGTGTAGCCCAGGATAGCCTTGAACTAACAGAGATCCCTCTGCGCCGCCCCCTCATCCTGGGATTAAAGGTGTGTGCCACCACTCCCTGGCCTCTAGTGGCTTAGCTCTGCACTCTGATTGATCTTCAGGCAAGCTTTATTTGCTAAAACATAAACATAATTTCACTATATTTACCTATGAACTGGCTGGCCAGGAATTATATAGGCAATCCACACTCTCCTTCTTTACCCTCCACTGCAAATTCCTCCCTCTCTTCCCTAGTCCTATAGCAGACCACTTGCTGGGCCTGTCCCTCCCCCACTCCACCCCTATTTCCTGGGGACATCACCAAATCTGGCGACAGAATCAGCTTTCCTCCTGCCTCTTGACCCTCTCAGCACCCCCGTTCTAGCCCATTCTGGCACCTCTGTGTCAGCCGCCAATAGCTAAAACACTGTCTCCCTGGAAACTCAGAGGCCACAATGGTCTAGAAACGTTCCCTTCCTCTCCTCCACTGCAGGTTCCCCAGTGGCATCCTGAGCCCTGCAGCAGACCACATTCAGGGACCTGTCCTCCCTCTCTATCAGTGTTCCAGGAGACTCTGCCAACCTTGCATGGGCCCAGGTTTCCTACTTCCTGTGACCCCTCCCAGTCCTCCTCCTAGACCATCCCCATTCCTTTGTGTCAGCCAGGGATACCTAGAAACACCGTCTACTTGGGACTCCCACTGGCCATACCTGGCAGGGACTCAAAAGCACTCCTTCATAACCACAGTTTCTTAAGATCCAGAAAGGGCAACAGAAACCAAGGAACCAAACCCCACCAAATAAAGACAAGACCAGCTAGCAGAACCCCACATCACCTCAATCATTCCAACCCTAGATGCCTAAACATCAACCCTGAAACCAGAGTCATTAATACCCAAGACTATAATGTCCCCACCAGTACCTAGCAACCCTGCTGCAATCGGTCCCAAGAAATGTGTTATAGCTGAGGCACAGGACTTCAGAATAGCAACTGTAAAAATGTACAGTGATCTTAAAACAGACATTAATCCCTCAATGAAATCTATGAAAACAAAACCAATCAAACGAAATAAAAAAAAACAAAGTTCAAGTTTTTGAACTCTCTAAAGACAGCCAAATGGAGGTAAAGCTGGGATTGAAAAATGTAGGAAGTCAAACAGAAGCCTCACAGGTAAGCCTTACCAACAGAACACACAACAAAGAGAGAGTTTCAGGCACTGAAGACAAGGTAGAAGAAATGGATGCCTTAGTCAGAGAAACATCCAGGACATCTGGGACACTATGAAGAGATCAAACCTAGAATAATAGGAATGGAGGAAGGTGAGGAAACCAGGGTCAAAGACACAGGAAATATTTTCAACAAAATCGTAGAAGAAAACTGCCCTAACCTAAAGAGGGAGATGCCTATCAAGGCACAAGAAACAAGCAGAAGACCAAATAAACTGGGCCAGAAAAGAAAAGCCTGTGTGTTCCAGAATCTCAAAGAAATCAATACGCTGGAAGGCTTGCTAAGATGAATGGAGAAATTCCCCCAGTAATGAGGTCTGCAGTGCAGAAGCCCCTCCATTGAGAGTACAGACTCCCCCTGCTAAACCACCAACTCCCCGAGGTCTAACCCTGAACTCCTAGGCTTTCCATTTTCCTCTTTCTGGCTCCCATTTCAGGCACTTGTCACAATCCTAAGATGCTTGCCTGGCTGTTCTGTTATGAATTCTCTTTCTCTGATGCCTCCACCCCAGGACGCTCTCCAAGATTTCCTTGCTGATCCTGCCTGCTTCTTTGACTCCAACTCAGCAAATGACTTTCTACCCTCATCTTTCTAGGTTCCCTCTTCCAGAAGCTTCCAAGGTCCCTAACTTGTCTGTGTTCTTGTTTTTAGCTCACATCCTAATAAAACTGCCCTCTAGGTCCCTTCTGAGTCTGTTTTTAAATCTGAGAATAAGGACCTTGAGAGGGGACTCTGTGTTCCCTGATAAGGCATTCCGTCTTTTAGGAGACATTTATCATCTGCCCCCTGGAATACTGCAGGGCTTACAGTAGTAAACAAGATGATTCAGAACAGGACTCTCCTCGAGCAGCTGGCATACCAGTGGGGAAAACAAATATGTCAAGATGATTAAAGTGTCAAGATCTATATCCAAAGTTCCAAAGCTACTAGAGAAGTCGGGACCATGTCACAGAATGCGGCACGTGGAGCAGGCAGTGTTTGTGTGTGCATACTAAGGACTCCGCAGTGAAGGGAAAGGGTGTAGAGAATACAAGCTGGGTGAAAGGGACAGGGAGGTGAAATGGGAGAGCTGGGGCGTCTTTTAGGACAAAGGAGTCTTTCTTGAAAGCTGGTGTCCTGGACATTTGATGGCCACCAAATGCCGCCCTGAGCCAGTGACTTTTGGGTTCCTGTTCCGTGGATTGGGAGAATGAAATCGCCAGATGACACAGGGTGAATTTTGGAGAGTTTAGATTCACAGGAGGGGGTCTGTCGGGACAGAATATCCATTCCTATAGCCCTAGTATGGGAGAAAGAGACGCAGGAATGAAGCGAAAGCAACTTGGCAAGACGAATGACTTCTGAAAAAGTTTTTGACCACCCAAACCAAGGGATCCAGCACACAGAGGTGGGGTGAAGATCACTTAGCGTTTATCCTGTCCCTGGGTGGTGACTCTGTGTCACCCCCTTGGTGGGAGCCTGACCTAATAAACTGACACAATTGGATAACTCAGAATTGGGGCAAAGGGGAAGGGTGGGATAGAGTCAAGTCTCAGGAATGCCTGGCATCCAGGGCTTGGGCAAACAGACAAATACACAAAAGTTTCTCAAGACGGGAGAGGTGGAGAGAGAATGCGAGCCCTTGGTGAGCTAGCCATCTTTAATAGGAGAAACAAAACAAAGAGCTCGCGTTTCTCACAAGTCTTTACTGGACTTAGGGGTCACAACCTGTGACCCAGCAATCCAAGTTCAGCTGTTTATCTTCAGTAAATCAATTTAAGAAGCCAAATTAAAAGTCAAGCAGAAAAGGAGATTCATTCAATCTGGCCACAGGGGCAAGGAGATCCAGTGACCCTTCTAGAACCCTTCTTCACGGTCCTGACTGGAGAAGAGAATTTAATAGGAAAAAAGATATGTCTTTGTCAAGGCGTGGTCCCATGACTACCAGTGTCTCAGCTCTTGGTGTCTCTTGTGAGGGCCCTGACCAGCCATCTTTCTCTAGGACACAGACTGCCTTCAGGGCGTCAGCTATTTTGTCTTACAATAGGAGATTCCTGAGGGAAATTGTCATTTCTTTAACTTCATTTTTGCAATAGTCTGATAGCCAAAGAGGGAAGCATAAAACAT
This sequence comes from Dicrostonyx torquatus, assembly GCA_028555095.1. Lineage (NCBI taxonomy): Eukaryota > Metazoa > Chordata > Mammalia > Rodentia > Cricetidae > Dicrostonyx > Dicrostonyx torquatus. Next base: position 6,953,048 of record JAQHUG010000008.1, read on the forward strand.
CTCTTTGGAAGGTGCTCATTCCCGCTAGGTAGGCCAGTTTCAGGAGCCAAGGAAGGAGGAGAGGGCATGCTATTTGAGTGAGTATGGAGGTGAGACAGACAAGTAGCTCTGTAGTAAAAGCAGGAGGAGGGGAAAGAGTAAGGACGCCCGGAGCACTAGGTAGAGTTTATGTGGGTTCTAGGAACCCACAAGACAGAAGAGCATGAAAAGCAAAATTCTGTCTCTCAGAGGGAGTCAGGGCTCAGAGAGATGGGCAGACCCAACAGAACCTCAGGACTTTCCTGGGGCCCCAAGGGTCAGGAATTCTGGGAAGAAAACACATTGTTTCATTAAAGGGATAAAAGTTCCTCATGTGTCTATGGCTTCTGGTGGAGCTGCATTCCCGGGGGTAGTCCTGCTTTATTAATTTAACCAGGTGGCTGACCTGCCTCCTGGCCTGCCCAATTTTTTTTGTTTTGAGATAGCTTGGAATGCAAAACCTCTACCAGGAAAGAGGAACCACTTTCCCTAACTGGCCTCCACAGGGTTTTAATCAAGGTTACCACTGTTAACAATAATAAGAATGGAAACTAACCCCTCAGATAGGTCAAACAGTCACTTTACCTACTGAGAAAGGCAAAGGGGCCACTTAGAAATCTGCCTTTGATTTTTCCTGGAGAAAGGGAAACAGATATCTATCTACTCGTGCTAATCGGGCATCAATAACAGATCAGCTTCAATATGGTGAACCAGCGATCTTACTGAATTTACCTACAGGAGTATGGGTGATGGGTTACTAACAGGTGCACCGGTGACCCCAAAACAGCTGCATCATTGCTACCTGCGTGAAGATGTCATGGAAGATGCACCACGAAGCCCCACTTTCATTAACTGCCACTTCTGGCTATACTCAGGGACCTTGCACAATCACTTGCAGTGGCTGTAGTACCAGGTTAGGGTCCCAGGATTCTTCCCTTTTTCTGTCACTAACCTTTTTCTGTACTAACACCATTGCTGTGACGGCATCACTGAATTGTCCTGCTTGGTTCATTGCCATGGTTACTGGGGCGAAGGTTCTCTCTGTGCTGAGGCGATTATGAGATGTCTGTTTCATGCATCGAGGAAAAAGCCACAATGCAGTAGGAATTTTTCCTGTCTCATATTCATGTTCTCCCTCTCTCTCACACACAAATTTTTTTTTTTGATGTGCTCCTAAGGAAAAAGTATACATTTTCAGAATCATATAAGCAAACAGTTTGATTATGTAAAACCTAGGAGGGAATATTGCAGGAATCTTTACAGAATTCCTTCCCAAGCACCTGCTTATTCCTGAAATTCCAAAGAATCACTTCTAGCTCCCGCGCTTTGTGACGACATGTCTTGTTGGTAAGTCATGCCTACTTTCTGCATTTGACATCCTTACTGCACAAATGGTCAGTTTACAGGTAAGCCCTGAATGATCCAGGGGAAATAAACATCCAGACAGTTGCAAGTTAAGGGATAAACAGTTTTACCCTGTATATGATGAAGAACCATGGAAAGAACACTGTCCCCAGGGACCTCAGGGGACACTGGGATGTGGATGCCACTTCTGTATGGGTTCAAGTTTGTGTTTCCCTGACTGGATGTGAATAGTAGTAAACTAAGTGAGAGACACTATTGGGATATTGTATTTCCAAAGGAACAAATGAGCAGCTAGCTTCAGGGAAAGAGTTTAGAAACTCAGTGGTCATGCTGTATAGAAAACGGGGCCTGCTATGTTAGATTTCATGAGCATTTTGGCTCATGGGCATAGCTTGAGTTTTCGCTCCTATTCCCCCTGGAACACGTAGCTCTAAGCACAACTTCAAAACAGTCTGCTTAGCTTTGTCTCCATCAGGGCTATGATTTTACTATTGTAATGAGTCATAGATCCCCTTCAGACACTCTAGTGCAACGATTCTCAACCTGTGGGTTGTGTCCCCTTTGGAGGATTAGGATCCTTTCACAGGGGTGGTCTAAGATCATTGGAAAACACAGATATTTGCATCGCAGTATGAACGCAGATAGTAAAGCAGTTATGAACTAGCAATGAACTAAAAATAATTTTATAGTTGGGGATCACCACAACATGAAGAACTGTGTTAAAGGGTTGCACCATTAAGAAGGCTGAGAACCCCTGCTCTAAGATGTCTCTGGAGATTTTCTGCCTCCTCCAGCAACTCCAGCAAGATCTAGTAGCTGAAGGGATGGGTGTGTTCACTCTTCCTCTTTACCCATAGATTGTTCTTGAATGCTGATTTTGGAGCTTTTGTGCCAAGCCTCCCAAATCTTATTCTCTGCCCTACTTTTACCTTATCTCTTGGTCATATTGAGAGTTCCCTCTATCCCATCTTAAGTCTACTGATATAATAACCAAAAGGCAGCTATTTTGACTCTTACTAAGGGAGGATACTAATAATTTTTATTCCCAAGATTATAAAGTTAAATACATTTTTTAATGAAGATGTGTTTAAGATGCAGATGTGATATTCCCTGTGAGGTTAAAGATTAATTAATCAGATTGCATTGGGAACAACTGTCAAACTACTCTGAGTAATTGTAATTTTTTTAACTTAGTACAATATTTTCTGAAATTGAGTTTGTGCTTTCAATTGAATGTCTTTAGCTGCAGACACATTCACATAGAACCACACTTCTACTTCTTCCCACTGTAACTGGGAAACACATACATAGTCTTTTCTGTGGGTTCTATTCTTGTAGATGAAACATTTACTTATATTGATCTATTATTAGTAAAAACTTTGGAGTCAGATATGGGGGTAAAAACCTGATAGATCCAAAAAGTGGTCAGTGACCAGCTGATCCCGCTTCTCCACACTTCCCAGATCAAAAGGACTGCAAATCTCTTTATGTCCCTCTCTGTATCTTCCTGTGCCCTCCTATCTGTGTCCTCCAAAACCCCCATGGATAATTGTGTACAGCCAATCACTGACTCCGCCCTCTGATTC
>JAQHUG010000008.1:6996942-7084062 GCA_028555095.1 Dicrostonyx torquatus
AGCATCCAGACCCACAAAAGCCATTGAAACGCTTTATAGCTGGAGTTTGAGCTGGCGGCACAGACAGAAAACCCCGTTTTAAAACTTGCTGCCGCAGTGTTGCTTTGCTGAGTCAGGAAGTCTCTCTTAAAGGAGCTATGGCAAGCCGCCAGCTGTGCTAAACTTTATCTAGAATTCCTTTTAAAGCCTCCTCAAATTTTTTTAAGTGGATTTAACTGGCTACGTGGGCGCCAAACTGTTGTAAGTGGGGGAGAGGTGTGGGTTATGTTCCCAGCGCCTGGTTCCCAGCCCCCAGCCATCGGCCCTGGTTGCTTGTTTATGCCCGAAATAACCACATGAGAACTGTATTCATTTAAACTCTGCCTGGCCCATCATCACCAGCCTCTTCTTGGCTAGCCCTCAACTGAGAACAGATTCTAGGCAAATAACTTAAGCGAAGGATTTATTTTGGCTCACAGCTTAAGGAAGTACAGTCCAGTGTGGTGGAGAAAGGTCTGTGGGAGAGCCTGTACCAGCAGCAAGACCACGTCTTTAAAGGAGAGATCCAGGCAGGTCCAGAGGCCCACCTGCAACAACTCACCCTCCTCTGCCTAAGGCCCATTTCCTAGCAGTTTGACACCCTATAAAAAACAGTGCCACTGTCTGGGGGCCAGCTGTTTAGACATATGAATGTTCACACACGAGAAGACTAACTTTCAAAACACTAAGAGGTGTTTTATAGCCTAAAGTGAAGTCTGACAGGAATGCAAATTTGGCGGTTATTTTGATAAAAACATAAGCCACCAGTCACACTCTGAAAACTGGGAGAGAAAAAATCTTGAATGACTGACTGGTAACTTTTGATACTCTCTAATTAAATATTAGACTTTTCTTTATTCAGAGGTACCTTTGAGACCATCTGTCCCAAGTCTCTTTTTATTTATTCAAGTTTATTTGTTCATATAAAAGTCTTGAAGGGGTAAAAAAGTAAATAGAAAAAAAGTCTTGAAGGGACATATAATATAAAGGCATATAGGCTGAAACATTCAGAAAAATACAGAAAGAACTGAAAAATGGAAGAAAGAGACAATTCAGTTAGCAAACTAGAGCTTATGGTCATACATGGTCATCAGTTCCATCTGTGGTTCCTTAGCAATGAAAACAGAAATGGAAACAGTTATCTGAATTACTTTATCTCACATTACATAAGAATATTAGGAACTAATATCTATAGTAAAGCACAAAACATCTCCTTGGCAAGCATTCTTTTCTTCCCTGCCCTTGAAGGACATTTTTACCTTTCACACAATTCCAGATTTGACAGTAACATCTGCTCAAAGCAACAGTTTTGAAACTATGTTCTCCTGGGAGCTGTTTGTAGATCCACTTCCCTCTTTACTAAAAAAACAACCCCAGCAGGGAAAATATCACAAAATAAATGATAACTTTTAAAAATCTGTAAATTTCTCAAAAAAATCTGAACCAATAATGAAAGAAAAGGGAAATGGGTGGGGAGAGGAAATGAAAAGAGAAACATAATCATACAAATCAACTTTTTTTTTTCCAAAACAGCATTTCTCTGTGTAATAGTACTAGCCATTCTGGAACTCATTTTTGTAGACCAGACTGGCCTTGAATCACAGAGATCCACCAAAGGCATGTGCCGCCACTGCTCAGTAACAAGTCAACATTTAATGTGTGTGCATGCTTATAAGCATTTAAAAAAGAATCCCTCAATGAAAATGAATACACAACATACCCAAACTTAAGGGACACAATGAAGGCAGGTGTAAGGAACAAGTTTGTAGCACTAAGAGTCCACATAAAGATAATTGGAGTGATCTCATACTAGCAACTGAACAGCACCCTTGAAAGCTCAAGAACAAAAAGAAGACACCACACTCAAAAGGAGCAGATGGCAAGAAACAATCAAACACAGGACTGAAATCAATAAAATAGAAACCAAAAACATTTACAAAGAATAAATTAAATAGAAGAGTTGGTTCTTTGACAAAAACAAAAAGATGGACAAACCCTTAGCAAAATTAACTAAGATGTGAAGAGAATTAACAGAACTGTAGATGTAAATAAATGAATAACAACAAAAACTGAGGGAATCCAGAGAATTCTAAGAGCATATACTAAAAACTTGTACCCCACCAAAGTGGAAAACCTTTTCAAAAAATGGGTAATTTTTTTTGATACATACTATTTACCAAAACTAGATCAAGATCACACAAGCAATTTAAATAGACCTCCATCCCTAGGGAAATAAAAGTAACTAAATTTAAAAACTTCAAGGCCAGATGGATTTAACCCAGAATTCTATTAGACTTTCAAAGAATTAATGCCAGTACTTTTCAAGCTATTCCACAAAATAGGAACTGAAGGAACTCCCCAATTTATTTTTAGCTTTCTCTTTACTTATTCTTTGTGTCTTTCACATCATACATATTCATCCTATTCATTTCCCCATCCGCAATTTATTTTTATGAGGCCACAGTTTTCCTGATATCAAAATCACTTAATGATCCAGCAAAGAGAATTACAGACCAATTTCCATTATTAGCATAGATGTAAACATTCTCTGTAAAATATTTGCAAGCTGAATCCAAGAACACATCAAAAAGATCATTCTATATGCAGAAGAGATAGGGGGAGGGAGGAGGGATACTGGGGGAGCGGGAAGGCCTGGAACAAGGGGAGTAAATGTAAATTTCTCTTTTAACAATAAAAAGAAAAAAAACAAAAACAAAAACAGATCATTCTAAAATGATCAAGGAGGCTTCATCCCGGCACCCCTTCATAATAAAAGTCCTGGAGAGATTAGGGATACAAGGACATACCGAAACATAATGAAGACAGTTTACAAGCCCATAACTGACATCTATTTTGAAAGAAACTCAAAACAATTACACACAAGTGAGAAACAAGACAAGGCTGTCCACTCTCCCCACATCTATTCAATATAGCATTTGAAGTCTTAGCTAGAGCAATAAGACAACTGAAGAAGATCAAGGGCATACAAATCAGAAAGGAAGAAGTTAAAGTATCTTTATTTGCAGATAATATGGTAGTATACATAAATTACCCTAAAATTCCACCAGGGAACTCCTACAGCTGATAAACACTTTCAGCAAAGTTTCTGGCAAGAAAATTAATTCACAAAAATCGGTAGCTCTCCTATGTACAAATGACAAACAGATTGAGAAAGAAATCATGGAAACAAAATCTTCAACAATAGCCTCAATCAATATAAAATAACCTGGAGTAACTTGATCCAAGAAAGTATAATAAAAATTTTAAGACATTGAAGGAAGACATTGAAGACGATATCAGAAGATAGAAAGATCCCCCATGTTCACGGATCAGTAAGATTAATGGACTAAAAATGAACATCCTACCAAAAGCAATCTACCAATTCAATGCTCTCTCCATCAAAATTCCAACACAATTCTTTACAGATCTTGAAAGGGCCATCTTCAACTTCATATAAATATCTGATTTGACTTAAGGCCCACTCCATGAGATGGACTCCATACCCAATACTGCTTGAATGAATCCGAGACTAGATAGTTCAGGGACTTAGGGCAAAACCAAAACTAATGCAAAAAAACAAAACAAAACAAAAAAAAAGGGCAAAAAGAAGGAATAATGATTCCTAATGACATTCTGCTATACCATAGATCAGTGTGTTTCTCAGCCATCATCAGAGAAGCTTCTTCCTACAGGAGACGGGGAACTAATACAAAGACCCACAACTGGATGATTGGAAGGACTGAGAGAGCTTGGAACACTCAGCCCTAAAAGGCATGGGTCTGTCAAAACCTTTCCCTCAAGGCTCAGGGAGCCCTTCTGAAATGGAGACAGAAAGAGTGTGGAAGGCACACACACGCATTCTCAACCCAGAAGCAATCTCCAGTTGATAACCACTTGCAAATGAAAGTTTAGGCTCCTCCAAGAAGTCCCACTGGAGAAACAAACTCCTAGTAGGGAGGCTGCACACCAGCGGCAGATGGCTGACAGAACATGAACTCGGCAACTTATTTTGAGGTTCTTTGTCTTATAATGTCATGGCAGGTTTTTCTTTTCTTTTAAAAAATCATATCACTTTCTACTATTTTATTTTTTCTTCTATGTGTTAACCCTACAGTCCTATGTGTATCTATTATGGTTTCCAGTTTAGTGTTTTTATGGGACTCCTAAGTGGGTCTTAGTTTCTTATTGCCTTCTCTTGGACTCTTTTCCTTCTGTTTGCTTGTTTTGTTCAATTCCAAAGTGTTGGCTTCTGTTTTATCTTATTATTTTATATTTTATTATTATCTCTTAGAAGTCTCTTTGTTTTCTAATGAGACACAGAAAGGGGGTGGATCCAGATTGGGGGGGCGAAAAATTGGGGGGGGGAGCAGAAGGAGGGGAAACCATAATAAAGATATATTATGTGAGAGAAAAAAAATCTATCTTCAATAAAACAAAAGCAAAAAAGAAGAACCCTCGAAGATCTCAGATTCACGTGGCAACATTTTCCTTCTAATCACCCAAGGGAATCTTCCACCCATGCCCCCCCCCCAGTGACTGAGAAAAGCCACACTCGTTCATGCAGATGCTGTAAGAGCCAAGCAGAATAACAAGGTTAGAGCTGCAACAAATCTGAGAATTTGACTGTTTAAGCAGTTTTTCAAATTTAATACACTGGTAAACTAAGGTTTTAGGAAGCTCAAAAGTCACCAAAGCCTATGGAAATGTTGTGATCCTACTGTCAAATCTAATGAAAGATAAAAGAGAATAATTCCAGGGTTTCCACGGTCATGCTGTGCCTACGAGTAGTTGTGTTAAAGAGAGGCTGCAATCTGGACAGCACACCTGGGGCTCCTCCAATTCCTCTTCCCCTCCCCTCCCATCCGGATCCATCCCCTTTCTTTGTCTCATTACCTCCCATGTAAATTTAATATTTTTTCCTTGTAAAACATAAGATAAAAAGGTTTCAAAATAAACCGTAATGAAGATAGACAAAAAGCGTAGGCATGGATAACTTGAAAGGAGCAGAAAATCATTGAATTTACTGTTGCAAATTCTTTGAGAAGTGCAGTCAATTTGGAAGAACTCAATATAGGAAGCATCAGTTAGAGTTGTGAACACTTTCCAGGAAGATGGCAGGCTTAACAGTTAAATAGGCAAACAAACCGACCGGGGGTGCTCAAGTGACCGCGAAGTGCTAGGAGTTTGAGTGGCTTATAAAAGCTGCTTCTGGATTCATGCACAAAAAGGAACTGTCACCAGGCAGATGCTCAGTGGCAAGAACTCTTGCCACACATGCATGAGGACGCCCGATCAGAATGAACACAGAGGCCAGGTGCGACCAAGCACACATGCCTGAGCCCCAGTGCTGAGGGGACTCAAGAGAGAGGATCGGCAGGGCTTGCGGGCAGCCAGTCTAGCTCCAAGTTCAGTTAGGAATAAGGAGTCAGAGAGGGGTAAAGGTGCGAACAAGAGTCCTCCCTCCTTTGGCTCTGTGCTGGTGTGCACGGGTGCTTACTTGCACACACATCTGAGAGTGCATCACATGCATAACTGCACACACGCCACACACATACACAAATGTCTTGTGTTTCTTTTCATAAAGGGGACCTCTCAGAATTGCCCTTCCCTCATGCCCTCAGTGTTAAACAGAGCTCTTTAGCTTTCAGTTATACAGACTTCTTTACTTTGGGGGTTTAGGGATTGAACCTAGGTCTCATGAAAGCTAGGAAAGTGTTCCACCAGTTCTATGCCAGCCTCACCACCTTTTCCATTCGATCAAGGTCTCCCTAAAATGCCTAGGCTAGCCTTTATAACTTGACATGTAGCCCAGGGAGGCCTTCAACTTGTGCTCCTCTTGTCTCAACCTCCAGAACACCTGGGACATAGACATGTACCAGTATGATGTCCAACATACAAACAAAATTTAATTGTCTTCTTTTTTTAGTTGGTTACTACACACTCACACACACACACACACACACACGTTAATCCAAGTACTGATAGCTTTTGCATTACAATAAGAATAAAAATTTAACATAGGGCATGTCAGTTCATGCCCTTAATTCCAGCACTCAGGAGGGCAGAGGCGAGCAGATCTCTGTGAATTTGATACCAGCCTGGTCTATATAGTGAGCTCTAGGACAGTAAGGGCTATGTAGAGAGACTCTTTCTCAACAATACAAAACAAAGCAAAAAATAATAATAAAATTGAAAATACAAACAGAAAAGCATCAAAAAACAAAAACCTGCCTAAGTGTTTTCAAAATTTTTATTAATTTTCTTATTAATATTAAATTAATAAAATTTAACATTAATATTAAAATTCAGTTGTTAAAATCCCTTTGAGGTTGCTTGTAACAGGTTGGAAGTCAAATTACTCTCTCCATTATTAGAATATTTGATTCAGTCTTATGAACAGAGGAGCCCTTCCCAATTCAGTCTCATAGAAGCTGGTTTTCCTTCTAAGGTCTAGCCAATGTGGGAGCATATGGAGTTGTGTAGTACCTGACTAGTCTGTATTTCTTTCATTTAGTGTTAGGAAACCAATATAAAAGTTAAATGACAAAAGTTGATTATTCTCAAACCACAATTTTAAATGACTGTGTTTCCTCAGTTCCTGGAGTTATAAACCCTCACTGGTACTATTATTATTTGAGGATTTCTATGATACTGGAATGTCTGTCAAAGTTCATTTTCTTATATCTCTACAGAACGTAAATCGACTCAATAAAAATCTACAAATCAAAGAGTAGAATTCTTAATATCTAGCACAGTCTCACAGTTCTGTATACATTTTTGATTTTTTTCCACAGCATCCTGTACTTAGGCTTCATGCTTTCAAACCTAATATTCTGTTGTAAGTATGTCTCATTCTTCTTTATTACACTCCAGCCATCTTATTTAATATATTTCAACCACACGATTTGACAGTTACAAATTATTTCATATTAACTATGTGTGAATTTATCTCAACATCCAAGTATTAAAACATTTAAGTCACCTACATTTTTATCATGGGAAACAATACAAATTTCCCTTATTAAAACTAAATTGTTTAAGGAAATATACTTTAAAAATAAAAAATTAATAAATTTATAGCCAAATGCAAAACTAATCAGGGAAATTCTCAGGTTCCAGAAACGTAAGGAAACCTAAAAGTCTTGAGAATATGAATTAGAAGATCTTCCTTTTAACAGACCTATTAGAATCAACATAGACTAACTGTTGGAAGCTGGATGCTTAAGGGTAAGAAGTTTGGAGATGGGTAAATGTTTCACCCAGGAAAGTCAGAAATAAACTCAATTCATTAAAAATCTACACGAAGGGCTTTTCATTCTAATGTATGAGCTGTGTTGGTCAGCATGGGAATATACAGAGTAGCTGGCTGGCTGTGAACATTAGGTAAAGATTGGAAATAAAATAATTTGTACCAAAGCTTAACATTAAAGGTGCCCTGTCACTCAGGGACATAAAGATATGTTTTGGGTGTGGAAATTCTAACACGAGAAATTAGTGGACTCATTTGTCTAAATCAGTAAAGCTCAAAATCCTTGGAAAAGGCCAATATAAAGTCATTCCCTAGGAATGACTCCACTGGGACAATTTCAAACCCAGGATACTGGCTCATCCATGGTAAACAAGCCTCACTGAAAAATTACTCAGTAAAAAATTCTAAGCACTGTGTAGAAATGAGTCAGGCTGAAGCAGAGTGACTAGGTCATCTAACAGGATCGCTAGCAAAGTAGAGGAAAAGAAATGTACCAACAGATATGAAAGTTTCAAATAATTCAAGATGGAGAGGAAAGAATTAGAAATGCAGTATCAAGGAAAGAGAGATTTAAGGAAATAAAATTTTGTCATCAATGCAATTTTAAAACGGACTTACCTCTTTCAGTTTGAAAGTCTTTAGGTAAGGCTGAATAAAATGCGTGGCTCTTCAAGGCCAATGAGTGAAATTCATAGCATCAGTGACAGCTTCCAGAATATGCAAAGCTAAGATCGATGGTGCAGCCAACCTACTGGGAGCTAGTTCCCCACTGCTGGAGAGATGAGTGCAAACAGAAGGATGTTGGAATTGGAGTCATCAGTGAAATTCATGGGTGTCAATACAGGCAGATTTTGAAAAAAATACAGAAACAGAGAGTAAATATGTAGAAAATGAGTGACAGATGGATAAATAGGTGGGCGGCTAGACAGACAGACAGAAAGTTAGGTAGGCCTAGGAGCAATAGCAGTTCTAGATCCAAGACTTGACTCTCAATATTTTGTAATATCTTGCAACTGCCCTAGCAAGAGAGGAGCTACTCTAAAGAGAGACTCCTGTATCCTTCCCTTGGGCTTAACTGACTACTGAAACAATAGACCCTGCAGTGTTTGAAATTAAGAGAATTGACCACGAAGGCTCATATATTTGAATATTTGGCTTCCAGTTGCTGAAACTGTTTGGGAAAGGTTAGGTGGTATGGACTTGGGGAAAGTGTGCCATTGGTAGCAGGCCTGCTGCCTGCCTGCTGCTCCCCACCACTGTGGTCATGGATTTCTGAAACCGTAAGCCCTCAATAATCTCTTTCTTCTATAAGTTGTCTTGGCCATGGTGTCCTATTACAGAATTAGAAAAGGAAACAGCTCCCCACAGAATGAGTTTCCCCCAGGAATCCCATCATGGAGGAAGGGAAAAGGCTAAATCCTGGTTCAAGCTAGAGGAGGAACTTGCAATCTTGAGAATTTGTGGAATCATGTTGTAGGACAGACAAGATAGATAGTAGTGGAGACAGAGATGGGCGGGGCATCCATCTGACAAGGACTCTTTCATTATGTATACATTTTGTCCTTTTCTTAAGCCTACACCTTACATCAGTACCCAAGACAGACCTGGGCATCACTGGACCTTTATTTGTTCTTTCTAACATGGCTATAATAAATAAATCCCATTTCTCATTGTTATTTGTCTTTAAAATGGCATAATGGAGGAAAGAGCAGTCAATTAGAGTCTTCTGGAGGTCAAGTGTTTACCCTAAAAATTCCAGTACCATAAATGGTCTTCTCTAAAAAGGAAAATGTTTCTTGGGACAATGCTTGCCAAGGCTGAGGGAGGGAAAGCATAACACCAACTTAGAACACATCTGGGAAAGAAAAGTACTCAAAAACGGTGAGAGCCTTTCACTGATATAAGGATGTTTAGCCAAACTATAGACAAGTGAACACTGAAATAAATAATTGGAACAGTGAGTACATCTATTGGATTAAGTGGGAACTTATGACTTTCTGCTGATGTAAATTAATAAGTGAATATATAAGGGTAAAGAAAACTTTTCCTTGCAATGCACCATTGCTAGTGAGTAAATGGAGATGGGATGAAACAATTAAAGAATCACAAATTGACTGGCATAAATATTACAGACCCAGCCATAAAGCATTAATTGTTACTATAGCTGGCTGGGTAAAATTTAATAAAGAATGGGGACCTTTTATAAATCCTTTCTAATTACAATGGGATAAGAAGTAACTTGGCAGTGGAAAACCTTGAGAGATATCAAGTGAATCACCACTCTGGTGACCACAATGGAACAAATCAACCCCACTTGCTACCTAGTACAATCCAATGGTATCGCTTCCAACAGCATTGAATTTCAACATAGAGGTTGTAGAAGACAAACTAAAGGAAACAAAGAGATATAGCTACATGTCATGTATGATTTCATCAATGATCCCTTTCTGTAAAAGATGTTATTGGGACAATTGGTCAAACTTAAAGCCTGACTAGATGACAGTTGTGCAAATATTGATTTTCTGATCTAAAGGTAGGAGAATATACTTGTTTGGAAGAATAGTACATGTGATTATTTTAGACTTGCATTAGTCATTTACTCTTTTTTATTTTTATTGATTTTACTGAGCAATACATTTTTCTCTACTTCCTTCCTCTGCCTTCCCCTTCAGCCCCCTCCCATGGTCCCTATGCTCCCAATTACTCAGGAGATCAACCTTCCTCAGGTCATAGCAATACCACTTTTGGGTATATACTCCAAGGATGCTCAATTGTGCCACAAGGACATGTGCTCATAAAATATTTCTAGCTTACTGACACAAAAATTAAGGGTTTGCTTCACGAGTACTTTTCATTTCAGAGCTTTTAACCACATCTTTCAAACACCGCTCTTTGCTCTACTTTATCCTTCGGGCCATGCTCGGACCACACTACTGTCCACCTGCTCCTATAGCATAACAGCTTACTTCCTGCCCGATGTTGTCTTTGCAAATGTTGATCTTTCTGTTAACACTCCGTTTCATAACTCCTCTAGTTTTGTCCCAGAACTGCCACATCCCCAGGAGGTCATCTTCCCTGAATGAAGGCATGGCCACACTGAGCAGAAAACTTGCTCCTGCTTTCTCTCAAAGCAGAAGAGTTTCAGTGTCTCCCTCCTAAGTCACCCACTACTGTAAAGCCATTCTCTTTTGTCATTGCAGTTAACTTTTTTCTTTTATACATTGAGCTTTCAAGGGTTAATAAAACATGCAATAAAATGGGAACTAGCATCTGTATCAGTTTTAAGTACTGCTAGTGATTTTTAAGTTACAGCTGCATGTTACACAAACCTCATGAGGTTGATTGTTGGTGACTTTTATACATAGGAAAGGCTCACTGAAGCTGTCTTATAGCTTACATCACATGTGTTCTCTTCTCCTTTAAAAATAAAGCCCCGGGCTATGGTGTTACACACCTGCAATCTCAGCATTCGGGAGGTTGAAGCAGGAGGATCATGAACTAAAGGTTGGTCTGAACAACACAGTGAATTAAAGAGCAGCCTATAGCGAGAGTAAGGCCATATACTAAAAGTATAAATTTTGATGCTTCTGACACCTCCCCACGAAGACCAAACCCATGCATAAAATCTACTTCACTCAGCCACTGCAGATCTGACAAGAGACCCTAGCACCCTTGAACATCTCCTACCTCAGGCCACTTAATTTCAAGACTCACGTGTTTCAACTACTTTACAAGATTACTGTGGCCCTGGCCTCTACTCAGTAAGAGACCTTGCCCCTGCATCTCCTTCCCCAGTCCCCTTTGTCCCTGAATCCATGAGTTTCAGTTATTTCATATGATCATTATACCCTGAACCAGGCAGGAGACCTGATCTTCTCTGTTCACCTCAAGATTTCTCCAAACTGGCCAGCCTACTGACTTAGCTTGGGCTCTCAGTCCGGTGAGTTAAAAACCCATATCTAAAGATAACCCATATCCTGACTCCTGACTTCAGATGCACTGGGTCCCTTCAGAAAAGAGCAGCAATGTGATTCTCATGCGCTCAATAAGATTTTCCACGTGTCTCTTCTCCAAAGCACCAATCCCATAGTAAAGGTCCCCAAGGAGAACAACTTAGATATGGTTCAACCCGCAGGATTCAAAAGAACAATGATAAGCATGGCAAACAAGTTAGAAGGATTCAAAGAGGACACAAACACATGAACGAAGAGAGGTGAGGAATAGACAGATGGATTCCAAGGAAATACAAAGGGAGACTAAAACAATAAGCGCAATTCAGGAAATGAGAGCCAAATTCAATGAAGAGATTAAAGTACTGAAGAAAAGCCAAACAAATGTATCAGGAAATGAAAAACTCAATAAGTCTAATAAAAATGCTTAGTGGAAACCCTCACCACAGTATGTATCATACAGACAACAGAATATTAGAGCTTGAATACAAGGCAGAGAAACTGGGTGGTCAATAAAAGAAAATTTAAAAAAAACATTTAAAACTCATTAACAGAGGGACACAATGAAAGCATCAAATCTATAAACTGTGGGCTGAGAAGATAAAGAAGAATTTCTGGTCAAAGACAAAGTCTTATCAATATAAGCATAGGAGAAACTTTACCAGATCTAGAGAAAGGAATGCCTATTTAAGAACAATAGTCATAAAGGATACCAAATAGACAGCATGTGAGAAAAAACTCCCCTTGAAATAGATAAACAATAAAAGACTCAAGAAGAAATATTGAAAACTGTGAGGAGAGCAAAGTTAATATAAAGGCAGACTAGTCAGAATAATATCTGATTATTTGAAAAAATCCTTTAAAAGCCAAAAGGCCTAGAAATATGAATTTCAAGTTTTGAACTATTGTAATTGCCAACACCCAGTAAAACTATCCATTAAATCTAAAAGAGAAATAAAAACTTCCCATTATAAAAGATACACTAAAAGAAGATACAACCACTAGGCCATATATACAAAGAATATTGGAAGGAATATTTCAAACTAAAAAGAAGGATAAATGCAACCAAGAAGCTGTTGGGAATAAATATACAATAAAATGATATTTAAGGAAAGGATATCTAAAAAAAAAATACCACGAAGCAACAAAACAGGACCTAATATATTATTTCATCAACAATTTTAGTTATTAGTGGTCTTAGTTCCCAATAAAAAGACATAGACTGCAGATAGGATTAGAACACAGGGTTGCTATGTCTTCTACCTCCAAGGAACACACCTCAAAGAGAGATACCATCTCAGGATAAAAGGACAGAAAAGGAAATTCTAAGAAGGCATTGGTATAGCTATTCTAATACCTGGCCAAAAAAAAAAAAAGAAAAAGACTTAAACTCCAAACTTATCAGAGGATAATAAAGAAGATCACTTAATATTATTTCAGTGAAAAAGAAGAGAATATTACAATTTTAAATGTATTATACCCAATTTCACAAACAAATACAGCTGGAGTTGAAGCCACAAGTTGACCTCAGCTTAGTATTCTTGGGTATTCCACACTCAAAATAGACGGGTCATCTTGAAAAAGCAGAGAAATTTTGGAATTTAAATAATATATCAAGTTGGTTTAGCAGACATTTACAGAACATTTAATTCAAAAACTAAAGAATTCACATTCTTCTTAGCAGCTCATAAAACTTTCTCCAAAATAGGCCACATGTTATAACGCAAGGAAAATCTCAAGAATATACAAAAACCAAGAGCAATCCTCTATTTGACCTGGCCACAATGGAATAATGCCAGATATTAACAGCAAAAGAAAGTTCTGCAGATTAACCAACATAATGTTGAACAGTTAATGAGTCATAAAAGAAATTAAGAAGAAAATAAAATTTCCTGGAATTGAATGACAAACAAAACAACAAATGAAGTATAATTCTGTATCGCTACAGGTATCTGACTTTGAAAAAGGATTACAAAATTAGACATTGGAAAAAGAATCTTATCTTTGGTAAATAGTGTTGAAAAACCTTGATATCAACATATAGACGAATGAAATATATGCTTTCTTTCACCTTGAACAAAACCCAACTCTAAAAAGACTTCAGTGTAAGCCTTTATACCTGAAGACTTAGACCTTTATACCAACACTGAGGCACAGTCGGAGAGTTTGTGAATAGACCCTGAATAGTAACAACAGTGTATAAGGGAGCTTGAATTAAAATGACCCCATAGGTTCATAGAGTCTGGCACTACTGGGAGATGTGACCTTGTTGGAGTAGGTGTGGAATTGTTAGAGGGGGTGTGTCATGTGGGAGTGACTTTGAGATCTCAGAAGCTCAAGGTAGGCCTAG
This sequence comes from Dicrostonyx torquatus, assembly GCA_028555095.1. Taxonomy (NCBI): domain Eukaryota; kingdom Metazoa; phylum Chordata; class Mammalia; order Rodentia; family Cricetidae; genus Dicrostonyx; species Dicrostonyx torquatus. Next base: position 7,010,510 of record JAQHUG010000008.1, read on the forward strand.
TGTGCCTCAGTCTTTTCCTGCTGCCTGTGTATAAAGATGCAGCTCTCCAGCACTGCGTCTGCCTGCATGCTGCCATGCCTTTTGCCATACAATAATGAACTAAACCTCTGAACTGTAAGCCAGCCCCAGTTAAATGTTTTCCTTTATAAGAGTTGCCATGGTCATGGTGTCTCCTCAGAGCAATAAAATGCTAACTGAGACAGTGTACATATGAGATTTCATAAACTTAAGTAGGTTTTGTACAGCACAGCAAAACACAAATGAAGTTATACTTAGTTCCCAGAACAGGGGGGATAAACCCTTTTCCAGTAATATATGTGAGAGAAGATTAATTAATACCTGGTATATACAAAGGACTTAGAAAACTCAAATATCAAGAAAACAAGCAACCCAATTTTAAAAAGGGCTTTGGAAGTAGGCAGAGTTCTCAAGGGAAGAAATACAAACGGCTAGTAAGCTCTTTAAGAAGTGTTCAACCTTTCAGCTCTTTGAGCTACTTGTGGTCTAATAGTTTCAGAGTTTATTGCACTTTGTCCTCCACAGCATCTGGCATTAACTATCTAGAGGATGACACACAGAAAATAGAATTAATAGATTTATTAACTTACTTTTAGTTTCTTTCTTTTTTTTTTTTTTCGAGACAGGGTTTCTCTGTGGCTTTGGAGCCTGTCCTGGAACTAGCTCTTGTAGACCAGGCTGGTCTCGAACTCACAGAGATCCGCCTGCCTTTGCCTCCTGAGTGCTGGGATTAAAGAAAGGCGTGCACCACCACTGCCCGGCTACTTTTAGTTTCTTGAGACAGGGTGTCTCTCCATAGCCCTGCATGTCCTGGAACTAACTACACGGACAAGGTTAGCCTTGAACTCAAAGAGACCTATCTGCCTCTGCCTTTTCTTCTGCCTTTTCCTCTGCCTCTTCCTGTGTCCCTGCCTCAAGAGTTCTGGGACTAAAGGAATGCTCTAACAATCCAGGTGGAATCAAATTTCTTCCTGTACATGTGGATAACTAGGTTTCAGCATGATTTGAGGAAGAGATTATGTGTAAGCCTGTTGTAAATAGGGGAGAGGTGTGGGTTGTGTTCCCGGCACCCAGCTCCCAGCCCCCAGCTGCCGGCCCACTCAGCCGCTGGTTGCTTGCTTATGCCCGAAATAACCACATGAGAATTATATTCATTTAAACTCTGCCTGGCCCATCATCACCAGCCTCTTCTTGGCTAGCCCTCACCTCATAAACTAACCCATTATAAAAGTCTTGTAAGTCACCATGGTGACTTACCTGAAAGGTCTAACCTGCATCCATCTGCAACGGGAGCCTCATGGCGACTGGCCACTTCCTTCTCTCTTCTCAGAACTTCTGTTCTGTCTACTCTGCCCACCTAAGGGCTGACCTATCTTACAAGGCAGGTAGAGTCTTTATTTAACCAATCAAAGCACAGAAATACAGATGAACCCTCCTACTCCATAAGCCGAGGTGCATTTTTGGTACCTGCCTCAGATTTATTTTCCTGACAAGCTGCTTAGTTCCAGTTGTAGCCTGTACATGTTGCAATGCCCGTGAAGCACTGACCTCATGTGTGGTGTGCTTATGCTATCCAGGCTATTTAATACTTTCGTGCTAAAGTTACGATCGCTTTTCTACTTCTAGGAAGTATAGCATCAGAATTTTACTGAGTGATTGTATTCAAACTGTCCAAAGAGCTTCACGATGTATCTGTCTTCACAATATCTAACCCCCAACCACTGTGTAGGCCCAATACTGCCCTTTGAAACTAGGTCGATTTGCTGTCCAGAGTCACCCATCTAGATAATGTTAACAAGGCCGGCATGAGAACATCCTAACATGTGAATCCAATGATCCTCACAAGGACAAGTTTGAGTACAAGAGAATGATGGAAAGCAATAGCATAGGGATGTCCCTGGTTTTATCGCTCTCTGTGTGCTGCTTTAGCTACAGAATTAGGCACTGCCATGAGTCTATTGTGCCTCACTTTAACCTTAGGAGTGACAGAAGGGCATTTGGATGCACATCTTCTAACTTTGATATTATTATTTTAATCTTTATGTTTTTAAATTAAATGTCTTTTAGAATAACACTTATTAAACAAAGCTCAGGAAATATATTTCATATTAAAGTAATCAACAAAATTCTTTTAAAAAGAGTTTTTTAAAAGAATAAACACCTTTATCTATCAGGGAAATGCAGATTAAAACTACTTTAAAATTTCATCTTACCTGAGTCAGAATGGCCACCATCAAGAACATAAATAACAACAAACATACAAAAACATACGAATGTTGGCACAGAAGGGGAGTCTTATGTACTGTTGGTGGGAATGCAGAAGGTAAGAGCTGGAATAGGCAGAAGGGCTGTGCATCACCATCTTGAAGATATGACACAGCAATCGCAATCTTGAAATCACAGAGGCTGTGGCTATTGGCACAGGGCTTGCATGAACCAGCCCTGTCAACAATTATAGACTGGAAGAAGGGACCTACTCCATAGTCCTGAGGTACTGGCTTTTGATAGATTATGGGAAAGGGAGAGTCATTGTCTTCAGGTGTGTATCTCCTGCTGAATTTACCAAGCTCCAGTAGAGAGCAGCAAACCCATGGCTCCACAGATGACCCTGGTTAAACTGAGTCACAAAACAATACGCATAGAGACAGGAACGTGAAAAGGGTATTTGTAGGAAAGTAAGGATTGCGATAGACAGGGAGAAACTTAAGACAGGCTATGGATGAGAGTAATCAATAAGCATGTGCCAAAGAGCAAATGAGTGCAAAAATAATTAGTTGATTGATTAATTTAAAAACCTTTAAAATGTCTGAATAGGTTAGTCAGCAGCTGAAAGGGAACACACACACAGTGTGTTCATCATCTTGTCTCAACCACAGTAATAAAAAAAACCCTTGGTCTTTACACTGGTAAATCTTATAGCCACCCTACAAATACCAGCTTTCCTGTGAACCTTAACTTCATAGGGGTGAAAATCTGCCATTTTCAATAGGAAGAGCATTTGAAGGCCTTGTGCTGGCCTTTAAGCCCGAGCAGGTGATCTAGGATGAATCTGGAGGCCTGAGGGTTGACAAAATGTTGTATAATCTCTTTTCCTAGTCACAGCCCCCAGGTGTGCAAAGGGAGCAACACCTGCCATAACTACTTTGCAGAGTTTGTCTGTTTGAGACAGGGTCTCCTCACACAGCCCTGGCTGACCTGAAACTCAGAGATCTTCCTGCCTCTGTCTCCCATATGCTGGGTCAAAGGCATGACCCACCATGCCTTGCTGCTTTGCAGTTTGGATGCTAATCCACAGAAAGATTAAACACCACTTTCAAGATCACTGTAAGTTTTCCCCACAGAGCTTTAGATATTCACTGCTATCATGTTGTTTATATTTATATCATGCTGATGATAATATAGCAAACTTTAAGTTTACAAACACAAGCCGGGCGGTGGTGGCGCACGTCTTTAATCCCAGCACTCGAGAGGCAGAGGCAGGCGGATCTTTATGAGTTCGAGACCAGCCTGGTCTACAAGAGCTAGTTCCAGGATAGGCTCCAAAGCCACCGAGAAACCCTGTCTCGAAAAAAACCAAAAAAAAAAAAAAAAAAAGGTTTACAAACACTAATGGAGTCCTAACATGGGTGACAGACATTGTTTGATTTCTCTGATTGTTTGAGATCTAACAAATGTGATCTCATTGTCAAAGGACTCCTCTCACTTTCCAGAGAAGCTAAATGATGCCAGGACCATGCAGGTGCACAAGGCACTTTGCTCCAAGTTCAGCATTCTTTCATCCTAAGTCATGTGTGTCTGTCATCCTGGCCATTCTCCAAAGGGCACTACTGATGAGAATAAGCAAGGAGAAAACACCCCCGAGGGAAAGGTAATTGGGTGGGAATCTTGGGTAGAGGGACTCTATTAGCCGTGAGAACGGCTCATGGACTGAAGAGACTGTGTGGCAGATGCTGGATGCTGGAAGTTCCTAAGCTCCCAGTCTGAAGGACTCCAAGGGAGCTCGTTATTGTTCAGTAGTCACCAGTCCCACCTCCCACAGGAGCACATGGGCAAGGGGAAGGCTTGAAACCTAGATTCTCTCTGGGGGCCAGCCACGGTATCAAGCCCAGCCTTGGTCCTTCTATTCAGTTTTTGCAGCACCGTTCCTTCTGCACATGGGAGAGGCTGTAATAGCTACCAAGCACGTTCACAGTGAACGACAGTGTACACAGCTCGTCTTCTGTTTTCTATCTGATCGAGTTCTCCTGCTTCGTGAACACGCTGGTCATAAAAATTTGGCTGCTCTGTAGAGTTCATCGCACTGGAGTAGAATGAGTTCCAGGACTGACCCCAAGCTTCTGAACTGATTCCCACCTTCAAAATATTTTTCAGTCACACTGTCTTCTAAGCACAAGTTAAGCACAGTCCCTCAATTGCTGTGCTTAACATCTAAGCCAAGATTTTTTTTTCACTGTGGGGCTCGGGGCTTCCCGTAACCCTGAGACCATGCTGTTCCTAGCATGCGATAGAGTTCATTGACTTTCTACTATGGCCTCTACTTGGTCCCTGGAGGACAGACCTGGCACCCACAGTGCTACAGGCGAACCATAAAATTTCCAGAATGAGGAAATGTTGGAAACAGCTAATATGTTCAGCTGAGCATTCTTGGCAAAGGAAAGCAGAATTCTGCTCTGGACTTTAAGAGTAGAATGACAGCAGCAAACAGCACTGGCCCAGGAACTGGGTTCCTCCTAAGCAAAACAAGGCAGGTGCTGTGAAAATAAGCCTAAAGTTTTGTGGTTTTTTTTCTGCACTAAAGAAAACAAACAAATTGCCCCTCTACACAGGCTGCTTTCATGGAGTCAGGAATCTCTGAATCTTTGTGTGTGACCTGGACTTCTTGGCATCTTTGACTCCCTCCCAGCACCTGAGGATAAATAGCCTGCTGCGAGTTTGGAAAGGGAGGCCAGGAAGATTTGGAGCTGGTTTGAATGGCTGCAGAGCACAGATGGCCACTTATTGCTGTAATCTGTGTATCTGGCAGGCATATGCATAGAGGTAGCTACTAAGTCAAAGAATTCAAGCCATGGTTCCTAAGGCAGAAGGGATGGTTAAACCAACATAGAGGTTCTGAATTTATGCTTGTGGACAGGGCTATGATTGATGTTTATATATAAATAAGGATGACATGCCTGGATCTATGGAGGGTTTTCCCAATGTGCAATTCTGGGCAGCCTCCGAGCCATGCTCTGTTTTACTGATGGGGGCAATTTTACAAAGTTAGCCTTAACTTCGTTTGCTTGACATGCTACATGCACTATTTTACTACTGAGACTGGACTGCGTTTTGGAGTTAAGGAGAAGGTTCAGGTTTAAGAAGCATTTGACCCATTGTTTTCCAAAGGAGAAAGCATGAGATGTCTTAGTGCACTTACTGATTATTTAAATGTGTGGCTATTTTCATGGTGGATATTTCTTAGATTTTCTATCCATCCATGGTGTAACCCCATACTGATCCTGGAAAAATGAGCCAACATTGCTTTGCTCTTTCTGTATGCACAATACCAGATCCTAATTGTGTTTTCCAGAGTGGAAACTGCCAAGAAAATTTACTTTGATAAATCAACTCACTTTTGTGGCCATCTGCACTGAACTGCAGCTCCAATTACACTCACAGTGTCCTTAGTAACTAATGAATTGCTCCTGGAGCCTGTTAAGCAGAATTTTTTTTGGTCAGTTATTGTGTGCAAATCACTTAAATACATCATAATTAGGCCAACAAATGTGTGTGGAGCCATCTTTCCTGATGGACGAATTCCTTGGAGGATGACTAAAAGTTTGTAGGTCATAGGGGTACCTTGCAGTTTTACTGTTTATTGACTTTCATACATTATAATATGATGGATTAATCAACATGGGCTCATAATTGCTAAATGCCCAGAATACAAGGAAGGGGGGAAGTATTTATCTCCATCCCTGAAGTGTGTGGGACGGCTCAGCACATGGTCATCAAGCTATCCCTTGAAAACATCCACTTAGATCAGAAAGAGGAAATGTGCTTTCATTGTGACTATCATGTCACTGAAATTCTGCACAGTTTAAAGAAATAAGGATTCCATTTTCTTCTGAAACTCTTCTCCAAGGTTTGAACTCAGATACCAAGTGAAGAATCAAAGAAGATATGCAGAGTCTTAAAAACAGTCATTAATCCAACCAAGAATAACGGCATTAAAAAATTGACTTGGAGACCAGTGAAATGGTTCCATAGGTAAAAGCCCTTGCTCTACAAGTATGGAGACCTGATCCCTGGGACACCTGGTGGAAGGAGGAGAAAGCTGGCTCCCAAAAGTCTTCCTCTCACTTCACATTTGCACAGCATGCATGATCACACACACACACACACACACACACACACACACACACACCAAAAATTAAAGTAAATCAATAAACTTTTTGTGCAAGCATTGATGAGAAACTGGCCTGTAAAGACTTTTAGCCCAGGGATTATCAGATGTATACACTTCTGGGTTTATTAAAATCTGATCTCACATATACACATAAGGAGGAAAGAGACAATGAGGAGAATACATTTTAGCCTCTTATGAAAGGCTTGGGGCACTGATTAGAAATCAGCTAAGGACAATGGTATGCTCTGTTAGATGAAATTTAATGAACTAATGACTATATGTGACAGGTCAGTGTTGAAATGACCAAGGCCATTCAGACTGTGCCCAAATGGAGGGACGTCTTGTGATTCAGCAGCAGGGCTTTCCTTTTCCTTTGTCCTTTTCTTTCTTTTTTTTAGACAGGGTTTCTCTGTGTAGCCTTTGCTGGCCTGAAACTAGCTTTGAGACTAAGCTGGCCTCAAACTCATTGAGATCCACCTGCCTCAGTCTTCCAAGTACTGGGATTAAAGGTGTGTACCACCAAATGCCTGGCCTAGTGGTGTATTTCTTAGGAAGAACATGTGTGCCAGAAAGAATGGCTACTGGACACTCAATTTCTCTGACTGGTAAGGGATCTTGTTCTCCTTCCAAGAGATTCCTATGCCTCCTGGATCTTCTTATTCCTCTAAGTTAGTGCTTCTCAGTTCCTTATGTTGTGATGACCCTCAAGACATGCAATTATTTTGTTGCTATTTTATTCCTATAATTATGCTAGTTATGAATCATAATGTAAATATTTGATATATAGGATATCTGTTATGTGATCCTCAAAGGAGTCACGATCCCCAAGTTGAGAATCATTGTTATAAGTTCATTTGTTCACTGTAATAAAACAAAATGATGATAATTTGAATCATGCAATGTCTTTGGAATCCCAATACTAAGAGTAGAAATCAGTAGTTAGGGAGCTCAGGTCTTAGAACATCATTCCCAAGAATTCTCAGCTCAGCATGTGTGAAGTTCATGTTTATGTCAATGAAGCTATTTGAGTTCACAGCCTTGAGGGCTTTGGCCCCAGGGATCAAAAGTGTAAATACTTCAAGCCAGCACTGCGAACCATTCCCACAGGAAGTTGTGCTGTCCATACAGTTCATTTTCCAAAATGTAATGAATATCCACAATACAAGTTGGCTTGCTTCAAGATTAATCCAGTTTCTTTCTAGACTTTTCTCTTACATCATTTAACAAAGCTTTGAGTTCTGATTCCAACCGATGCCACTTTAGAGTGCTTGTCTGTCAGTGTAAAGGCTTTTACACTGGAAGGTATCTGCTTGCTATTCAAACGTCGAAACATCATTGTCTGTTAGAATCAGAGGTAATGGGGTTTAAGTACATTCTCACTACCCTACTGGAGAACGCAGAGGCTTTGAATCCCAAACAGACCTCAGAGAACACCGAGTTTCCTGTTTCCTCCAATGCTCTTGCATGTACTGATGGAGGCCAGGTGGAGGGTTTGGTTGGCCTAGCTAATTGCTTCTATCTGGAGGCATAAGCAAATGTGACAGGGTGTTAGCCCTAGATACAAATTAAACATCACCATAGTGCACTTAGAAGAAATTAACATGGGAAGTGACTAGAAAATTCACTTCCTTTTCATTTCAGTTTTATAATTAGTGGGAAATGAATAAGTGAAATGATCAAAAAAGAAAAGAGCAGGGAGAGGAGAAACTAATGAAATTATTGCATCAACACAAAGCTTTATAGATGTTAAATTTGAATGGAATGAATACAAAGGTCAATCTTTAAGCATTTCTCCTTTTTAAAGAGATCATTATTTTTTAATTTTGTTTTGGAAAACTCTTAGCTAAGTCAATGTAGTTGTGTTTTAAGACAAAGAAGTCACAATTTAAAATTGATTCTGTATGATAGAAGTGCCAATGCTAATTATCTAGGTGAATGCGGCTTTTTCCTTTTTGCTCCGTCAAGGCAGATGGGATGGTCCTAGGCTAGTGAGCCTGCTTACTCTTGAGTTACATATGTACATCAAGTAGCTTTGCTATGAGAAATGAAACAGAATTAGCACGCCTTGGTAGGTATAATGCCAAGAGGAACAAAATAGGTTCCTAAGTAGGCAAATGACACACCACGTCTACAAAAGTCAACCTCGCTCCCTTTTTATAGCTCAAGATAGTAGCTGATTCCTTGGTTATATAAGTAGAAGGCTATTGGTGTTTGATCAAGGGATTATTCTGTGTCTGGCTCAGAATGCATTGTTTAACTTGATTTCTATAACTGCTCCATAAATTGTCCTTATGTCTGAAGAAACTGGTGCTTATAGAAAAGTAGCTGCCAGTGGTTACATGATTGGTCAGGAAAGCCAAGATTTGAATCAGACTCCATGTATGTATGCGCTCATGTATGTAAATGAACCAGTAGAGAGACCTGTGCAGCCTGAGAGAGGTTTAGTGTGAGCTTCCTGCTCAACTACCAGGAAAAGAAGGGAGTTATGGAAAACTGAGGTAAACTCAAGGGCTCGAAGGCAGATAGAATATACACTTCAATCGCTCTAGACCAGTGACTCTCACCCTTCCTAATGCTGTGACCCTCGTGTAGTGGTGACCCCAACCACAAGCCTGTAATTTTGCTACTGTTATGAATTTTAATAGAAATATCTGAAATGCAGGATATCCGATATGTGACCTCAAAGGAGCCAAGACCTATAGGTTGAAATCCGCTACTCTACACAGAGACTGCTAGGTAGACAGCTGCCCCAAGGCACCTCGACACACAAGGATCGCCAACAGGCAGGTACAAGCCCACCTGCCGACTGGCACAGCCACACAAACCTACATTCAGACACATATAGGCAGGCTGGTAAGGCAGGGGCTTAGGCCAAGTGTCACAGACATGAAAGTCATAGTCACATAGAATCACAAAAGAGGCACTCTGCCAAAAGTAGTTAACAGATTATAGCATTGCTTTCTTTCAGGTACCTGGACATCATATGTCAGCCGGTTCCGACCCAAAGTCTCCCATCAATGTTCAACGGCAGCCATGTGTTAGCTGACTCATACTGGGTATGTATATCAGCATCATGTTGTCTGGCTCTTATGACCTTCTGTTTCCAACAAACACAGGGAGTGAGGATTCATGTGAGGATTCTATGCAGGTGAACTAGATTGGATATCTGCCATGATAAATTCAGAAGATCAAAAATATCACAAGAGGCACCATGTCACACTTTTGAAATAATTGAAATATCTCTCATTTTCAGTCAGTGCTAGACAGCACAGCGGCCAGTACATTTTCCAGTTGACTTTCTCATAATTATGATTTCAGATAGTTTTATACCCAGGCAGATAAGAGGTTTTTCTAGTATTTTGTTTTATGTATTTTAAATATAATACGATATAATATAAAGTCAAAACTAACAAATCAAAATTTGGCAAAATAAACAAGCAAGAGGAAAAGAGCCGAAGAGAAGGCACAAGAATCAGAGACTCACTCATTCACACACTCAGAAATCCCATAAAAACACAAAACTGAAAGTTGTAATATACACACAGAGGACCTGGTGTAGACCCATGCAGGCCCTGTGCATGCTGCCTCAGTCTTTGTGAGTTCATACAAGCTTTAATCATTTTGATTTAGAGGGTCTTATTTTCTTGGTGTCCTCCATCACCTGTGGCTCTTAAACTCTTTCTGCAGAGTTTAAGCCTCTACTACAGGCTTCCCTAAGCTAATTTAACTGTAACTTTCATATTTTGAAAAATGGGTAGGTAATACTCTATGTGTGAATGTGCCATATTTTTTATCTATTCATCTGTTGGGGGACATCTAGTCTTTTTCAAATTTCTGGCTATTAGGAGTAGAGCAGCAATGAGCATGATTGAGCAAATGTATCTGTGCTAGGATGAAGCATCCTTTGGGTATATGCTGGAGTTGTATAGCTGGATCTTGAGGTAGATTGATTCCCATCTTCCCGAGGAACCGCCACACTGATTTCCATGGTGGCTGCACAGCTTTGGATTTTCACCAGCAATGGACAAGTGTTGCCTTTACTCCATCCATGTCCTTACCAGCATGAGCTGTCACTTGTTTTATTGCTCTTGGCCATTCTGACAGGAATTAGATAAAATTTTACAGTTTAAATTTACATTTCCTGTAACATGAGGGCCTGCTTGCTGGGGTTTCTGTCCTGCCCAGTTCTTGCAGTCATTATGCCCCAAAGAAAATCACACAGAGAGTCTATATTAATGATAAACTGATTGGCCCATTAGCTCAGGCTTTGTATTAGCTTTTATAATGTATATTAACCCATTATTCTTATCTATGTTAGCCACATGGCTCAAAACCTTTTTCAGCAGAGCAGGTCACATCCTGCTTCTTTGGTGTCTGGACAGGACTGCAGAGGAATGGGCTTCCTCCTTCCCAGAATTCTCCTGTTCTCCTTGCCCTGCCTCTACTTCATGTCCAGTTGTCCCACCTATACTTCCTGCTTGGCTACTGGCCAATCAGCATTTATTTAAAACATAATTGACAGAATACAGAATTGTTCCACAACAATTTCCCTGTTGTCTAAGGATGTTGAACATTTCCTCAATTGTATCTCTGCCATTTGAGTTTTCTCGTTTGAGAATTCTTTTTAGATCTATACTCCATTTTAAAACTGAATTATTTGTTTTCTTAAGATCTGGTTTCTTGAGTATTTTATATATTTTGGATATTAGTGCTCTATCAGATGTGGACTTTTTAATCTTTTCCCATTCTGTAGACTGCCATTTTGTCTGAATGATGGTGTTCTTTGCCATGAAGAAGCCTCTCAGTTTCATGAGGTCCCATTTATTATTTGCTGATCTTAGTACCTGTGATAACAGTGTTCTGTTCAAAAAGGTTTTTTTTTTTCTGTGTCAATGAGTTCAAGGCTATTCCCCACTTTCTTTTCTATTAAATTCAGTGTATCTGGTTTTATGTTGACATCATTGATCCATTTGTGGTTGAGTTTTGTACAGAGTGGTATGGATCTATCTGGATTCTTGTACATGAAGCCTGAAGCATTATTCTAATTATTCTTTACCAATAAAAATTCATGAGTCAGATATTGGGATAAGAGCCTGAAAGATCAGAGAAGCAGAGAAGCTACCAGTCCTCCCTATCTGCTCTGTTCCTTCCTCCAAACAGAGAACCAGATCCCTCTCAGTCCCACCTTACTACTTCCTGTCCTATCTGTCCTCAACTATCCAAGACCTCTCTGGGTAATTTTGGCCTACTAGTGGCTAACCCTGCCCTCTGACTCCAAGCAAGCTTCATTTGTCAGAACATGAACAAAATGTCACACAGCAGAAATCATCCAGTTTGACCAGCACTATTTGCTGAAAATACTTTCTTTTCTCCACTGTGTTTTTCTGTTTTTTTTTTTTTTAAATCAAAACTTGGATGTCCATAGTATGTGAATTTATGTCTCGGTCTTCAATCCAAACCTATTAATTTATGTGTCATTTTTTTGTGGCAATACCATACTGTTTTTATTACCATAGTTCTGCAGAGAAACTTAGAATTACGGATAGTGATCCCTCAACAGTTATTTTATTCTTATTCAGGATAATAATACTATTTAATAATTATTCCTTTAGCAATCCTCTGTGTGTATGTTTCCATATGAAGCTGAAGATGGCCCTTTCAAGATCTATGAAGAACTGTGTTGGAATTTTGATGGAGACTGAATTGAATCTGTGAATTGCTTTTCTATAAAAGCAAAACAACAACAACAACAACAACATATTTTGACATTCAAGTAATGAAGGATTTCACTGACTGGACTTGAGAACAGTGTTTTGAGCAGCTGACAAAGCATGGTCTGGGTCACAGATATATAAAAATTCCTGGTCTGTGTGAGTAACTGTGGAATTTAGAAAGACAAAATCAGTCTTTAATCAAAAATATTAGAGCAATTAAACTAAATTAAACCTAGAAGGAAGACTAATCTTACATCGTCTTTGTTGAGACAGACAATTTGGACAAGCTATAAACAAGGAAAACCGAGTTTTACTGATATGCACATTTTATATGTGCCTTGGAGAAGTCAAGGGAAAAAGTTGTTCCAAAGAGAACTCTTTGAATTCCAGCTTTACAGCACCGTCAAAAAGGAATTGTAAGTTTTCAGAAGTAACAACCAAGGAAAAGACCTAGAAAACTCTAGGGGTTGGTGGTGTGTGAGAAGGTAACAGGGTACATGTTACATGGAAGGGAGGAGAGGGGAAGGGAAGGAAAGGGAGGTAAGGGAAGGGAGAACATTATTTTTTTTTTTTAAGAAGAGTCAGAAATGGACAGGGTGCAAAGAAAGGGTGAAGTCCATAGGGAAAGAGATGAACAAGAAAAAGGCGTTTGCCACAATGAAACCTATTTCTTTATAAGAGTTGGTACAAAAACATATTGTCTCATGGGGGTTAAGAGAGTTTCTGTGGGGCCAAAAATGAATGAACATGGCCCTGGAACACAGATCCAGATTGCTTCTAATCCATGCTCCAACATAGTGGTTTCATAAGGTTTTTATAGCAACAGATCAAAGAGACTCATAAGTCAAGATCGTTTTAAAATACGTAGGTGGGAAGATCAGGTGGGCAGGTGACAACCAAACCGGGAATTCTCTTATAGGCCTCTGACATCATCTGACGACATTCTTAGACTTTGGGCTGATGAAAGCTGGGGGTCTGTTTACACATTCCGAAAGGACCTTCCTTACCCAATAGTCTCAAGGTCGTCAGATCAAATACAAACATTGACAATAGATGACTGTTATGGGGGCTAAAAATAGACAGCCCCAGGTAACTTGACTCCCAACCTATAACACTCTAGCTTACCACAATTACAGCTCTAATCAGTCACCCTTACAGGATCTTTAACATACATGAGGCTTTCCACCCAGGGCTTCAGTTTACATATGCTGACTCATAGAATGAACAAGACCACCCCCACAGACAAGATACCTTTCTTTTTAAAGAATGAGCTAGAGAAGTTTGTGACTGTGGATTCCTCTAGCACTCCCTCCTATGAGCCTAAATTTGTCTTCAGTGGTTAACCTTGGTTCTTCCTGGTAGGAGGAGGGGCAAGGTAGTTTTAGAATTTGGGAGGCAGAGACAGGAGAATCACTGTGAGTTCAAAGCCAGTTTGGACTACACAATGAGTTCCAGGCCAGCCTAGGATATAGAATGATTCCAGTCTAATTTGGCTACTATGTGAGACATTATTTTAAAACCAAGATGGACAAAACGAAATTAAAGTTGGACGGGAACATAAATAAGAGAGCGTCCTATCTGTGCAGACTTCTATAGGCCCTGAGAAAGGAACACTACGAGAAACGGTCCTCTATACACTGGGGTGTGAAAGTATCATTGAATCAGAAGAAAACACACACAACCAGACAATTCCGACTATTCCCTGTGAAGCTTGTCTGCATCTGGAATGGGGGGAGGGGTGATCCCAGGGGACCTGAAGGGCAGATCTGGGCACAGCTGGACTGTGCAGGAATGATATCCTTGGAAGGTCTGTTTACAGGTTCCCACTACTTAAGATTTAGCAGCTGCTCCCCTCTAAGACCAATGGTTGTGTTTTTCCAGTGGGTCCTATCCACTGTGACATAGGGCCATGCTTCTTCAGGTGCAGTTATTCCATTTAAGTTACCAAACCTACCACTACTTCCAAGGCCACCCATCCCTTTGCTTTGAGCAGTCACCACGAGGACTTTATGTGGCAAGCATCAGGTTCATGTTGGTACTTAAGGACCTAGTTGCCTCTGAGTTCATGGGTTTCTGAGGATGGTGGTTGTCTGAGTCACCACTTGAGGTGTGACATGAGAAGGGAATTGATACTCAGATCTAATTGATAGAGGTTAGGAACGCTGCTTGCTGCAGTGAGCTCCATGTGTAAAGAAGTATTTGGTTGAAAATGTCACAAAAGAGAAGCCCAGCAAAACATTCACAATTCCATTCACTGTAATCTTACTCTGAATTTTGTTGACAGAGAATTTCTGTCCTGCCAGGTCCCACAGCTCTTCAGTTCCAAAGAAACACACAGAGGTCTACATTAATTATAAACTGACTGGCCGATTAGCTCAGGCTTCTTATTACTAATTCTTACATCTTAAATTAGCTCATTATTCCTGTTTATGTTAGCCACGTGGCTTGAACCTTTCATCAGCAAGGTATTCTCATCTTGCTTCCTCTCTGTCTGGGTGATGACTGCAGACTGACCCAAAAATTACCTGTTCTCATCGCTCTGCCTCTACTTCCTGCGGTCACCCCACCTGTACTTCCTGCCTGGCTACTGGCCAATCAGCATTTTATTAAAAATAATACAAGTGACAAGATAAAAGGCCATTTTCCCACAGCAGAATTTGTTACATATTCTTAGTGCATGGAGTCACAGCTCTTGCTTTGGGAATGTAACAGTAAAAAGAATCCAAGTGTGAACCTTGCTATGTATCTGGTCCAACCCCATTCAGAGTCCCCAGCATCACATGCAATATTGCATGTCAAAACACTGTTAGCTCATTGTACATGCAAATCTCCATATGTGTGTACGTGACTATATGTAAATCATCAACAGTTCATTTTGTGAGTGCAGGGAAGTGCAAACTCCTGCCATCATCTGCTCCTACCTTTCTCCTACCTGTTCTATTCTTATGTTACTTCTGAGGCCCCTTTCCACTTCATCAGCACTGCATACAATGCCCTGCTCTGTGATCAAGTGGAACGAAGGGAGTCGTCTTCTATATCTCAGGACTTTACCTGTGTACCCGACTCTAAAGGCCAGAAAGAACTATATAACACAACTGTTTCTGACATTTCAAAAATGTTCCCACAGTAGTCATTTTGTGAATATTTTCGCTTATGATCTTTAAAGACAAAGTACTAAGATGAAACATGAACAAACAAATTATTTTATAAACTGGGTAGAGTTGGTGGCTAGGAGTGAAAACCAGTAAGAGACAGACATGGGCAACTTTTTAAATCTGCATTTCTGCTACAGATGTTAATAACTTCAGCTCCATCCTTTGCTCTGCTTCTGAAACCCCGTGTTTGTCCACAGTTTGTGGCTTACTCCTGTATTTCTCTTGGCGAAGCTGTTACATTAAATTTGCCATCAAAGTACACTTTTTACCCTTGTGCCTATTAGACACAAAGTAGCTACTCCTTACAGCCTGCTATATGCTGAACTAAATTGTGTGTGAAAATGACCTTTTATTGACTGGAGTAAGAACCTCATATAAACAACAGGAGGCTGATTGCAACTGCCTGCGTCCAAAACAGCCCTCTGCCCATCTGTTGGATGCATATATCATTAAAACTTTTATTAGTCTTAAAAATAGAGAGCTCAGTTTATACTGCGGACTAAAAACCTACAAAATTCCTTGGAAGCAGTCTACCACCCCGGTAACCACTGCATATGAGCAAACGTTGAATAACGAGGTTGCCATCAAGATCAAAATACAAATGACAGCACCAAATTCTATTATTTTGAAAACTCATACTTGAATATGAATGGAGCTAATGTTCCTCCATAAAATGAACATTACAAAAACACAGATTTTGAGATTTTCTTATGATATTTGCCATAATTTGGTATTTTAAAATGCATATCAAATGAGACAGTGTTTCAATTAGGCGGGAAGAATAAGTTCAATAGCATTAGGGGATATTGGGGTGGCAATCGGGAAGTTAACAGTATAGTGCATACATAAATATTTCTAATAGAAGGCATTTCTCACCACAAAAACATTACGTGAGATAATACATAGATTAAATAATTTGATTTAGCCATTTTGCAAAGTACTTCTATCAAAATATCATGTTGTATACCATAAATACATATACACATATATATCTTCTGTCAGTTAAAAGTAAGCAGAGAAGAAAAATTCTCACAACCATGTGCAAAACATAATCTTTTTAAAAGTTTTGTTTTTATTTCATTTATGTGTGTAGGTGCCCATGGAAGCCAGAAGGTGTCAGACCCCCTGGAGCTGGAGTTACAGATGGTTGTGGACCACTCTGTGGATGCGGGGGGCAGACCTCCCCACTCTTTTCTGGAAGAGCAGCCCATGTCCTTAACCACTGAGCACTCTCTTTCCAGCTCAAGACTGATTTATGTTTCATTTTGTGTACATTGATGCTTGTGTGGGTTTGTGGATGTGTGTGTGAAGGTCTGCAGAAGCCAGAAGGTGCCAGATGCCCTGCAGCTGGAATTAAGAAAGACTGTGAATTGCTGGCTATGGGTACTGGCAACTGAACTTAGGTCCTCTGCAGTGTTCTTATCATTGAGTCATCTTCTCAGCCCCTGAAAACATAATTTCTTTTTTTTTTTTATTTTTCGAGACAGGGTTTCTCTGTAGCTTTGGAGCCTGTCCTGGAACTAGCTCTTGTAGACCAGGCTGGTCTCGAACTCACAGAGATCCGCCTGCCTCTGCCTCCCGAGTGCTGGGATTAAAGGCGTGCGCCACCACCGCCCGGCCATAATTTCTTAAAGGACCCACTGTGAAGAAACTACCTGACTTTAAGAGTTACTCTTAGAAGAAATCAAGATCATCCTTCAAAAAAGTTGCGAGAGGCTTAATCTTTGCTAATCAGGAGGCATTTTATCAGACGGAGTTTAAAAAACAAATCATAGAAGCTTAACACGACCTTTTATACTTCTGCTTACATTACACATTAATCAATTTACCCCTTTGTGGATGAAATTTTAACATCTAGAGACGTTAATGGTGGAGATATTGAACTTGGAGCAATGAGGACATGCTGGCTTTTCTTCTGTTGTGGATTATTTTTATTAAAGCAAAACCCTCACAACTAAATAGACTTTGGTTGAATTCTATTTTCCCCCAGAAGAAGGACACCATGAATGAGCGAGCATTCAGCTAACATTTGCCATAAGCCCAGCAATAAAAGAAAATGGTTTGTACATTCATGCCCAGCCAGTGTCCCGTGGACTGTCATTAAAGGCAGCAGATGGCATACCTAAATTTAATTTACTATTTGATTTATCTTTGTGTTACCACTCTGAATGTTTGTCTAATGCTGTTAGGAAACACAAACCTATGCTTCAAGGAGCTTTATCATGTAACCTGATGTGGAGCCATCAGTCTAGAGAATGAAAGTCAGCCCCTCTCCACAATGATGCTAGCCTCTGAGTAAGTGGCTCTTGTCAGCAGCTAACACCCTGTATTGGATGACATTGCCTGTGATTTCACTACACATGGCAGGAAAGCAATACCAGATACCATCAAAAGGAGGAATTTGGCTTCGGTTTTGTTGCTCTAATTTGTAACTAGAGATGTTGTGTTTCAGCTTTTAGTCTACACTTTTCCTAAGAATACTTACGTTTGCTTAAGTGTTATTTCCTCGTGTGTTCCTCTCTTGTGTGGTGTGGAGTATATGTGATGAGCATCACTGAAGTTCTGGACCACTGTGTTCTAAAAGGAACATGTCTTAAGACTGTGCTTCTGCAGTTGCTAAGTGACTCCCGGTGATACCCTGTTTCACAGACTTGTTTCTGAGTCAGCCAGTGCCGAGGAGTGACATGTAGAATTTGGTCACTAGTTGTGAAGCAAGCTCCCTATCCTTGTGTTTTGGGTGATGTAAAAGGAAATGTTTAGCTTTTCAACCCCAGACAGGATGTCAATTCATCAATTCAATCCTCAGAGTATTTTGGAAGGATTTATTTTGAAGCAAGGTGTCCTAGTTTGCCTTTTGTTGCTGTGATAAAGCACTGTACGAAATCAACTTGAGGGAAAGAGTTTAGTTCATCTTACAAGTTATAATTCATATAACGAGGGGCAGAGGGCACCAAGGCAGGAAGTCAAGACAGGAGCTTGAGGTAGGAACCATAGAGTAACAGGGCTAACTTGCTTGCTTTCTCTCCCTCAGCTACCACGGCTACCATCCTTTTTTTTTCTTTTTATTTTTCTTTCTGACAGGGTAGACAGGGCTCATCTGTGTAACAGTTACAGCTGTCTTGGAACTCACTCTGCAGACCAGGTTAGCCTCAATCCCACAGAGATCAGTCCTCCTGCATCACCACTGCCCAGCTCAGCTACTGTTCTCTACAGCCTTATTCCCACCTACCCAGAGATGCCACCACCCACACTGGCATCAAAAGAATGCCCACACAGTGCATAGGTCAATCTGATGAAGGCAGTTCCCTGATGTTCCCTCTTCCCAGGTGACTCTAGGTCTGTGCTAGGTTGACAAAAACCAACCAGCACAATCAGTCACTTGTCACCCTGATATAAGCGTTCTACCATTAAACCATAACCATTCCTGGTTTTGTCCCCAAGGACCCCATGTTTATATCACACTATAAAGTACAGCCCAACTTTTAAAAGTTCCAGTCTTTTTAAAAATCTCAAGGAGTTAAAAGATTTAAAGATCTCTCTCTCTCTCTCTCTCTTTCTCTCTCTCTCTCTCTCTCTCTCTCTCTCTCTCTCTCTCTATCACACACACACACACGCACACACACTTCTTATCTTCCAAATGCCCACAGAAAAGCCCACTAAAGTTCTGAGAACACAATACCTTTTCCAAACCAAAGTTCCAAACATGCCCCAATCCTCTAAACAACATGGTCCGATCTGTCATGGCAACACTCCATTTTTATGGTACCAATTTTTGTCCTCCTTTGCTAGTTGTTACTGTGTTGAAACACCGCCTCAAACTAACTTGGGATGAGATTACTTCATCTTCCACTTTATGGTCTGTCATCAAGAGAAGTCAAGGCAGGAACTCAAGGTAGGAGCTTGAAGCAGAAGGCATGCTGCTTCCCAGCCCCGCGCGGATACCTTTCTTCCACATCCCAGGTCCACCTGCCAAGGACGGCACTGCTCACAGTGGGCTAAGTCCTCCTATATTAATTAGCAATCAGGAGAATCCTCTATAGGACATGATCATAGATCAGTTTCATGCCGACAGTTTCTCATTTGAGATTCCTTCTTCCTGGGTATGCCTAAGCTTGTGTCAAGTTGACAGAAACTAAGCAGCACACATAAGAATGCAACACAAACCTTTTAATATTCACATGTCTGATGAAACTTTTCAGCATATTTTCTTCACAAGGGCTAGAACCCCAAGTCCTAGTGTTAACTATACTGATCATCCTGCTGAATAGTCACATGGCAACAATCATTACTCCAGGAGAATCTAATGTCAATCTCTTTCCTTCGTGTCAGCCAGTATGGTCACCACAAGACTAGTCCTACAAAGTTACTTGATGGTGATATAGCTTAATGGAAAATATCATGAGAGTTGCAAGGACTTAGGCTCTAGAAGTGTTAAGAAAATGATCAATTTGGCAGTGAGAAGCAGATTACCAAATGACAGTATCAGCTGTCTTACCTATGTGCTTGGGATCAGCCTTCCAAATCCATCACACAGCTTTCTGCTGCTGTGATAAAACACTTCCCAGAGCAACATAAAAAAGAAAGGGATTATTTAGACTTACTGTTCCAGAGGGATAAGAGTCCATGGTAGCGGGGAGACATGGCAGCAGTCAGCAGTCCTGAAAGTACAGGCAGGAAGCTGACACCTCACTTCTCTTCCATGAGCATGAGAAAGAGTATGAACTGGAAGTGACAAGAAGTTTTAATGTCAAAACCCACCTCCAGTGTCATGCTTCCTCCAGTGAGGTGGCACTACCTAAACTTCTCCAAATAGCATCCCCAACTGGGGACCAATTGTTCAAATGCCTGAGCCTATGGGAGACATTTCTCATTCAAACACCCAGATCTAATAGAAATCAAAAAACAAAATAATAAAAACGACCTATGAGAATCACCAATGATAATGCAGGTTGATTTATCTGGTATCAGTCCACCTTAGCTCACGCTCTTTTATCCTAGCTAATTGCCTTGGAGTGGGGGAGCTGTAGCCTAGGTACACTGTTTTCTTAATTCCTGTTGATGGAGTGTTGATATAAAGACAGAACAAAACCCATCTATCTTTTGACTAACCTACTATTCATATATTAATCAATCATAACATGTCCATTTTAATCATCTTCCAAATACCAAATAAAGACAAACTTGCAGTTTTTGAATATTTGTATGATTAAAGATGTTTTCTCTGTTCCAATGAGGAAACTCAAACTGATGACTCAGGTGGTAAGATTTATGGGATGAAGTAGTTTTGTGCATCCTCCAGCTTTCCAAAATATCCTCCTGCAATTCGGTAACAAATACCATTCCTACCAGAGATATGTAGACTTTTCCCACTCATGATAATGATTATCTTAACACACACACACACACACACACACACACACACACACACACACACACCCCAGCATTAGCAGATGTCAGAGGAAAAAAACAGCCAAGAAAATGTTTATTAGATTTCTTTTTTATATATACAAGAATTTAGTTGTTTTGAATATTAAATACAATTACATAAGTTAACAGACAATAAGGGCAGCCATATAACATGTTCTGTTCAGGTTGTTTTTTAACTTAGCTGAAGGAATATTGGGCCATGAACTTATTTTATCTATCAAATTATATTTTCCTCACAGATTGGATAGTTCAGTTAAGAAAAAGCTAAGAGCACAACTGATTGGAGCAATTAGTTATTGCAACTAGATGCAAACAAAGAGAGCACAACTCCTTTCTGAAATAGCTCCTCGTGTAGATACTGCCCTTCTCTATTACGTAAAATCCAAATAAATTGCTCTCTTTCATAGTCAGTAACTGGGTACTGAGAGAATCTGATCGTGCGGGGAGAGAAGAATATTTCCTCCCTTTTTTCTGTGTGAGATGAATCCCTGTAGCGAAAGACAGGCATGGTGCCACAGGCACAGTGGCACAGTCATGGTGACACAGACCTACAATCTCAGTGCTTGGAAAGCCGGCAGGAGGATGAGGAGTCCAATGTCATCTTTGGTTGCATAGCTACTTGAGGCCAACTTGAAATACAAGAGTATTGTCTCAAAAGACAGAACAGATCAACCAAGGCACTTCCTTTGCAAGCCTACCAACCTGAGTCTGACTCCCCCGATCCCACATAAAGACAAAACGAAGAGACCTGGCTCCACAAATTTATTCCTGCCTCTCCCTATATGCATACACGTATACATTCACCTAAAATGACAGAAGTCAGAGGACAGCTTGCAGGAGTCAGTTCTCTTCTCGCAGTACATGGACTCCAGGAACCAAACTCTGGATGTCAGACTTGGCAGCACACACCCTTACCCACTGAGCCATCTCGTGCCCATCGAGGAATAATTTTATACCAAGCTTTTCTATTCACTAGCTGACAGACACGAAGAGGTCCGTGTCTACAAAGTACTTTTAGTTCTCCAAGTTGTCAGAGCTGCTTTCTCCGAATTCATAAAAATTAAACATTCCCTGAGTGCTACTGTGAGAGTCCAACCTATGTTTTAAGCTTCAATTACCACGCTTAAGAGATCTGTGAAACAAAATACGCCTCTGAACCATAAGTCTCTTGCTCAAGGACAGATAGGTCCTGAAACGCTGAAGGCTATTGCTTATGGGTGATAACAAGCCACATTTTCCACTCCCCAAAAGAGGTTTGTTTGACCTGTCTGCACTGCTGTGCTTGATCACGTGTGGGCGGGAGGGTCAGAGGCTGGAGGTCCATCAAGATGCCTGCTTGCTTCTGATTAGACCTGATGGGATATGCAATGAATTATGGGGTTTTTCCTTCTTACGTTGCTGCAAACCGTGATTTGGGTCCATTTCCCAGGAACCTTGGTATGAACCTGGCCAGTATTTAATTAAAGCTTGCTTCAAATTTGGCTTGAAACTGTGGTAAAGGTCTTATTCTCAACTGGCGGGACTAGCACCACCCCTCTCGTCTTGGTCCATCCTGTCATACTTACCCATAACTGTAATGGATTATTAAAAAATGGCGCAGGATCCCCAGTAGCGGCAGGCAGTGGGCAGGGGCTCCCAAGAGCAGCCAGTCCTAGAAGAGTGAGGTTGGATATTTATTTAGTGGTTATGGAAGGGAAGGGAGAAGGGGAGAAGGAGAGAGAGAGAGAGAGAGAGAGAGAGAGAGAGAGAAGAGACCGAAGCTGCCTATCCGAGAGGGAGTAGGAAAAGAGAGAGAGAGAGACTAAGGCTGCAAGCAGAAAGAAGACCTGCCTGCCTTTGAACCCTTCAAATTCTTAGCTAAGTTTTCTTAACATTGATATTGATGCTTGGTGGGTGGTTGAGTAATCTTTACAACAGGAGCAGAATATTAGTGAAAAGATTCACTTCCAAGGGAATAAGTTAAGCAAAGAGAGACCTTAGTAACTCAAACAGCCTCTTTATAGATAGAGTTGGGCGGTGGGGTGGGGGAGTCTCATGTTACGGAGCTCAGAGTTTGGGCTCATTTGCACAGTTTGGGCTTTACATGTAGCTCTACATATAAACTCATGTGTCTCTTAAGCATCTTAAATTTGCACTCAAACACAAGCACTTTAGTACTATAACAAGTGATAGGTCACCTTGGGACATTCTGGAGTGACTGTCTGCACCAGTGGCTGCTTTCAGTTTAGGTGGGAACTCTCCAGTCTTCTCTGCAGACAGTTCTGTTCATATGCTAATTCTGTAAGTCTTTGAGCAAAGTCTTGTGTAGCTTCCTCTCTGCCCTATCCTAAATGCTCAACACCACAATGAACTTGGTCTAGAGTAGAAAAGATCAGGAATCCACAGGACCAAATCTGTAAGTCATGATTGTTTCAGTAATGAACTCAGACTAGAATTCCCAAGACATGTCCCAGACAGACCACAGAATTGGCTGAAAAATAGGCATGTACTCCGAGTTAGTATATGGAGATGCAATCTAAAGGCTTGTGTTTTTAATTCAGGTGATGGGGCTGTCAAGCAAGCAAACAAACAAACAAAAATCAATCAAACAAACAAACAAACACAGCTCTGACCTCAAAGGGAATAAGAGTTTATTTTAGAGCCAAGTTTGAGTGATGAAGGTCTGAGACCTGGATCTAGTTTACCCCAAGTCCCATGTTCCTACATGGAAACAGTTTCATGAGGTTATATAGTAGTAAAGAAAGTTATAAACCAAGATAACTTTAAAATATATTAGTGGGTACATCAGAGATGGTTACAAACACAAGGAAAGATGAGAGAATCTCTCCTATAGGTCCCAGATGCTATATGATGATATTCTTAGCTTTTATATTGGTGGAAGTTAATCACCTATTACCTTAATAGAGTCCAAACATTTTTTCTTTAGTTACAGTGTTGTAAAATGGTGCGAGACATTGGCAGGCCAAGGGGCGCTGTGGCAGCTGAGAGCCCATGGTAGGTGAGGGACAGAAATGCCATGCAGGTAGAGTTATGTGGGAGTTTTATTGAGATAAATTGAGTGGGGAAGGGAAAGAGAAATACAGAGAGAAAGAAGAAGACTAAGGAGAGGCAAAGACCAGCCTGTCTTTTCAGAAGAGCAGCTGGAAAAGAGAGAGCAGGAGTGAACAGAGTTTGTCTCTTAAAGGGACCTTTTGCACGCAAGTCCAAATGGATCAAATACCTCAATATAAAGCCAGCCACACTGAACCTCATAGAAAAGAAAGTGGGAAGTACATTGGCACAGGAGACCACTTCCTAAATAAAACCTCAGTAGCACAGACACTGAGAGAAACAATTAATAAATGGGACCTCCTGAAACTAAACAGCTTCTGTAAAGCAAAGGACAGCAGCCTACAGAATAAGAAAAGATCTTCACCAACCTCACATCAGATCTCCAAAATATACAAAGAACTGAAGAAATTGATTATGAAAAAAACAAATTATCCAATAAAAAAAATGGAATACAGACCTAAACAGAGAACTCTCAACAGAGGAATCTAAAATGGCTGAAAGACACTTAAGGACATGTTCAACATCCTTAGTCATCAGAGAAATGCAAATCAAAACAACTCTGAGATTCCATCTTATACCTGTAAGAATGGCCAAGATCAAAAACACTGATGACAACTTATACTGGAAAGATTGTGGGGTAAAAGGAACACTCCTGCATTGCTGGTCAAAGTGTAAGCTGGTATAACCCCTTTGGCTATCAGTATGGAGATTTCTCAGAAAATTAGGAAACAATTTTCCTCAAGACCCAGCAATACCACTTTTGGGGATACATTCAGAGGATGCTCAATTGTGCCACAGGGACATGTACTCAACTATGTTCATAGCAGCATTGTTTGTCATAGCCAGAACCTGGAAACAACCTAAATGCCCCTCTACCAAAGAATGGATAAGGAAAATGTGGTACATTTACACAATGGAGTACTACACAGCAGAAAAAAATAATGACATCTTGAAATTTTCAGACAAGTGGATGGATCTAGAAAACATCAAATTGATGGGCTGCAGAGATGGCTCAGAGGTTAAGAGCATTGCCTGCTCTTCCAAAAGTCCTGAGTTCAATTCCCGCCAACCACATGGTGGCTCACAACCTTCTGTAATGAGGTCTGGTGCTCTCTTCTGGCCTTCAGACATACACACAGACAGAATACTGGGAATATTGTATATATAATAAATAAATAAATTAAAAAAAAAGAAAACATCAAATTGAGTGAGGTACCCCAGACCCAGAAAGACAATTATCATATGTACTCACTCATAAGTGTTTTTTAAACATAAAGCAAAGGAAACCATCCTACAAATGACAATCCCAGAGAACCTAGACAACAATGAGAACCCTAATAGAGACATACATGGATCTAATCTACATGGGAAGTAGAAAAAGACAAGATATCCTGAATAAATTGGGAGCATGGGGACCATGGGAGAGGGTTGAAGAAGAGGGGAGAGGCAGGGAGGGGAGCAGAGAAAAATGTAGAACTCAATAAAAATTAATAAAAAATGTTTTTGTTTTTTTGTTTTTAAAAAAGGGCCCTTTTGCACCTACATACATACGTAGTGATGTGGCAGCCATAGGACCCTGGGCTGGCCAGGGTACTGCCTAGGTGCATCCTGCCAGGTGACAGGGGCCAGCATAATGCCTGAATCCTAATACAAAAGGTATTAGTTTTGACATGAAGGTCGGCAAGCAATGGCTACTGACTAGTCCAAGACAAGGTAGGCTCTGGATCCATCTGCAGCATTCCAACTCTCCCACACCATCGCAGCTGTAATCTATCAATCAGTCTCTGCAGACTTTCCAGGAAATCTCGGCAATTCACAAATATATTATCTTTCAAGATGAGTAATTAATCTTTTGGTATGCAAAACTCCCTGTTAGTGGCCATCCTGTTATGATGTGAGAGGACTCACCAAAAAGAGAAAGAAACCCAGGCTTCAGAAGCATTGCTAAGTTAGCCTGTGAAACCAGAACCATTGCTAAACTTTCCAGCTATGGGAAAAGTAATTTCTCTCAGCAGCTAAGTTTTTTGGGTTTTGTGTTTTTGTTTTTCAATGCAGCTAAGAGAGAATTGAGGGAAGTGAAGAAAAATCCCAAATCAGCACTGAGAGATTGCAAGGGGTGGGGCTGGGAGACTTTCAAAAGGGCTAAATCCAAAGGCAAGGTCACTATGGAGGTGAAAAATAAACAAATAACAACAGAACGAGGAGCAATGAGGTCAGATTCTGGAAGACTCTGTAGCAGGACAAATGTGTGTTTGGAGCACACATTTGGGTTAGGATAATTTAGGGAAAAGAGCCATGAAAAATCGACAAATAACATGATTTACTGCTGTTGTGGGCCCTGGTTGAAGCTGAATAGGGAATAGGGTGAAGGCTGACATTAGCATACAAAAGGCTGCAATGGAAATATTGGAAGCCCTTAGCCTCCTGGACTTTATTCAGCCTACGGAGTAGACTCCCAAAAGCTGTTTGTTATACAAGCTTAGGAGAGGCGGGTAGTATGAAAATGACCCATAAAGGGTCAGATAACCCCTGCCACAAACACACACACACACACACACACACACACACACACACACATACATACATACACACACACACACATACACACACATATACACACTCACACACACACACACCCTTTGCATTCTTGGAGCCAGGTCACAGGCAAGGTCTGGCACAGTCCCTAGCTGCTCTGTATTTCAGGGTTTTGTTGTTGTTGTTGTTGTTTATTTTTTGGTTTTATCAAGACAGGGTTATACACTGTAACACAGTCCTAGCTGTCCTGCAACTAGCAGACCAGGCTGGCCTCAAACTCACGGAGATTCACCTGCCTCTGTCTCCTGAGTGTTGGGGTTAAGGGTGTGTAACACCACCGCCCGGGCTGTATTTCAGTTTTAATAAGCTATTTTTTCTGCAGTTATCTCTGCAACTATGTCTGTACAATTCACTGCAAAGAAGCACAAGAACCTGGCAGTGCCCGTCACTGCCTTCTAGACTTAAATCTACACCTGTAATGCAGAACACAGAAGAATGTGGGTGAGTATGGTGACTCATGCTGATAATCCCAGCACTGCAGACACTGAGGCAGGATAAGTATCAGGAGTCCCAAGCCAGCCTGGACTTCAACATGAGACCTTGACTCGAGCAATCAAGACACCCTATGAAGACACTGTTAGATCATTAATCCTTTGGACTAAAAACCTATTTGCCAAGAGAATACAATCTCTCTCTGGTCTGGGTAGGAACCTAACATTCCAGTTGGACTGGTTGAATCACTTTGGCTAAGTGACCACTCCCAGGAGGTGGGCTCACCCTAAACCATATTAAAGGGGTGGGCAGAATAATTAGTTCTTTTTTTTTTAAAAAAAAAAACCTGTTTCTTTATTGCAGCTACTAGATACTTTTAATTTTATTATTATTTGTCTTACATATATATGGGTGTTTTGCTTGCATTCATGTCTATGCAACATCATGCCTGGCGCCCTTGGAGAGCACAAGAGGCCATTGGATTCCCTGGAACTGGAGTTACAGATACTTGTGAAAGGTTGTGTGAGTGTTGGGAATCAAGCTTGGGTCATTTGGAAGAGCAGCCAGTGCTCTTACCTACTAAGTCTTCTTTCTGGCCCTGAATCATTCATTCTTTATTGAGATGCTGACCTCTCTTTCAGGAATCCTCCACCCTAGTGCAGCAGGTGAAAATATGGGGCTCAACATGTGAAAAGGGGTAAGACACAGTTTGGTGAGGATCTTGCAATCCCAATCAAAAGAAGAGATCCACAAATATTCAAGCAGAATACAAAAATAAATAAGCAACATGCACAGCTAGAAACAAAGCATTGTAAGGGTGTATGGGGAAGAAAGTAATTAATAATAGCCACAAAAGAGCAAACTCGCGGATGAGCTGCCTAAATGTGCAACTTTTATCTTTACATTCAGGAATACATGTAACAGATTTCCTTCCTTGAAAATTGTGAGTAGAATACCAAGAAACAACAAGCCTGGTGTTGGGAGTGAATGCCTTTAATGCCAGCATTCAGGAGGGAGAGGCAGGCTGTACTCTGTAAGTTCAAGACCAGACTGCTCTGTGCCCTTTATCATTGGCACACACAAAATGCGCTAAATGGTTCAGTTCTGGCAGACACTGAGTTCTGACTTTTGCAGAGGGTTAGTGTAGAACTCAGCATTTCCCTAGAATTACCTCTTACAGGCTGGGATGGAGTCTGAGACAAAAGATCATGCTGCACCCAGATGATTGCCATGAGGGAAGTTGAACAGTCAATCCTGAAATTTAAGAAGAAAACTGCCTTCCCGTCAAAGGCGTACACTAATGATTCATGTAATTAGTTTTGCCTGTTAGATCCAGCAGCCTGGAAAGAAGGGCAGAGGTCACTACTGCAGAATAGCCCTTGCATTGCATCACTTGAAGTCCTATAGTTATTAATCTTAATTCAATGTCACATTAGACAAATTGAAAGGATCTACCTCCAATCTGTATGTGCTAGCTAGATTTATGTCAATTTGACACAAGCTATAATCTAAGAGGAGGAAGCCTTGATTGAGACAATGCTTCCAAAAGATGGGTCTTTGGCCTAACCTGTAGAACATTTTCTCAACTAGTGATTGATGTGGGAACGTTCAGTCCATTGTGGATAGGACCATCCCTTGGGTGGTGGTCCTAGATTCTATAAGAAAGCAGACTGAATAAGTCTGTAGAGCAAGCCAGTAAGCAGCATTCCTCCATGGTCTCTGCATCAGCTCTTGTCCCCAGGTTCCTGCCCTATTTGAATTTCTATTCTGGTTTCCTTCGGTGAAGAACTATCTGTGCACATGTCTATGGAGGACTACCTGTGCACACGTCTATGGAGGACTACCTGTGCACATGTCTATGGAGGACTACCTGTGCACACGTCTATGAAGGACTACCTCTGCATACGTCTATGGAGGACTACCTGTGCACATGTCTACGGAGGACTACCTGTGCACACGTCTATGAAGAACTACCTGTGCACACGTCTATGGAGGACTACCTGTGCACATGTCTATGGAGGATTACCTGTGCACACGTCTATGGAGGAGCCTCCTGATTCCCTTAATTGAGGTGGGAAGACCCAGCCTGAAAGTCTGCATTTTCAGACAGCCATTTCCAGGTCTGGCCCTGAACGGTAGAAGAGTAGAGACAGCTAGCTGAGCAGTAAGCATTTATGCAATCATTTCTATCTGATCTTGTTTGTGGATGTGATGTGAGTAGTTGACTAGAGTGCTTGACTTTCCTGAGACTTTGCACTGTAACCTAGATGTGTGAAATGAAATTAACCTTTTCTCCCGAAATTTCTTTTGGTGAGGGTTTTGGCCAAAGCAACAGAAATAAAACCATCACTCAATAGCCCATATACCTTACATGGTGTAAAATCCTGAAAGTGATTCATTAACCTTAGGCTACATTGACTTATGTCCAAAGTTAGCGAGGCACTGCCTAGACCTATCACTATGCCACCTATTAGCTTATAAAGAAAGAAGTCAACTCAGACCTTTTGTTAAATACTTTCCTGAGACCAGGAGTCTACATTGTACCAAGTTAGTGATCCCTGCCAATAATCAGACAGAAGTGAGTCTGACTTGAGTCCCGCTTTCAACTCCACTGGCTAGACCAGGTAGATGGCTAAGCGGACATAGTGCTTTCTTTGTTGGAGAGACAACCTGAGTGTGGGTCCTTCGCACCTCCATAAAAGTAGCCAAGTGTGTTTATAACCCCAGTGTTGGTAGGGTGGGTGTAGGCAGACAGAACCCTGCCCCCCACCTCCACAGTCCATCTACTCCAGTCAGTTGGTCTCAGGTTTCATGAGAGACACTGTCTCAAATGTACAGTGTTTAGGAAAGACTCCTGAGAGCAAACACACACACACACACACACACACACACACACACACACACACACACACACACAGAGCATCCCTGAAGGACCCCTCCCCTCAAATAAAAAAACAAAAACAGGAGTATAAAACAAGCCCGAGATTACAGGAAATCCAAGCAGTTCCTGGAAATCAGCTCACTCACACAGCCTGAAGTCCCAGAGATCGCAAAACCAGGCAATGTGACTTATCTCATCTTCTGAAGTTTGGAAAAACAAATTGGTTTATTCAGAGAAACCATTTCTGGACTGGCAAACCTTTCCTTTCTCCCTCCATACTCTCAATTATAAAATCTCCCCTCAGGCTCTGCAAGGCATGCTCTCCTGTGCCTACTGGGTCTCGGGGTCCGCCTCTCAGACCAACAGAAGTCTGCTCTCTCACCATTTATTTCCTGCATCTTTTAACACCCCCAAAGATCATGGTTCCTTCTCTTAACATGCCCAGTCCATTTCTTCCGGCTGACTTTGCAGCTCGCTGGAGCTCCTGCTTCCTCTTCCCTTGTTTCCTTCTTTATGAAGACTGACTACGTCTGTGCAGCCACCAGTGAGCCCTTCAAGCTCTCCCAGGACTGCTAGGAAAGTCAGCCATGCACTCATATCTGTAGTATTTATTTATTGATGTATCCAAATTCAGCATTTTACTGTGGTCAAGAATGAAGAATCTTTGGCTTTTTGGGAACCTAGTCTATATGAATGCACACCTTCTTAGGCCAGGATGGAGGGGGGGGCTTGGGCTTCCCACAGGGCAGGGTACCCTGCCCCCTCTTAAGGAAGCAGGGGGACGGAGGAGGGGTAGTGGGGTAGCAGGAGGGCCTGGGACAAGGGTAGGAAGTGTGAATTATTCTTTTAACAAGAAAGAAAAAAATGAAAAAAAAAAACTGGACATACAGAACCCACAGTGAAATGACTGCTGAACTTGCCTAAAGGTGAGACAATCCTTTAGGGTTCCTGCCTCATGAAAGAGTCTGCGAGACATTCTGCAGGACACAGAAGAAAGTGACTGGCAAACTGCCAACATAGGTAGACCTGTCTTTGAAATTTTCTGCTTCATGGAAAAGTCTGTTGGAAACTATGGGCCTTTACGCTGAAGATGGATGCCCCAATGGTACAGAAGAACTTTGGGTGACTGTCCAGGCAGCGGGATGTCTCTGTCAATTTTATAATTTTGGAAGTTGCTTACAATGCACTTCCTGTTTACTTAGGTAATTATATCCTTCTGGAGTCTTTGATGGAGTTGATGGATAGATAGTAATAATATAGTTTTCTTTAGTCATGATAAAAAATAGATATAAATATTGTAACTAAAAAAAAAAAACAAAAAGAATGAAGAATCTGATCCAGGACTGCTGGGTTCAGTTTCTATCCCCACAGCTTGCTAGCTGGCTATGCACACCTCCCCGGAGTTAAAATTTCATTTGCAAAATGGTGATAAAATTTCCTTTCGATAATCATTGCAAGGGTTCAAGGAATTATTCCAAGTGTAGCACTGAGGAAGAGGTCGAATGGAAAGAGCTGCGTAATGGTCTGGTTCCTGCAGAATTAAACCTGGGATTTCCAATGCAATTTCCATGTCAGTACAACCACTCATCTCCTTGTCTACCCTTGATGTCGACAATCTCTCCAGAGAAAATGATTCTGCTTGAACTCAATGTGAAAAATTCTTTATTCGTCTTATGGTAATTTCATTTCTTGGTATAATTAGAAAAATTAAGGAATTCACTCTTTCTTTGAAAAGAGTGAAGCCAAATGATGCTTAAATAGCTGTGCAACCTTTTCCCAAGCTTCAGCCTACCAGGAGGACACATACTTCTTCTTTATATGTATTTCCACCATGGTGATGACTTTAAAAGATAATCTTATTCTCAGCAATCCTGTGGGTGCAGGGTATTCTGGCTAAGACACCACAGGACATCTAGTATCTGTATTCATCCTTAGCCATGTGTTCTTCTAGCTATCATAGCTGCCCTTAGAAAGTTGACTGGACTACGAAGATCTGTGACCTCACTGTCCTCCAGCAATCTGCAATGGTATGTAAGGACTTCACATTATCTCCAGGACTTCCAGGATGCACTGATTCTTTTTCTGGAAATGTTCATCACAAACCCCTCCCTCCGTCTGTCCTCTAGACTTTGTGGAATTCTGCATTTTTGCCTGTTTTTCTCTAAGGTTTGCAGTCTCCTTCCTCGCTGCTCAGCCAGTGAGCTCCTCCTGCTGTGGGTACCAGACCTCAAATAGATTTCTAAAGGAAACTCTCCCCAAGGTAGCTGAGCACCCGTCAGACACTTACCTCACCGTCAACATGGAAAAGCAAATCTGTGAAATTTCATGAAAAAAACAAAGCCAAAAACCTGGCTTCTTCTTTTATCTGTCCTTTTATTTTCCAAAGAATTTAAAATATATCCACTTCTTTAAAAAGCTCACCTTTGTGCTAACTAGATAGCTTAGTTTCGTGAAGACTCAAGAACTCAAGTTCATGACCACTTGACTGAGTATATTGGTATCAGCCCAAGACTATCCCTTAGTCTTGAGTCTGTTCCATGTGCTTCTCTGCTACCCCATTTCCTAACTTAAAATTTTATGACTCCATATTTATGCTATCTTAGCATACAGCTCAATTTGATACATTGCATGTTGTGCATTTCACCCCATTTTCAGATTCTCACAATTCCTTGATAATTCCTGAAGTCCCTAGTCTTGCTTTTAGTTTATCATTTGCACCTACATGGAACATTGGAAAGTTGCTCTGGGTGCTGCATTGCTCCTGATGCCATGCTGTGTCCATTTTGAGTACGGTCTAGGGTGTTACATTGTCTATGGTTAGAACAATTGTATAGACAACTGAGCCATACTCCCTTGGCCCCTCAAACTGAAATCTTTATGAAATCTTAGGTTAGATCTCCAAGCTTTGGCCAAATGTTTGTAGTAACCATTTTAAAAGAACCCACCATTTTCCTGAAGAATCTTAAAGGTAATGTTATTTAGATGTGTGTCATGATCTGGTATTGGAAGAGCTAACAATGGGTTAAAAGATGAGCAAAGGTAATTTTCGGTTCTAGAGCAGAACGGAAGCTACACTCAGTGCTGTGTTAGAACCATCACCAGACATGCCATGCATGTTTTGCTCTTCACAGAAAGTTAGTGTTCTGAATAGAGGCTCTTCCAGGGAAGGCTCTAAGAAAAGATCCAAGGGAGAAGAGTTCATTTAGGAAATGCAAGGAACATTGATCCCAAAAACGTGGGGGGGGGGCTCAGTGGCTTCAGGTGCCTGCCACCAAGCCTCATGACCTGAGTTTATTTTCTAGGACCCACATAACGAAAGTAGAGAAACAACCCTCTCAAGCTGTTCTCTGATCTCCACATGTGCAAGCACACATATGCATACGAATAAATACTGTACTAAAATCAAAAATAAAGTGTATAGGGGGTGATTCAGAGAAGGGAATGGAATTAACAGACGGGAATTCAGCAGAGTGCTATAGTAGGATTTTTGGCACAGCTGGCATCGAAGGGAAGGTAGTTCGGTCTGTCTGCAAGCAAGACCAGACAGTTCTTAGGCTAGACCATGTGAGTGGAGGCTAGGCTGGAATACCAGGGCTGTTTCCAAAACACCTGAGGGTTTTCCCACTCTAGACAGCTGGCCTGGTACAAAGGAAAAGATGTGGCAAGGGACAGCTCGGCAGAACCAAGACAGTAAATGGCTGCTAAAAATGACCCAGATTTCTGGGTGCTGAAGCTCAGTGTGCTGGAGCAAGTGCATAAATCTGTTCCCCTAACCCTGTGTCTACCTATCCCGAACTTCAGTGGGTGAGCATGGTCCTGGAGCTTAACTCACAGAGAACTTCAGCTAAGGATAAACTGCACATTTTAGAATTATTCCAGCCGAGAGTCAGGAATGCCGAGAAACTGAACGGCTGCTTTCTAGGACCTTCACTGAGTAAGAAAGTGTTGTCCAGAAAGGGTTGTGACCTCAGCACTCTGCCTGCTGGGATCTTATTCTTGGCTTTTCCTGGTTCTTCGGGAAATGGGCCCAGGGTCAGAGACATAGATCTTGGAAGTACACTAAAAGGTTGCAGCGACTATGTGAGTGTGGAGGGGAGGGGCACATGGTGGGTTTCATGGCCTTACTACTGTTAAAGCTTGGTGTCTATGATACAGTCATACTTCTCTCTCCCGGCTGACCCCAGAATGACAGGCTCCTGTTAAGAATACAAACTCCCCTGACTCTCAACAATATACTTTCTCTCCACTACCCTTCTCTTTACAACGCTGGCTAATCTGACTTTGCCACCAAGCCTTCCATGGTCTGCTGTTACTGTGGCAACCTTTATGCTTCTTCCACAACCCATTAACTCCCATGCTTACCCTACAAATTCTTGTCAGCTGTCAGTTCTGTCTCCTTTCAACTCTCCCATGATAGCTACATTCACACTTCTTCTTCTGGCATTCCTCTTGGTGAAACTTCATGTTCTTGACTCCCATTGCCCTGGTGTCCTGGATGGCCCTGAACATGGTTCAGTACCTCCTGGACGTTCTACAGTGGTGTGAAGATTACTCAGATCAGACGGGGTATATCGTTCCTAGACTTCCTACAGGAGTAGCCTAAATTCAGACCATCTCAATCCTTCCCTTCCCTATAGGGCAGCTCAAACCACCAATTTTCTAAGCAATAGTCCCAAATATCATCACTAGTCACATCTCTAGCTTGTGACTGGATCTCTAATTCTCAGCAGGGACTGGGGGAAATCAAGGTTGTCATGTTCAGCTTAGGCTTCCAGGCCTCCACTCGGCATAAAGATGAAACAGGAAAACATACACGAAGATGTGTTAATCTACACAAAACTGATATCTAAAACCCTAAGCTCACAAATAAAAACATGATAATAATCAAATATATCACACTTGTTTTGTAGTTCATTTTTTCAAAAGTCTCCCCCCATAAAAACAGAAGTTATGTCTGACTTATGCACCATATTAGTAGTCTACTAAAGCAAAGTGCCGGTTGCATCGTAGTTCCCAGGAACAGATGACTAATAGTAATATTTGAAAATGCCAGTATATTCCTGGATTCACAAGAGCACTCTGTTTTCAGTCATGGTGCAAGAGACCTACCATGGAAAGAGACCACATTTCTTCCTAAGGTGTCCTCTTCTTGTCAGGGGTGCTCCTGGCACATGCTACCTTTACAAAGAATAAGTTTCCAGATAAGTTCATTAAAAGGTTAGAGAAACGCCCGATTTCTCCCTGTAAAAGTTTCATCTGTAGTTGATCGCTGTCATTTAGGAAAATCAATGACAGGACAAAGCATAACTAGTTCTAAGGGAAGTAATTATACCTTCTCCAGGCTTGCTGCTAATCAATTAAGACTGTGTGTGTATCTCAAAACATTCCTATTGCTATCAATCTGCTTAGTCTTAACCCTTATTTACCGAAATGGTGTATTTGGAGGGGTTTCATAAATAATTTGATTTTTTTGTAGCTATCTGTATTGAGTAAAGCAATGATATGCCATTAGGATAATTCATCCGGCAACCTGATTCTTAATCTGCAGTGCAGTTGGCTTTCACGTTACAAAAAAGATTCTGCCGCTATGGGGGGCTTTCTGGAACAGAATGAACTGCATATAGTCAGTGATTTATAGCTTTTAATTTTTTTTTCCTGTCACCCAAGCTTTTGAATAACCATGGAAAAGTAAAAATGAAAACAAGACTATGTTCTTCCTCTTCCCTAAACACACACACACACACACACACACACACACACACACACACAGAGGAAGTAATGGGTGAGTTGACACCAGATTTCAAAGTTTTTTGGGGGTATATGTATTTTGAGACAGGGTTTTTTTTTTTGTGTAGCCTTGGCTGTACTGGAGTTTGCTCTATAGATCATGCTGGTCTCACATTCAGAAATTCGCCTGTCTCTGCCTCCTAAGTGCTTGGATTAAAGGCTTGAATTCCAAGTCTTAAGAATTCTGTCTTGGTGGATTTTGTGTTTAGTTCAATGGCGTTGAGTCTTGAACTAGCCAGATTTCTAGCTCTCTGCTACATGACAGAAATAGCATGCATGCAAAATCAGTGTTGACTATGATCAACCACATAAAGTTTCATTCCTCAATATTATCAAATTTCCTTCCTATGTAATCAGGCACACTTTCTGTGAGCGGTGAAGACTGCCTGTGTTCCATTGGCTTAAGAGCAAGGCTGGAGGGAATCTGTTCTCCCCGCCCCCCCCCAAGATCCTGCTGCTCTTGGACACAAGAATCCAAAGGCGGGAAAATGGTTTCCCAAATCTCTGGACTCATTGTGCTTCCTCTCCCCAAATAGCTCATTGCCCATCTAGATCTTTGAGATTATCTTCCCCATGTATGGGCAGTTGCCCACTTAGTGACCCAGCACATAGATTCCAAGTGCCTACACTACACGTATCAATTCCTGGAGAGGATAGCGATGGAGAAAGACAGTATAAAATAGATTTTAGGAAGGGCAGAGAGCTAGAGATTAAGAGGAGTAGACCACATTTAGCAGATAGCGAGGTCTGGCCTATGAGATGGTGCTTCAGGTGGAGGACTAAAGTGTGATCTAAATAATTCTATCTCAATTAAAAATATTGAATAAATTTAAAATACTGGATACTTGGAAGTTATAATGATTCATATGCTTATATGTTCAAACAACAAGTTGGATGGCTCTATTAAAAATTATATAACAGCATAAAATAGTATATATGCATCTACATTTTTAGAGCTGTAAGTTGGACCATTATTTTAATCCAAGGCATTATTTTAATCATTTGTAGTAATTGTTTATTATTTTGTAATATAGCTAAAAGAGTGCTTTGTGCTAAACCTAATAAAACCAAATAATCATGAACTGAAAAGAATCATTTGATGTTCGGCCTATCCTTTTAGATCAGTGGTTCTCAACCTTCCTAACACTGTGACTCTTTAATACAGTTTTCCAAGCTGTGGTGACCACCAACCAAAAGGTTATTTTTATTACTACTTCATAACTATAATTTTGCTACTGTTATGATTTGTGATGTAAATATTTGTGTTTTCTGATGGTCTTAGGTGACCTCTGTGAAAAAGTCATTAGACCCTCAAAAGGGTCACGACCCACAGGTTGAGAACTGCTGCTTTAGACAGTAGTCAGTATTGGTTCAAACTCATTTGGATGGCCTGTCACCATGCATTCAAGGATATTTCTCTCTTGAGTGTCATCTTAAACTTAACTAATTGTGTGTTTCCTTGTCCTGGCTATTGATAGAAATATTAATAGGAATATCTTTTAACAGAATCTCTATTTTAGTACCAAACACAACCAGCATGCACTATGTGGTCACAGATCCTTCTAAGTCACCTCAACTTCAGGGTTGGGTTTAGGTGAAGGACTACTACTAGAGAGGCCAGCTTGACTGTCCCTGCCACCCACCACTGGCTCCTGAAGATCAGAGACGGCCATGGTTATGGTCTTGAACTCAGTTGTCTGTTCTTGTGTGCCTGTGAGCACTTAGACTTTTTTCCTCTGGGCATCCAGTCATGCCTGTGTGCTATGGGACCCAAGTGATACTTTTCTTACTCACTGACAGTGGAAACTCTCGTTGAGGTAAAAGCATTGAGGATTAGCACTATGTCGTATTATCAGGGTGCCGGCCTGGCATGTGTAACATACTTGGTTCAGGCACCAGCCTAGAAAAACATGTGACAACATATGTTATTTACCATTTTCTTTTTGGTACCCCTCCCTTCCTCCCTCCTTGTCTCCCTTCCTTCTGTCTTTTCTTTCTTCCTTTTTGTCTTTCTCAATTTCATCTTTCTTAATATCTTATTCAGTCAGAAAATTTAATCTAGGATAGGCAGGTTTTGCCTTTTCAAATTGGCATGTAGCAATTTCTTAAAGGAGATTTCTGCAGTTACTTAGTTTGAATTTTCAGGTTTTTATTTTGCCTGTGTTTAGATTACTAGTTATCCTGGAAATCACTTTCTTAAATGTTATCTGTTCTGAGATTTAGTTTCTCCATCCTTTCTTAGCATTTATGAAGATCATAACTGCAGATGACCTTTCACATAGACCTTAGAAGATATCTGTGTAAATGAACATGGCTGTGCACTTGATTCATATATCAGCATTGGAAAAAGGCTGAATGGCCCCATTCTCAAATCATTAAATTAAGACCAGAGAACAGACGAGTTTTCTAAAGCCATCTTTTGAGTAGAGCTAAATAGTGATCTTGGTCTTTTGGTTTCTACTTGAGGATCCTTTTACTTCGATTCTATTTTCTTATGGCCCATCTTGGATTTTGAATTTTATTATGGCATTTATGATGGTTCCCTCAAGTGTCTATATCCTAATTCTGAAAATCTTTAGCTGTGTTATACTGTATCACAAAGACAAGTTGAGGTGCTAATCAGATCGCCGTAAGCTGACATACAATGCAAAGACCATCTGGATTGTTCAGATGTGAAGGTAACCAACTGCTTTCTAATTGGATCTCTGACCCACTCCTCAGGAAACATGAAAAGCACTGCAAATCTGGCCAAGAACCCATGCTGGGATGCTCACAGTCCCCAGGAGTGAACCCACCGCTGTGACTTTGCTAAGCACCAAACAATTCTCTAACTTCTCTCCACCTGTAGATCAGTGTGGCTCTCGGTCCTCATGAGAAAAGCTTCCCTGTGAACTGGATGGTGGTTAACGTAGAAAGTCCCACCTGGTCAAAGCACAGAGAATAAGGGACTAGGGGGTGCTCGGCCACAAATGGTACGTCTAGATCATACCCCTCCTATACCCCAAGACTCAGGGGCCATTGCAGAAGAGAGGACAAGAAGGTTCTAAGAACCAGAGTTTGGGAGGACTGAAGTGAAAGCAGTGTCCCCTGGACGGGACAGGATACGGCAGTTGTGAGCTCATGGCAGGTGGTGCTGCCTGCACAAGACCTGCATGATATCATGCCTGTCAACATTCTAGCGTGGCATGGGAAGAGGCTCATGAACACCCACCCACAACTGCAGAGTTAGTTCTAAGGGTATAGCTCCTGGGAACTTAACCACAGTCCAGTGGGTGTCTCCACACTCAGAAGTGGGTGGACAGCACAAATTGGAACCAATAGTTTATTGAACTTTAAAAAGAAATTTAAAAGCATCATACAAATTTGGGGAAGGGAAGGTGGGATTTGATCGGTGAAGAGGTGAGAGGAGGAGATAAGGGTGAATACAATTAAAATACATTATATGAAATTCTCAAATAAATAATAAAACTATTTTTAAATACTACTCTGAGACAGACTTTGCTAGGCGGCCAGTTTGTTCATGTTAATTTACTGCATTTTTCACAAACAGAGACTAATTAAGATCCAAATTCACCAAATGGGGAATGAATACAGGGACGGTCTGGAGGACATCTCTGACAGACTGTATCAGAGTGCCCCCGGAGCAGCCGGAAGAACAGCAGACTTTTCATGTGTGGCTGCAATTCTCTATGGGTCAGATAAAACCTTCTCAAGGCTTGACTTTGGATAACAGGAGCTTCTGCAAATTGGCCTCTATTCGTATATTTACAGTGCTGTGACAATGTACATTGATGCTCAGATAACTTGTCTCTTCTAAGCACATTTTCCATTCAAAGTAGCAGTGGGAAATCACACAGACACACAGACACACACACACACGCACACACACACACACACACACAATGTTCATGCCTGCCTCCTTGAATAGGAATTTTAATGAACTATATACAGTTATAGCAATAAGAAAGACCTCAATTTTCCTATTGCCTTGCAACAGATCAATTCTTAGGGTACTTAAGCCAGCAAAACAGGCAAATGGAAACTAAGCCTTTAAATCTAGAATTTTATTTACCTAATAAATCTTGACTTCTTGACTTTGTTAAGATTCTGAATTTTCAGCCAGTAAGTCATTTTTCTTAAAACTTGGCAGTTGACCCTGTGTGACTGTCACAAGTTTCCTGGGTGGGAATGAGTAAGTTTCTGGGACACGAAGTCATTTTGCTTATTGTTTGTTTGTGCTAAAATGAGGACATCAGAGAGAGAGAGAGAGAGAGAGAGAGAGAGAGAGAGAGAGAGAGAGAGAGAGAGAGAGAAAGTTCTGATACAAAATGTCTAGGTACAAGAGGAAAGCCTTTCCGAATTTAGGATCTAAAGATATCCAGATGTGCAAAGCTTGGGCAACAGGGGATCCTTTCTTGCTCATTCCTTGTGACCGTAACAAAATCTACTCTTAAATAGTTGAGCTCAAAGGGTCTCTGGAGCAATCAGAAGGCTACATGTGATTCCATGAAGAATGTACTAGATCACCAACCAAAACAGTAGGACTTCATGTATGCTCAGTGTAGGGGAAATGCTCACATTCATACAAATACTTATACTTGGCTCATACTGGGTATCATCAAACAGGGTGAGAATGTGCTAGAGGCTCAGAATAATAACAACATTCATGTAAGCAGACAGAGCAGTACAAAATACAGCTCTGAAACAGTATGATCTGCTGCTGAGTTAGACCGCAACAATGTCATATTAATCCCAAAATGATTCCCTTTGATAGGGAGAGGCTTGAACTCAACAAACTATGGTTGAGACTCCAGGCTTCACTTTGTTCTGTAGGCACATTTGAAGGATGCACAGTATAGCTCCTTCAGGTCATTAATTTGAATCAGGGCCTTGCCTTGTGATTATCTGAAGAATTTCTATCAATGAATTTTAAGGCATTGGCATCTGTCCCACAAAGATGCTCATCACAAGCATTGCTGACTCTTCCTGACTGTCTCCCTCAGGGAACCAGACTTCCCGGCTTCTTCTACCATGTGATACTTACATCATTGCTTTTATTTCTGCAAAAGGAAGATGCAACACACTAAGAGTGATGATAAATTCATCCACAATCCAGTAAGCAACGTAAGTATTACCTACAAAATAAAATTCTTCTCCCAGCTGTAGTTTGCAAGCTCCTTTGCCGACAATATGACTACCAGACTTGGCCAGACTATTAACTATTCGTTACTGTTATCTTCTAGTGCCATGTTTTTGCCGTATAATTTTAATGAAGGATTAAAACCCAAACAAAAATTCTGGAGAAGGGAGAAAAACTCACTAAGTCAACAACAGTCACCATCTCTCAGAATTGCTCATCCAGCCCTTGTAGTCATGTCACCTAATGACCACAGCTTACAACCCCAACTTGAGCACAATTAAGCTGGATCATCAGGCATCTTTGGAAAACGTGGGCATGCCAAGCCTTATAAAAATAAGAAATAGCCCTGCAAGCTTCCGGCCGAATACAGTGTCTAGAGGCAAGAACAAAGCCTGTGGTCTTATGTCTTCATTTAAGAGAAGAACATATCACTTGTTCTGTCCGTTTTCACCTGCTGAATCCCAAACACAGACAGACTGTGAATATTTTAAGCCTGAGCACTATGTGATGAATCATGCTTTCCCTTCTTGCTCTGTTCACAATTGTTGGCACAGCTGAACCATATAAGCCAGCCATCTTGGTGGACTGCGGTTTCCATTGGAGATAGCGGATTTCTGTTGTATTTTGCCAATGGTTTGTGAGAGGAGCCAGCATGCAGGATTTTTACAAAGGAAAGAAGGAAATATTTACATTCCAGTTAATTCCTTACATCTTCGCTGTACTAAAAAATGTCACAGGAAAATCGTAGTCACATTTCTCAGTTTTTCAACTTGGTTTAGACTTTCGCCAACAGACAAGATTTTTAAAAATTAGCAAATTATATTTGTTTGAATTTTTCATCAAGTTTGATGGAAAGGCTGACAGTATAGTGAATTGGTTATTAAAAACTTAATGTCTGTGACTAAATCACAAACTTGATTGCTATCTCTTGATGAACGTTAAAAATAAAACTTTAAAAACTGCATGCATCCATACTTACATAAATAGATGGCTTTTATATTTTTACATTGAATTAAAATAAAAAAGAAATAACCGTGTCTTGCAGAATTACAATCAGCCTATGTACAACTGATGAATACACTATCTCATTACAAAGAATCATGGACTTGGCTTGGCCTAGCTGCCTTGGTAGACATGCATCGTAAGTTTTTCAGGTTAGAGTCCATGGCTCCTAGGGTCCAATGTACCTTCCAGTTCCTGAGAGACCAGTGCACTTCCTCAGGCAGTGAAGCATTCAGGCTATTTTGTGTTTCTCTGTATGTTCCCTTAGAAGTCAAAGAAACATGGAGACTTGACAGGAGACTTGACAGGACAATTGGTCTTAGACATTAATCTTGTGTACCCAATAGAGCTTGCAAGTGTCATTGTATCCTGGCAACTACAACTGTATTGATCCTGGCAATTGCAAATATATTCTGTTTCTGATAAAGGTAAAAAAAAATCCGATTGCTCTCAATCAAACTGTCATAGCCTCAGTTGTGCTGTGGCCCTTCCAGTCAGCATGATTTAGTTCCTTGAGGACATGTCACGTGACATTTGCCTTGGAAAGTAAGCATGGGAGTTGATATCTCATGACCCGTAGAATATCAAAGTAATACTCATTTCAGACAGGTACACTGAGGGATGTGAAAATTAGTAGGTGAAATTTAATGAGAAACAAGATATTGGCAGAATCACATAGTATCTTTCCCCTAAAATCCATCAATCATGAAGAGGGAGGTATTCTTCAAAATGTGTAACTTCTTTAAAATCATATAATAACAATAATTTTGAAAATCAGACACACTCAAACCGAGGGACAGTCTGCAAAGCGACCTGGTTGATGCTCCTCAGCAACATCACAGTCATATAATATGAGAGCAGTCTGAAGACTTGTCATGAATCAAAGGAGAGAAGGAGGCACAATTAAAAAAAAAAGTCAATGTAGGACCCGGAAAGACATCAGTGTTCTGAGGAAACCTGAATGCTCACTAAAGCTTATTCAATAAGGCTTATGTTGCCCTGATAAGTTCTTCACCTTGACAGTTATGGGAAAACTGGATGAAAAATGTATGAAAACTCCCTTCTGTAAGTCTAAAAATTTACATGGAAATGATTTTAAAATGTGAGAATATTATTATACAACCTTATTTCTTTTGTGAGAATCATTTCTGCATTAATTTACTGTGGTTCATTCAAGCAAGCATAGGAGCAGGCTGAATTTAATTCTAACATAGCAGAGAGGACCTATGAGTCAGAGAAATTAGTATATGAGCATAGTGTCCTCAATAGAGGATTCGATTACCAGAGGACCTATGAGTCACTGAAGTTATTATATGGTTATGGTGTCCTCAGTAAAGGATTAGATTACAGAGTAAACATGTAACAGGGCATATAAATTTCAGTAGCACCATGGTGCCATTGTTCTATAAAATTTTGCATTTACATTGGGGGTGTTTCCACCTATGCGCAAGACACCCAACTCAGAGCCATTCAGAAAATTAGGATTTTATGTTCTCCCCTGTGTGTGACTTCAATGGCTGTATCTATAAGTCTACCCAGGCCTAAAGATCAATACTGACGAAATTCAAACCAACCTACTTATCATGATTCTACTCCTAAATGTGCAATCCATTTTCAGGACTGGATGTGGGGACAAACCCATTCCACTCGGCGTAGCTCATCCTGCACCAGTAACCAGAGAAACGTTGGTGTAGCAGATATCTGTCGGCTGGACCATTTTGCCCTCGTGCTTAAAATAAAAATATCCAAGAGGGAAAATAGAAAACAGGACACTATTTAAAACATGAGAAACTGCAAAGTGTTACATCTTAGAGTTTGGATTTTCCGAAAACACAGACACATATAGTTTATGAATTTGTTTGATAAAACGTACCTACCATGCTGTTAAGTTTCAGGTGTGTTAGTGGCAGAAGCATCTACTACTCTACTTTCAGGATGTGTGGTTTGAGAGTTTAATCATAGGAATATTTAGACATAGCCATTA
Organism: Dicrostonyx torquatus; assembly: GCA_028555095.1. NCBI lineage: Eukaryota > Metazoa > Chordata > Mammalia > Rodentia > Cricetidae > Dicrostonyx > Dicrostonyx torquatus. Next base: position 7,054,081 of record JAQHUG010000008.1, read on the forward strand.
GCTAACAATTACTTAACTAAATTTGCCATGCAATTAGGATAAGCAAAATAATATAGAACTTTTTCATGGATACTAGCATGCCACTTACTTACTGCTTTCCTCATAATATCTTGTTCTCATTGCATAATGTGCAAGGTAACACTGGTGGGTCCATGTCAACTGAAGAACATCCTGATCATGGGACTTAAATATGTAACTAATTAAGAAGTAACGGAAACTATTGTAAGAACTTCTAAGAAAACCATTTGAAAGTATGAAATTTCAAAACACCCCTCTATGAGAATGCCAGTAGTATCATGCCATTGATCATAATAACAGCATCCATTTCCCCAGAAATCCAAGCTTCTTGAAGCCCCTGATACAGAGTATGAATAAGAGACCAAGGCCCTGGTTGATCTCTGCCTTCACTCCTGCAGCTGGTCTGACAATCCACTAATTCTTCCAGATGGTGCTCTGTCCTTCCTGCCTCAGAGCAGTGAGGAGCCAGTAAGGAGACCTGACAGGAGCTAAGATGTGTCACTATTGAATCTGTGATATTCTAATCCTGGAAAGAGTACCTAAGAGCAGTTTCTTTCCGTCTTTGATTTTGTAGTAGAAGTGAAAAAAAAAAGATTTGGAGGGGGCTGGAATTGGCTTGTTAATTTGGTTAAAATAAATGTGTTTTAATGAAAGAAACAGTCTCCCATACACATGGTTTGTTCTCTAGTCTTCACAAAGACAACAGTTCCATTGCCTATGGCTTCATCACAGCCTGGTTCAGAGGATTAGTTCAGCTGTGTTTGGGATGATCAACAAAGATCTTCAACTACACACACAATGTTTGTGGGAGACAGTTTGTCAAGTGACTTTGAGCTGGATTTGACACAGTCAGAACACTGCATAATGTCATGTGCACGTTGCCACCCTTAATAGATATCAGATTTATCAAAATAATCCTAAAATTATTTATTTCACTTTTTAATCAGGTGAAACATAAGGATAAATCATTTCATGCACAAATGATATGAATCTTTCTAGATGTAGAGAACAGTGCAAAAAAAGAAGAGAGAAAGAGAGAAATTAAGAACTCTTAACTCCAAAAACAGCAGTATTGTTGAACACTAAAAATACACTCAAATGACTCTTATGAGTTGTACAATAAGTAACACTAATAAATATCACACATAGGCAGACACATCACTGCAATAAACAGTTTTAAAAGCATATTTGAATCCTTTGAGCAATATTGTTTTAATTTATGAAGCAACTTGTTGCCAGAAGTTAAGACCAATGATCTAAAAGAGCAAGCAAATATAAAACATTTGATATTTTCTCTCTCTGTCTCTCTCCCCCCCTCTCTCTCACACACACATACACACACACACACACAATCTATATCTACCCATATCTGTATCTGAATATCTCTATATTCCTTTTACACAATGACATTAAATTTTGACTTATTTAAATAAATAAACTTGAGAGCTGAGAGCATGTTCACTTTAAAAACTGTAAACTCTAGTGTTACACTTCTAGGTTCAGTCTATTAGAGGCCAAATAAAATATGTAATACTATAAATATTTCATTAGAAAAAGCAAACCAGAAAACCAACCCAGTCTCCTCGAAAACTCATAGCATAACTCATTGTTGGCTGAATACTTTATTTTCTTAATTTTCCATATTTATATCCAAAAAATAAAAGAAAATATCATTTAAGTCACTTGGTCTGTGTTTTGCCTGTACATGTTCCCACTGGGAGCACATACTTTTACTGCCTAAGAGGCCGATGAGGTCAACTCTGATTTCCGTCCTACATCTCAGGCCACCAGAGGAGAGGAGGCCAGGGCATGTGGTCTGTTTATTTAAACTTCACCTTATTAGAAGAAGAAAAAAAGAAACTTCTCTTTGCAACAGATGGAAGTCATCACAGGAAACCACAACCAATCAAACTGTAGAGTTGTGGATCCCAACACCACTCCTAAGGCTCAGGGATCATTATGGAAGAAAGGGCAGAAAGATTTTAAGAGCCAGAGTCTCAAGGAGTTTACTGTGAGATTGTGTCTCCTTGTAATGTCAATAGTTACACCCATAAAAATCTCACCATCATGTCTGTCTAAACAGGAGCTGAAAAAGGACAACAGTAGTAGATGTAAGCAGAGTCTGCATGTTATTTTCCCAGCCACCCAGACCCAAATAATCACACAGAAACTTTATTAATTACAACTCTGCTTGGTCAATGGCTCAGGCATATTCCTAGCTAGCTTTTATATCTTAAATTAATCCATTTCTATTAATCTGTGTATTGCCATAAGGTTGTGGCTTACTGAAAACGTTCTGGGCATCTTTCTCCTTGGGCAACTACATGGCATCTCTTTGGTTCAGCCTACTCTCTCTATATATATATCTCTGTTCGGATTTTCTGTGTGGCTTTATTATACCCTGCCATAAGCCAAAGCAGCTTCTTTATTAACAAATGGTAATAAAATATATTCATAGCATATAGAGAAGAATTCCACATTACCTCCTTTTTTCTGACTAAACACAAAGGAAAGTTTTAATAAAATTACATATAATAAAACAAGTATCAAGCAAGAAATACAGTTACAATATTTCTTTGTGAGTCTAAAGTTTCATTTCTAACTTATCCTTTGTCATAACTAATGAAAACTGTAACTATAACTATCTGTCATTAACTTCACTCAAACCCCAGAAGGATATAATATTACCTAAGTCAACAGGAAGTGCATTATAAACAACTTCCAAAACTCTAGAATTGACAGAGACAACTCACTGTCTGGACAGTCACCTAAAGTTCTTCTGTAATATTGGGACATCCATCTTTAGCCAACAGGTCCATATTATCTGGCAGACATTTCCATGAAGCAGGAAATTTGAAAATCTATTCTGCTTTGTAACAACAAAGTTTGTCAGTTGCTTTCTTCTGTGTCCTTCTGTGTCTGGCAGTTTCTTCTGTGAAGCAAGAACCCTAAAGGACCATCCCAACTTTTCCAGTCTGACAAAGTTCACTGGTCTTGTCCTGTGGGTCCTGCATGCCCAGTTTATACAACATACTGTCAAGTAGTCCAAGCAATAGCAGCTTCTTGCTAAAATGGCTAATCTTGCCACAATGACAGCAAACTCCATAAGGAGTTTATTTAATGTCCATCATCTCTGAAATAAATTGGTGCTCTCAGGAGCATATGAATCTCATTGTTGAGAAAAGTCTAAGTTCTTAAAACATTTTAAATGTCATATTCTGTAGGTCTTTGATACATTTGAAGAATACCTATCCATCTGAAATATATCTCTGTACATCTGGAAAACGTAACTAACATGACTACAGTTTGACTATTATAGATGACTATCTATCTATTAATCCATAATTTTAAATTATACATTACATTCTTAAATGAGCTGCACAAACACAATACCTTAAACAAGAGTAGAAATACATATACACAGTGTAGCAAATTGACCTAAAATTTGAATCAATAGACCAAAGTTCATGCCGATGTAAAGTAATCATTTCTACATCATATCTCCCTTTAAATAAAAACAAACATTTATAAACAATCATTTTGGGAATTTGGGTGTAGTTTTCTCCAAACTGTTTCCTGCTGTTTGTTAGACAAAGTATTTTTAGGGTTCACAGAGATCTTGTTCCATCAAACACATTAGCCTGGAAGGAATCCACAGGTTCTCATCTTCTGTGTAAACAAAAGCAGAACCTCTTTTCCAAAGTGACATATCCTTAGACTAAAATTTTGAAGTCAAAATACCTTTAAAATAAATATGGTGGTTTAGCTTAGCAGCCCATACAGTGAAATGTCTCTCTGTACTTAGCTCATTCACAGTAAAAAAAGAAAGAAAAAAATTCAAAGAAAACACAATAATATACACAATCTAGACTCTCTGTGTATATTGCATCTTTATGTAGCTTTTAAAAAACTCTATTGCTTTTTAATATTTATCTTTTTATCTTTACTCCATTAATCTATGACTGCCTGTACTCTTGTCTATACTCTTTTTCCTCTCTCTCTCAAGCCTATGTACATTTTTTAAAGACACTGTGACCTGCTCAAAGGTTCATTTTTGTCTGAATCTGTCTTTATTGCATATTTGTAACCATTTTCTGACCAAGAGTGCTTTTTTTAAAAATACTAAGTGGGCATGGCTAGGACCAACACTGCAGCCCAGCATGTTGGCTCCACCCCGTCCAACATGGCAGTGGTATGTTCACCACCTCTGCTAATCATGTTTACAACCCCAACTCCAGGGAAGCAGTGGGTCTATGCTGCCATTAAGCAAGTTGTAGCACTCACAGACCCTATTTAAGTGTTCTATAGCCAGGCCTCCCAAAAGAGCCAGAGCTGTTCATGCTGCCAGTACGAACCAGGAAGCTGTCTCTTAGAGAAGTCATGCAGTATTTGCTGCTAATGCTGAGTCAGGAAACCTTTTCTTAAAGGAGCCACACCTCTGTTCACTGCCGGCAAACAGAGTCTGGAAAAAAAAAATGTGGCTACCAAGAAACTGTGCTTGGCTCCCATTTTTGTGGGTCTAGAAATCCTTTCTTTTTTAAAAGCTTTTTTAGGTATTATGTGGATCCATGCCCCATGTTGGGCACCATTTTGTAAGCAGAGACTGTAAGTTGGTTTTCCAGCCACCCAGACCTGAATAATCACACAGAAACTATATTAATTACAACCCTGCTTGGCCAATAACTCAGGCATATTCCTACATAGTTCTTACATCTTAAATTAACCCATTTCTATTAATCTGTATATCACATGAGGCTGTGTCCTACCAGTAAGTTTCAGGTATCCTTCTTCTTTGGCAGCTACGTGGCATCTTTTTGACTCCACCTACTCTCTCTATATATCTCTGTTCAGATTTCCTGCCTGGTTTTATTCTGCCTTGCTCTAGGCTAAAGCAGCTTCTTTATTTACCAATGGTAATAAAACATATTCACAGCATACACATGGGAATCCCACAAAAAGTAGTCATGCCAATGTGAAGAAGGCAAAGACCTGGAGGCCTCAACCCTCCAGACAACTCAGGGATGCCGAGAGTAGGAGAAATAGACTGTACCACTAAGTTTTGTGAGAACACGGCTTGGCAGAAATTTCACTGAGCCCCTACTGAGAGTTCTTAAGCTATGTCTCCTGACATTGAGAACTTAGAGTCTCATTGAAAAGGTAAAATTCAGATACTGGAAACCAAATAGAGGAATCACATAATTGGGGTTTTTAATCATACACAGCTGTAAGAGAAAGAAAGCTGCTTCATGACTCTTATAGGTAGGAGTTCAGAGGTAAGGAAGGGCAAGATCCCAATAACAGAGGAAGAAACCAAGTGTCTTTTGTTCTATTTCCGGGACACCATGACTACAGTAACTCATACAAAGGATAGCATTTCACTGGGGTTGGTTTACAGGTTCAGAGGTTTAGTCCATTATCATCATGGTAGGAGACACAATGATGCACAGGCAGACATGGAGCTGGAGAATTAGCCCAGAGTTCTACATTTGAATCAGCAAGCAGCAGGAAGAGAGAGACACCTGACTTAGATTGAACCTTTGAAACCTCAAAGCTCACCCCGACAGTGACACATTTTCTCCATCAAGGCCACACCTTCTAATAGTACTACACCCTGTGAGTCTAGGGGGCCCATTTTCATTCAAATTACTACACCAAGAATGTGAAGCAGAGAAAAATAATGGAGATGAGGAAGGGAATGGAAAGAGACCAGCCTGTTCAGCATGCTTCTGGTAGCAAAGAGGGAGCGAGAGGTTAACTGATAAAGTGACCAGCTTTAGACATCTCCGTTCACCTCAAAGTTCAGAAAAGCAATAGATAATTTTTACTGTAACATTATCTCAAATACTCTTAAGGCAGACATTCTGAAACTATGTTCATAATTTACCTGAGATTTAAATATTCCTGAGCTTCCTGTATTTTATGATAATTTTATAATCCCACTCTAAAATTGACCTAGCCTATGAGGAATCACCTCTAACGTCACTAGCAGAAGAACACCTGATAAGCCTCTTGTGCCCTTTACAATTTTTTATCCTAAGACAAACTCTCATTTGCTATAATTATATCTTATCTTTCAACTAATTGTATTCCATACTTCCACCTCAAGCAGAAGTTTGACAATGGTTTGGAAGATGTTTTCTGATGGGCATGCTACAATATACAGGACACCCTATAACAAACAACAAGGAATAATACACCCAAGATGTTAAGAGAGCTGAGGTTGAAAAACTCTAAAGAATGGCTGTATGCAAGGCCAAAGGCTCTTGGGTCTCAGACTTTCTGCCCTCCTCACAAACAGTGTAGATATTCTACAGATCTCAGCTGCCAAGGACAGTCATAGCCACAGTGTTTATCTTTAAAATGTATTTGGGAGAAATATCTCTTCCACTAAAACTAAGCAAAATTCTCTGTCAGGAATTCAGATGACTCAGAATTCGTGTTCCCTTTCCATTTAAAGAGCTAGAGAATTTTATGCAGCTTAATCAAAGGAAATATTTGGTCCATATCACCAAAAGCATTCCCACACTGCCACAGGCCCTCTGGGAAGTAGCAGACACAGGCCTCCCAATCCATGTTTCCCTGATCCCCTCCCCACTTCCTTTCCAGAGCTTCTTCCTTCTCAGAATCAACCCCACTCCTTGCCAAGTCTCAAAGGCTCACTTAAGTCTCAATGCTTTATACAATGCTTTGCTTTTACCACCAAGAATATAAATATTGAGTTTCTCATTGGTCCCCTGGGGTAGGTGATATATTATCATGGGACAGAAGGAAGAATAATTACAGTTAAAAATCATTTTGCAACGCCCACTGTTGTGTGTTCACTCACAAGTGGGACTGAACTTGGACTTCAAGTTATAAATTCTGAAGGAAATTCCTCCAAATTGTTTTATCCCTCTTCCCTGGTCAGGGATTTTGGGCCCTATGCTGTAATAACAGACTACTGAAACACAGGGAATGGCGGCCTCTTGTCTTGATATTGTGTAGAATCCAGACAATGTTCACTTTCTCCACTGACCTCCATCCCCAAGTAGCACATGATAAATTCCCTGCTTCAGGGCAGTGCACAGGATCTATACGAACTAGTAGGGGTTTCTCCCTGGAAATGAAAGTAGGTGGAGAAAAAACCCTTCCTTTGACTCATTGTGGGGCTGCTGGAGCCCAGAGCACAGAGAACATGGCACTGTCCCATCTTGTCTCTGGGGTCTGAGCTAAATATGACATTTTAGGCTCTCTCTGTCTTTTGCTTTTGACCAAAGCCTAGATCTCTTTAAGGAAACATGAGAAGAGGAATATGCATAAGCTCTGGTAAGAAACTCATATCTAAGGATTAATGAAGGCTGGGCATGTTTGGCCTTGACTGAAAGTCAGTTTCATCTACACTGGTTTACATTTCTCTCCTTCTGTTCTTCACAGTTGGGAAAACAGCTCCAGCAATGCTTCTTTTGAAGTTCTTGGGGTCACAAGAAGAAAAGAACACAGGATTTGAAGGAAGTGAGTTCTAGCTGAATTAAGCCTCTTATGGAGCCATGTAGGTCAAGTTGCCTTATCTACAAAGCACCAATAAAACAGCTTTTACAAGGGCACTTTGCAGATTTTTCATGGGAATGTTAGTTATTTTTGTACCTGTGACACAAGGACATCAGACTTCTTCCTTGAATAGCAGGTTCTGGAAAAAAAAAATAAAGTGTCCTTAACTGAGTTTCACTGTGTAGACCTTGTTTTCCATTACATCTTTGCGACCATGGTCCCTTTTTCCAGAGACATAGCCCCGCAGACACTAGACTCACCTTCCTGTCTATGGTTGCTGGCGAGGGCCCATCATCAGGCTGAAGTGGAGCCTTCCCAGTGTGTGTGATACCCACTGGCATTCCATTCTGCAAAAACAGCTTGTGGTAACGAAATGAAACAATCTGGAAGAATTTCTTTCAGAGATAATATGAGGAAGATAAACGAATAACATTTGTGAAATTATTTGAATTCTTTCAAATAAAAGACACATGCTGATTCTAGGGATTTTCACTAAGATAATCAGAATTTAATGTGTATAGCTAATGATTATGTTTTGACATCCTATCTCTTGACTTTAGAGCAGTTCAAAGACAGAGTTCACAAACATCTCCTATTTTAAGCAATAAAGTTGAGCAGAGGGCCCAGAAGATGCCAATACTTATGCCAATGATACCACCAACTCTTAATAAAATGAAAAGGCTGCATTGGCACTACTAGCCTCAATCTCTATGCAGGGGGGACCCATGCCATCAATTACAAAGCTCAGCACTCTGTGTGTCTACCCAAATCTTGCCCATTTATAACAAACCTAGATGTCAGCAAAGGGTTCGGTTAACCAACCTACGCTAAGTGCTAAAGAATCTACTGAAGATATAAAAGGACCAGCGAGGCTAGTCGTGGTGATTTCACACTTGTAATTCTCATGCCCAGGAGGCTGAATCAGAACCTTGAGTTCAAGGACACTCTAGACTACAAAGCAACACCTTATTTTAAAATAATAAATCAATGAAGAAGAATCAAAAGTCCCTTCCTTCAAGAAGCTCACCTTATGAGAAAACAGACATCAAAGCAACTGGTTCCTGTGCAGAGTTACAATGTTGGTGGAAGCCGGGACAGCAATACGTCTCCATGCTGTCTCTAGAAGCAGCTTAAGATGTTCCATTTCTCCTTAGGCGTTCCTAGTCAGGCAATTCCGAGATTTGTGGCTTTGCCGTAGGAAAGAATTTCAGGGCAATCCATTATGAATCAAAACTGGAATTTACTAGAAGTCATTTATTTTAGGCATAGATCTCAAGCATAGGGGTTAATAAAAAGAGAGATGTTCAGGAAAAAATCAGACAACCCCAAGTGCAAGCTTGGAATTCTCAAAGGAGGGATCTTAGATGTGTTGAAATTGGTCTATGTAGGAGTTTGTTGACTCTTAAGTTTCATTTCTAAAGTTTGCTATCCACACTCCCTAGTCCCTCATCCATGTTTTTTATCCTTACTCAAAGATTCTAGTTACAACAAAGTTAAATGTCAGTTTTTCTGCGTAGTCAAAATTGAGAGTGTTGGCTGATTGGGAAGAGTCAAAATCTTCAGTTTCTTCTGGGCCTAAGTCGGACTAGATGCACATTGGTTTTGTAGACAACTTTCCTTACCATCAGTGTTTGAAGTTTCCTGGCACTGCGACTTTGTCAGTAGAAGAAACCAAATGGATTGCACTGGGAAGAACTCCTTTTCCTTCTGCTGCCCCCTTAATGTTATATCTCTATCCTAATTCAAAGGGAGTTCAGACAGAAGCGTGAATCCTCCAGCAGGTGAGAGGCCATTGTTCTCAAAGACAGGGGCAGTTTTGGAAAAAAGAAAGCACTAAATAGAGCCCCAAAGAACAATAGAAATATTCAAGTATTCAAAATGGGAGAAAGACCTCAAAGTCACAGGAGGCAAGGAAAGAAAGAGTGAGTGACATCAGAAGCAACGTCAGAATACACAGTGGTGAAGCTTGAAAGAAGGCAAGAGCTGTTGTACAATGATCCTTCCTACCAAAACGGAGTTGGTTTTCAGTACAAAGATGCTGTAATGACCCTCAGAAGAGGAGCAACGAAAGAGAGCCCCAATGAGAGAACATTTGTCTTCTGTCTGTGATAAAAGCCGAAGAAGCTGGGTTCTGGTAGCAGCTCAGGAGATTATTCGCAGCCACAGGATAAATGAATTCACCAGTGAGACAGGAAGCAAAGGAGCGAAGCTTTTCCATTGGACCACCTTTCCCTGGCCTGCTGCTGGAGGTGCCACCCACATTCAGTGATTGGACCTCTTTTCACCAGATCTGCTTCTAGGAGGTGCTGCCCACATTCAGGGTGGGTCTTCCTAGTTCAGGTGACCCGATCAAAGGCTATACCTCTTTGCTGACTGCAGATCTGGTCATATTGACAAGGGAGAGTAGCCACAGCACCCACCAAATGCTGTTCCTTTCCAGTGCCCTCAGGACCGTAGCTACAGTAAGTGTTACACATTTAGGATTTGACCTTCAGTCTGGTTTTTCTCTGAGAAAGTAGCTTATTATCTGTTGGAAATGCAACAAATACTATATTGTTTGGGGTCTAAAGTTATCAGTTGTCTTCTAGTGTCTGCAATCATTTTCTGTGTGTAAGTATTGCAACTTGGGTGGAAAGATATCCTAGCAGGTTGGGAGCCAAGGAATACCACAAAGTCACTGTAAGCGGAACAGCGTCTAGCCCTGCTCCAGGAAATGGTTTCCCCAAGCAAGTGTCACAACTCTACTCAGGCATAGGAGGGTTTTCCCAGCCAGTTATAGCTCTGCTCTTCTCTGTTCAGATTTGACGAAGAGTTACAGCTGTGATCTGCTTGAGGCTAGTTTCCCCAGAGGAAGTTACAGCTCTGCTGGGCTTCGCTCCAGAGAAGTGTTACAGCTCTGCCCAGGTCCCTCAGAGTGTAACAGCTCTGCTACACTAGGGGAAAGTTTCCCGGGAGGTCTGCTCTGCTCCAGCAAAAGTTGTCACAATTGGGCTCTGCTCCCCCCAAAATGTCACACCACACAACGAACCTCACTCAAGAGATTTATTAGGAAGAAAGAACCCAGGAGGATGACTGTCTATAGCTTGAGAACAGAACTTAATAGGGTCTCTGGTGGAGAGGGATTCACGGGGAGCAGGGGGTAGAGGATCCTTTCTAGGGTGGCTTGGGATTGGTGGATTTTTGTGGTCTAATTCTGGGGCAAGCTCAGGGATTGGTGGAATCTCAAGCCCTGGTCCTGAGGTAAAGTCAGGATCTGGGTGTTTTTCCTGGGCCCTGGTCTTGGGTCTAGTTAGTGTCAGAGTATTCTTTTCCTTGGCCCTTTTCACCCTACATGGTGACCCATTTGGACTGTCTCTATCTTAACTCCATTATGGAGAGCCACAGACGCTATATTGGAAGTTAACTGCCATTTTGGACTAATTATTTTCTTTAGGACAAAACTATCGCAGGTAAAAGAAGCCTGTATGATCCAATTTATGTTTAGACAGCATGACACTGAGGTGGATAACTGGAATGGCCCAAGGGGATTAGCAGTGGACATTCAGGGGTTATTAATTATCACAAAATGGCTAATACTGGATGTCTAGAAAGCTCAAAGTAAAATAATCTGTTACATAACAATTTTGGCAGAATGTCACTTTTTCTTGGGGTTTCATGAATATGGTCTTGAAGTCACAGACATGTGCCTTAGAAGTAACCTTCACTTTTTCTAGCCTGCCTGTGTGTGTCACTAGTTATTGGAAATGCATCTTAAATAATTTCCGTTATGAAAAGGAAATTAACATAGAGATATCTGATGAGCATTCATATAATCTTACACTTAACCTCTAGATAGTAAGAGTATTCTTGGAACAAGTCCATGCCAATTAACCTAACAAAATAATCTTTTAATGTACATTACTTATATATTTTAATTAACACACAGCACTTTTATATCTGCCTAATATTTTGTTAGTCTTGAATATTAAAAATAAAAATGTTTTAGTTTCTACAATCTGAGGAAACTTTTTATGAAAATATTTGTAGCTAATATGAATTTTATAGCTTAAAGCTTTTTTCTTATGATTCAATGAATATTGTTTTAAATAAACAGATTATATATTCAATAAAGTATTTTACATATTTATTGTTTTTTAAAACATTTGGTTCAATAGATCAGGTATCTTAATGATGTATTATTCAGAGTATTTTAATTTATTATAAAGCATACTTTGTAGGCTCCCAAAATACCATTTTAATGGGTTTTAAGGCATTTAAGTGTACCTAAGAAATATAGATTTATCATGCCCTTGAACATATAATTAAATTTAAACTATAAGACAAATAATACCGTATTTTTATTTTATATGTTTGTTGTCAATTGTTCTCTGATAAGTAAACTTTGGTTTCCAGAATAACAATTGAAAGCACTGAGCCTGAATCATTCTACCAAGAAGGAGACCGAAAATGGGTTTTTGCACAAACAAACACTCTGGTTTGGTGCGGGAGAACAATTTTATATCTGTCAATTATGTTTTAAGTAAACGCTGATTGGTTGATAGCCAGGCAGGAAGTATAGGCGGGAAAACCAGACAGGAAGTAGAAGTGGCACAATGAGAACAGGAGTATTCTGGGAAGAAGGAAGCTCTTTGTGCAGTCCTGCCCAGATCACCAAAGAAGCAGGATGTGACCTGCCCCGCTGAAAAAGGTACCGAGCCATGTGGCTAACATAGATAAGAATAATGGATTAATAATAAACTACAAGAGCTAATAAGAAACCTGAGCTAATGGGCCAATCAGTTTATCATTAATATAGACTTCTGTATTTCTTTGGGGGCTAAACGGCTGTGGGAACTGGGCAGTTCAGAAACCTCAACAAGCAAGCAGGCCCTCATGTTACACTGGTTAGACCTGAGATACAATGCTATATAATCAGTTTTTCTTCTGTTAAATTTCATAGTTAACTGTTAAGTTCCTAACTACTTTTCAAAGAAAAACTGTACAGACCCAACAGCTCCTGTCTACTGATGCAGCACTAACATTCATCCTCAAACACTCGTGTTTACAAACATATTCCGTACTAGGCATGTCAAGTGTAAAAATCTTAGGAAACAAGAAGTAGCCACAGATTTTGTTACAGGGTTATTTTGGGGAGTTCCAGGAATGGATTGAGTTTTGTTCTTTGCTAGTTTAAGTACAAAGTGACACATGAATAATGACAGGGAAACAATCCTACGAATGCTGGAGTTTGTTCCTCATAAAACAAAAGAGAATGTTTGCATCTCTGTGTGTTTTGAGAGAGCTGAGGACTGTTCGGTGAGATTGCTATGCTGTCTGAGGTTAGACCTTTTCCCTTTGTAACAGACAGTGTAGAAAGCTAAATTAATCTTTTAAAACAAAACAGAATTGTCAAACTCCAGTCCAATGAGGGTATATGGCAGCTGGACTCTGAGGAAACTGAATCACCTAAGGAGAGGAGCAGGAAACAGTGGCCTGTAGAGTAGGGAAGGACCAACCTCTCAGTCACAGACAGCTCCCATCAGCTATCAGATGTCCCTGAAGAACTTGCGTGCGGTCCACCAGAGAGCTCCAAACACTGGTGTGAGGCCCCTGCCTGCAGGAGGATTACTAGTCATCTCCCGGGCTTTGAAGCAAGATCCGTTCTCCTTAGACCAGACCATGGCCCCCACTACTGAGCATGAGCTTCCTAGAGCTGACATCCCTGAGGCCATGCCTTTGACCTCAGTGGCATAAGGCCCATTTCCTAAGAAGTCCTAAAGAGGCCCACACTTCTCAGCTCAGAGGGGACACTCACCTTCAGGAACGGCTGTAAATTCTGTTTCTTATTGCCATCCAGGTTCAAAATGTAAGTGGAGGGATAGACCTCATACTAAGGGGGATGGCTTAGTACCTGCAAAACTAAATCAGTAGCTCAAGGATGTGATTGTCTACCAAAAATAAACAGGGAAGATACAGCAAATCAGAACAAAAAAACCAAAACAGTGACTTGGAATGTTGGTAGAGACGTACACAGCAAAATAACAAGGATTGCCGAGAACAGTGATGAGCAAGAGAATAGGTGTAGGCACATGAAGCTCAGGCAATTTGGGAAGTTACAGTGCTCAAGACAGGGGCCAGATGAAACCTAGATCTTGAACCACAAGTCGGTATTACCAACGAGTCAGACAGATCTCCGGTAGACAGACAAACGGGAAAAAGAGACACAGGATAGACCAATGTAATTTTCAGTTAAACATTTGAGATAGCATACTTCCTGTTCTTCTTTCTCACCAGGACAAAGACCTAGTGGACTTCTTCTCCTGATGGGAACTGTTCTGAGGGACTTTCAAATCTCTGGTTTGTGGGTGAAGTGCTATTCTGGTGGGAACCGGATCGTGCAATCCACAGCAAAGTCCGAACTAGTCAGTTCTAAGGGAGAGAGGAAGCTCATTCTAGTCACAAGAGTAAAAACCCTGACCCTACAAGGAGACTTAGACACTAGCTCCGGGTTTTCCTACACATTGGAAAGTCATTTTGTGTGTGTCCTCTCTCTCTCTCTCTCTCTCTCTCTCTCTCTCTCTCTCTCTTTCTCTCTCTCTCTCATCTGCTTTCAATAAAATCTAAGTGCTGAGGCCTTACATTTTTGTGGGTTTTTTCTTTGAATAAGTGNTCTCTCTCTCTCTCATCTGCTTTCAATAAAATCTAAGTGCTGAGGCCTTACATTTTTGTGGGTTTTTTCTTTGAATAAGTGGAGAAAAAGAACAAGTTCCTATAACCCTCGATAATGTCACTCTGACAGCATCCCTATGTGGGCCCGGCCATGCGGGTGTCATCTCCACAGCTGCTCGCATGTAGATGCTACCATTTTAGCTGCCACCATCATGGCCATATCCACATACATAAATGTCTTAGCTGACACTATAATAGAAGGTGCCACAAAAGCATCACCAGCATTACCATCTTGGCTGCCCAACCGTTGCTCAGGTGTGTGTCCCCAGTGGGGCATTGTTCCACATGTGCCTTGTGGTCTTAGCATGGGCACTGCCACCACTGGAGCTTGTGTTCCCAGAACCTGTGACGCTGCCTGTGCTAGACCAGCCACTCCTACGTGTCCCAGGAAAAGTGAATGAAGACAACAAAGGAAGGAAGGAAAAAATAGATTAAGTAGAAAGTTTCAAGATGTTAGAAACATAACTGCTTCATCAATTTGGTGCTTGCCCAGATTTTCAGGTTCTTGTATCCCCAGACAAGAAACTGGACAGGGGTAGATGGAGAGTCATAAGCAGAGATGGTTTATGAAGAGTATCCTTCCAGGGGACAAAGTGGGGCAGAACTGGAGGAAAGGTTAGAAGCCCAATGGTCCCCAAGTTCTACAGACTAGGACCTTGATTGGTCACTTATTTTGCGTGCACTTTTTCGGCTCACATTCTATCTGTTGGAGGTTACCTGGCCTTGCTAGGAACTTTGCTGGAGATGGTGGGGCCTGAGCCTTCCTCTCTGCCAATTGCTTTCTTTTATATGTGGATTTGTCCTCACTGTCCACCCTATTCTTTCACCACACAAGCATACTTATGGTCTGTTTAAACAGCCTGTGAACTTGGCTTGAGAATGATTCAAAGAAACCACAAGGCTAAAATCCAGTACAAGGTTCCCATCGCATCTCTTTCACCAATACTTAAAAGCATGTGGCTTTTGACACGTAAGATTCTTTAAAACAAAATATGTTATCTTTGTTTTCTATTAAAAATAGAGAAATGTTCTTTTCAACCACAGAAACATTTGCTTTCTGTATGTATTTCCAGAGCATCCGCTGTGTGCTAGTCCCTGTAGCAGATTCTAAGAGAAAACGGAGTTGTGCAGAAGAGGAAAACCTGAAAGAGAAAGTGGGTGAGGGATACCCTAACGGGCACAAAGAAGCACTGTAGGTAACTGGGGGGAATGGTATGACATTCTCAGATGCATGGCAAAACCTCCAGCCCAGTGCCAGCACCAGATCACCATTTGCCATGGCTAGGCTCCAAAGCAGTGGTCAGGCCCTTAGCTGAAGGACCACTGCTATAGAGACTGCTATAGGAGGGGCTGGTTTTCGAGGTAGCAAAGTGTAGGTCTGAGCCTTCTTGAGGCACAAACCACCGGAAGGAGTACAAGGGTATGTACTGGCCTTTCTGCCAAGTCCTTCCATGTGTGTACACGGAAGAGACATAAGATAAAAGCTAGCCTAGGCTAAACTCCAGAGCCAAGAATGCTACAGAGTTTGGAGTTTCCTTGAAAAGTACATTCCATGGATCCATTTTCAGTTTTCATTTATCTGCTTTCAAATATATTCTGTCTGACAGAATTCTTTTTTTCTTCTTCTCTTTTTTCTTCCCAAAACATGGTTTCTCTGTGTATCTATGACTATCCTGGAGCTCCCTCTGTAGACCAGGCTGGCTTCAAACTCACAGAGATCCACCTGCCTCTGCCTCCCTGAGTGCTGGGATTAAAGGTGTACGCCACCCACCCAGCCTGACCGAATTCTTAAAGGAGTAAAGTATACACCAGATGAAAGACACAGTCCTGTCTTCTGAGTTGTTTTTACGCTGACTGTGGAATATTGCTGTGCTCTGGATAGATAGAACTCACTCACTCATGTACTGTTAACGTCTTGTACGCTTACTAACTGGTTAAACTGGGGGTTCCCCCTATTGTACAGAAAGAGGCAGCAACAGCTTCTTTACCTTGTTCTGGAATCTCTAGAGTTCAGCATGTGGCCTGCTGTCCAGGAGGACAGTTCTGATATCAACGGGATAAACAGAGAAACAATGGAAGAATAAACACACGTTCTATATGTTATTGACAACAAACTGTATTGAATGGGTCCATGACGGAAAGAATGTTAAATGTATGCCACTTCTTATTGTAGACTCTTAAGATTTTTTTTTCCAAAAGGAAGTCCAAGAACTGGGGCTGTGGGCAGGGTTGCTCTGTGGTAGAGCACTTACCTAATGTGCCTAAAACACTGTAGTTAATCCCCAACATGGTGAGGGCTGCCCATGCCCGCCTTTAAGTTGCTCAATTGCATCATTCAAGAGTGAGCAGGGTGCAAAATCCTGTCCCCGACTACTCAGCTTTCCTTACTTTCCTAGGAGACCCACACATTCTTTTCCCAGATACTGTTTGAACAGCTACATGCTCTGCAGCATGGCTTACGACAGCACTGAACACAGTGAGCAGTTCGTGCTCTGTGAACATACTTTCTGAGGTCATGGGCGCGTCATTCCCACAAGCTAGATCTAGACATAAAACTGGAATTAATGTTTAAAATAGCCCTGACTCATTTCTTTTCCCATTAACTAGGATTGGTTAATTATAGTTAATTAACCACATATTTTGCAGAATAAAACATGCATAATCACAAAGGGAAGTCGATGACTTTTAAAATCTCTCGCTTAAATTTAAAGATATTTCTCCCCCTGCTTTCTGCTCACTTCAGACCCTATCTCTTGGGCTCCGGATTTATGAAGGTCATATTTATTAACCTTTGAACTCCAGCATACTGGCCAATATGTCTTTATGCTTCCTGCATTCCAGATCTGTTTAATCTTAAGTTGACGATAAGTACATCCAGGGACATTTGCATGAAGAGAATGCTGGAACCCTGACTTCACTGTTTCTTGCCTCATCTGCATCTTTAATTTTGTTAAGCTGGAGGTTTTTCAGACCTTGATCTTTTTTTTTTAAGTTTTAGGTCTATTGAACTCCTTGGATCTTTAAAAACTGATCATAAGAAAGTCATTAAAACTGCAAAACATGACAGCTTGCCTGCTTTGCAGAGAAGGAGCAGCAATGTAAACGAATGAGCAAACCACGTTCAAATGATGAAGTGTTTGGCAATTGATAAGCTAGTCCTGGTGAATTGATAGATACTGGCAGAGTGCACTGGTTATAATGTGAGGCATAGGAATAAGAAAATATAATGGGAAATCATAGTATAAATGAAAAGACTCCATCTTGGGTTAAGTTTTAACTCTGCACATTCAAGCTCTGTAATGAACTGTCTACAACATGCTAAAAAAAAAAACCCTTATTTGGCAATGGGAAAAATACATATACTTCTGACCTCATTAGGTACATAAGACAGTAGCTAAAACAGACATTAAACAAATCAGTAATTAGTTAATTGGTAACTAGTTATTTTGCATGAGCAAATGAGGATTGTACAAAATGGACACATAAGAAGTGTTTCTGGGGGGCTGGAGAGATGGCTCAAGGGTTAAGAGCACTGACTGCTCTTCCAGAGGTCTTGAGTTCAATTCCCAGCAACCACATGGTGGCTCACAGCCATCTATAATGAGATCTGGAGTCCTCTTCTGGCATGTGGTCATACATGGAAGAAATGCTGTAAAAACAGTTTAAAAAAAAAAAAGAAGTGTTTCTGATGTGGGGAGAAGGTTTTCGTGAAATGCTATAACCTGGGCAACGAGTAATGACGACAAACAGCAAAGATATCTCCCAGGCCTGTTATTAGCAAGAAGGTTAAGAAGAAAGCCAAGGAGATTGGATCTTACGGAAAATAGGTTATTAGACTTAGGGGACGGGGACAGGGACCATATTAGGCGAAGTTTGGAAGCCGCATATGGTTCTCAGAACCTTGTGCTAAGAACAATCTGGATGCATGGAAGATGCTGTTGTGAATGTGCCCCACAACTTTCTGAGTACCAGGCAGTGGAAAACAGACAGAAAACGAGACAAGGGACCTTGACTGGAGCAGCTGTGCAATGAAAGAGGCAAAAATCATGAAAACCATGCTCTGCCTGATGCACCAAACACATGGTGATCTTTCCCAGGATTAGAACACATAGGCTAAGGTCGGAAAGTATAAATTTAAATGGAATACCATGTATTTACGTTATAATATGAAGGCATACCTAAAAGCCATAGAACGAAAAGTAATTTATGTTACAGTACACATAGTCGAGGAAAATATTATTCTACATGGAAAATAATAAGTTCACATATCTATGATAATGTTCTCATAATTTGGAGAAAGAATCTGTTGGAGGCCCAGCACTGTGATTGGTGCGTTCATTAGTCGTCCACTAGATGGAAGCAGCGCAGCTGCGGCCATCATCTTCCAAAAGCAGATGTAACCCACATTATCCTTCTATCAGTCATAGGATACTGCAGGTTAGACAATTCAGCAGCCATAGTGGCATAAGTGACTTTCTCCTGTGGGCATAAGTTATTTCGTTCCTGAACTTCAGCCAATAGCACCCAACCCTAATTATGAAATGCTATGATTCCAAATATACATTGTCCTAAGCTGAGCACTTAAAACATAGAAATCATATTTTAATAATAATCTTTATTTAAAAATAGAAATCAAGGGCTGGAGAGATGGCTCAGTGGTTAAGAGCACTGCCTGCTCTTCCAAAGGTCCTGAGTTCAATTCCCAGCAACCACATGGTGGCTCACAACCATCTGTAATGAGATCTGGTGCCCTCTTCTGGCTTGCAGGCATACATGCAGACAGAATACTGAGAGTACTGTACACACAGTAAATAAATAAATAAATCTTTAAAAAAAATAGAAATCAGGTTGGGAGGGGGTTTATTCTAAAAGTCTGAGACACATTTACAGAGAGAAAGGAGGAGGAGGAAGGCAAACATATACATCTTTTCCTTTTTAATCCAGGCACAATGACTTCAGGATCCTTGAAAACCTTTGGCTGTTACTTTAGTACTGAAAGTTAATGGCTGTCTGGCCGGGTGTTCAAACTAAATAAAGGACAACGAAAAGAATGGGAGTCCGTTTGAATCTCCATGCAATAGTCTGTCACCTGCCCTCCTAGCTGTGGAGACATGCCTGAGAGCCTCCACTCAGGCTGGCTTGACAAGATCCTTTCATCTACGGCCACTCTGAGAGGCCAGCACAGCCTGAGTCTTTCCCTCAACTCCAGGCTCCAGTCCCTCACAGCAACGGTTAAGCAGCTGGGTAGGAACGGTTGCATGTTGTAAGGAGGCTGCTAGTTGGTTCCTGGCTGCTCAGCCCCGAAATAATCACACAGAAGCTATATTATTTAAATCACTGCTTGGCCCATTAGCTCTAGCTTCTTATTGGCTAACTCTTTTATCTTAATTTAACCCATTTCTGGTAATCTGTATCGCCAGGAGGCTGTGGCTTACCGGGTAAAGTTTCGGCATCTATGTCCGGTGGGGCTTCATGGCTTCTCTCTCACTCCACCTTCTTCCTCCCAGTATTCAATTTAGTCCCCCCTACCCACCCCTGCCTAGCTAAGTTCTACCCTGCTATAGGTCCACAGCAGTTTCTTTATCTATTAATGGTAATCACAGCATGCAGAGGGGAATCCTACATGAGTCACACTGCAGCTTTCCCTAACAGTGTAGCTAGAAAAGCAGCCGGTCTCATTTCCTGGGTTCACTTACTGAATTCATCCACTGCTATGTGTTCATCTGCTTTTGCAAGCTAGCCTATGTGAATGATTCAAAGAGAGAATTTCTGGAAAGAAAAGACCCAAGATGCTGAAGTTAATTTGGGAACCCATGGGAATCTGTCTGAACCCCACCTTTACTGGCACATTTTAAGGATCCAAAATCTGCGTTTCATCTCCAGTACCACAGAGAAACTAAATCCGACACCTGTAATCAAAAGCCATATATTTTTATTTCAACATACTCTTGTTGAAGTATCTAAAGCAGTTTATTGGTTTGAATTTGAAGAATTATTTTAAAAATTCTGTATCACAGAAGACTTCCATTCTCAACATTTCTTTTACTGTGTCCTTCATTGACATTTTAATTTATCCTTTGAAGAATTCACGCATGTACGCCATGTACCTTGATCATATCCACTCCTCTCTACCCGTTACTAACTCCCCCCAGGACCCTTTCAACTTCATGTCCTCCTTATTTATTTTATGTCCCACTGAGTCCCATTTTTGATACTCATACACATTGGCATGAGGTCATCCACTTGGACATGGACAGTCTTCCAATGCCCACACTCCTAAAGAAAAGTGATTCTTCTCCCTAGCAGCCATCAAGAACCCATTATCATCCACTCTGGGAAGCTAAACCAGCTTGATTTTCACGTGGGTAACTGCTGCTGCCATGAAGGGATGTGTACAGCAGTCACGCCACATCAATAGCACAGCATTTCATAGCACTTAGTTTCCTCTGGCTCTCACATTCTCTCCACCTCTTCTCTTCTGCTCGACTCCCTGAGCCTTGGGGCAGGGGTATTGATATGATGGCCCCCTAGAGCTGAGCATTCTCAGTCACTTATTCTCAGCACTTTGAACAGTAATGCACCTCTGAATTAACCACTTCCCACTGTAATAAGAACCTTCTCTGAACATGATTTGGAGCAGCACAAATCTATGGATATAAACATAAATGTTCACATGATACTTTACATGACTATTGAGAAATACAGCATCAGGTTTTCTTCTTGGGCCCATGACTTCTTTAAGTCATTTGTTTTGACCATGTTCACAGTACTGGGCATGAATTCCCTCCTTAGAGCAGACCTCATTCAATCAAGAGAGCAGTTGGTGATGACCATAAACTTTACTGATTTCCCTGCAGCCAAAGTGTGTTTTGTCTCCAGCTAAAAGGTCTTATCATTAGTAATAGGTTATATTATTTTGGGTGCCTCTAGAGCAGCAATTCTCAATCTGTGAATTGTGACCCCTTTGGGGATTGCATATCAGATACTTATATTACAATTTATAGCAGTAGCAAATTACAGTTATGAAATAGCAACAAAATAATTTTATGAGTGGGGGTCACCACAACATGAGACTGTAATAAAGGGTTGCAGCATTAGGAAGGCTGAGGATCACTGCTCTAGAGCTCTCTGGTAGGGAGGTAACCCATGTCTGGCACTGAGATATTGCTTTAATAACCCCTGTCTTCTGGGAACTGTATTGTTCTTTCCACATACTGTGGAGTCCTGTTCAAACTTCTTTTTAAAAATTATATTTGCAATCATCTTACAAAACAGTTGCATTTCACAAGGCGTTTGCACATATACTTAGCTAACCCACCCTCTATCTCTCTATTCATCCACCCCACTCCCTCATCCTTGCTTAAATCTTTAGCACACAGTGCCCAGACCTGCCACCACTATCCTGTTCTTTCCTATCACAAATTGGTGCTAGCCCTACCTTATCTGTTAACATATATTGTAAGACTTGTGGAAGAGACCTGGTCAATCATTCTCATTAACTTGGACCATGAAATCCAATATGGACAAGTTCAACAGAACCTACAGGTTGCTCATGCAAGCTTCAGTAATTTTTTAAAAGTTGTAAAATTACAGGCTCTCCTGGACACTTCATTTTAGTGAGGCATTTCTCTGCCCCCTCATCTTCCCACCCCAATCATTAAGCCACTTGTGCCCTTCCCCCCAACATTCCTCTTTCTTCTTTCATCTCAGCTCTACTCCTCCACCCCAGAAATGCACACACCCTCTGTCAATGGCCTGTTTCTCCTTTCCCGGTCCCTACATACTCCACGTTAAACACATGAAACAATAGGTTTGAAACTAGGACCTTCAAATAAGAGAAAATATATAGCAATTGTCCTGTAGGACTTGGGTGACTTCGCTCAATATAATCATTTCCGATTCCATCTACAACGGCTAATCTTGAGGGAGGGATTTTTCTCCAAAGTATGGGGGAAATTTTCAAATAAGTTTCAGATTATTTCAAGAGGGAAGAACCACTCTTTATTGAGTCTCACCTGGTGGCAGCCCACACAAAAGGGCATCAAGGGAGGAGATTTTGCTTGTGCCTGCTCGTCTTCACACTCACTGCCAAGTTCATCTATCTTGTGACTGTTGCTGGTATGGCGTCTAACATCTTCAGGATTCCCGTGCATGTTGAAGATCGGCAGCTCTCCAGGAAACTTGCAGATTCTAGTGTCAAATTGCAACTGCTGAGGCACCCACCATCAGTGAACAACTACCGGATTCCAGCTGTCAGGAGACTATCATTGGTTGTATCAGGACAACATCCTGTATCAGTCTAATGAACCCCATATATGCGTGTGTGTGTGTTCATTCTATCATTTCTGTTCCACTAGACAGTCCTAGCTAATACCCCATCTATTTACAGAGATGAGAACTATCTCACTGTGTATATATACCACAGTTTAATACCTATCTACAAGTTAATAGACCTCTAGATTAATTCCATTTCCTAGCTATTGTGGATAAAGTTGCAGTGAGCACTAGTGTACATGTATATATAATAAGATATAAGTCCTTTGGGTTTAGGCTTGAGTGGTATGGCTGGATTTTACAGGAGATCTATTTCTAGGTTGTTTGTGTGTGTGTGTGTGTGTGTGTGTGTGTGTGTGTGTGTGTTGTTTAGAGACTCCTTCAGACTGATACCCAAAATGGTTCTATGTAGTACCCTCCTACCCACCATGTAAAGTGTTCATCCACGACCCACATTCATGCCAAATTATTTTTGTCATTATTGATGGCTAGAGGGAGATGGAATCTTAACATGCATTTACCTTCATTTCCCTGACGGCCAATGATGTTGAACACTTTTGAAAGTTTTTGTTAACCATTTGCAGCTCTTCTTTTGAGAACTTCCTGTCCAAATTCATTGCCAATTTTTAATTTGTTTTCTTAGTGTTTAGGGTTTCTTATTTTTTGATTACTATAGGCACTAATCCTCTCTCCGACACAACTGGAACAGATTTTCTCCCATTCCCTGGGTGGCCTAGTCACTTAGTTGATCACTTCCTATGCTTTATAGACATGTTTTAGTTAATGAGGCCCTTTTGGTCAGTTGCTGGTCATACTTTGTGAGCTACTGGAGTCCAGTTTAGAAAGTCCTTACGCCTGCCTATAAGTTGATGTGTTTTCCTTACTTTTTTCTTACTTTTTTCAGTTTCAGGGTGTCAGGTCTTAAAATGAGATCGTTGGTCTAGTTGTAGTTGAGTTTTGCACAGGGTAAGTGTTAAGAATCTTCTTTCATCATTTTCTGTGTATTAAAACCCAGTTTCCCCACACCATTTGTGGAGAATTTTGAGTTTTCTCAGTGCCAACTTTGTTAAAGATAAATAGCTGTAGTTAAATAAAGTTAGCTTTATTTTATATTTAGGACCTCTACTATATAATTTGAAGTTAGGTATAATGCAGCATTCTTTTTCTTTTTCTTTTTATGATTGCATATTCTTTTTGCTCAGAATTTCTTAAGCTAAATTTGGTCTTTTCCATCTCCCATATAATTTTGAGACTTTTTTTTCTGTCTGTGAAGAAAGATCCTGGAAATTTGATTGGGATTGCATTGAAGCATCAGCCTTCTTTAACAGGATGGCCATTTCACAATACTGGTTCTTTCGAACCATGAGCATGGAAGGTCTTCCACTCTTCTAGTGTCTTCCTCAGTTTCTTTTTTCAAGGTCTTAAAGTTCTCATTGTATATGTCCTAGCAAGTTTGAACAGAGCAGTAGTGAGCATAGATAAGCAAGTGTCTCTATAATAAGAGTGGACCATACGGAGATTCTATTTCTAGCTTTCTGAGAGACCGGCCTACTGATTTCTGCAGGGACTGCGCCAGTGCACACTCCCAGCAGCAGTAAATCAGTGTCCCCTTTCCGTTGCAACCTTGACAGTATCCATTGCCATTTTCCCCTTGATGATAGCCATTCTGTGTCGACTGGTGGAAGACAAAATAATGAAGTGGTTTTTAAATTTGTATTTGTCTCAGACTAAGGATTTTGAACGCTTTAAAAACCTTTTAGTCATTTGAATTTCTTCTTTAGATTATGCTGTGTTTAGTTCTGTAGCCTATTTTTGAAGTGGGTTGTTTCCTTTTTGAAAGGTTTTTTTTAACATGACATTTATTGAGTATGGATATGTGTATGAGAACATGTATGCCATGGTGTACTTATGGAGCTCAGGGAACAATTTGTGACAATCAGTTCTCTCCTTCTACCATTTCAGTTCCAAAAAGTGAACTGGGGTCATGAGACCTGTAAGCAAATACCTTTACCTATAGAGCCTTCTCACCAGCTCAGAGGGTGTTTGTTATCTTGATGGTTAGTTTTGGCATATTCTAGATAGCAATCCTGTCATGTACTGTGAACAATGTGGTCTCTCATGTTTTAAGCCACCCCTCAGTCAGTTAAAGACTTCTTTTGCACTGCAGAAGCTTTTTAATTCATGGGGTCCCACTTCTCAATTGTTGACCTTATTTCTTGCACACCCAGAGTCCTTCTGAGAAAGTCCTTACCTGCGTCTACATCCTGATATATAGCGACTCTTTCTTTCAGAAGCTTCAGAGTTTCCAGTCTAACGCTGAGGTTTTAGTCCATTTAGAGTTGAACTTCCGTACCAGCTGCAAGATAAGGATCCAGTTTCATTGTTCTACATAGAGATACCCAGTTTTCCCGACGCCATCTGCTGATGTTGTCATTTATCTCATGGGTGTTTGGGTGTATTTGTCAAAACCCAGTGTCTTCCGAGCAGACTATTGGCGCTTGTCTGTAGATGTGGTATAACATCTATAAAGCAGCTCGCTCTCCATCCGCTTGTCTGTAGATGTGGTATAACATCTATAAAGCNGCTCGCTCTCCATCCGCTTGTCTGTAGATGTGGTATAACATCTATAAAGCAGCTCGCTCTCCGTCCGCTTGTCTGTAGATGTGGTATAACATCTATAAAGCAGCTCGCTCTCCGTCCGCTTGTCTGTAGATGTGGTATAACATCTATAAAGCGGCTCGCTCTCCATCCGCTTGTCTGTAGATGTGGTATGGGGTTATTAGCGGCTCGCTCTCCATCCAACATTTGCTCTGATCAGCATGAATGACAGTTGTTTCTGTCTTCCGTTTCCAAAACTAGCCTTCAGAGCCCCCAGAGAAGGCAGGGACACCGCTATCCGCTGTGATCAGCTCGGTGCACAAGGGCTACTGCGACTGTTCAGCCCCTTCACTTTGTGATTCAATTCTCCTGATATGTAAAAAGACACCCCAAAGGCTGAGAAGTGGTAATTTAAGATATATAAGAAATAAATACTTTTATGAGAGAAATTTCACCTCAGAGAAAACAAAAACAAAGCAATAGAATAGACCTTAAATCAAAGAAGAAAGAATAGGAATGAGTCACTCTGGCCACACAGAGAAAATGAAGGGAAATTGAAATTTATTGAGAAATAACAACTATAGGGCATGCACAAACTGAGCCCTGGGGCCACGAACAAGAAAAGAGCCTCACTATGAATATCATAAATCAATGAATTATTTAGAAAATAAAGTGTTTTGTACTTTCAGAAATTTAGCAGGTTAGTGTCCTGGGGAACAGGGTCTAGTTTTCTCCAGGCTATGACATGCCGAGGTCCCTTTTATTCAAGCTCTCACTGTCCAAAAACGAAAAACAAAAAACACAAACACAAACCATGAAGCACTTCTTATTTCTCTTTGCATTCTCTATCTGATATCTTTATCACAGATCTCCAGATTCATAGGTCTCCTTCCTGTGACTGGGATCAGAAAGTTTGCTGGTACCAGTAATGTCATATTACAGAGCGAGGCGATGCTGCTCGTCATGATTTGATTTTGTGATATTGCTACACTATCACAAATAAAAGTGCTGTTGAAAATAAGGAAAGAAAAATACAAAAACATTCTTTTGCATGGTTTAAGAAGTAAAAGGCTATTCGTGATGGTTGTTGATCCCTGTTTTGTTTTGATTACTGTTTGAAGAGGGTTATGATATAACTATAGAAGTTAAAAATTGGGAAAATATGACATAATTTTAATTTCATTTAGCTGTTTTAATTGATATATTGATGTATAATTTTCCTTTTTATAAGATTGTACCATTAAAATTAGAAATAGTTTTGCATATACTTCCTGATTTCAGAAATGTCTAGTACATTCCAGACTATTTGTTAGGTTTGGATGACATTTTGATTTTTTTCGTGTGAAAGAACCAACACTCCCACCTTAAACAAGGCCAGTTGCTGTGCCTCCTGATCCCCTTTACAGCCATACTGCTCAGAGTTTGCCTCAGCTGTGACACTGCATGTCAGTCACAGAGGTGGTGGCGATTCCTAGGACCAATTAATTTCTATGAAATATCCAGCCAAAACCCAAACTCAGGCAGACTCTGACAAAATTTTATGCAATCTGGTTTGAATAGCATCCCTCATTCCTCCCCATGTGAGACTTTTTGTGTTGTTCACTAAAAGAGAGAGAGAGCGAAGCCCTGTTAAGGACAGACATATAGTCATACACTGTCTTAGTTACTCTTCTTTTGCTGTGAAGAGACACCATGACCCAGGTAGCTTATAAGAAAAAGCATTTATTTGGATTGCTTATAGTTTAAGAGGGTTAGTCCATTGCCATCATGGTAAGCAAGATGGTGGCATGCAGGCAGACATGGTAATGGAGTAATAGCTGAGGGCTTACACCCTGATCTGTAGGCTGAAGTCAGAGAGAGAATGGGGCTGAAGTGGCCTTTTGAAACTTTAAAGTCCACCCAGAGCAACATAGATCCCTTAACAAGACCATACCTCAGAATCCTTCCTGAACAGAGCACCAACTCGAAAGTAAACATTCAAAATATGAGCCTACAGGGACCGTTCTTATTCAAATCGCTACACACATGGATAAACACAGACACGGGGACAGATTCACAAGACAGCCTTGAGGCAGGTACGGAGTCAGACTCGTACAACAGACACAGAGAGGATGGAAGACACAGGGAGCACAAAGTAGAGAATTCAAATCTGGGCTCTTCATTACATGACGCCAAGGGGAAACGCTTTGATTTATTTCCTTAATGTGACACTGAAGTATTATTGGTGTCTCTCAAGGATTAGTACTAATGTCTGAACCAACCACAAAAAGCATTTGGTTCAACTCAGTCAGAAAACTCAATAAAAACATTAAATACTGGTTTGACAGACTCATTTACTTAGACACCCTTAATTAGACAGAATATATATAATCTATGTGTGGGTCGTTTTTATTTTCAGAGAATTATTAAATAAGATTCAATTTTAAAAGAGTATGTTTATTTCCCTTTTACTTGTTGCTTACAAAAATCATAAAAGAACAGGCACACACCACAAATAGTATGTGTACTTACAAACCCAGACTAGTGAGCAAGTGTACAAAGGGTGTACACTGGGCCTCAGAAGTAGGTGCTGTGTTGAGATGCAGCTGTGAAAACTCCAGCGATCTTAGGAATTTTGGTTTCTGGCATTGTCAGTCTTTACCATTGTCTTTCCACTGGTCAAAGTTAAAATTGGAAAATAGAGATGTTCATAAAAGAAGGCTCAAGGATAAACTATTAACATAACATGAAAACTCAAATGTCACAATGAAATACAACCTTATCAAGATCAACATGGTAGTATTTTGGAAATGCGAATACATGTTTGTGTCCTACTCCTTACTCTCTCTAAAAGTGTCTCAAAGGTTTAGCAAAGCACCCATATAGTCATAGCTTATATTTTAATTAAAAATTTTATTAAGCTGGGGCTGGAGAGATGGCTCAGCGGTTAAGAGCATTGCCTGATCTTCCAAAGGTCCTGAGTTCAATTTCCGGCAACCACATGGTGGCTCACAACCATCTGTAATGAGGTCTGGTGCCCTCTTCTGGCCTACAGACATACACACAGACAGAATACTGTATACATAATAAATAAATAAATATTAAAAAAATAATTAAAAAATTTTTTATTAAGCTATGATTTCTACTCTCAAAGCTAACATCCACAAATGAGGAAAGACATGCCACACTTGTCTTTCTGAGTCTGGATTACTTCACTCAGGATGATTGTTTCCAGATCCATACATTTACCTGTGAATTTCTTTATTCTTTATCTTGCCCTTTGGGTATATGCCCAATAATGGTATAGCTGGATTTTTGAGGGCTCAGCACACCAATTTCAATAATTTTTATCCCCATCAGCAGTAACTAAGAGTTTCTCTTCTCTGCATCCATTTGTTTTTATCTTAATCCGTCTGACTTGGGTAAGATGAAATCTCAGAGTAGTTTTAATTTGCATTTCGCTGATGGTTGAGGATGCAGGCACAAAGATTCTGAGCCCTCGGGTGTCCTGGTAGTAACCAAGGAGCAAGCCATCTGTCCTTTCCCAGAACCCCATCCATTTAGTGTCTTCAGCCCCCATCCAAATCTGAAGGGCAGCATCTAAAGCCAGTACATCCTCCTCCTAATGCAAACAGGATGAAGTCTTCCTCTCTTGTCAAGCTCCTCCACTGTGTAAAGCCAGGAGAATAGAAGGAATAGGAACAACAGGCTTTGTATCAGAACTCAGAATGTTAGCAGTGATACAAGAAAGATGAGAACTCCTGTGGTTGGTTCTTGTTCTTGTTTTGTTTTTGTTCTTGTTGAGGGGGAAGGGAGGAGGTAATGGATTTTTCTGTCACATTATCCAGGCTGCCTTAAACCCATACTGCTCCTGCTGCAGCCTCTCTAGTTACTGAGGTTGTAGGCGTAAGGGCCTCTTGTAACCCCTAAAATAATCTCTGACATTAGGAAAATTCTTTGAGAAAATATGATAGATCATGAATTATGCGTAAACATGTATGGATACTTCCCATGGGAGAACAGTGTGTAAACATGACTTCAATTAAAAAAATGGGAAAGAAAAGTTTAGAAAAAATGGATGAGTTATTGGAAAACAGGGAATCAATACGAGAACTAAAGTAACATCAGGTTTGTTTTTTAGAAACTGAGAAACAAGAAGTAAGGACAGTTTTTATGGACATCGCATTTTTGCACAAGAATGGGTCTCCCATTTTATCAGTATCATGGAGCCATCGAGTCTCCAGTACTTTTCTGAATGTCTGAGCCCTTTTCTCCAAATACATGGCACTTCCTTAACAATGGGACCCAGATTCAGCACTTCCTGAATTTTATTCATTATTGCAGTTGTTATAGAATTGGCATCTTCCTTCAAACTTCTTGAGTTCCAAGAAGTTTGTAAAATAAACTTATTTTGTCATAATATGAAATTTCTTCCTATAGTTAAATATGCAAATATTCCCCCACCTCCAACAGGGTTTCTCTGTGTAGTCATAGCTGTCCTAGAACTAGCTCTGTAGACCAGGCTGACCTCAAACTCAGGGAGAGTCAGATCCACCTGCCTCTGCCTCAGAGTGCTGGGATAAAAGGCATGTACCAATAATGCCCAGTTTAAGTAAGCAATTTCTAATGCCTTCTTTGTTTTATAAACTGAAATTGACTTTTCTTTAAATTAGTTTCTATTTGCATGTGCTATAAACTTTGCTTAATGTTGGAATTTTCATATTTAAATTTCATTTCTCAGTGAGAAATGATAATTTTCTAAAAATAAGTCTCTAATTGTTAATTATT
This sequence comes from Dicrostonyx torquatus, assembly GCA_028555095.1. Taxonomy (NCBI): domain Eukaryota; kingdom Metazoa; phylum Chordata; class Mammalia; order Rodentia; family Cricetidae; genus Dicrostonyx; species Dicrostonyx torquatus. Next base: position 7,083,973 of record JAQHUG010000008.1, read on the forward strand.
TATTTACTTCAATTGCTAACATGCTTGGACTCCTACTATCTTTAACTTTCACTTTTTGTATAACACATGAAAATGTGCATGGAGTTTGCT